>JAIVEN010000006.1:34057500-34682500 GCA_026686845.1 Adenanthera pavonina
CTGTCCAAAAAGGCTTCTTTCAGACTTATATGAAAATTCGAATGTTGCAAAGTCAAAGTTCGTCTGTCAGAGAGCATTTTTCAAACTCAATTTCTTCTTAATTTCAGATGAACTTTAACATAGCTTCAGACGAATTTCTTTGGTTTTCATAAATTGCATTTTGTATGAAATTCAAATTTTGAAACTGTAAAGTTCGTCTGTCCAAAAAGGCCTCTTTCAGACTAGATGAAAATTCGAATTTTGAAAAACCAAAATTCATCTGACAGAGAGACATCTCTTCAGACTTGTTCAGTTTAATCTCGAAATTCGAATGTCCTAAGGCAAAGTTCGAATTTCCAACTTGACAGTTTAGTTTGAACTTTCAACCTTCGTCTGTTTGTGGGTGTTTTCCAAATATTTCAAGATTTAACATGAAATCAAAGTTTGAAAATATCTTTTCTTCAAATCAAAATCTTTTACCCAATCATAGCAAGAACTAAGACTCCACAAAAAATCTACCAGCAAATACTCATAAAGTCTTCACTTGAGATAGTTTTGATCTCCTTTGATATCTTCAATCCAAGCTTTTGAGTGTTGGTTTAGAATCATCAAAACTCTTGTTTCAACAGTAATGATAACCCCAAACAATTCGCCAATTCCCTTACTCAACTATGGTGAACATTGGAGAAAAGAAGACCCTAGTTTTATTAGCATTCACTTTCCCACCTGAAGCTTTACAAAACACCTCAAGACACTCCCTAACAACTGCAACTTGTTCTAAACTAGCTTCAACAAATAGCACAATCTCATATGTGAAACAAAGATGGGGTATAGGCATACCATTCTTTGTAAGCCGGGCAAATTTCCATTTCTCATTTAATACTTTCTCTTAAATTAAATGCAAAAGTCTTTCAATGCATAACACAAGTAAATTAGGGGCGATAGAGTCACCTTGTCTCACTCCACGAGTAGGAATAAAGGAGTCAACAGGCTTACTATTCCAAAGAATCTGCATACTTGCTATACCTAGACAAGGATCAATTAAACTCACAATGTTGGGTGGGAAATTTAGCTCCTTTAGACATTCAATAATAAAGTCCCAACAGAGTTGATCATAGGCCTTCTCTAAGTCAATCTTAATAGCCATGAAACCTTTCTTCATGCATATTCCTCATTGAATGAACAAGCGATGATATTATTAAAGCTCTGTCTACCAATAACAAATCTACACTAGTTAGGAACAATGATTGCTTCCATAATCCCTCGCAATTTCTTCGAAAGAGCTTTAGTAATTATCTTGTAAATCATATTTCAAAAGTTGATTAGTCAAAAATCCTTCAGTGTCTCCAGATTATCATTTTTCAGAATAAGGATGATATTAGTCCTACTAATATCACAAATAATATCCAGACAAGCACAACATAATTTCACCTTATGAATAATTAAAGACTTAAAGAATAATGGGTTGAGACCATCAAGGCTAGGAGCATTAAATGACCCATCTCAAAGAGGGCTCCTCTTGTTTCCTTATAAAAGAAAATCTACCCACACTCGCCATCAAATTAGCATCCAAAGTCAGGTATGAAACAAAACAAATAAAATGCACAGCCTCCTCCTGCTTATTTGTTAATAACTTTGCAAAGAAATTTATAGCCAATAGTTTAATCTTGTTGTTCTCATAAATCCACGTCTCATCATCATCCCTAATGGCTTCAATCTCATTCCTCTTCCTCCTTCCATTCATGATGGCATGAAACATTTTATTATTCCTATCACCATGGTGAAAACCAATTGCATCTAGATTTTTGAAGACATAAAAGCTCTTCTTAATGCAATGTGTTGTCCAATTCTTTTCGAAGTTTAGACTGCAAGTCAACTAGGAAGCTAGATTGGGGATTCCCTTAGCAAAAATTCTATTAATACCTTCCAACCTACTAAATAACTCCTTCCTTCTATCAATATGGTTGGAGACCTCAAAATCCAATGTTTTCACTTTTTGAACAAAGTCATTAACACACACAATACAGTTCTTTCTTTTTGCATAGGACACTACACATTATCCTATCTTTTTGTCCAATGAGTCCCATGAGTTGTATGAATGAAAAATTTATTTGAGAAATAATAGAAAGATTAAAGATATAAAATAATTCTGGCAAAATAATTCCAACACATCAATATTGATAATTTGATAATAGTATAAATTTTGTAGGAAGCCCGTCGATGAACAGAACTAGCTCTAAACTCATATTACTGTGCTTATAAATAGTTCCGGCTTGATTTGATGTAGTAGGCTGTCGATGACTCCGTTTTATATTAGTTAAATAATTAAAGTGGGGCTCATTGTTTTGTAAAATTCAAACATGTGGGACCCAACACTAACTCTTTTTTTTTTTTTAATTTCAATTCGGATTAAAGTATTTATCACATTCAAATTTATATTAAAATTTTATTTAATAAATATAAACTATAAAAACATATATGCAGATGCGGCTCTACCTTTTTTTATTTTGATTTTGATTTTATTTATTATCTTTCTAATATTTATTTAGTTATGAATATTAATTCTAAATATTAATGCATATTAATATATATTTGCAATATGCTTCACAGATGTATTTTTATATTTAGATTTGTGGGCCCCATTGAGGCTACATTCTTTTTGTTTTATTTTGAATTTTAATTTGAACTTCGAATTTGAAATCTAAATTAGATTTTAATATTAAATTTATATTTTTCATAGTCATTTCGTTATTTGAAAATTGATTTGTCCATGATCTTTGTTATTTTGAATTTGAATTTTTCATGTGTTTTTTTTTATTTCATTTTGAATTGAAATTGAATTACATTTTAGAGATTTTTATGGATTAAATTTTATAGTTGTTTTGCCCTGTTCATTTTAATTGGTTATTATTTCTTATCAGTTCTTAAACATGTTTAATTTGTATTCATATATGTATGAAGTAGTAATTTTTGTTTGTGGGAGGAAATTTTAAACTTTAAATATTGATTATACTTACTCTGTTAGAAAACCAATTTTCCAGAGTATTGGGATTTCTCCTTTGTCCTGGTTAAAAAAAATATTTCTCATTTGTAAAAGAATAAAATTTTTTATATCATTAAAAATTTATTTTTCAAGCTTATATCCATTTACTCTTTAAAAATTTTTATTTGTATTCATTAATTATTTACTAATTAATTATTAATTATTAAATGTAATAAAATAATATAGGATTTTTTTCTTTTTGAATAATAAATAAAAATTAAGTAAAACTACATTAAGTAGAAAATACATATTGCTTGGTAAATATAATCTACGTGGAGCCCACCTATTCCCTTGTTATCACATTGGGGAGCAGGGTCTCTCCTGCAACAGAGTTCGTGCCTCCTTCCTGCCACTTTCTTCTTCTTTTTTTAATTTAAATTTAATTTTTTTTATTTTTTTGTTTTTAATATTTACGCTTAAAAATTTGAAAAATAATTTTTTCATAATTATATAATTATAACATTGTACTATTTTAATTTTTTAATTTAAATATTATACAGTAAAAATGACATCATTACAGTTATACAATTTTATAGTATGAGCAAAAAAATATAAAATAAGATAAAACTATACATATACATAAGTGCATGACTTCCAAAAAAACATATTATATAATCTATAATTTTTAAAATTAAAAAAATATTTTTCTTGTCATGGCCCTTCCCTAAAAAGCATATTATATTATTTGCTATTTTTAAGATTTTAAAAAAATATATTTTTTCTACCACGGCAATACGGTGAGAAGAGGGAATGATGGGAGACACTCCCCATCCATCTTTTCTAAAGCTTTACTCTAGCTTCAAAAATTAAAATTAAAATTTTAAATTTCCCAGCTCATATTTGGCTCTTTATTCAAATTTCAAATTTGACCATATTTGAACAATATATCCTAGTACATCTTGCGTCAATTTTCTTTTCTCCTCTCGTCAACTCCTCGCTCCTTCCTTTCATTCCTTCTTTGTTTTCCTCTCTCCCCCTTTCTTCTCACTTCCTTTCTCTACTTCTTCTTCCTCTCCTTGTCCCTGTTTTTCTGTGTCATGTCTACTGACGAAAAATAGTGCTTATCGATGGTGTAGCAACACTAATGGGTTTTCGATTCGTAGAGATCAAGATGTTCAATTTTTTCCCACAATCCTTCTCCGCAGGCGAACATCTTTCATTTTTTTCTTTATGTTCTTTATCTACTTCTTCTTCTCTCTTCCTCTCTTTCTATGTGTGTGGCTGTGCTAATATGAAACAGTGTTCTTCAAATAGGATTTCCTTTTTTCTTTTTTTTAAATCTCATTCATTACTTCAACAGTGAGGAAAAAGGAGCAAGGGTAAGACTAATCAGAAATGTTTGTTTCAAGTTTTGTAGCTGTACTTACATGAAGTTATAATCTTTCAGTAAGTTTCTTAACATTATATTTCTTTCGTTTAGATATTCCCCATGGGTGTAGAAAATCGACTGGGATTTCTCTTGATTATCCATGCTTAGATATCCATAAATCAAGGTGTACTCAGAAGGATTTGTCATATTAGTCTTTGGTCACCATTGATTGAGATGAGTTGCTTCCCCTATCAATTGGAATTATTATGTGTTTTTTATACTTTGTGCTATGTTCTGTATACTTTATGATTTGTGTATTTATTACTATGTTGATGTTCTTCATATAATGTTTTGCTATTTTTAGTATCTTGATGGAGTATGTGAGAAATGGATATTTCATTGGTTATTTGAGATAAGGGTCTTCAAGGTATGTACGTCAAAACTTGTGTGGCTTTGAAAATCTAATTGAGAGTTCTAATCAATAAAGCCTTGATTTTGCCTTACTTGACTTTTGTAACTTGACTATTTCTATAAGATACATTATGAACTCCTCCTCAATACAGAGCATTGAATGCATGATACTGTTAATGAATTTAATAGGTATTGGAAGAATGCTTGAACCACTAGAGTGTTGTGGATGACAAGTTTTGCCTTGGTGACTCCACCTTGAAGCTCAGATAGATTGTAAATTCCCTTTGGTGAGTGTTGTCCTATTTCTAAGAATATAATGCTTAATTATATTTTGATATGTGAAATGGTTTTGAAAAGGGGAGTTGTATTAGCATAATCTCTTTATAGTTTGCAATTTAGCCTATGAGAGCTAGAAGCCAAAATTCATGATAATAAACATGCTTGGTGCTGTGGTGAACCAGAAAGTTATCAAGCAATTTCCATTTTTTGTTGTTGATGTGAAAGTCCATATTTTTAGACAAAAACATATGAATTAAAATCCAATATCAAATTTTGCAACAAAGAGGAAGGATTGATTGCCAAAATTCACCTATGTGTTGGTCTTAATATTCCATTTGATAAGACTGTATGTTGTGTTTGATAGAAGGATAATAAATCACCAGTTCTTTGTTACAATCCATATTGCGATGAGCCAATTTTTAAGGTCCAAATTGTTAGGTGCTAGCTTCTTTGATGCTAATTTATTGATTCAATTACGTATAGACTTATAATCTTATGTACATAAATGAAGCTGCTAATCATCTTCTCATGAGGCTACATTAGGAAATTGAAATTCTCATGGTACTAAGAAAAACTTATGAAAAATTATTGGATGAACTAGAAAGTCAGTGGCTAGGTGCTGACTTTTCTCAGTCCAATGTGATAAAAAAAAACTCTTTTGTATCCAACTGTTCTTATAGTTGTGCTTAGGGACTAAATAAGATCTAATGGACTATAATATGAAGACATGCTAGAAATCAGCATAGTAGTGATGTCCACTGGAGCATCACCAAATTCAAAGAAGCCATTTACAATGTCATGTTCGGATAAATATTTTGATTTACTAATTGGTGTGACCATAAATTACCAAAAATGGTTCAAGCTATAATGTTCTTCAAATATATGATAAAGAACATGATCTCAATTTTACTTTCAAGCATAATGGTTCTATCTCTTTTTTCTTTTTTCAGGTATAATAGATGTCCATCTATTTTCTTTTACGTATTTTATATCAAAAGGATTCCTATTTTATATATATGTGTATATATATATATATATTCATTTATTAGCCAACCATTTGTATAACTAATTTAAAAATTATAGACGTAATTATATTGTCCTGCTAGATAATGATTAACTGCACACACATTTCAATTAATTGATCAAATTATATTGATCTTGATGATGCACAAGGGATGGCATGAAGACCCTAATTATCTACTATGCAATTTAGTGTAATATAATCACTACAAGAAAACAGCTATTTTCTCATGGAATTTTCTCACGACTACAATATTTGAGAGAACTTCTCATGGAATTTCTCATGGAAGATCAGTTAAAAGATGTTTTACATGAATTTTCTCACTGAAATGTGGTAGAGAGAAGAATATGTGAGAAAATGTGTGAGAAAGTTTCTCACGGATTGCTTCCATGAGAAAATATTGCGAGACCGCTTAAAAAGGAAAAAATAAAGCAAAAAAATTATTAAATAAATTTTCTCATGGAAGTAAAGCCGTGAGAATTTCTCTCAGCTAGTATATCCATGAGAATTTCTCACCGCTTGCCATTTCGTGAGACATTTAAAGCTTTATCATTTTTTCATTTCACATTAAAATTCTCATGGACACTTGGGAGTGAGAATTTCTCACAAAATAAAAGTTGTGAGAAAATTTTTGTATCAGTGCTTTCATTTTTTATATATTGGATTTTTCATGGATATCATAGTGTGAGAAATTCTCATGGTGTTTGTGTCCATGAGAAGTTCTCATGGATGTAGGCCATGAGAAAATTTGTATTTGTATATTGTATTTCTCACGGATATCACAGTATGAAAAATTCTCATGGTGTTTATGTCCATGAGAAGTTCTCATGGGTGTAGGTCGTGAGAAATTTTTTCACAACAAAAAATAATTAAAATTTCTACTAAACTTGGATTCAAACCCTTGTCTTAACAGAAGAATGAAAGGGTCACTTTACCATAGAGCCAATTAATTTCAAATGCTGTTTTTGTCTATCAAATTATAATTAATATGCATTTATCCAATTGCACAAAGTAGCTAAAGCCCTAATTGCAAATTTCCTAGATAAAAAGAGGTAATTAGTGAGGAAGTTTCTTTCCTCACTAAGAGAAAGGTCTTTATTGAGGAAAAATGAAGGGATTTAGGGATTACAACTTATATAGGTCATATATTACCAAATTAGGTATTATTATTTGATGTGTTGAAATTGTACTATACATTCATTTAGATGGCTCCTCCTGAGCATCGCCGTTGGATGGATAATAGATGTGTCGAGAGAATGATCATTGATGACTTTTTTAGCGAGGGTAGATGAATTTGTTGAGTTTGCAATGAAACAAGAGATATTTAAACGTGAAAAGAAGTTGAGATGTCCATACTTAAAGTGTAAATGTCAGAGGTTCAAAATGTTAGATGAAGTAAAGATGGATTTGTATAAAGGTGGGTTTATGCCTAACTATTATTGTTGCCATTTCCATGGAGAAGAACATCCCCAAATGACTTCAATTGATGAGAACATTCACATGGCTTCTTATCTATTTGAGCAAATGGTTATGGATGTTGCTGGCCCATCATTTGAGAGATATGATATGCCTGAGGATCCTAATCCAAATTCCGCAAAGTCTTATGACATGCTTTTGCTTCACAAATCCCATTATGGGATGGGTGTGAGAATCATACAGTATTGTCGTTGGCAGCGAGATTGTTGAGTACCAAGTCAAATTATAACATTTATGAAACATGTATGAATGAAATTATCACATTGATGTGTGAGATCTTACCAACTAATCATTGTATGCCTGCAAACTTGTACCAAACAAAGAAATCAGTTTCACAACTTGGTTATGGTTATCAAAAGATTGATGCAGTAATGGATGCATGTTGTACTATGGTGATGTAATTAATGATAGGGAATGTTGATTTTGCAGGGAAATAAGATTTAGGGAGGCAAGAGTTGGAAAAGGGAGGTTCAAGGAGATCCTAAGGAAATGAATGTGGTATTTACCGATTATTTATATTTAATGCCTCAGCCAAATATATGCGTTGGCACCATGAAAATCATTGTGAAGAATGTGTGTTGTTGCATCCTTCAGATGAAAAACATGGAAGCATTTTGATTAAACTCATCTAGAATTTGCATTAGAACCAAGGAATGTGAGGTTAGGGCTTTATGCTGATGGCTTTACCCCATTTAGCTTGGGTTCAAGGCTATACTCTTGTTGGCTTATGATTGTTACTCCGTACAATCTTCCACCAGGGATGTGTATGCGATGATAATACTTGTTCTTGACAAACATAATACCTGGCCCTAATAATCCAAAGAGTAGAATTGATATTTTCTTACAACCACTTATTGATGACTTGAAGTTGCTTTGGGAAAAGGGCATGGTAACCTATGAAATTTCTTCAAAACAAAATTTCAATTTAAGGGCTGTCTTTTTGTGGACTATAAATGATTTTCCAGCATATGCCATGTTGAGTGGTTGGCAAACATCAGGAAGACTAGCATGTCCAATTTGCATGGATCATTCAAAAGCACTCTACTTACAGTATTGGGGGAAAATATGCTGGTTTGATTGTCATAATCAATTCTTGCCATTAAATCATCTATTTCGACGAAATAAACAAAATTTCAAAAATAATATAGTAGAAAATTCACCTCAAGCATCAAGGTGTTCATGAGAGAAGTTATATGAGCAAATTAAGGGATTTCCTAGAATAATTGAATCACCAAACCTATGTTTAAGGGGGTATGGTGAGGATCATAATTAGATTAAATGTAGTATTTGTTAGGATCTTCCCTATTGGCTTGACTTGCTAAATCCACATAACATAAATGTAATGCATACAGAGGGAAATGTGTTCCATATTGTGTTCAATACAGTGATGAATGTGAAAGGAAAGACGAAAGATGATGACAATGCAAGATTAGATATAGTCAAATATTGTAAAAGACCTTCCTTGCACTTGGAGAAGTCACATAGTGGAAAAAAGACTAGACCCAAGGCTATATACACATTTAGTATGGAGCAAAAGTGAGCAGTGTGTGAATGGGTCAAAACTTTGAAGCTTTTAGATGGTTATACATCCAACTTAGGTCGATGTGTTGATATGAAAAGTTGCACATTAGTTGGAATGAAAAATCATGATTGTCATATTTTTATGGAGAGGCTATTACCAATAGTATGCACTAGTTTGCCAACCTCGATAACTAATGCTATAACAGAGTTAAACCATCTCTTTTCGAGATCTTTGTGCTCCAACTTTACAAGTTAGTGGCCTCGAAGTTATGAAGCAAAACATTCCTATTATTCTTTGTAAGCTTGAGAGGATATTTTCTCCAAGTTTTTTTGATGTCATGGAGCATTTACCTGTTCATTTGGTGTATGAAGCTATAGTAGGTGGACATATACAATATAGGTGGATGTATTCATCTGAAAGGTTTTTGTACACATTAAAGAGAAATGCAAGAAATAAAGCCCATGTTGAAGATTCTATTTGCGAAGCATACATACTTGAAGAAACTTCAACTTTCTACTCTTATTATTTTGAAACTCATGTTCAATGAAGAACCAGGAGAGTTCCTTGGAATGATGATGGTGGGGGGGGCATGATACTTATCCTCCTATTTCTATCTTCAACTATCTTGGGCAACCTCATGGAAGAATATCTCAAAAAACTTCTTATCTTACAGAGAATGAGCAAAGTGCGATAACATTGTATGTTCTTCTCAATTGCCCTGAAGTTAAGTCTTTTCTTAAGCATTTTGAGGAACTTCTCCCAAATTTGTCAAATGAGGCTGTGGAAAAGCGAATTTCTTTTGAATTTTCTAAGTGGTTTAAAAATTATGTAAGTTTATCTTACTTTTTACACTTATACATATTTTGTATCAATGCTAATTTTTTACTTTGACTGGGTTCAAAACCCTCAAAATGGGATAAATGATGAGTTGTTCATTTCTTTGGTTTGGGGTCTTATGAGAGATGTGCAAAGGTTCGATCAATGATCTGTGAATGGTTATAAGTTTTATACAGATACTTGGATGAAAGGAAGGAAGACCAACAATAATGGAGTAAGTGTCAAGGGATTTGGCCATGGCCAAGTTGAATTATCTTATTATGGTGTGTTGAAGGACATAATACAATTAAAATTCATTGGTAGTCCACATAAGTGTTTGATAGTTTTCAATTGCAAGTGGTATGATCATACTAATCAGGGGACTAGAATTTGTCCTAAATATGGAATTTTGGAAGTCAATGAAAAAAGAACATACAAGGGGAATGATCTATTTATCTTTGCACAACAAGCTGAACAAGTCTATTTTAGCCCATATTCAAAATCAATCCCTTGTAAAAAGGATTGGCTTGTTGTTAGTAGAACAAAAGCAAGGAATATGATTGATGCTCTTGATGATGATGATGATAATGAAGATGCACCATTCCAAGATGAGGCAACTCCTCAACCTCAGTTAATTGATGCTCTTGATGATAACCTTGGTGAACATTATCTATGAGCTAGTACAGTTCCAAGTGAAGAAGTGGATGATGCACATATTAGGTTAGTTGTAGATGACCTTGTTCAATCAATTGGTTCAAACGATGAACAATTAGATGAGGAGATACTACATACTGAATCATCTGAAATTGAAGAAGATTTTCCTAGTGATTACTATTTAGCAAGTGATTGATGTGGATAATTTAGTGTGCTTTTTTACTTCTTTTCATTTAAACTTTTGCATATGTGTGTTTATAATGAAATTAATTATTTATTATTTATTAAATATGCATGTTCATAACTATTTTTTTTTAAATTTCAGATGTCACCTTCTCAACTAAACAAGAATGGAGGATCCAACAATAAAAAGAAGAAAGATAGGAAGGGCAAAAACAAGGTTATGACATCATCAACCATTTTGCCACAAGCAGCTACACCATCATTGTCCCAGTTGCCACCTATCCAGCCATCATCGACACAACCATCACTAATAGCACATGTATCTGTGCTTGAATCATGTTTTCTACCATCCACACCCATTCAGTCTAGCCCTAGAGTTTCTGCTACTATTGGCTCAAAGAGATCTTTCCAACATGGGATGGGTTCAAATGTCTTTTTTTCCTTAAGTGAAAATACATATGATGCTAGATCCATGTTAAGTGATAGTCAATTAGTAATTCGGCCTAATGGTACTAAAGAGTAAGTGTATTCTATATTCATTTCAATTATTAATTCACAAATTACTATGCTACTTTTTGTTTTGCTAAATATTATGCATTTCACAGATTTTTTTCTACTGATGAGCCTGTATCAATATTATCTAGCATTATGCGCAGCATTTTCAATGATGCATGACTTGATTTTTCTAGTATCCCTGATGATGTTAAAGATGTATGGTATGTACAATTTAAGGTGGGCTAATATTCTAATCATTTGAAAGTATAAAAGCATAGTTATTTTTTCATTTACCAGGTGTTTGGTTGTCTTTATTGTAGTTAAAATGTGCATGGGGATCCTTGTTTGGAAGGACAGATATATAAGCTTTGACATAAAAAATGTAGTGGAATAGTACATTCTACCATGAGGGATATTCGATATAGAAAAACAAAAGTTAACTGGATGTTCAAAACAATCCAAGATAACTTGCAATTGCAATGGGGGACTCTTGAGTTCAAGGCAAAATCAGAACGTAATAAAGCCAATAGGGCAGCTAATGTTGATGCATACGTACATAGGGGTGGGAGAATGTCATTATCAAAATACAAAAGGAAGATGGTAAGCCTTATTTAAATTTGTTATATTATTAAAGTTTTAATATCTTAAGTTATACAAATTTTGTCATAATGTTTTAGGAAGTGGAGTTGGGACAAGAAGTGACCATGCCTGAAGTATTTAAAAAGGTACAACATAATGAACAGAAAGGAGGTTAGGTCTGATCAAAAGCTACTGACACTTATGTAAGTTAAGATTTTATTATTTATAATTCACAATTTATTTATTCATATTATGAATATATGATTCACAACTTTGCTTATTATTGATATAGAACTAATTTGAGCAACTAAAATAAAGTCAAGGTGAAGACTCAAATCTCTCTGACAATGCTGCATGTCTTACAGTTGTTGGAGGAAGAAATAAGAAAGGACATGTGTATGGATTTGGATCACTCGCTAGCCTTATTGATTCTCATGGGATGCCAAGCCATAACTTTGTCAAGTTTACAAACTTAGAGAATTTTTTGAAAAGAAGTTACAAGACAAACTCGCTGAACAAGCAAAGGTTTATGAGGAGAGCTTGATTGTAGTGGTTAACAGATTGAACATGGAACACAAAGAGAGTTTGACTGTAGTAGTTAACAAATTGAATGAGGAACACAAAGTACGAGAATAGATGTGGGAAGAAAAAATTAAAGTAATTGAGGATTTCATGAAAATAATTATGGCATGGATAGACTTAGGAGGCATCAACAAGGTTGGTCCTTCTCAACCTTCACATGATGATGATGATGTTGGAGAAGAAAATAGTGAGGGAGATGATGATGATGATGAGGGAAGCGACGATGGTGATATAAATGGGGATAATGAAGAGTAGGATAGTTATTAAACAATTATTATACTTGTAATGAATTGTTTTAAAATTTTTAGTTGCCAAAGTAACTAAAACTATTGATTTTGGTTGGTTGTAAACTTTGATTTTGATGATGAAGAATTATTATTCTTAACATTCATTGGATATTGAAATATTTGTTGTTTATGGTGTTTTTTGTAAAATTTGAATGCAGATCAATATGTAAGGGAACCAAATTGATTAGAGCAAAAGCTTAATCGTTTCTCACAGAATTATCACTAAAAATTTTGTGAGAAACTTGGTATGATGACCTCATTTCTCATAAATTTCTCACATAATTAGTCCATGAAAATTTTTCACATACTTATTGCCCATGAAAATTTCTCATTGCATATGTTTTGTGAGAAATTCTCATGGAAACAAATCCGAGATAAATTCTCACATGTCTTCCATGAGAACCTTTTCTCACATGGATGTTCCATGCAAAATTGTATGAGAAATGGTTCTCACAGCCATAATTAGTGAGAAAAATTTTTTTCCCATGGGTATATTTCTCATGATTCTTTATGCATGAGAAATTATGTAAGAAATGTCTTTCTTATGGAATTTCTTGAAGTTTTTTCACATATTTGATCCATGAAAAATATGTTGTTTTGGTGTAGTGAAGATCCAAATTTCTTAATTGTCATTGGAGTTGCATTTTGTAATGAAGATCTACATAGAGCATTGGTTTACATATTTGGTTATCGCATTTGATTAGAATAGATGTTTTTCAGGAAATAGATGTTGTTCTTTATGTAATGGAAATATATATTTGCAATTATTAATTTCATTTGTATGATTTTTTTTATTCAATTAACTCATACCGTGTAATGATGCACAGGTTAGAATTCTAGTTCTTATAAGTTTTTTAGATTGATGGAGAAAAATTGTCCTGTTCATAATTTACTTATTTTTTATTTTTTGAGAGAAATATTTCGTCGAGAGAAAAGAAAGTAAGGGGAAAAATGGAAGAAATATTTAAAAAGGCAGAAATTTGAAAGAAAATTTTATGTCATATCTCTCTTTTGTTTCTAATGAATTTTTTAATATTTAATTATAAAAGGATTTATAAAATCTAGTAAAACTAATTAAATATAATTTGGCAAAAAAAGATACTTAAATGTAAGAAGTATTTTAACAAAAAAATTTAAAAGTTTAATTTAAGACAACACTAAATAAAATTAATTAAATTTTAGACGGTGCTAAGAGACAAAAAGTTACTTTTCATTATACATAACAAAATATACTTGTTTTTATTTGTTGTCAAAATCATATATAATTTAGTTTTGAATAAAAAATGACTTGATGATTGAATCAAAGTAAACAAATATTTACCTGTTATTGTTATTAAAATATAAAAGAAATAATTTCTTTAAATATTTTATGCAACGAATATATGCCAAGTTGGCACTCTATACAAATGGGATCATCCGAACATGTGGTGGCCATTAGTTTTGAAAAAAAAAATTGTTGCATTGTGGACATCATTCAATACATATTATGTATTATATATTATTTATTTATATAATAAAATTTACACGAAGTTCGGTTCAAAAATAATAAAGCACGCAATTTATTTTTTTAATGAAGATAATAATTCTTGTGAAGTCAAAAGTTAGGTGGTATTTCTACTACCAAGTGATCTAATGGTATGACTTCACCCACCTTTTTCAATTCTTTGACATTTCTCCTTCCCTTTTTAAGCCCATCCTACGATAATGAATTTCATAAATTTCACAAATGAATGAATATATCATGTTTGGATTTCAAAATCCCTTATTTACTTTGCAATAGTTACCACCTATTATTAGTAGAAAGGGAAAGTATTCTCATAAATTTCATAAATGACTGAATATATCACGTTTGGATTTCAAAATCCCTACTTTACTTTGCAATAGTTACTGCCTATTATTAGTAGAAGGGGGAAGGTATGTATCTGGACACATGGGAAATGGAAATAGGAGGGATTCGAATATTTTTTTTTAAGTCTAACAAAAAGCAACCTGAATTATAAGGAACTGGATGATATTACTACCAGTTATTCTAATAACATATCATTTGAATTCCTTAATTTTACTACCAAATTTTATAGTAAAACGGCATTTAAATTCATTGATTTTTTGGCCAACTTATATTCATTGTGTTTTTTAATGCTATATAATTTGACCACTAATTTTTCTTCAATAACAAAATCATGGTTGTATTAAATGATTGTTTCAATAAATATCACTATGAAAAAAAAACACTATGATCAACCCATTAATATATATATATATATCAATTCAATATTTCAATATATATTCAATAAAATTTTTATAAAATACTATAATATTCATGAGTCATAATCCGTGTAACTTACCTTAAATTTCATACAAGTGTAAAACATTGTCTAATGTCATTTGAAGTAAGGCTATGTTTGGTTTTGCAACTGAGAGGATGTAAATGTTTATTGTAAACAACAAGGCACAAGCTTCTTAGTTTGCTTGCATCGAAAGCCATACCGACGGAAATGCAAATAGACACTAAGAAGTAAAATAAATACAAAAGGTTGGATCTCATTTTTATAACATTTGCGTATTAGAAATAAAATAAAATAAGATCATTATATGTCTGTTTCTTTTCATATTTTATTAGAATTACTTTAGAGGATCTATATTCAAATTCTTCCATGGATTGAGTAGTGTGATAAGCCTCTTTAAACCAAGAAATCAAAATTTGGGTGAAATTAAACCATGCATTTGCAATATATGATAGATATCATTATTTCAGAAAAATTATACATGGAGATCATGTAAATTTATATTGATATATTGGATTGATCCATTGTACGGATGGCTATCTAGTTTATTTAGTGACGTATGCCCATAACAAAAAAAGGTTGAGATTTTTAAAGGAAGTTAAATTTTATTTGATATTAATAACTAATATCTTTAATTTTTAATTTATTTCCTTCACCTATTCTCTCCCCAGATTATGAGCCTGTTTAATAGTGTTTCCTGTTTTCTGTTCTCAAAAATAGTTTTGTAAAACTGTTTTCAGAAACTGTTTTGAAAACAAGAAAACAAAAAATCTGTTTGAATAATTGTTCTCAAAATCATAACTAGTGAGTAATAGATGAGTTATTCAAAATTTATAACTTTACCATTAATGAGGTGGATGTTTCTCATCTTTCCTTGTGTTTTCCAGAATAAAAACTACAAAACACTTAAAAGGTGTTCTGAGTTTTCTGTACAAAACTGTTTTCTGTTTTCCAAAACAGTTTTTAAAAAACAGGTTTATCAAACAAGTTTTCTGAGTTTTCGGGCCTGTTTGATAGTGTTTCCTGTTTTCTGTTCTCAAAAACAGTTTTGTAAAACTGTTTTCAAGAAACTGTTTTGAAAACAAGAAAACAAAAAATCTGTTTGAATAATTGTTCTCAAAATCATAACTAGTGAGTAATAGATGAGTTATTCAAAATTTATAACTTTACCATTAATGAGGTGGATGTTTCTCATCTTTCCTTGTGTTTTCCAGAACAAAAACTACAAAACACCTAAAAGGTGTTCTGAGTTTTCTATACAAAACTATTTTCTGTTTTCCAAAACAGTTTTTAAAAAAAAGGTTTACCAAACAAGTTTTCTAAGTTTTTTGTTTCTGAAAACAAGAAAACTGTTTTGCAGAACTCCACCAAACAGGCCCTTCTATTTCTGAAAACAAGAAAATTATTTTGCAGAACTCCACCAAACAGCCCTATATCATCCTGTGCTTGCTAACGACTTTTCCATTTCAAAAATCACAAAACTCCTTAAATGCACATTGCAATACGCTATAGCATACTCAACGTCAAGCCCCTTCTCTTGCTCTATTTGCTTCAATCTCAATATCCACCCACTTCTCCTCCTTTGCCAAGCCCTGTTTTTGATCGATGCATAATTTGTATTAGCCACTTGATTTGATGCTCAAGCATCTGTTCCCGCATTGGCATATTGCTTCTCTGTGCCCACTACGCTTCTGCCATCGCTGTTGATTCGCTGACACTTCAACTGTGTAGGGATTGAGCCGTTTCCTTCTAGGGTTTTATTTGAAGAATCTAAGCTCTCTTCTATTCCTCTTATTATAGTATTTTTCTCTGAATTGGTTTTTAGGCTTTCCGTTTTTGGATTTATTAAGTTGTTCTCGCCTGTGAGTTTGTTTGTAGGTACAAACGTTCCTATTACTGTTTTTATCGGTTTTATTTTTTTTTTTTAAGCTTTAAGATTCATTAGATAGTTGGTGGAGGCTCTGATTTGTTTGGGGGTTTTATCTGTTTGCCTTATTTCGGGAAAATACCTAGAATTGGTTTAACGGGAATTTTCCAGTGCTTACTATTTCTTTTAAACTTCGAAGGAAATAAAATCCTATCTTTGTTTACTTGTTGTAGCACTGGAAAGTTTGAGAGATAATCTACTCTGATCTTTTTATGTTTTTGCACTTTTATTGGTTTCATTGGTTGCAGTTATGAGAAGGAGTCTGTTGTGTTGGTGTTTTGTTCTGGGGTGGGAGGTTTAGTTGAGAGAGTTAGAAGGTTGAAAGATTGAAAGTAAAGGGAAAGCTTAGGCTTGCATGGGCGAACATGAAGGGTGGTCACAGCCACCTAGTGGTCTATTGCCAAATGGTCTGTTACAGGATGAAGCTGCCTCGGTAATTCGAGTGCTTGACTCAGAGAGGTGGTTAAAGGCTGAAGAAAGGACTGCAGGGCTAATTACCTGCATTCAGCCTAACCCACCCTCTGAAGAACGCCGAAATGCAGTTGCTGATTATGTGCAGCGGCTGATCATGAAGTGCTTCCCTTGCCAGGTGGGTCTTATATGCACAAATAAACATATTTTGTATCTGTTCTTAGGTTTTTGATTATTGCACACTAAGAGCTATTGATTCATAAATCATGCATATTATGAGCCGCTGCCAAGCTAACATGTTTAAATTATTAAAGAATGTTAGGATAGTAATCAAGGTTTCAATTTTGATAATGTTACAGGTGTTCACCTTTGGATCTGTCCCCCTCAAGACTTATTTGCCTGATGGAGATATTGACTTAACGGCATTCAGTAAAAATCAAAATTTGAAGGATACATGGGCACATCAGGTTCGTGACATGCTGGAGAATGAGGAGAAGAATGAGCATGCGGAGTTCCATGTGAAAGAGGTTCAGTACATCCAGGCTGAAGTAGGTTCCATAATATCTTATCTATTGTTTATTTCTGTGCTTAATCTTCTTTAAATCTTTAATTACCTAATTCATTGATGTTGATTGCTTTCTGACTATGGTTTATTATCTATTGCCATATTTAATTTTAGAATCTTCTTACTCCCAAGTGAATTTTATAGTTCTTGTGCTGCTTCACATCAGTATTTTACCATATTCCAGAAGATGGCAGTATACAATATGATTTTGTTAATTTAAGAACGAAATTAGTGGGTGAAATTATTGCTTAAATTGTTGGTTTGTACCTGTGCTTGTAAACTACCAAGAGAATAACTTGGAAGTAGTCAATATATCATGATAAAGTTGTTTGAATATAGTTCTTTCAAATAACAAGGAATGTGCATCAGTCGTCATCTTGTACTCAAAAGTTGCACAATGATAAATCGTGTCATCTTATATAATGGTTGGGGCTTATCAGTACACATGATAAATGTGCGTGTGTCCTTGTGGATTTTTTATACACATTGAAAGAATCACTGGAAGGGCAGCTCTTGGAAGTTGGATGAATGAACTTTTAAACAAGCATACCCTGATATCATGCTGGATTTTACTATTGATTTATTTGTTTTAGTCTTTCAGAGTCTTAAGGCTGTTGGACATCAGATGTGTTACGTATATGAAGCTTGATATAGGAATGGCTATTAAAAACAAGTGTTATGAAGGCCAAAATATTAGGGAAGAAAATTTTGGCTGGAAAAACCATTTTTCATATTAGTAGTTACTTAAATGAGTTTATATACTTCAAAATTGTTGGTCAGAAGATTTGTTTTGTGTATTTCGTAGCACTTGTATTTTAAAATGTTGTGGGGCCTTTAAGTAGTTTCTTGCTATTTGTTTCTGCACTTGTCATTGTTTTAGTTTCTTGCTTAGGTTAAACTTGTCTGAAAAGTTTTGTTCTTTTGGGGCCTTTAAGTGGTATTATAGAATTAACATTTTATTATATTTTTTTATATTTTCAGGTGAAGATTATAAAATGTCTTGTTGAAAATATTGTGGTTGACATATCATTTAACCAGCTTGGAGGGTTGTGTACCCTATGTTTTCTGGAGGAGGTAATTTTATTCATTGTAGAAGCTTCATGTCACATCTTTCTCATTGAAAATGTCACCTTGATACTCTTTTTTTATGAGTTTGACAAAAGTCTGATTTTTCGCTGCTGTAGGTTGATAATCTGATTAACCAAAATCATTTATTCAAGCGTAGTATCATACTGATAAAAGCTTGGTGTTACTATGAGAGCCGTATACTTGGTGCCCACCATGGACTTATCTCTACTTATGCATTAGAAACTCTGGTTCTTTACATATTTCATGTTTTCAACAATTCTTTTGCTGGACCACTTGAGGTACCAAGAATGACATATCTTACTTTAATTCAATGCTTTTAGTATCTATTTGACATAATCTTGTTTTTGCTACGGTAGGTGTTGTATCGTTTTCTGGAGTTTTTTAGTAAGTTTGACTGGGATAATTTCTGTGTAAGCCTATGGGGTCCGGTACCCATTAGTTCTCTCCCAGATGTTACAGGTAGTTGCAATCGATTGAATGTTTCTTTACTAATAATGAAATTAGCCTTGTCTTGCTTATGTTAGTCAGTTTTATTGATTGAAGCAGCTGAACCTCCTCGGAAAGATCGTGGAGATTTACTACTTAGCAAGTTATTTCTTGATGCTTGTAGCTCAGTTTATGCTGTTTTCCCCGGAGGTCAAGAAAATCATGGGCAAACCTTTGTTTCCAAGCATTTTAATGTTATTGATCCTTTGCGTGTTAACAATAACCTTGGTCGTAGTGTCAGCAAAGGTAGACTCTAAAATTTGGATTTAATTCATCTATGCATTTGATTTGCTATTTCTCATGTTTCCATTTGGATTGTATTGGTTTTGTGTGGATCTGTCGATATTGCGAACATTCACCATGGATGGCTTGTTTTCTGCTTTAAACTATTCTTTCTCTCTTCTTTCGTCTTTTTGTGGTCTAAAATTTATTAAATAACATATAGTGAAGAATTAATGATTCTCATAAATGGCTTTTCGTACATGCTAGTTGTTACATCAGTCTCAAGAAAATCAATGATCTTTCCCTATGACCATCAATGGAGTGTATGCTGGATTTTCTTATTAAGTGGTTATGTGGGACTGTAGACATTTTATGGATTATTGCTGTATATGTTGATGATATTAGTATCCAGTAATTTTGGCACCTGTATGCTTTGGAATTTTGAAATTCAAATAAAATGAACTTTCAATATGTTCACCTAATCAGAACAAAAGATAATAATTGTGGGAAGCTCAAGACAGTATTTTTTTTTTGGAATACTTGACACAATATGGATGGAATCAATCTTGTAGAGCATTAATATTGGTGGTTTATTTGTGCTTAGGTTTTTCCAGAACTATCATTAAAGCTATCCTACTATGGTTTTGGCCTTATATAATATTTGCATACTTGTTCTATATTTGCCAGGTAATTTCTTCAGGATACGCAGTGCATTTACATTTGGGGCTAAAAAGCTTGCTAGACTAGTTGATTGCCCAAAGGAGGATCTATATTCTGAAGTCAATCAGTTCTTTTTGAACACTTGGGACAGACATGGAAATGGGCAGCGGCCTGATGTGCCAAGCAATGATTTGTGGCGATTGAGGTTATCTAACCATGATCAATTACAGGGGTCTGAGAATCTCAGGAAAAATAGCCAAAAATTTAATAATATCGCTGATGATGAATACCAAGTTGAAGGGACACGCAGTTCACAAAGTGGTCCATCTCATCATGGTCGCTCACCTAAGAGTAGTGATGCTTCTACAGTATCACATACACTAAGTCTAAAGGGTCATGGCAACCAAAACAATTTAAGGACCACTG
This sequence comes from Adenanthera pavonina, assembly GCA_026686845.1. Lineage (NCBI taxonomy): Eukaryota > Viridiplantae > Streptophyta > Magnoliopsida > Fabales > Fabaceae > Adenanthera > Adenanthera pavonina. The sequence continues at coordinate 34,078,208 of JAIVEN010000006.1, forward strand.
ACCAGGTCAGAGGGGAAATCAATTCTAATCAGGGTGCTCATGTTGATAAAGGTCAGAGAAATGTTAAACCCAATAACCCGATGATTGATATTCAGAGAAGATTCCTATTTGCAAGAACACGCTCGAGTCCTGAGTTGACCGACTCATATGATGAAGTTTCTCCCCATGGAAGGCGTGCAAGAGCCCAAGAAAGGGGGAAAGGGCAGAATTCCTCTACAAGGTTGGATAATAGTCGAAGGAGGAATCTTGAATCTGACATGGCCACAAGCCATGCTGCTAGAAATGATGATATATCTGCTACACTTGTATCACCTACTCATGTCCTTGATGATGCTGCTGATTTAAACAGTGGCTCAAATAGTTACCATAGTGAATCAGGCTCTGGTGTAATGGGTGGAGATTTTGTGTCTGTTGCTGGAACCGGAGCATCACAGATGATGCTTCAGGAGGAGCAAGATCTTTTGAACATGATGGCATCTTCAACAGCCCATGGTTTCGGTGATCAAGGTCATGTTCCTGTGAATTTAGCTCCAGGTCACCTGCCACTTCCATTTCCACCTTCAATTCTTGCATCAATGGGATATGCACAGGGAAATGTGGGTAATATTCCCCTGATTGATGCAACTTGGGGTACAAATACGCAGTTTCCCCAAGGTTTAGTCCCTTCTTCATTGTCTCCATATTTTCCTGGCATAGGATTGACTTCAAATCCTGAAGATACAATTGAAGCCAGTAATGATAGTTTTAGTGCTGTTGAAATGAACCCAGTAGAAGCTGATAGTGATTTCTGGCATGAGCAGGAAAGGGGTTCTGCTAGTGAGGTTGAAGTTGATAATGGAATTCTAGATGATAAACTACAGTCAACTTCTGGTGGTTATACCTTTATCTCATCATCTCGAGTAATCAGCTCTGGTAGTTCTGGCAGAAATCAGCAGAAGTTTACTAAAGAAAACAGAGGATTTGCAAGAGAAGAACACATTGGTACTTTTCAATATCAAGATAGCAGAGGAAATGAGGTTTGTTTTGATGATAGAATATCAAATTCTAGGTTAACCAGTGCTCCTTTAAGTTCCAAGAGTAAAACTTCCTCTGAAAGCTCTTGGGAAGGATCACCAACAAAGTTTTCAAAATCAACAAAGGAAAAAAGAGGTAGGAAGAATATTCCCTCAGTGGTATCAACTGGTTATGGGAAGGGTAAGGATGTCTCAGAAATGTCATCTAATCTAACAGATGATGAGAACAGGGAATGGACTTCTCTTTCAACAGCTAATATGGAAGAAAGAAGCACTGGAGCCCCAGATGTTGCATCCATGCATGTTCCAAGGCATCAAGTACCTGGATTTGAGCCAGCTCAGACAAGTGGATCAGATTCACTGATACCTTTAACTCCAGTGCTTTTAGGTCCAGGTTCTCACCAAAGAGCAGTTGACAATTCTGGGGTTCTTCCATTTGCATTTTATCCTACGGGGCCACCTGTACCCTTTTTAACTATGCTTCCAGTATATAATTTTCCAACTGAATCGGGAATTTCTGACACATCAACAAGCAATTTTAATGTGGAAGAAGTGGTGGATAACAGTGATTCTGGTCAGAATTTTGATTCATCGAAGGGGTATGATCACCATGAGGTGTCAAGGCCTCCTAATTCTATTAGAAGGGCTGCTTTTGAGTCATCAGGGCACAAATCTGACATTCTTAATAGTGACTTTGCAAGCCATTGGCAAAATTTGCAATATGGGCGGTTTTGTCAAAACTCCTGTCATCCACCTTCAGTAATCTATCCTTCACCTGCACCTCCTGTTTATTTGCAGGGTCATTTTCCTTGGGATGGTCCTGGAAGACCTCTTTCAACTAACATGAATCTTATTACTCAGCTTGTCAACTATGGACCACAATTAGTTCCTGTTGCTCCTCTCCAATCAGTTTTGAATCGACCTGCCAATATTTATCAACGTTTTGTGGATGAGATGCCACGTTACCGAGGTGGGACTGGAACCTACCTGCCAAATCCTGTAAGATATGTTTCTAAGAAACTTAGTGATTTGTTCTGTACTTTCCTTATACGCGCACATAAATATAATTTGCATAGGCCCAAGGCCACTTACAACTCTGATTGTCTTTTGTTAAGAAAATAAAATTTATTAATTAGCTGCAAAGCAGGCAGCTAATCCTGAGTGTCTAGTTTTTTACAACTTGCATATTTGATATATGTTCAGTCTACTTGTGGTACTTCTATTATGACATTTTATATTATTTTTCCTTTTTTGTTTGGGCCTGAATTACCTTTTGTTAATCTACTTCAGAAAGTTTCCACTCGAGATCGACATTCTACAACCAGAAGAGGAAATTACAACTATGAGAGAAGCGAAAACCATGGTGACAGGGAAGGAAACTGGAATATGAACTCAAAAACGCGGGCAGCTGGACGTGGCCATAATCGCTTCCAAACTGAGAGGCCAAGCTCAAAGCTGGAGCGGTTGGCAACAAGTGAGAGCCGAGCTGAAAGGCCATGGGGGTCACATAGACATGACTCCTCTATGTCTTATCAAACTCAGAATGGTCCAGTGCGCTTAAATTCCTCACTAAACAGTTCTTCCAACGTGGCATATGGGATGTATTCTCTGCCTGGCATGAACCACAGTGGGGTCTCATCAAATGGACCAACTATTCCATCTGTCGTAATGTTGTACCCCTTTGATCATAATGCTGACTACAGTTCACCAGCAGAACATCTGGAGTTTGGATCTTTTGGACCAATGGGTTTCTCCAGTGTGCTGAATGAGGGAAACCGATCTGGTGGAGCATTTGAAGAGCAAAGGTTTCATGGAGGCTCTGCTCAACAATCCTCACCAGATCAGCCCTCTTCACCTCACCTCCCAAGGTAGCTGTGCCCATTTGTCCACCACTTTTGCCGGGTAGGACCTTACAGAATAATCAAATAGGTCTAACAGCATGCAACAATGAGATGTTCGTATGACTGGAAAGACTTAAGTCCAGTTCTTAGGTGTTGTCATGGGGTTCTTTGATGAATTTTTTATATGGAGCAAGAAATCAATGGTGTGTTGCTTAATAGGAAAAAAATGTACACACGTAATTTTGTATTAAAGAACCTAATACACCTGTATGTCTGCCTGTACAAAAATTTTGCTGGATAGGATCCGCCCAATCTTTGATAACTCGTACTACTTCTAGGATGTGTTCTATGCAGAAATTTTTGCATAATGACTTTGCCTGGTGATGAGACATATTGTTTATTTTAAATTTTATTTTTATAATCGTTATTTGCATGCCACTGATATTTCTTTATGATGTCTGAAATTTATGATTCTTTACAGGTGACATTGATTATTTTGCCAGATCAGTAGCCGGGAGTGATTACAATTTGAAGGAGGAGTATTTTCTGCCTCCTGCTTATTAGGACCTGCGAGGCAAGTTGAGTGCAGAAAACTACAATGAGAAACCTATCCATATTCAGGCATCATTCATGTTCTCATCCCACTCTTGACTGAGAGGATTTATTTGTTTGATCTATAGTTGATCTTTCATGTGAAAAGTTGCCTCTCTTGTGGCCCAGATGTTGCATGTACATTCACCAAGCTATTAACCTAGTTTATATTTGTTCCTCTAACACCTTGTTCAAAGGGTGAAGCCCACGGCAGCAAAGAGGGATGCCTAACTTTGTGATTAGTTTGTCATTGAAGGTTGACACAGTTGTAACACTATCAAAGTAGAAAACTGGCCTTTAGGTTCAGAATTTAGAAATCTTACCTTGTTATAGATTTTTCTCAGCTACCCTCTTAGACAGTAGTAGGATTTTTTTTGTTTTAGAGGTTGCAGCAGATCCTTAACACTTTTACACTGTAGCAGTAACGATACCAGAAGATAATAATAATATGTCATTTAAACCTATCTTTCCTCCTTTCTAGTCTCCTTTGGCTTTGCTGGGTTTGTCCTCTTTCAGATCTTAAGTCTAATCTTTTCACTCATGTTTGGTGCATTTACCTTCTTGATAAATGAAGATTATATCTTTTCTTCCTTACTGACCTAACTCATTTGATTGTCCAGTTGTTTAAATTCCATTCTCTCTTGTTCTGAATATGCTATTTGTGAGAGGTATTTGGAGGGCGTTTCACAATCGTTTGTGCTGCTTGTGTCGATTTCCATGTTGTGAATGAATTATGAATGAATGTGATGCTGTTTTTTTCTTATGGAAAAAGGTTTTCTTGAATATATATGCTTTAATGGAGTTGATTACAGGTCATGTTTTAGAGAGCTTTTTTTGATATGGAAAATTGTCGAATTTGAGACTTGAACTATTGAAATGATTTCTTGTAGAATAGTCAAACTTGTGACTGAACCCATTATAACTCTGAATCACATTGAGGGCCTAATAATGCCAATTTTAAATTATCAGAGATTTAGGTGTATTTTACAATTTTAATGACATGAAAGTCCAAGAATCAATAAATATCTTGCATTTCTCAGCAAAATACTAAAAACTTTTGGTCTCTAATTACTACTCAGGAATAGGAAAAGAGAAGGTATATAACAAATACTATCAACTCAAACTCAGATTATATAACACGTTATTTCAGGTAGAGAGAGATAAAGAAGAGGTAGAATTTATCCATGTTCTTGTGAGTATTATATGGGTGAATTTTACTTTCCCTCTTTCCCTATTCATTCCACATGAATTATTTTTAGAAGATTTCGTTTACTTTTAACTCGTGTTGTTAGCAATGTTTATGAGGTGTGAAAAATGCGCCATAAAAGATCATGGTGATAAAAATAAGTAGACAAGCACAATTTCTTGGACAGGTATCTAAGGATCCAACCCTCTTAAACTCTCACTAGTATTCTCTGGTAATCAATGGTTTTATGCATAGGACAAACTTTTTACCCTCTTTACACATAAATTAAAACAAAAACATAAAATTTTCAGCAAAAAAATTTGTTTTTGTCCTAAATTCCTACTACCTTTCCATGTTTGTTTCTTCTACAATATGCCTTCCAGTTAGTACCACCAGAGTACTTGTGAAATGCTGTGTTTTTCTTATTATACAGAAGACACAAGCAAATTAGCCTACTTTAATCAGTATAACTTCTTCTGAAGCTTGTTTGTGTTAGCACTATACCAAGCTTTTCTTCCACTTGGAAAGACGTATTAAGAAAGACAAAACATCATCTGGATCACGCAGAGAATATGAAGCCTTGGTCTCCTTTGCTTTTGAAGAAACAATGATTGGAAAAACTTGTCCAATTCGTCTTATAACCTGCAAGCATCCACAGGTAAAATACCCTTATCTCAACTTACAACTTAGATTTACTTTGGTCTGGTTTGTCTCCAAGTCAAATGGTCCTATCTTCTCTAGATATACACAAAGTAGGCCTACTTTTTGTACATCTCGAGAGGACAAGAACAAAAATTAAGAGAAGCCTTGCCCGATTTATTTGGTGCATGTTTTTTTAGAATCTATTATTAATTATCATTGGTATACTACGCGTATTCATTAAAGTTATAATTTAGTATTCTAGATGTTACAAAGATATTTTCGTCAAGAGATAACAACAAATTTAAAACTTATAATATAAAGAGATCAGAACAGCATACCTTAAAAGCGTCTTCATCAGTTGTATCATCTCCTATGTACAGTGGTATAACATTGTTAAAGCAGTCAAAGCCAAGAGTGTCAAGCAAGTACTGCACAGCACAACCTTTATCCCAACTTATATTTGGATGTATCTCTATGACCTGAGCAAGAGCTTGAACATTATTGTTTGAGATCAAGGAAACATTGTTAAATGGTTTATTATTTACCAATGATGAATACAATAATTGTATTTACAACTCTTAGGTACATATTCCTGAAGTTGGAAGATACATTGAGAAATGGCTCCATTTTTTATCACTCTTGTCATCTGTACTGAAACAATGCTTTACTCCGAGATGTTTGGTCAACTGTAGCACCTTAATGCATTTGGAGAGAACTAGCTAACTCTAAGTTTGAAAGATATTTATTATTTTAAAATTAATTTGATAGGTCATAAGTCATGAATAGTCTAATTTGCTATATAAGGCTTCAAGCAATGCATGGATCCCACCATCTAGTTAAAGTTAAATAAGTCCAATAATTTAGATTCCGCAGAATGTTTGTCTGTTTCTTCTTAAGATTTTTTGTTTCGTAAGCAAATAGTGACTGCTATAAGATACCTTTCTTCCTCCTGAGATGTGAAAATTGGGGTAAGCTTCCATGATAGATTCCACCGTCTCTCTGAGAATACCAACTTCCTATGATATGGAAGCAACAACATAAGCATCTGAACAAGAATATAATTATTTTGACATCTGAACAACAATGTTTCATGTTCCTCATATCTTGAATTGTTCGTCTCTGTTTGACTTTGAATATTGTTGTTACCTTCTCATTTTTCACCAGCCTGTAGTGTACAGTGATGCAGAACATGTTATCTTCTATCTTGGATCCCTTTATTCTTAGAACTTTTTCCTTCAGAACCTGAATTATCTGCTACGAATACGAACACGAAACACTGAAAGGGGCAATAATGTGCAAGTCTCACTATCAACGTAAAGAAACTTCTAGAGCAAGCCACATGAAATGCTTTGATGTTAGGGTAAATTATATTCTTTTCCCTGCAGGTTTTTGAAACCAATACTTACATCTGCGTCTGTTTTAAATTTTACTAGGACCAATTTCTATGAATAGATTTTTAATGAAACCTACACTTACATTGAAGGCATTCTCTTTAAATGTACAATCTGTGTAATCGAAAAGAGATAGACATAATTGTGAGTCCTACCTATTAAATGAGATTTATCATTGTATTTATCTCTCTCTAATTATATGAATTGTATAATTTTCGGATTAAACCATGCCCTGTTTTGAAAGTTTTATTTTATACCAACTTCAAGGTTGGTTTAGAAAACTTCATATATGAATCTATTTTTCTCTGTTATTTTACACCAACGTAAAAGTACCTCCTGGATTGTTGGCAGGAATTCTTCTGCAGGATGAAAGTGAACAACTTGATTACCCTACAAAGGCCATATTTTATTAAAAAACATATGAAAGAAAGCAAACACCATTTGATTGAAACTCAACCTCTTCATTGTACTGTGTGATTTGGCAAAAAACGAAAGCAACTGCTGGAAAACACAAGGGAAAAGGTAAACTATAAGGAACCTTATCATCAACAGCCTTAGTCTGATGCTTCTGGTTTTCAGATTTTGAAGAGCCTTTTGGGGTTGAAATATCCATCCCATGACTTCCAGCATAGTAGACATTCCTTAACTTCACAAATTCATATACCTGCATGTCAAAGGATATATTTTGAATTGTAAATATACGGTAGAAAACTAGAAGAAAATAATATAAACTTCAATATGAGATCTCTGAGTACTGTATAAGAAAAAAAATTCTTAATGACACCTTTTTTCTACTCCTTCCACTGACAATTGCAGTAGGAAAACAACAAGCAACTTCACTTACTGCTGTGCGCATCTGAAGAATCAAGTGCCGTAAATTTAGGAGGAAATCAAAGCAACAAAAAAAGTTTAAAGTAAAACTGATATAATCAAAGGTCATGTTTGATAGGATGGAGTCATCTTTTAGGGAAATACTACACTAAATCAGTCATTTTCTCATGGCCAAGATCCGTGAGAAAACAAACCAAAGTAGTTCTAAGCTAGATAATATCCACTGAACACATCAACCTAAATATTTCTATCTCCTTCTCCCTTTCTTGAAGCACCTTTTATGTATATCAAACATGGCCAAAGATTGCTTCAAGTTGAAACCTTAGCTACTAAGTGAGGTCTTGTATGTACAGTTTCTTCGACAACTTGCAGTTGTCATGCTGAGCAAAAGAATCTTACAGTTATTAAGGTTCACAGACAGCTGTCTTATAATTCGTATTCATCATAGTATTATAAAGTCTATAATGTCACTATATGGTGTGGTTTGACATGCGGGAACTTACAGCTTCAGTCATATTAGCGTGATCAGGGTCATCTACAATAGGAGAGAGAGTTCCATCATAGTCCAAAAACACAACAATATCTTTTTCTTTAGCAATGCTCATCATTTCTTCAAACTTGTCCAATGCTGAGGGATGCTTTTCCTGGTATCCACAGAACATAGGACACTGAGGATTACTTCATGTGCAAGTAACTCAGAAAAACCATTAAGAGAGGCCAATACTAAGCAATTTTAGCAATATGAGTAATTCTTAGAGCTTACTAGCCATGAAGCATAAGAACACAAAATTGCTTCTTTGTTTTCTTCCGACTTTGATACTAAGATTGATTCGAGATTCAAGTACGAAGATGTCTGAGGTTCGAATCCCATTGCAAAGTTCAAACTAGAATCTTCCACCACAGAGACCTGTAATTCTGTCTTAACTTTTCAAATTCGAACAAAATTGCCATTAAATTTGATGTTTGTTGAGAAACTAAAGTCCTTTTTTTGAGCCACCAATTGAGAAACTTAAGTCTATTACACTCCCACTTAATATGTAAGAAGTTATTTACCTTCACAATGTTTTGTCGTCAGAAATTCTTCCAAAGACCAGATCAGATGCTCATATTAAGATTTCTCAAGTGATTATTGATTTTTTTACTCTTAATTGTCTAATTCACTCTTCTCAATAAACTTTTATCACAGTTAATCGAAGTCAAAATCTACAATTTTGATAAATTGGATAAATAATCAAATCATTAATCATTTGAGACGCACAACTAAAAAATATTTTAATAATCACATGTTTGACGTTATTAAGAGACTTAATAATTTAAGAAAATGTTAAACTATAATAAAAGATGCAAAACTATAATAAAAGAGGCTTTGTTGGTTGAGATAAAACTCACTTCGGTGATCTCTATGCCTTGAAATAATTAATCTTTGGTTGTCGACTGAAAGATATCCTTCGTGCTCACCTAAAAAACAAAATGCAAAATTATTTTTAGGATATCTTGAAACTTTAAATAAACCAAGAGTATAAAATATTAATTCAACCTATAATTTAAAAAAAGGGGAACGTGTTATGGTTGTCGGAATAGCTAAAGTATATGTACGGGTGAATGAAATTAAAAAAAATATATAATGAAAATATAAATTAATTTTATTTTAATTTTATATAATATAATGATAAGTAAAAATACTGATTAAAAATATTGTAGATGAGGAAACATTTTGAATAATAAAAGTTGATGTTTTTATAATATATATATATATAAATATACATATATGATATATATTTATATTCATACTTTTTGTCCTCAATACCTAAAAAAACATAGTTCCTATTATTGATAGGATATACTCCTGGTTACATCCAAAGATATGATATACTATATATATATATATATATGTATATGTATATGAGAAGATTTTTAAAGATTAAAAGAAATTTGAAAGAAAAAAAGAAAAAAAAATTATATATCAAATGAGGAGTTGAGAAAAAAACTGTATATAAATATTATAATTGATTAAACATGTAAAACAGTAAAAATTGATTCTCATTTTATAAAATAAAATATGTGAAATGGGCGTGCAGAAGAAACAAAGAGCCAATAAAAAGGAAAAGAACGATTCAATAACATATAAATGAAGATGCAGGTTTTCTTATGTTTTCTGCTGCTAATTAATTAATCCCTCATCGGGATTGTAGAAAGTAGAAACTCCAATAACCATCTCTTAAAAAAAAATTATATTTGAGGATAAATAATTTCAACAAATTTTGAATTAAATAATGACGATCGTAAAAACTATTAAAACACTATATAAAATTCGAAAATTTCAACTGAAAAAAATCGGTTAAAGAAAAGCAGGAAATTCCATTTTACATTGCAGACTATATATAAATATAAAATGAAAAGAATCAATACGAACAAGAAAAAGAAAGTACGATAAAAGTAAAAGAGAGAAACAAAAATGGAGACCCTTGAGAGTGGTGGTTAATAAATTTGTGAAAGTGAAAGAGACATTATTATGTAGACAAGGACTATGAATTCCACTAAGGAAGAATAAAAATAAAAGCTTATGATCTTTCTATATTGAAAGATCAATTACCTCAGAAGTATTCCCTAATTTAATATATTATCTTTTGTTAACAAAAAGGATTATGCGATCTTTAGGACACACACACACACACACACACACACATATATCCTTGTTTGCTGTTACCACAGCATGTATAAAATATAGTGAAGCCACCCACCGAAGGAAAAGAAAATATTCTTGCACAGACTATATATATCTATATATATACGTATATTATATGGTCCTTCATTTAGGTTTTACACTATAGTATTGGAACCTTCTTTTATATAAAACTAATGTGAATCTCTCGTGTGCTAGCTACATGGAGTCTAAGAAGTGAGAATTAAGTTATACTATTCATTGTTTTAGAATAGAATAGCTTGCAAGAATTTTTATTACTTAGAAAATAAGTCAAAGAAAAGCACGAAATTCAGGATTTTAATAAATCATACATTTAAATTAGAGTCATTTATGTGCCAAAAAATTTATGTTATTTGATATATTGATATTGAAATATTATAATTTTTTTTAGATATATGAATATAGGACAATAATAAAATGTTTGGTTATCTAAAGTGCATGGTATATATTCGCTCCTAAAAAAGTCAGAGGTGCATAAATGTCAATTATTCATAAGCTCAATATACTTCATATTTGAATTTATGCATTTAAAATATTAACAATAACAATAAATTAAGAGCACCATATATATATATATATATATATTCTGGCTAAAAAATTTGCACTATATAAATTCTAGAGTTTAGAATGGAAGATAATTATTGAAGAAATAAAATACAGTAGAATCAATCATCTATATAAATATCCATCAAAATATATATTGACTAAATAAATGTGTGATTCAACATTTTAACTAGGAAAATACAAGCTCTATAACTAATGAGATACTATATATATATGTCTGGGATAACATTGTCGCAACAATATATAAGTCGACCAAACATGTCCTAGACTTAGTTAATTATAGGTTGGCCAATATATATATATATATATATCATTTTTCTATAAAAATAAACATTTCATATTCCAAAATATCAATTTGTTGTTGTTGTTGTTATTATTATTTTTTGTGTGTATGTTATTATTATTATTATTGCTCATGCATGCGTATGTCATAACTAAACACACAGTTAATAGACTCTAATCCTCTGTTTGTTTAGAGGAATTTGGAGGGGAGAGGAAATTTTAATCAATTTTCTCTTCCCTTCCCTTTTACCCCTCCCCTCCAAAAGTGAGAAAATTTAGAGAAAAAATGAATAAAACCCTTTCCTCCCCTTCTTTCCAACAAAAAAAAAAAATTTAAAATCTCTCCCCTTCCCATCCACTCCCTTTTCTTTCCTCTATTAAAATTATTTCGCCTCCCTCTTCTTCCCTCCATTAAAATTCCTTCCTTCCGTTGAACCAAACATAGCCTAAAAGCAAAAGCAGACCAAAAGAGTATGATGTATAAAAAAGTAACTAACCAAAACTAATCCCAACATTGTGTTTTGAGAAATTCGTCCCTTCTCAGCCTTATCAAGTTTTCCGGTGTGGAAATGAAAAAACTCGACTGGATTAAAAGGAAATGAAGAAAAAAAAAAGGTGAATATTATACACACACACATATATATATATGGAGCGAATATTATGATTATGCAATGATCATAATTTTGTTACTTATGACCTCTAATATTCACACCTTTTTATATCCAAGTTCACTAGGTTAAATTTATCCAACGAAACCAAGCACAAATCTATCATACTTCTATGTAAAACTTATAAGTAAGAAAGAACAAACATTAATGCTAGTGAAAAAGATTAGGGTCGTTTAAGCACAATATTTCACGTTCGAGATCGTGTGAATGTAGAAAATGTTTTTGGGAGAGTTTTCCCTCAAATGAGACCTGACCATAAATCAATCCGAATTAGTAGGAGATCAAAGTGATTATCAAATACTAAATAGTTATTAACAACAACAAAAAGCTTATAAGTTAAGAGAAACAACAACAACAACAAAGAACACATGTAAATTACCGAAGACATGTAACATAGCAATCATGGTACGACAGGGAAAAATACGATCTTCTATGTTAAATAATAAAAGGAATTGAAAGAGAGCGAGGATAAGGATGATACGAGGATAAAGGGATGATCGAATAGAGAAGGAATTAACTTACAATGGAAACTCAGTTAATACTTAAGAACAATCCCAGTCGATCGGTGTGCTTTATTAACACAGACTCAAAGCTTTCAAGTGACTATGAGATATGAACAGAGTCTTTAACAGAGAGACTCAGAAGAAAAAGAAGAAGGCACAGGGAGAGAAAGAGACAAGAAAACAATATCGGTTAATATATATATATATATATATATAACAATCTGTCATTTGTTGTCTTTATTCTACGGTGGAACTAGTTTTCTTGTTTTGTTTTCATTGCCTTTTTCTTTTTTTAAGTTTAAATTAATACACTCTTGATCCCTCTACCTTTATTGGGGTTCTAATTTAGTCCATTTCATTTTAAAGCAAGCATCCAATTTTATCAATGTATGTACTATATATGTAGAATTTAAATGTGCACTGTGGCTGCTAAGTGTATATATAAATATAATATTTAAGTTCGTTGACTGTGAATTCTCAACAATGTATATTTTGAAATATTTACACCATGTTGACGTAAATTGAATCATATGATAATTTATTTGAACGAGAGGAATCAAGTAAAAATTTTTATAAAACTGAAAATACCAAAAAACATATATAGCTATGTATATTCATTACTTCAATTATAGAATTGCCACGTGGCTAAAAAATAATAAAATTGGTGTAAATGGTTTTGGGAAGCATCTGAAAAGAAAGAAGGAAATCAAGTATCTGAGATTGCAAAATTTGTTCAAGATTTTTTAGGGTAATTAAGGTTGAGGTTGATTTTGCATGTATAAATCACAATCAGTGTACATTCATGCACGGCAAATATTTGACAATAAAATTTTGGATTAATGCATTGATGTGGATGTATGCATTGATCGATATTAATTAATGGTAATAGATTTTCTCACGTCTCCTCAACGAAGATGGTATTAATCCAAATTACTAGATCAAACTCATACACATTTAAATGTTATAACTCAATGCATTTCATAATGATTTGTTGTTATATATACGCAAGACATTTTAACTAAAATACATATTTATATCTATTTTAAATAATATTTTACAAGACATTTTTTTGCCAGAATTTTACAGGACATATTAATTTAATTATAAAAGGGAAAAATTCCACATAGGTTCCACATAAACGAGGGATGTCCAAAAGGTTCAAGGAATTTTCTGAAATTTTAATATGTTCCAAGTACTAAATAAAAAAAAATAAAGAAAATGCGCTTTTGCTCTTATATGAATCAATTGGAAATTAAAATTGTGTAGATTGATTGAAAATCTCAGTAAATCAATTAAAAATGGATTATCATCACTTGTTTAGGGCAAATGTTATCCGTGATCCATAGGAATTTCTAATTGATTCACACATATTTCCAACAAATTAATGATGGAAATTCCATCTCTATTATCTTTTTTTTTTTGTAGTGAAGGCTTGATCTAAACCAAATGCTACACCAAGTTTGAACCATAAGTAGTTTTATTCAATCATAGATACTCAACTAGCAAGAAATGCCCACCATTTAAAAATTTTGATGGTTTTAAGTGAATATGAAAAATTAAAAAGCCATATATAATATAATAAGTTGTCCTATATTCATGACCTTGAAAAGTGCAGCTTATTTCACATACTTCATATATTAACATTAACACATGGGACCGGCACTTGTTGAAATATAATAACTTCCCGCTGTGTGTGTGATTTTTCCCCCAAAACTGCTGATGACAAATTTAAACTTCTAATGACATCCATAAAATTGCATCTAAATTAACATTTAACAACATTTTTAACAATCATTGTTAAATATTTCCTTCAATTTTAAATATAAGACACTTTTAATTACATATTTCACACATATTAAGACAAATTGTTAAACTCATTAAATTTTTCTTAAATTTAATTTATTTTTCAAATTTACTTCTAATTAAATGTTGTATCTTTCCAATTATAAATTGTGTTGTTTTCACATAACATACTTAATGAAGAGTATTTAGGAAAAAATTTATTCAAATACAGACATGATTTATAACTTGAACTATGAAAACTTTTCTCTTAATAACTTATATTCGAAATAGAAGGGAGTAATAACTATTAGATGTCAATTTTCTCATATGTGCCTCTGGCTCGGTATTATATGATGGTACTATAGTATATATTATTTCTATTCCTTAATATAAGGGACATATTGGGAACTTATCTTATTCCAAAATATAAGAAACAAATAAGAATTCTCTAGTATATTTAATATTTTTTCCAAAAATGCCTATAATTACAATTCATTCTCATTGATTACATAATAAAAGTTATTAATATTATATGATGTTATTTTTGGAAACTCTTTTGCATTTCTGGTAAATTTAATTATTCCAACTACTTTTCTTAATTTATATTATTTAGCTATTTATCCCTTATATTAAGAAATTGAGAGGGTAATTCACTACAAAAAATGTCCATTTAGTTATGAATTTTAGAGACGGATTAAAATCTGTCACTATTAGAGATGAAAATAGAGACAGATAACAAATTTTTTTGACAAAATAACTTTCTTTCATATTAAAAATAATGGAAAAGTATTAGAGACGGAGTTTGAGACGGGTATATATCGTTTCTAATAAAATCCGTCTCTATATCCGTATCTAATAATATGATAGAGATAGACTTAGTAACAACTAATTTTTCATCGCTAAAATAAAAAAGTTCGTCTCTATATCCGTCTCTAAAAATATCCTATTATTTCTTGAAAATTTTTTAACATTTAGAGATGAATTTTGTGACGGATGTTTTTAATTTATTGTGATGGATAAAAATTTGTCACTAAACCTATCTCTAATTTTTTTTTGAGATGGATTTAGATACGTATTTTTAGTGAATGCAACAATAAATGTCTTGCCCTAAATTCGTCTCTAATATCTATTTAGAGATGAACTTAGAGACGCATTTGTAATGAACGCAGCAACGGGTGCCTTGTCTGTCTCTAAATTAGTCTTGTGAACACCCCATTTTGTCCGGGCATTTTTATAAAATAATAATAATAATAATAATAATAATAATAATAAAAGGTATGAAAAATGAGAAAAAAAAGTTAAACAAAGTTCTCTTTTAAGCAGGAAAACTAGTAATTGTAATTTAATTTCAAGACTCAAATTTATCTTTATAAAATTTGACATCTGGAATTCAAAAAAAAAATAATAATAATAATTAAAAAAAAAGAAGGGAAAAATGAGAAAAAAAATAATAATAAAAAAAAAATTTAAAAAAAAAACTGAAACACTAGGAAAAAAAAGAAAAGAAAAACTCAATAAAAAAAAAGGGGGCTGAAGCGTTTCAGCCCAATTTGGGCTGAAATGCTTCAGCCCACGTCACGAGCCCAAAGGAGGGCTCATGAAGGAGAGTCAAGGGCGTAGCCCTAAGGAGAGGAGGGGGCACGCTGGAGAGAGAGTGGTGCCACGAGGAAAGAAAAGGGGAGGGAGGAGACCGCGAGGATGGAGCCGCGAAGCGGAGCGGCGGAGAGAGGAGGCCGAGAGGAGATGGAGAGGAATAGAGAGAGAGGGAGATTTGGAGGAGGAGGAAGCCGCGGTCGAAGTTTTAAGAAAAGAAAAAACAGAGGAGGCCGCAGGGGGAGGAGACGAAGGACTTGGCCGCGAGAGAGAGCCATTGAGAGGAAAGCACAGAGGGAGCTCGGCCGAAGGAAAAAAAACAGAGGGGGCTCGGTGGAAGGAAAAATAGAGGGGGCCGCGGCAGAGGGAAGAGAAGAGAGCCCGAGAGATGGCAAGGGAGGCTGAACCAGAAGCGAGAGACTGAGCTGGAGAAACCGAGGGAGCTGCACGAGTGAGGCCGCGGGGGAAGGGACAGAGCAGAGGGAACTAGGCCAAGAAAAAGATGAGACTGAGAAAGAAAGAAAAGGGCACGGAGCTGGGGCACGGAGCTGTAAAGAACAGAGGGAGTCAGAGAAGGGTGGCAGAGAAAAGGAAAGAAGGGAGCCACGAGGTTTGAGCCCCTAAAGGCTAGGAAAAGTGAAACCGAGGGAGTAGCGGACGCCCGAAGACCGAGAAGCAAGGGGAGCTGAAGCAAAGGCTGCAGAAGAGACAGAAACAGAGGAAGACGTGCACGGTTGGAATTGCAGAGAGAGCACGCGTGAAGGGAAGCAGAGGGAGCTCAAAAGCAGTTGCGAAGACAGGAAAAGGAGCCGCGAAGACAGGAAAAGCAAGTCAACGACCATGCGATTGGGAATTCTATAAAAGCCGAGAGGAGCCTGTGTAAAAGAAAAAAAAAAGGAGGAGATCACGAGGGCGAGCTGGAGAAATCCTGAGGAGGAATAGAACTCATAGCGAGCAAGTGCAGTTCGGCCGTAGGTTTGAATTGCTCTACTCTACTCTGTTTCTTGTTTCGGGCCATTGCTCATATATGGGGTCAGGTTACTTCGATAGACTCCACACATCAGTTTAGGATCATGCTCTGTACTATGACTTATAGTAAAGAATTTCGTCATTTATATGTTACTGCTAGGAATTAGTTTTTACATGATCTATACCCTGATTTGCCTGAGCTGATGTTTTCATATGTTAGTTGAGAGTCTGTTCCTGTCATGGCTCTTATCTTGAAACTTGTAGAAATTTTGCTGCCAACCTTTGACGATGGCATTCTATAGCTTATGACACTATTTTTGTTAAGCCTTGGTTGGTGTCTTGTGTTTCTATGATGGATGGGACCTCGAGCCTGTTCAGTCTTTGTGTGATGAGGGAGATTATGGCAGGATCTTATTTTCACAACGTCGAATAAGCCTGTGATTTCCTTTACAAGATAAAGATTTATGTTAATCCAGTTTGCTACCAAGGACTTTTGAAAGCTTTCTGTTTAACTGCTGTGTGATCTGGTGCTGGTTGCCATAGATCATAGGATTGTTTTAAATGGTTTCCAAAGTTGTAGATTCAAGTGTCAGATTTGCTTTGTTTGTTATAATACTTGTTCTTGTGGAGAGGTCACATATGGCTGTCTGACTGTGGTTGTTCTGGTCCAAAGGTAATTAATTGGTGTTAAAGAACAGGGTGTAATGTGAGTTGGGTTTGCTCCCAAGTTTCCAGTTTTTGTGTTTCGGTGTTATTGCAATCCATTGTCAGTTTTGAGACAACACTGGTTCTGCGTGAGTGACATTTTAAAATGAGATTGACGACCATTAAGAAACCAAACTGATTGGGGAATTATAATAGTGGTGAAATCTTACAGGCTCATACTTTCATAGTTGGTTTTTGGAGTTCCAGTTTTACATAACAGGTCTTAGGATTCAGAATATTTATAATGATAATGGTTGATGTATTGAAGAAGTTTAAGCTGCCAGGAACAATCATTTTTCACTTTGGGGCATATTACTCGTTAACATTTAAAACCTTCTAAATCTTTATAGTGTGCGTTGAATCCATTAATCCTCCCGATGCACAGCCACATGGAATCATTGATTGGAAGGTATTCCTCCACACACACACACACGTATATATCTATATATATATATATATACATATACATCTATATATGATGGTTGGTATTTTAGTTTGAGATGTGGGGTCGAAAGGGTTTGGGAGTCATGTGCAACTTACTCTAAATCTCTTAATAACGAACATGTTATCTCACCAATGCATGCTCCTAAAAGGGGACTGGAGGATATAATAAAATTGGAAATGGTATGCATCGTGGGATATTGGCTACCCAAGCTGTCATGGTCTGTTTTTGATTTGATTAATATGAAAATCCCTGATTGAGCACAAGTACGCATTGCTTTGTCCTGATTGGCCTCGCATTTAGAGTTTGCCACGAGGGACCAATTCTCCGTGCGCCTATAGAGGGTCAGTCATTTATACCATGAGCGAGAAGTTGCCATGGTATAAATGTTGGCTCAACCTTATTTTTTTATTTTATATTTTTTAATATTTATGAGTACCAATGATTTTTTTTATTTTATTTTATTATTTATTAAAAGCAAAAGTAAATGATTCACTGAGAGCCATTTATTTCAAGTTTTAATTTTTGCCTTTTTGTTCCGAGTGATAACACCGGGAACATTTAAGTATGAATCAGCAAATTATGAGTGATCAAGTCACCATATATGCTGTTTGATTTTCATTTAAAATTTTCCTTCTGGTATACTTGCCTCGAGTGGTAACACCGAGATTATTTTAAATACAGATCAGTAACTTGTGAGTGATGAAGTCTCCACATATACTGACTACTATTTTTCAGAATATGCGCAATGATCACATTTTTTAATCACCTTGTTAATAAATAAATAGGTGTTAAAATAATTTTTAAAATAAAATAAAATAAAATAAAATAAAAAATTATTATTTGTAAAAAAAAAAAAATAGTTTCATTTGTTTCCTTTCGAACTTTTTGGGCCTTTTTGTCTCGAGTGACACCGCCGTGAACATTTAGGTATTAATGGGTAAATGTGAGTGATGAAGTTACCACATAAGCCAATTGATCTTATTTTAATAAAATTATTTTTAGATATTTCTTTTTCAAACAAAAGTAAAATGTTCAAATCACCTATAATTTTAATCATATTTTCTAAATAAAAAAAATATATTCCTTTTCAAGAATTGATTAAACCAAAAATAAAAAATAAAAAATAAAAAAACAAAAAATAAAATAAATAAAGGAAAAAAGAAAATAATGGGAATTAATCTGTCTTTTACAAATTAAAACGCACAAACAAGTTCTAAGATTTTTTTTTTAAAGACAAATTATTTTCTATGAACCTCTCTTTTCAAAGAATATATATAATAAAAATACCAACCCAGTGACACGTATTTCTAGTCCGAACTACGTCGACTTTGATCCCTATCGCAGGGTACGTAGGCCCCAGACTCTAATTCTGGGTCAAGTCTGCCTTTGTAAATAAATAAATAGTTTCTGATTTATTTGGTGTTTTTTCTCTTAATTAGTAGATAAATAAATATTTTTTGATTTTACTTGGTGTTTTTTCCTTAATTTAATAAATATTTACCAATTGATTTTTTCAAGTCTGCCTTTGTAAATAAATAAATAGTTTCTGATTTATTTGGTGTTTTTTCTCTTAATTAGTAGATAAATAAATATTTTCTGATTTTACTTAGTGTTTTTCCTTAATTTAATAAATATTTACCACTTGATTTTTCCAAATCTGCCTTTGTAAATAAATAAATAGTTTTTGATTTATTTGATGTTTTTTCTCTTAATTAGTAGATAAATAAATATTTTCCGATTTGTTTGGTGTTTTTTCTCTTAATTAATAGATAAATAAATATTTTCTGATTTTACTTAGTGTTTTTTTCCTGAATTTAATAAATATTTACCAATTGACTTTTCCTAGTCCACTTTTATAAATAAATAACATTTTTCACCTAACTTATTTTTCCCAACTTTTCATAGTTTCATTTCATTCATTATTTTTTCATTTCTTCATTTTTGCATTTATTTTTGCATGTGAATGGTAAAAGGGCAACCAAAATAATTTTTAAAAGCCATAAAAATTGCATGATCAACCTAAGGTAACCGTTCTCAGGAACGGGTGTTGTGAGGGTGCCTAACACCTTCCCCACTCACAATCGTACTCCCGAACCCAACTCTGATTCGCGGACCAATCCTTATCCGTTTTGTTTTTTATTTCGGTTTTCCAAAATTTCCCTTAAAATTTTGGTGGCGACTCCCTCGAAATCGGCCTTCCGTCGGGCGGGCCGGTTTCTCCATTTTTTCTTTTATTTTCATTTTCCCGCGTCATCCGCGTCGCATCTCCGGGTGTGACAAGTATCTAATTCACATTTAGCGACGGATTTAGATACGAATTTTTTTTTAAATTACTTCAATTTTATATAGTATTATTTTTTAATATTATAATATGTTAATTTAAATTTTGAGAGATATTTTCAAATTTTGGATATTTTTTAAACATTATAGTATGTTAAATGGACCAAACTCATGAGTTAACTAATTTAAGTTAAGTGAATTGTATTTCTAATCATATTAAAAGACATTTCAAAAAGCGACCTTAAACTAAATCACCAGAATCCTAAAACCTAATGTTTCTTTTATTTTTTTAGGAGTATGCTTGGTAGTTGATGAAAGAAGATCGAGAAATTGAGAATATAGGATGAGAATGAAAAATAAGAAATGAAGGAGAGAGGAGATATATAGAGAACTTTAAGATTAGAAATAGTAAAATGAAATTAAATGAAGCGTTGAAGTTTTAAGAAATTTTAGACTAAAAGAGAACGTAAGTAATTTTATCATAGATGACATTTAATTGTCCTAGTAATTAACAAATATCTAGAATCAATTAATATTAAATAATATTTTTTATTTAATTAGTAATCCATATATTGATAAATTTTTTATATTGGATATGTTTGTAGAATTGATTTCAAAAAAAAGTTTATCTTTAATAATATCATTTGGTTTAAAATATCTAAGTAAATTATCTTAATTTTATTAATTTATTTTACTTTGAATTCATAAGTTAGTTTTTAATTCTCTTTCATGATAATAATTTCAAAAAATTGTGACAACAATAAATTTATTATAAACTTATTAATCATTAATTCTTTCTAAATCAACATTCTTTTGAGAATTTACATCTACATTTTAAAATTAAAGTTAAAAGTAATAATGATACTAAAAAATAAATCAAATCAAAATCAAATAAAATTTTAATCCTTTTTCATTAGGAATTCATAATTAAATTTATGGTGTAAATAATAAAAAGATATGTTCCTTTCTAAATTTAAAATGGATATATATAATACTTAACCAAGACTTTGGGTTAGATCATGGACTGACATAAAACTCGATCATATCTGGTTCCCTCCCACCTCTAATATATATTAAGCATATATATAATATAATTTATTAAATAATCTAAAATATGATATATATATATATATATTATATGATATGATTATGCAAAAAATAACATAATAAAATATTAAAACATATGGATCATAAACATAATATATATAATTATTTTTATTTACAAATGTCAGTTAGGAAAATAATTTTTTTCTTTCCAAAGAAAAACAAATATATTTATAGGAAAATTATTTAAGATCTAAACAAAATAATATAAATATTCATATAAATATAAATATATATAAATAAAATATTTTATGATATTAATAATTGAATATAAAACATATGTGTATTTTTTAATAATATATTGACTTATAAATATATATGTTTATATATTAGTGTGTAGATAAATAATATATATTTAATATTACATATAGAGATTGCAGAAACATTTCAGTTCAACTGGCAACATGATGACTACAAAGGTATTGGAAGTAAGAGGTCATGACTTCGAACCTGGGTGAGACACATTTGAAGCTATTAATATGATATGGCACTACAAATGACATACCAGTGATGTGGCGTGGGCTTTGGGCTAGGGGGTGAAGTGACTGATGATTATATTCTATTTTTATTATTTTATTTGATTATTTTTAACAATTTTGGTAACAAATGTTGATTGAGATTAGAGATGAATTTGTTTTATTTAGAGACGGAATAAATCCGTCTCTAAATAGAGACGGATGAGTTAATCCCTCTCTAATTATTTAGCGACGCCACTTTTAGAGACGACTTAAATGTTGTCTCTAAATTCGTCTCTAATAGATTAGAGACAGATTTTGAGTTATTTAGTGACAGATTTTGGCCATCTCCAAATACCTCTTTTTTTGTAGTGATTGTTACCTTTAATGATAATTTGTTCGAGTGATTTATATTATATAATATATATTAATGGCAAGAGCACGTGCGATTGGGTTAGATGGATTTGAGTGATGAAAAAAGTTTATAACAAAATATTAATTTATTTTAAAAAAATTAAAATGTAGATAATATTTTAAATTTTTACTATATCTATTTGTCGTGACCCATTAATTCTTTTCAAATGAATTTTAAATTAAACATTTGTGGTAAGTTACCACCAAAACTAGTGATCTGATCTAAATGCTCATTATTATGTTGAATGGACAGAACTTTTGGTTATAAAATACACTTCATGAGAATGCCATATTATTAATACTTTCAATTTCAATTTTGGCTTCGGAGGAAAAGAAGAACATATAAGAGCTAGGGTTCAAGACTCCTTAAAGCAGTATTTCTAAAAAAAGGATTTCAACTTAAAATTAATCTGCTATAAATAGAGTTATCCTTCAAATATTTAAACTTAAATTGTATTAAAAAATTCATATAAATGACATATGACTTATATATTAATTTGAACTCTTCCTCATTTTTCTCACAGATTAGTATTTCGTAAAAAATTTCTCATGGAAAAAAAATCCATGAGAAATCATTTAATGGCTTTTTATAAAAAAATAAAAATTGTCTTCTTTCGGGTTTGAAACTGTGTAAATGTAGAAAACACCTTTAAAAGAGCTTTCTCCTTCTGGAGCCTAATACGACTCGATTTAAATTAATCCGAGCTCAAAGTAACGTCTGAATACTAGATGGTTTTACTAAGAAAAGTTGTCCTCCTCCTCATCATTTCTCAAGAGTAGCCATGTCCATGAAAAGCAAATAAAAGTCGATCGAGTTGGTAACAATGCAATTTACATCCCATAAGGATATGAGTTCAAATCCAGCTATTGATATAAAGATTTTGTTGATAGGTAATATGAAAGTATCTTTATAAGAGCTATTTGAGTCCTGAAACCTGCCTTGATTCTGATGAGCTCCTGAAAGTCAATTCATCTAAATTTTTTTCTACCAAAAAAAAGAAAAAAACAAAGAAATCTCATGAGAAATTCCGTAAGAAAACTATGTGGAGAAAAAATCTGCTAGAAGTTCTCTTTTTTTATCCATGAGAGAATTTTGTAAGAAAATCACTGTTTTCTTGTTGTGAATTGACATCCTTCCATAGATTTAGCCACAACAAATAATGCACATTACAAAGACATATGACCTGAACCAAAACAAATATAATGCGTGATAAAAATCAATTCTAATAATATATTCTCTCTGGTCCTATATATAAGACCATTTTAACCGAATCATGCGAATTAAGAAAGTGAGTTAAAACTAATTAACTACCTCGATTTCTCCAAAAATTTCAACATTTTTCCAAAACTACCCTTATTTAATCTCTCTCTTTTTCTCTTTGAATACATTAAATAGGAGCATTTTTTTGGAAATGCATAATAAATACCACCTCGTATATTGTAAAGGATCTTATATTTAGGACCAAGACAAAAAGTCCTATATATAGGACCGGAGGGAGTATCAAATTCTATCTTAACATTAATATATATATTAAATAAAACTGTCCTTCAAATATTTAATTTGCGTTCAGGCGATTCTTTTGTTGTAGTGAGAGTGCTTTTGTTGTTCCAATTAATTTTTTTTTTCAGCAACGAAAGCTAAGCTTTTAATATTATGGAAATTTCGGGTTGTTCCAGCTACAACCAAGTAGGTTGACCCCAAAGAAAAAAAAAATGTTTCAACTAAGTAGTGCTCGTTTTAATTAGTTAACTGTTACAATCACGATCATATGTTCACAATCGCACTTTAAAAAGATCAAAGATTTGAAAATGAATTAACAAAAGATTGATATAAAACAAACGAGTGGGATCTAAAATTACATTAATTTAAAATTATTATCTTTATTTGACAACTTCACTTTATTATATACATAGTTTTCTTCGATTCTGACAAAACATAAAATAATTAAAATAAAAACCATAGAGGAAACAAAAGTATGTTGCTTGAGTACTCTTTGATCCGACCATAATAACATATGAGTAAAGGAGAGTTTAAAGAACGTTGTGCCCCATGCACTCGCAGATGGGGTTTTTTTTTTTTTTTTTTTTAGGTCTTGGATAAGTCCCACCAGCAACAACAGAGACCAATATCTCTTAGGACAACGATAGAGCGAAGGTTAGACTAACTAATTTTATTTACTCTATACATAGAGATTGAGAATCAAATCTCTAATCACTTATTTAAAGGATATGAACTCCTTCTACTCATGCCAACCTTAATTGGCGTAGTGCCTGTTTAGATTGAATATTTAAGCACTTATAGAGCAAAAAAATTGATTATGCCACTAGTTTTCAAACATAATCCGAATCAAAATAATTACTTATGATCATTTAAGTGATTATTTTCATAAGCTGCTTTTTTTTACTTATGATAATTACTTATTTCACTTTTTCTTCTTATTATCCACCCAATAATTACTTAAACTCCTAAAATCCAAACACATTTTTTTTTAAAATGAAGTAAAAATATCTAAACACAAATCATTTTTGACATAAGCACTTATTCTCATAAACCAATCCAAACACACCCGTATACTTGCATGTATAGCCAGATAATCCAACAAATGCCCACTATCTTGGGCCCATTCATAATTAAGTGGAGATGGTGAAAGTCCTTCAAAATATTTTAATACAACTTCTTTATGAGCACTTAAATACCTCCCAACAATTTTTTAATAGTTTGGCCCAATAGTATTGTGTCTTAAGATGGAGTTTCATTAAGGTTTAAAAAACCAAACCAAACTAGTCGGTTCGATCGGGAACTAGTGTCAGGTCCAATTTAGACATAGTAGATGATCAACTAGTTTCGAAACTAGTTAGAACCAGTTAAAAACTAGTAAACGAACCGGTAGAAAATGGTTAAACCAGTCAAATCTTTTTTAAATTTTTAAGATAAAATAGTATTATTTTTAGTATTAAATAGAATTATTTTTTGTATAAATGTATTTCTTTTTATACTATAATATTATATAAATATTATTATGATACATAATTATTATTAATAATGATAAATTTACTTAACAAATAATATGAAAATAGAACATTAATTAACTATTTTAAATTCAAAATATGATTATGGATGAATATTAACTTGTTTAGATTTCAATATTATGTTATAAAAAGTTATCTATAATATTTTTTAATTTTCAACATAATACATAAAATTAAGAATTATTAATTTTATTACTATTAGTTTTATTCTGGTTGAATCACAGTTGAACTATTGAATCTTGAACTAATGTCTTAATCAGTTCAATATCCGATCCGATTGTTAGTACCTTGAGTTTCATTACTTAACTATTGATAAATATTATGCACTATTTTCATATGATTGTCATACTTTAATTTAATTTTAAATTAATACTTAGTTTCATAATATGTTTTAAAAAATAACTATTTGTTTGTCAAAATAAGATGACAATGTGACTCTTTTTTTTTTTTGGTAAAAAAGACAAGTTTTTAATATTACAAGAGTACAATACAAATTTTCCTCAGATAAAAGGTAATTAACAGGGTTTCCCCCCAGTTATTGGTGCTAGTTAGGAATGCAAACTGTCACGAAATCATTAGTTTCTACGATGGAAAAAGAGGAAGAAGCAAAGTTCCTCAATCAATATTATATGCTTAGAAGCAAAAGAAACTAATAAGCTTAAACAAATTATGAAAGATGCTATATATAGTAAATTAGTAATGCATGAATCTCTATACATCTTTAGAGATGTGTAGGAAACATATCTTATCTAAACTATTAAAATTTGTTAATTTTTATTATTTTAATATTTTTAATTTAAAAAATTTGGATCATCTATATTTGATTTGGACGGTCCATACGAAGTGTACACTATATACATACCTCCAAAGATATGATTTATTTATTTTCATTTATATCTGTGGATGAAGAAAAATCCATAAATGTATAACCAAATTTAAAAATGGATTAGGGAAATCTTTTGTAATATAATAATTCAATGTTTATTCTTATTTCTTAGAAAGAAACCGCATTATGAATAATGGAACTTAATATATATAATTATTTACATTAATTTGACAGCTGCCCTAAGGTTTTTTTTTTTTGGTTATATGACTTGAGTATTTTAACACCGACGATGGTTATAAAAGGAAAAGGCACACCTATCACCCATGAGAAAGTATTTTTGTTTATGCTGTTTGACTATAAACCCAAGCAAGTGATCTTAATTTGGAGGCAAATCCTAATTACTTTCTTAAACATTATGAATTTAAGTTTTTTTTTTTTTAGAAAAACATGTTTTTAAAGTGAGCGATTGAGAAAGTAATTGGACGAATGATAATGTATTTTTTACGTACTTCTTTTTTCTATTATCTTTTCTTTTATTTATATCTTTCGATTATTCAAATCTAGGCATCATTGAAAAGTACTGCTTATAAAATAGTAGCATTTGAGCATATTGGTTATCCCAAAAAGCCTATAAAATCAGGCATTTATACCTAATTGGGTTATTAGTCAGCTTTATAAATTCTTCACTAATTAATTAATGTAGAGCACCCTCCCTCAACTTTGTACCTACCTAAAACCATTCAAGGAAAAAAAAGGCTAATTGATTACTTATGTTTGCCACAGTGTTTGCACATATATATTCCTTTTGACAAGTAAAAATTAGGTAAAGTAGTTTCGTTTATTATAAGAAATCTGAAATAATGAAAATATTATTTAACCGTCTCAAAAATAAAATTGATGTCAATCGTGAATATTTTAATCAATTTTAGATTTTATCTTTGCAATTTAAAATATTAATTTGATTCCTATTTATGAATTATCCATCAAATTACTCTTAGATTTATGAAGGGTAGGAAAAATTGAACCAGACGGGACCGGTCAGTCTTGTCCGATCTGAACCGGAACAGACATCTAATCCAGCCCGATCACAGATGAAAATAGGGCTTTTTAGAACTAGTACAAACCGGTACAAAACTGGTTGAACCAGTCAAAAACCGATACAAAACCTATTTGAACCGGTCTGGCCTTTTTTTTATTTTTTAAAATAGTTTTTAAAGATAAAATAACATTACCTTTAGTACTAAGTAACATTATTTTTTGTATAAATTTTTTCTTTCTATATTATAATAGATTATAAGTATTATTATGACACATAATTATTAATAATGATAAATTTACTTAATAAATAATATGAAAATAGAATATCAATTGACTATTTTAAATTCAAAATATAATTATAGATGAATATTAACTTATTTAAATTTTAATATTAGATTGTAAAACTTATTGATAATATTTTTAATTTTCTATATATTATTAAATTTACTTTTCATCCTAAATTGAATATTAATTTCATGATCATAGATAAATATCTTTTATATTTTTCATCTATATTATTTAAAATATATCAGTTTATTCACAACTGGTCCGACTCTGTTTGATTATTGAACCTTGGACTGGTGCATCAGCTGATTTAATAGCCGATTAAGTTTTTAATACCTTGGATTTATGCTAATCTAACTAACAGACTATCGAGCACTTAGTTCAACTGGTAAGGGGGTTGTACCCACTTAACTAGATGTCTTGAGTTCCAGCCTTGCGAATGTCACCAACTCTTAGTGATAGAGCTTGCAGCTCAAAAAGTCATACCCGCTTCAATTCGGATTAGTCTAAACCCGCTTAGCATATCCATTCATGATATATATCATAATAAATATTTATAAGTTGTGTCAACAAAAGGCATACAAATAGAAGAGTATCAAGATGACATTGCAATTGTTAACAAAATTTTATGAGATAGCCAATAAAAGTTGATCCAAATGATAAGAATGGATATACTTTTTGGCCAGTATTGTGTTTATAATTATCTAATTCATGCTATTTGTTCATTGAAATGTTTTACCAAAAATAAAATTAAAAAGTATGGTCGGTTATGTTTTCTCCCTTGCAGTCTAAGAAGCAATTGCATGAGTATTTTAGGGCCTGTTTGACAGTATTTTCTGTTTTATTGTTCTCAAAATAGTTTACAAGTTTTGAAAACAAGAAAATAAAAAAAAAATTTAAATAATTATTCTCAAAATCATAACTAGTAAGTGTTAGATGAGTTATTCAAAATTTATACTTTTACCATTAATGAGGTGGGTATTTTTCACCTTTTCTTCTGTTTTGCAGAACAAAAACTATAAAACACCTTAAAGATGTTTTGAGTTTTCTATTATTTTATTTTTCTACTTTCTAGAACATTTTATGAAAAACAGACTTACTAAACAAGTTTTTTTTGTTTTTCTATTTTTGAAAACAAAATAACTGTTTTGGAAACAGTTGCCAAACAGGCCCTTAATATTTTGGTTTTCTATCTTTGTAGTTTATGCTTGGTGTGTGCTTTTGTGTCAATTACATCACTATTTAACAATTTATTGATGGAGTTAGTTACCAATAATGATGGGCCTCGAGTGAAAGGGGAACTAGGATGGTATACCTAGACTGACGATTGAAGGATGAAAAAACTATTAACCAATAGTCATTAGTAGCGAAAGTGATGTTTGAAATGAATAGGGCAAAAATGACTTCGATTTTAAAGAAAGAAATGTTAGGCCAATGCTCTTATAGCCTGGTAGAAAAAAACTCACCCTTATTGATGAGATGTTGCAGGCTCAATCCTCCTAGCTTCTTCAAATGTTTAGCTCGCACCTATGTAATCCAAAAAATAAAAAGAAATGTTGGAACTTAATTGCAGCAATGATCATCGCTATGAGATGAGCCTATTCTTTAGGATATTAAAAGTGTGGGAAATAGATTTATTTTTTATATCTAAGTAAATCAAAATAAAATTGAAAAAACTAAAATACCCTTATATAAACAAAAAAATTCCACCCCTCTTGTTGTCTTCTTTCATTCGCCTTCTTCTCCCCATTTGTCTTCTCTTCCTCCACAACACAAACCTCCATTCAATCCAATGGCAAAATCAAACTAGTACTCATAGATTTAAGCAAATTAGATTCAAATATCATAATCAAAACACAACATTCAGAAAATAATACACAATCAAGATAATGATTTGCGAACTCCAAGTAAAGATGATGATGGCGTGAAGTTCTGGCCAAACCCATGGATGCCAGTGATGGTACAAAG
Source organism: Adenanthera pavonina (assembly GCA_026686845.1). Lineage (NCBI taxonomy): Eukaryota > Viridiplantae > Streptophyta > Magnoliopsida > Fabales > Fabaceae > Adenanthera > Adenanthera pavonina. The sequence continues at coordinate 34,107,318 of JAIVEN010000006.1, forward strand.
GACACCGGTGATGGTGCGAATATGACAATTGTAACAACCCCAATTAAAGTGTTCTAAACATATATTTAGTTTGATGAAAGAGTATTATTGGGATTATATAGGACTGTAAGGGGCCAGGATCGAAGGAAATGAGCAGAGGACGAAATAGTTGAATCTTGGGGTAAAAGTGGTTAGCTCTGTGGTAAGCTTATTGTTCACTGTGACGCCAGTTATAAAATTTATATATATCAAAAGTGAACCAGCTCACTAGAACAGAAGAAATTTAAGGTCTCTGGAGGTTGGAAATGCGTCTTGGATGTTTAAGAAGGCTCCAATCCTTGAGGTAAGGTGGTTTTGGCCAAAATTTATGAGTTTATATGCTTCAATGGGATGTGATGAAAGGCTTTTATGTGTGGGATTAGAGTCTCTTTGGTTTTGATCCTTGTTCTTGCCAACCCTAGCCACTTTTCTCAAGGGATCTTTGGGTTTGCAAAATTTCAAGGGTATTGGTGGTATTGGATAGTTGTTTTGGGTTCAAATATAAGTGGGTATGGTCTTGGATTCATGGTTTTGTTGAGTTTAAGTTTGGGTCATTGAGTTGGGTTTTACTGGAGATTATGTCACTACTTGGTATGTGAGTTTGATGTTTATATAGGATGTGTGCTTGTTCTGATGTTGTGTCATCACTCTGAGAAGTTGTTTAGAAGCAGCAAACTCATTGGTAATTGGCTATGTATGATGGAATTTGGTCTTGCAGCCACTGAGTGGCCTTGGGTAGTTTTAATGGTTCCATTAGAGTTTTGATAAATGTGTGGGCTTTAATTGATATTGGATACCATTTATCTGACTTGAATTGCATTTCCCCTTTGTATGTGCTTATTTGGTGATCTTATGGCATATCGTGTTATAATGCATGGTTGGGCAACTCGAGAAAACTGGGGAGTAACTTTAGTTTCTATATAAGTTTTAAACTTTTTACATCATGATATGCACTTTTATGGCATGACTAGTAAGATTTCTTGTACACTCTTTCCTCTTGAAAATCATGACAAGAAAATGAGAATGGTTAGTTATATATCTATATGTGTGTGTGTGTGTGTGTGTATATATATATATATGAAAGTAAGTATGATAGAACTTGGCCTATGATTATTGTGCTCCCTCATTCTTATTTTGTATAAAGATACTATGCTAGTACGATGGTAACATTGATGAGAATGAGAATGATGATGATGATAATGATGATGAATGAGAACAACTAAGGCATATGTATACATGCGTATGTCTATGACTATGTGATTTGTAGCTTGGTATATGGTTTATTATGCATCCTCATACTAAGTTTCATATGATAATATAATGCTAACATGATGATGATGATCATTTATGTGTATAATGAAATGACATGTTAGCATACATTGGGCATTGTCACTGGTCATTCATTGTTGAGACATGATATTGTTGGGTGATAGTGCCTAAATATCACATTGTATGTCAATCCACTAAATAGCACATGAGGTCTTGTGCTCAGGTGGTAAGGCTTGTGATATCCCTGTCACTAAGTAGTCATTCTTTGACTGGGGAACTCAGGTGGCTATGGATTGAGGATGTACCTTTTTTAAACGACAACCAATTTGAGTGGTCTAGGGGAAGAAAAATCATGGTCCAACCATTTGTGGAATGGCCTTTGGCCAAATCATGACTAGTGAAAGGTAAGTTTAGTTGTTGCCTTGAAATCAGCTTTCATCAGTTGTTGGAAGGAAGTTACTTATTAAGGTTACCCTGTAATGGTAATTAGCACATAGTTCTAGCCGTAATTGCCGAAGGTTTAGTTGCATATCATGTGCATGACATCATGCATTGTACATATTTCATGTATACAAACTTGTATTTGAACTCTTCTGTCTAATTTTTTGTATTTGAAGCCTTGTGTTTGAACTCTTTCTTCTTATTTGATAGTTGCCCCTTGGTTACTAGGACTTTTGTTTCATCTCCCATAGAAAACATTTTCAGGAATGGGTTTTAGCTTTAGCAAGAAGGAAGCAGAGGTGGATGAGTTCCTCTTGGTGATGTATGGGATATTTGAGTACCTATGTTTAGATATGAGTTCGTTTGAGAGCACATGTTATATTTGTGTAATATTGTGCCAAGTATAGGACATTAACAAGATACCATATGTAATGCTCTTTGTGTATCCCTTGTGTTGTCTTAGATTTTGTTTCTTATGCATGTCTCATGCCACTTATGATTATAAGGTTGGGTGACGCTATGATATGAATGAGACGTGTATAATGTGTTCATGTTGTTGACATTATTGTCGAGGTGGTTTGAGCTACCTTGTTGCATTGTGATATTGTGATGTTGTGGTTGTTGAGGGTTTCAAAGTATATGCCCGTTTATTGTTATAGTGAGCTTGGGCCTGGAGTATTGGTTGCCACACATGTATTTTGATGAGTTTGAGTAGTCTATAAGGTGGTTTGAGGCTTTTGAGATGTCTAGTGGAAAATGGGAATGTCACCTTTGGATAGGATCCTTGGGGTGAAACCTCCTTGGACAATGTTTCTACGCCATTTGTGACTTATTGGTGAAGGTTGGATAGCCAAAAGGTTTGTGGTTTGGGAATGGGAAGTGTTAGAGCCAAAATTTAGCTAAAAGTGACCATTTTGATTCTAGGGTCCAAAAATCTACATATGGAGAAATTTTGAGGTATAGTCTACACCCATAGTTAGTAGAGATTGCATGTGACTAGTAGGTTTTGGAATTACATAAATCAGAGGTCCCGGTAAGAAGATACGGGTGTCCAAAGTTTGTCCAGAAAACCAAAATTTTGCTGTCATAAATAGCAAGAGCTAGCGCCATGGCACCACTACAAAAAATTTTTGCCTCCTTGGTTCTTTTGCTTCCTAGCTGCGATGCTTGGTTGGTTGGCCATGTTTTTCGTAGTTTTCCAAGTCTTTCCCTCATGTTTCTCATCCCAGTGTGTTCCTTTGGTTTGTTTTCTGATTATATCTAGGGCCAAAGCAATCTGGATGCTACCTATCACCCTTCAAAGTGTCAAGTCTTTGGTTCTCAAGATGGTTGTGTTTGGTCATAATTATTAGGATGTTACAATAATCTGTGAACTCACAAACTAGATTTGGAAGGAGAGACAACGTCTTGAGGCAAATTTGCAAACTCAATATGTGAAAATTATTTGGGGTGCAAGTGCAAAATTGTGATAAGAATGGAATTGGCTCATATTGCCTTCCTCTTTGTTGATGCTAGTTGTTCTTATAATGATTTTGTGTTCTTTGTTGTGTAACATTTGTGGAAGTTGGTAGGATATCTTGCTAGTTATTTTTCCTTGTTTTTAGCTATGTGTTGTTTTCTTACTGATGTTTTTCCTAGTGCATTTGCTGGTATTCTCCCAATATGATTTTTTTTATTCATAATATTATCTTGTTTAAAAGGTATCAAGTCACCCTCACTCAATTCAACTAATAAATATTAATATTTGTTCTGCCTTCTTGAGGATTTGATGGTGATATGGGGTGGCATCCCATGTTGCCTCCACAAAAAGTTGATGAAGAATTAATCAGTCGTTGGAGCAATTGCATGCATGCTATAGACTATAGAATCAGCTTTAATTATTAATTTGTTTGAATATTGATGCTCATTAGTGTCCTTTCATACATAGTGCACTTAATAATGCAGAAAAAAATATAAAAAAAAATAATGCAGAAAAAGGTTTAATAATCGATGTGGTCGTTGCTGTTGTGTGTGAGTGCTCAAAAGTGTAACTTTTAAATTTGATTGCGAATAAGCGTGAGTGATTATTAGGAATTCATTATGTTCACAAAAAGTGAAAAGCTAAAAGTGATCCCTCACTTTTAATTTTAATCTAGAAGATTAGTTAGTACAGACACAAACACACACACACACACACACACACACATATACACGGTGTTAGAGATAGTTTGAAAAAAAAAACTAAAGTCCCACATCGGATGGGAGTAAGGTTTATGAAATGTATATAAGAGAGAGAAGACAAAGCATATTAAAATAATTATTGAACAAAATGTTAAGTGGATTTAAATATTATTTATTTAATATTTAAAGCACTTAGCACTTAGCACTTGGCACGTGGCGCGTCGTGATCATTGGATTGATCTGACGGTGGAGATCTGGTCTGGTATGAATTTCAGATTAATATTTTAATTAATCATTTTTTTTTCCAGAAACAGAATTTCAAATAGCAACGTTTTGAAACAGTACATTCTGAAACAACATGTCATTTGATATTCTGTTTCAATTTGACAACAACGTTTCAAATACAAAGTTCAGAAACAAACAGGTTCATACACAACGTTTCAATTTTCTGTTTTCTACTATTATAAAAGGATCAGACTAGAGACTAAATGTACACCACACATTTCTTCTCTTACTTATAATCTCTCTGTTTCGTTCTGTGTTTCAAGGTATCTGAAGTTGCTGTCAGATATCTTTGGTGCTTAGAATAACTCCTAGGGGTGATTCGTCGGATCCCTGCAGCAAACCTAGTGGGGGCGAATAACACCTTAAGGACAGTGTGTTATCATACGTTTCTGGACACCGGTCACTTTCATTTACTGTTCCTAACAATCTTAAGGTGTTATTTTTATTTTGATTGATCATGGAGACCACCCAGGAATCAGCATTCAAGGTCATGAACCAGGACTTCATCAAATTGGATCGTTTTGATGGAACGAATTTCAATAGGTGGAAGGACAAAATGATGTTTTTGCTGACTGCCATGAAAATTTCGTATCTGCTTGATCCTGGTCTGGAGCCTCTTGTTGAACCGAGTGATGATGAAAGTGAAGAAGTTAAGGCTATACGCAAGAAAAGGGCAGAAGATGAAGTGCTGTGTCGTGGCCATATTCTGAACACACTTTCAAACCGATTGTATGATCTCTACTCATCCTTCTCATCACCAAAAGAGATCTGGGATGCATTGGAGGCCAAATACAACACAGAAAAACAAGGAACAGATAAGTTTCTGATTATGCAGTATTTTGATTACAAACTGCAAGATGCTGTTAACATTTTAGATCAAGTTCATGATTTACAGATTATAGTTTCTAAACTGAAAGATATGAAGGTGGACATTCCAGAGTCAGTGCAAGTAGGTGCCATTATTGCAAAATTACCTCCTACTTGGCATGAATTCAGGAAAAAGTTGCTGCACACCACAGAAAGTTTTACTTTGGACCAGATTCTGAAACATTTAAGGATTGAACAAGAAACTCGTGTCTTACAAAAGAAGCATTCAGAATCTCAAACCAAAGTTAACTATGTGGCTGCTGCAGGTCATAAAAATCATAATTTTCCTGGAAATAACAACAATAAGAGGAAGAACCCCGAGCCCACTGGTTTCAGTTCTGGAAAACAATTCAAGACTCAAAAATCTTGTTTTGTTTGTGGAAAGAAAGGACATCTTAAAAAGGATTGCAGATATAAGAAAAAGCCAAGGAATGAAACTACCAATAGTGCAAACATGGTAAATACAAAATGTGATGAAATTATTGCCATGGTTTCTAACATGCACATTGGTACGATTTCAGAATTAAATATGGCTGCTGCTGTAAAGTCATTTGACTGGTGGTATGATTCTGTAGCAACAGTTCATGTATGTCATGACAGGAATCTGTTCAAGAATTATGAAATTGCTCAACAAGAGCAGCATGTGATTGTGGGCAATGGAAGCACAGCAAATGTACATGGAAGAGGCAGTGTTGAGTTACAGTTTACTTCTGGAAAGAAGATGATTCTGCATAATGTACTTCATGTTCCAGAAATTAGAAAGAATCTTGTGTCTGCAAGTGTTTTGTCTGGAAAGGGGCTGAAAGCTGTCTTAGAGGCTGATAAGATTATTATCTCTAAGAATGGGGTATTTGTGGGAAAGGGTTATGTTTCTGATGGAATGTTCAAGTTAAGCATTAATAAGAATGATTCAGTTTCTGTTTATATGCTTGATCAATCTTTTACTTTATGGCATGATAGATTAGGACATGTTAATTATAAAACAATAGCACATATGTCTAAAAATGGATTAATCTCCTGTGAAAATAATAAGAATAACAAATGTGAAATTTGTGTACAAGCTAAAACAGTAAGAAAACCTTTTCCTTCTATTCAAAGAAGTTCAGAAATTTTAGAACTTATTCATTCTGATATATGTGAGTTAAATGGTATTTTAACAAGAGGAGGAAACAGATATTTTATAACTTTTATAGATGATTTTTCAAGATTTACTTATGTTTATTTGATGAAGACAAAAGATCAAGCTCTTGAGATGTTTTTAAACTTTAAGAATGTTATAGAAAACCAAAAAGAAAAGAAGATAAAGGTTTTAAGAAGTGACAGAGGAGGAGAATATTTTTCTACAGATTTTTCACAATTTTGCGAAAATAATGGCATTATTCACCAAATGAGTGCTCCTTATACACCTCAACAAAATGGTTTAGCAGAAAGAAAAAATAGAACTTTAGTAGAAATGGTAAATGCAATGATTCTGAATGCAAAAACTCCCATGAATTTGTGGGGTGAGGCATTATTAACTGCTAACCATATTCTTAATAGAGTTATTTCAAAATCAATAAAATGCACTCCTTATGAGTTATGGAAAGGTAGAAAACCGAATTTAAATTATTTAAGAGTTTGGGGATGTCTTGCATTTTACAAAGTTCCAGAACATAAAAGAACTAAATTAGGACCAAGAGCTTTGAAAAGTATATTTGTAGGATATGCAGAAAATTCAAAAGCCTATAGACTCTTAGATATTGATTCTAATGTAATTGTTGAATCACGAGATGTTGAATTTTTTGAAGGAAAATTTGTTTCTGATCCAGTACAAACTGATTTGTTTCGAAATAAAGAGCATGAAGAGTCTACATCTGTAAGAAATGAATTAGTAGAACCTTATTCTGAATTTGAACCTAGAAGAAGTCAGAGAGCAAGGAAAGGAAAATATTTAGATTCTGATTTTATTAATTCTCAAGCAATAGTCTTCTTAGTTGAAGGTGATAGAGAATCAGTATTAAGACAAATTCCTATTCTTTTAAGTATTGAAGAAGATCCTAAAACATATACGGAAGCATTGATGTCCAGAGACTCAAGTTTTTGGAAGGAAGCTATAAATGATGAAATGGATTCATTGTTGTCTAGTAAAACTTGGGAATTAGTTGATTTGCCTGAAGGGTCAAAACCTATTGGTTGCAAATGGGTTTTTAGACGGAAATATAATACTAATGGCTCTATTCAAACATTTAAAGCTAGGTTGGTTGCTAAAGGTTTTAAACAAAAAGAAGGAATTGATTATTTTGATACATATGCACCAGTTGCTAGAGTTACTTCTATTAGAGTTTTATTTGCTTTAGCATCTATTAATAATTTGTTTGTGCATCAAATGGATGTTAAAACAGCATTTTTAAATGGTGAATTAGAAGAAGAAGTTTATATGGAACAACCAGAAGGCTTTGTACTTCCTGGAAATGAAAAGAAAGTTTGCAAATTAACTAGATCTTTGTATGGTTTAAAACAGGCTCCTAAGCAATGGCATGAAAAGTTTGATTATGTTGTGTTGTCTCATGGTTTTAAACATAATAATGCAGATAAGTGTGTTTATCTAAAATTCACTGGTGAGTATGGAGTTATTATTTGTTTATATGTAGATGACATGCTTATCTTTGGAACTAGTATGTTTGCAATAAATGAGACTAAAAAGTTTTTATCCTCACAATTTAAGATGAAAGATCTTGGAGAAGTGGATACTATTTTAGGGATCAAAGTTAAGAGGCATAGTGGATGTTTTTCTCTAGATCAATCTCACTATGTTAGTAAAATTTTGAACAAGTTTCAACATTTAAATATAAAAGAGGCAAATACCCCATTTGATTCATCACATCATTTAATAGAAAATAATAATAGATCAGTGGCTTAATTAGAATATGCTAGTGCTATTGGGAGTTTGATATATGCAATGCATTGTACTAGACCTGATATAGCTTTTGCAGTATGTAAACTTTCGAGATATACTAGTAATCCAAGAACAGAACACTGGAAAGGAATTACAAGGGTCCTAGGATATCTAAAGAAAACAATTAATCTAGGACTGTTTTATAATAAATTTCCAGTAGTTTTGGAAGGTTACACGGATACTAGTTGGATAACTGGTGCAGGTGATAGTAAGTCAACTTCAGGGTGGATATTTACCCTGGCAGGAGGAGCAATCTCCTGGGCATCAAAGAAACAGACTTGTATAAGTCATTCTACGATGGAATCAGAATTTATTGCCTTGGCATCTGCATGTAAAGAGGGAGAGTGGTTGAGGAATTTATTATTGGAAATAAAGTTGTGGCCACAACCGATGCCAGCCATCTCTTTACATTGTGATAGTGAGGCTACAATGTCTAGGGCATTTAACAAAATTTACAATGGTAAATCTAGACATATAAGCCTAAGGCATGAATATGTGAGGCAATTAATTTCTGATGGAGTAATTACAATTCAATATGTAAAAACAAGTGAAAACTTGGCTGATCCTTTTACAAAAGGACTCAATAAAGAATTGGTTAACAAAACATCAAGAGGAATGGGATTGAACCCCGTAAACATCAGTCACCAGTAATGGAAACCCAACCTTTAACTAGACCAAATCTGGTTTAAAGGTTCAATGGGTAATAACAAGTTATTGATAAGTGACTGGACACTAGAGTAGACATTTAACCATTCCGTGACGAGTGCATATAAGAAGAACTTAAGTGTTCAGGGTGAGTTAAACTCTTAATAGATTCAAGGAAGCCTGAGCAATTAAGGCTTAATGGAAATCTACCTATATGAACATAAGAAGTGGTGCCGCTTCTTACAAGAATTCAGGGGTAATTCTTGAAATGTTCATGAAAAGCCTGGGATGAGCACATGGCCATAAAAGTGCGGGAAATCTATGCAGAACGAAATCAATATAAGATTATGTGTGTGGTATTTCCGGTACTAACACTAAAGTTGTGGTTCAATGCAGTTAAGCAACTATCTACTTGTTAATACTTTGAAGTACTTACACTATTAACAGGTTCAAGTCAAGAGACACCTGCTATTATGCATATTCTTATGTTTAGAGAGAACATTTAGTTTTTCAAACTAAGTGGGGGATTGTTAGAGATAGTTTGAAAAAAAAAAACTAAAGTCCCACATCGGATGGGAGTAAAGTTTATGAAATGTATATAAGAGAGAGAAGACAAAGCATATTAAAATAATTATTGAACAAAATGTTAAGTGGATTTAAATATTATTTATTTAATATTTAAAGCACTTAGCACTTAGCACTTGGCACGTGGCGCGTCGTGATCATTGGATTGATCTGACGGTGGAGATCTGGTCTGGTATGAATTTCAGATTAATATTTTAATTAATCATTTTTTTTTCCAGAAACAGAATTTCAAATAGCAACGTTTTGAAACAGTACATTCTGAAACAACATGTCATTTGATATTCTGTTTCAATTTGATAACAACGTTTCAAATACAAAGTTCAGAAACAAACAGGTTCATACACAACGTTTCAATTTTCTGTTTTCTACTATTATAAAAGGATCAGACTAGAGACTAAATGTACACCACACATTTCTTCTCTTACTTATAATCTCTCTGTTTCGTTCTGTGTTTCAAGGTATCTGAAGTTGCTGTCAGATATCTTTGGTGCTTAGAATAACTCCTAGGGGTGATTCGTCGGATCCCTGCAGCAAACCTAGTGGGGGCGAATAACACCTTAAGGACAGTGTGTTATCATACGTTTCTGGGCACCGGTCACTTTCATTTACTGTTCCTAACACACGGATCAAGCTAAGACGTGGGAAATAAAGTATCTCAGTTTTTAAAGAAAATAATATATAAGATTATTTTAAATAATCAATTCCACTTAAATATTAAAAACTTCACTTACTTAAATAGATTTCACATATTTTATGTTTGTATATTTCTTTTTAAATTTAGTGGTATTGATGCCAAAAATTTGGGAAGATTCAAATAATAGTTAAAATATAAACATTAAAATTTTATTTAAACAATAAATTTAAGTAATGAAAAATTTAAGTAACCTTTAATTATAACTTTTTGAAGAGAAATTTATTATTGACTGTACTCTTAGATTAATTAAGATTGAATTTTGATTTACAAATTACTCCTCAAGTTCTATTAATAACAAGATTTCAACTAACAACATATACATTAAAGAAACTAGTTAAAATTAGTTGACATAATTGAATTTCTAAAAAACTAACTCAATTCTCTAAATTTACCCTTGCATAAAAATTCATCTCTTTTATAAAAACTTTTTAACGGTAAATTTAAAAAAAAAATGCTTTAATAAATTGCTCAAAGACCATATATAAAGGATCACATTTGCTTTATAATTCTGTCTTATAAATATGATCTGAGGAGGGAGTATAAACAAACCTCGAGAAAGTGAAATTTTGGACTAAGAAAAACATTACCAAAGCACTCATGGAAGCTACTACCAAATTAGAGTTCCCTATCCGTAGCAAACCCTGATTGCTGGCCCAAAAGGAAAAAAGCGCTGCACTTGTATTGGAAGCTGAATATATAACTACTAGTTGTGTTATAATCAGTGTGTCTAAAGTAAGTTGACACATAATCTAGAATAAGTTACATGGTTCATAACTCATTTTTTTTATAAATTTTATATTATATAGATATGTAAATTTATTATATCTAGATTAAAATAATGACTACTGTAAAATTATTAAATGAGATATTTTTCCCTCTAAGTGAGATATTTTTCCGTCAAATTAAGTACATGCATTGCATATATTTATCAAGGCACTAAAAATTGAACTGGATATTGAACGAGTCAAAACATTAATTTAAGGTTTAATGGTTCAATCATAGTTTAACCAGAATTAAACTGGTAATAATAAAATTAATAATTTTTTAATTTTATATGTTATATAGAAAATTAAAAATATTACTAATAAATTTTATAACATAATATTAAAATCTAAACAAGTTCATATTCAATTATAATCATATTTTGAATGCAAGATAGTCAATTAATATTATATTTTTATATTATTTGTTAAATAAATTTATCATTATTAATAATTATATGTGATAATAATAATTGTATAATATTATAATATAGAAACAAAAAAATATACAAAAAATAATGTTATTTAGTACTAAAAATAATAATATTTTATTTTAAAAAATAAAAAAATAATTTTTTTTTAAAAAAATTGATCGATTCAATTAGTTCTGTACCGGTTTGTAATCTGTTCGACCAATTTTACACTAGTTCTGAGAATGATCAGTCACTATCTATATCCAGATTGAACCTACCACTGGTTTTTGGTCCAAAGAGTCAAATCAAGCAGGCTGATTTGATTTTTCAAAACCTTATATTTATAGATTCCCCTATTTTGCAAGGGGATGGAACACATTTAATTGATACAAAAACATTGGGTTTATTAAAAAACTTGAATGAAATAAATACATAATCAAGCATAAAAAGAGAGAAAACTGGATCCTATCTCTATAAGAACCATACGTGCAAAAGTGGGATGCATCATTGCATTTATTTCTTTTCTCTCTCTACATCATAAAGGTGAAGGTTTTCAGAAAATCTAGAAGTCATTCTCAAACCAAGAACTTGAGATATAGCGATATATCCGAACAAGTATGGGATCCGAACAAGTATCAGCCCAATATATGATATGCTAGCACCCTATCCAAGTCGAGTGATGTAGACTTTTCTTTTTGGGTCGAAAACATTAACATTCCTTCTTTTTTTTCTTAACTAGAAGAACTAACCCTGTGCAATGCATAGGTAACATAATTGACATGTATGAAATACAATTGTGACATGTATTATTTGTCATTAAATTGGATGCATAAATGTTTTGTAAATTGAAATGGTGATATAAAGCTAGCAAAACTAAACGAAAAAAGTATGATTGTAAAAGTAAGCTCTAATATTATGATTTTAAATAAAAGTGGATGATAGAAATTATAGTAAAGTACATGACATTCATAGGGTACAATGCTAAGCTTGTTTAGTTATTTTATTTGGGTTGAAATGATAATCTATTTTGTTGTCACAAGTGCTCGAAATCAAAAGCTCCATCTTTTGATGTCCTCTTTTGCAGGCAATATTTAGTGCATTATTGAAGGGATTATTTGTCTCCACTGGTGCTTGGATATCCTATTAGATGGAAAAGTATGTGAATCATAATATGAAAGGGGAGGAAATTAATATTGTGTCAAACAAATATTGGAAGCAATAATCCCATGTATTACCTTTTTATGTGGAAGAGTGAACTGTTCAAGTGATGCATTATTTTTGTAATATGTTATAGAAAGGCTAGAATATGTTGAAGTACTATTTATTTTATTTCTTGCCAATCGCATTATCATTCTCTGGCCTATGAGCTCATTTAGTCTTGTAGGAAATGAATGTCAGTCTTCATATTGTGGTGAACAATAATATAAGAATGATATTATTATCACCATCATAATAACTGATTTTGAAATATTTTTATTCAATTTTTTAATTTAATATAAAACTTCCATATTTTAAAAACTTTTGTGCATTGATATGATTATAGAATATATTATAAGTTGTATTAAATTTCAAAATTTTTAAAAAGTTGTTTTTTTTAATTTGAAGTTTCAAATTTTTTTTTAATTTCTACCCATTATTTTAGTTACTCCACCCACATTATCTCAAACTTCCATATTTTACTCTTCTCTATTAATATTTGTTCTTTATTTTCCGATTTCGAATGTAGAGAGAAACCAGGCAAACATTATTTTTTGCTATAAAATGTTTTCTATATTATAATACTTTGTAAGCATTATTATAATACATAACTACTAATAATGATAAATTTATAATATATAATTATTAATAATGATAAAATCTTCAATATAATTTATAACATAAAATAAAAAAAATTATTAACTTTATTACTACCAATTTGATTTCAGTTGAACTATTAAACATTGAAATAATGCCTTTATGGATTCAATATTTAATCTGATTTTTAATACTGTGGACTTTTTGTGGCAGTGAGTGGAAGAATTTTTTTTAGATTAAAGAAGAAGAAAGGAAGGGGAGGAGAAAGCAGAGAGAAAGTGAGGAGTGGAAGAAGAGAAAGATAATGCGAACATGTTAAAGAAAATAAGACAAAATCAAAAGCCTAAATATGAAGAGGGATCAATAAATGTATTATAGAATATTATAAAGGAAATGGAAAAATATAATAAAAAAGTTACAATTGACTTAAAGCCCATCGAAAGCATATTGAAGAAGACGCTGAGATCACATTAATTGCAAGTTGAAAAATTTTGGGAAGCTTATGATCTGACAAAGTGAGAGAATGAAAAAAAATTGAAATAAAAAAATAGGAAAAATAAAAAGATGTGAACAAAAATGTATAGCATTTCATAAGAGAAAAAAGGAAAAATTAAAGTAAAAAAATCGAAAAAAATAATGAAATTTAAACAGTGAAAGCAATAGTAAAATGAGTCTGGGTAAATAGTGAAAAAATTCCTCACTTTTTATGTTTTGGATATGAGAGAGGGAAATAAGAGAAGAAACCAATTGAATTGCTGAAAATCTGTCTCCACACATTTTTTTATAAGAGTAGTCATATGAAATTTTACCCATTACTGCGAGTAACTCTCTCCCTTTTTGTACTTCAATTCAACATTGACAATTTATAAATAGCATAAGTTACTTTATAATTTTTGTTTTGTTTTGAAAATTTACACTGCAATTTCACCATAGATAGGAATTGCTAAAGATTGAATTTCAAGATCAATAGCATCACATAATTTTTAAAATATCAGTTGTTCTTAAATTATTTTCATAATATTTAATTTTTTTTGTTTTTTATAAGATATTAAAAAAATATTTTAAAGATAAAAACTTGCCTCATTATCTTTTTAAATTTTAATCTATCTCTCTCTAACTTTCTATTTTTTCAAAATTTATTTTCATTTTTTTAATTTATTTTATCTTTAAAACTTATTAATGTAGTCTGCATTATCTCTACTTTTTTATGACTTGAATAATAATTTTAGCTTTGAAGAACTACTTAATTTTTCTTTTTTTTATCATCTCTTCAAATATTTACATATAACAACAGTAAAACTATTGTTGCATTCTGTGCATGTAAAAAGTGTATATAAAAAATATAGTTCAAAATCCTATTTTTGGCATATTAATACATAATTATGAATAAAAAATATATTAATACATAAAGTATAAAGAATAAAATGATCATAAATGACTTGGAATTATGTTAAAGAATAAATAGATATCTTTTGATCTTTAGTTAGTTTCATGAGAAATAAGGTTTGAACTAAAGAAAGTATATTTCAGACTAGGTGTAATTTTCCCCCATCTTTTTCCTTTGGTTCACATCAAATGAATGGGAGTAGCATAGGTCGGAAAATTACATAAGAAGGCTTCATAGAGGAAATGTCTATATATTTTCTAACATGATTAACAAGAAGAAGCCGTCATTATATAATTACATAAGTGATTCAAAGGAAATTTGAGGTCACATTTATTGAACTCAGTATGGAATGTACCTAGTATTTATTTTTTTATCTCTATTTAATTAAATCTCGAATATATCTTGAAGAAAAGAAGCAAATAACTACTTTTTTCATTTATTGTTTAGAGTTTTTATGTTGTTTCTTGCTACAAGTAGAAAAAGTAACTGGGTAAAGTATTGTTCGTGAAATGAAAGTTTTGGTATCTTGCAGTTCTAAAAAATTTTTCTATGGATGTTTTTGCATCTAAGGAAGTTCTGAATTTATAAATTTTACTAAATTTACCACAAGGAGACCAACAGCCCCTCTATTTCATATAATCATGATAACTGTAAGAATTGAGAATTTCTAATCAACATCATCTTTATCCTTCCCAAGTTTTTGTCTATAATGTTGACACAAGTTTCAGCAATTCCAATTAAAATATGCAATCTTTTTTAATGAAGCCCTAGTTCACATTGATTAGAAATAGCATAACTTGTACACAGTTAACTACAAGCCCCATAAATAGAAATATGCATACTACAATACAATAGAATACAAGGTTCAACATTTATCACGTGGTCTAGAGATTTCATTATCACATTTATTGCAATGAGTGTGGTCCATAATCTCTATCAACATGAAATTTAATTTTAATTCTTGTATTGAATCAAATTCATTAAAAAGCATATCCTGTGTAATTATATAATATACATTTTGTATTGTCATGTTAAAAGAGAAAGGAGAAGCTATTTGTCTTTGTGGGTCTTCATTCATTTAAAATTGTCTAGCTTGTAATTAATGTGATTTCAAATTTGTCTTTAATATGGTTTACCATGACTCTAGGAGTCTAGGTCAATATGAGTTTTTTTCCACTACACTTTCTTATTTCTTTCCATCAAAATATAAAATCTTTCAGTAAAGGTATATATGAAAATCACTTAATCTTTTCAACTTTCCCATGGCCTTAGTTTCAATATAAAAAATAAAAACAAAAAGTTAACAGTTTGGTGCTAATCAAATGTGCTCAAAATGATGAGTGAAATTTTGTAAGTCCTCTTACCCAAATATTTAGTTGCTAAGGTTAAATTGTTTTCCCTCATCTCTTCATGACACTCATTGCCATCAACAATTATGTCATTCTATCAATTCTTCCATAGTAAGAAGTTATGACTAGGATTAGTAACAAAGCAAAAAATACAAAACCCCCACACACACCAAAATTTTAAAGTTGTGAGTTAATCATTTTTGAGAAAATTCATGGTAAAATAATGCATGGCTTTAGGATATTCAAAAGCACGACCTACAATTTATGTCTAATTCTAATGGTCAGATATTATGATCACTTGAGGAAATAGGGTTTCTTTAGTTTGTAGTTAGCTCATAATTCATAATGTTTTTTTGTTTCTAATTATATCTAGACATACAATTAATTCAGCAGTCCTTTTTTTTTATTTTTTTTTGTCAATAGGTGTTACAGCATCTACATATGTCATTAACTGCTTACAACAAAAATTAAGAATATAAATAAGAAGGTGTAATCTATCCAGTACACAATTCTATCTTTAAGCATTTTTTACAAGGGTTACGAAGTTCTACTTCTATTTTATAAGGCTTGATATGAAATCAAAGCTGAAGGACCATAAAAATTGGAGGGTCTATATTTGAAATACCAATAGAAAATTAACATAACTCGAATTTAAGCGTCATCACTATATAACTACTAAGTAACAACATATCCAGAAATCTTCTAAGCAACTTTTTTAGCTTTAGAATGATGCAAATTACGATTATTCAACACTGATGAACTGACACCTGTATCACCTCGCTCATTAAATCTAACCTGGAATAGATTAAATATTGTATAAAATCTAACCTGGATTAGATTGAGCTAATTTGTGTGGGTTTCATCCAATTATGTGAGGTAATAAACCCCCAGATGGTAATTCTAACCAGAAATAATAAAAGAATATGGACATGGACCAGACAATTGCCTAACACTACCACCTATTGAAGTAAATGAGAACATATTGTTATAACATTGTATATTTTTCAAGAAATTATTGGAATTCAAGGCATCCTTTTCACAAAAATAAATTGTGCAAGTATTGACAGAGATCAAGAAAACATATCAAAGATTCTTAGATGCCATTTACATAATCACTTATAAGAAGTTTCTAGATTCATTCTGTTTATTTCCAATTTGTATTTCCTTGGGACCAAAGTTATTAGTTAAATTTAAATTAGAAGAAATAAAATCTATTAGATATCCTTAAAGAGATTTTCTAAATTTAAATTAAAGATGTTATCTAATAGTATTAGGACCAAAATATCAATTTTATTACTTTTCTTTAAATTTTCATTTTTATTATTAGATTTTTTTCATAATTAGTTATATCATTTAGATTTCCTAGATTTAATAAAAATATTTGAGCTCCAAATATTTCTAGTTGTTTTAGGATTAGGGTTTTTCTTATTTTGCCTATATAAATGCCTATATGAAATGCATTTTTTTCATAGAATAGTGGAATAATATTATTGTAAATTTTTCAATAAGTATTTACTTGTAGGCGTTATTATAGTTAATGATTTAGATACGAGTTCCTCTAGGATTCTAATTGATTATTTTCTGAATCTTTTGAATCTAGTTCTTCTGCTACTCTATATTTTCTAGGTTTCTTAGGGCAGATCTCTAAGGGATCAATATCAGTTGGCACCAGAGCTTTTGTTATAGGATTCAGGTTTATCCTATCCTTTTTTTCTTCGTGTTCTTTTCTTTCATCTCCTATCTTTTTTTCCTTCCTTTGTGTCTTACTAATTTTTGTGTTGCTGCTTACCATTAGAGTCGTCAAAATGGGTCAAACCCGACGGACTGACCCGAAAAGCCGAAAAAATGAGTGGACTCAGGCCTTAATTTTGGGAGCAAATACATAATCTGGGCTTTTTGAGCCTGGCTTATTTAGGGCCGGCCCGTGGCGGGCCAGAAAGCCCGAGACCTTTTTCTTTTTCTTTTTTTTTTGTTTAAAATATTAAAAAATACATAATATTTTATTAATTAGTGATATATAAATTGTAAATTTTAAATATTATGTTAGTTTTTTATGAATTATGATGATAATTTGTTGTATTAATTTAAATAATTATATGAAAAAATTTTATTAAAAAAACATAAAAAATATTAAAAATTTAAGAAAAGCCCATCGGTCAACCCATAGGCCCGATCCCGCAGGCTCGGGTCTGTTTTGCCATGCCCGTTTGTCAAATCGGGCTTTTTGGCCCGACCCGATTTGACAGTACTACTTACCATCTCACCATTTCTTCCTTCTCCATTTTCACATCTTATTCCTCTTATTTTTTTCTATTTGTTTTTTAGAAGTTATGAAAAAAAAGGTAAAATGAATAGGTAAGTGTCTTTTATCTTCAAATATATGATGAAACAAAAATATGTGTGGAGACTGAAGCAAAAGAAGCACACTCAAGTTAACCTTAAGTTGATAATGATTCGAGGACGAATCTTTTCGAGAAAAGGGGAAATGGTAGAGATCAAAAAGGCATATCAAAGATTCTTAGGCACCATTTACATAATCACTTGTAAGAAGTTTCTAGATTCATTCTGTTTAGATAATTTTATTTATTTATTTATTTATTTATTTTTATTTTGTTGGTTTCCAATTTATATTTCCTTGGAACCAAAGTTATTAGTTAAATTTAAATTAGAGAAAATAAAATCTATTAGATATCCTTCAAGAGATTTTCTAAATTTAAATTAAAGATGTTATCTACTAGTATTAGGACCAGAATATCAATTTTATTATTTTTCTTTAAATTTTTATTTTTATTATTAGATTTTTTTCATAATTAGTTATATCATTTAGATTTCCTAAATTTAATAAAAATATTTGAGCTCCAAATATTCCTAGTTGTTTTAGAATTAGGGTTTTTCTTGTTTTACCTATATAAAGACTTTTATGTAATGCATTTTCTTCATACCGAGTTATTTCTGTTCTATCTCTCACTTTCTATTTCTCTCTCCTTTTTTCCTCATCTGACCTCTGACCGTGAGGAGTGATCAACTTTGTAGGCGTCATTATAGTTAGAGATCTAAAGGCGTGTTCCTCTAGGATTCTAACCGATCATCTTCCAAATCTTTTGAGTCAAGTTCTTCCTTTACTCTGTATTTTCTGGGTTTCTTAAGGTAAATCTTTAAGGGGTCCATATCAAGTATCTAGGCACATCTTCTAAAAGAGGCAAATTGACTTTTCCTTGAGAGCAACACATAGAAAAAATAGGCTGGTAGTCATTTGGATCATGCTTAGCTTTTTCATTCAACCATATCACATCATCACAATACTTACAAACATTAACAACAGCACCTTCATTATAACCTGTAAATAATGTACGGCCTATCACATAGAGCAAAAACTATTTTCTATATCATTGATATATTTAAATACTATAACAATATTTCTATATTCCAATTGCAAAAGAAAAAACAGTTACATTCCATTATCTCAAGGATATTACATCAAATGATAGAATGACCAATTCATTCATAACTTTGCAACATAATTAAATTTACATTAGCTTTTTAATTAGGCTCTTTTAAATCATATTTATTGTTCATATTCTGTGAGTACAAGGGGCTACTTGACATTTTTATAATTAGGAGATATTTTGGATTATGGTGTATATATCGTTTATAATTTTGGGGAGTCCTTGCAAATAGGTTAAAGTTAAGACAACAATTAATTTGCATTTTCATACAAACTTGAATTTCTTACTATAATATTTATTAACTAAATAATTTTTTTATTTTATCAGTAATGATACTCTATTTTTCCTACAATACACACAACTTATTTTTGTTTGGGATTGATATAGCAACACACACAACTTCAAGAACTTAAAAATATACAATAAGGAGATTCAGGTCATGATTACTACCCACTTTTCTCATCCCTAAATCTTATCAACATTTACGTTACTATTTAGGTGGCTTAGAATTTCAATCATTAAAAAATTTATGCTATTCACGTAGCATTTGGACTTGCAATTAGTAAAAAAGAAATAATGTGTCTTAAAATTTGAGTTTTAAAAAGTAACTTTCATATTTCTTCATACGTGATGACGACATAGGTATTATAGTTAAGAGTAGGCAACATGTGAAATTTAAAATTATAGGAGAAGAAACCAAAAAGCTCCAAACAAAATACACTCAATATCATACGAAGATGGAAAAATTGTTTTAGCCCACTCTATTATTTAGCCATTGAATAACTAACAATTAGTTTAATTTAATGAAACTTCCATCATAAAAATACAAACAATAGCTTCAAATCATACGAATACAAACATTAGTTTCAAGATAAAAAAACATAATCACACTGGGAACCACTCGATAACATAAAATAACATATTAACAATGTAACATATCTCCAACTATCCTGAGAAAATTGATCATCGATTTCCTCCAATACTAAACCACTCATAATCAATATAACATAAAAAGTAACAAACAAATTTTTAGCTCAAAATACAACATAGAAAAACAACAACAAACAAACAAACACAAAACACACACCAGTTAATACTATCAGCCACCTACCCCTCAGTGACCATAGATATAGTGGTAACATTACTCAATGATACATCAACATTAGTCTCCATGACAGTCGAATAATCTGCAACAACACGCATTTGATATTCAATATTCAGCACCATATAAAAAATAGTTGTAATGAAAAAATTACAATACATCATGTACATACCAGCGCACAATCTCAACACACACGATCTAGTAATCTTTGGATGCTTACCCATGCTTGTTCATGTAATAGTATCTCTAAGCAACCCTCTCATGAAGCATTCAACATGAACAAACCATTAGGCATGAATAAAGAAGCCTATAAGAATAGAGAAGTCACCAAGAAAGCAAGAAGTGCAAAATGAGGTGAAATAAAATGATTATATTTTTTTTCCATACATTGAGTAGACACTAGAGAGCAGAAGAAACTTTCGAGTAAGCAAGTGGAAGGAAAACAAAAAACACGTTAAAGAAGTCTATGTGAGGGGAAATAAGTAAAATAACAAATAATGGATGGTGGAAAAGTTAAATGGAAAGGAAAAGAAGGGAACAGATGAAGGAAAAGTCATAGAAAGAAAGGAAGATGAAGGGAGAAAAAATGGAAAAACCATGAATTTTGAACAATGAAAGCAACAGTAGAATGAGTCTAAATGAACAGTGAATCACATCCTCACTTCTTATGTTATATTGATTGATTTTTCTTGAGCAAAACCGTTACTCCCTTTTTACCTTATAGCATAAACATTACTTCAAATGTAGATAAAAGGGACAAGCTACAAAAAAAGAGGTATTTAGAGATGGCTAAAATCTGTCACTAAATAACTCAAAATCCGTCTCTAATCTATTAGAGACGAATTTAGAGACAACATTTAAGTCGTCTCTAAAAGTGGCGTCGCTAAATAATTAGAGAGGGATTAACTCATCCGTCTCTATTTAGAGACGGATTTATTCCGTCTCTAAATAAAACAAATTCATCTCTAATCTCATTCAAAATTTGTTACCAAAATTATTAAAAATAATCAAATAAAATAATAAAAATAAAATATAATCATCAGACACTTTACCCCCTAACCCAAAGCCCACGCCACATCACTGGTATGTCATTTGTAGTGCCATATCATATTAATAGCTTCAAATGTGTCTCACCCAGGTTCGAAGTCATGACCTCTTACTTCCAATACCTTTGTAGTCATCATGTTGCCAGTTGAACTGAAATGTTTCTATAGTCTCTATATGTAATATTAAATATATATTATTTATCTACACACTAATATATAAACATATATATTTATAAGTCAATATATTATTAAAAAATACACATATGTTTTATATTCAATTATTAATATTATAAAATATTTTATTTATATATATTTATATTTATATGAATATTTATATTATTTTATTTAGATCTTAAATAATTTTTCTATAAATATATTTGTTTTTCTTTGGAAAGAAAAAAATTATTTTCCTAGTCGACTTTTAAATTTAATTTTTATTTGTAAATAAAAATAATTATATATATTATGTTTATGATCCATATCTTTTAATATTTTATTATGTTATTTTTTGCAGAGTCATATCATATAATATATATATATATATATTAAGCATATATTATATATATGCTTAATATATATTAGAGGTGGGAGGGAACCAGATATGATCGAGTTTTATGTCAGTCCATGATCTAACCCAAAGTCTTGGTTAAGTATTATATATATCCATTTTAAATTTAGAAAGAAACATATCTTTTTATTATTTACACCCTAAATTTAATTACGGATACCTAATGAAAAAAGATTAAAATTTTATTTGATTTTGATTTGATTTATTTTTTAGTATCATTATTACTTTTAACTTTAATTTTAAAATGTAGATGTAAATTCTCAAAAAAAGGTTGATTTAGAAAGAATTAATGATTAATAAGTTTATAATAAATTTATTGTTGTCACAATTTTTTAAAATTATTATCATGAAATAGAATTAAAAATTAACTTATTAATTCAAAGTAAAATAAATTAATAAAATTAAGATAATCTACTTAGATATTTTAAACCAAATGATATTATTAAAGATAAACTTTTTTTTGAAATCAATTCTACAAACATATCAAATATAAAAAATTTATCAACATATGGATTACTAATTAAATAAAAAATATTGTTTAATATTAATTGATTCTAGATATTTGTTAATTACTAGGACAATTAAATGTCATCTATGATAAAATTGCTTACGTTCTCTTTTAGTCTAAAATTTCTTAAAACTTCAACGCTTCCTTTAATTTCATTTTACTATTTCTAATCTTAAAGTTCTCTATATATCTCCTATCTCCTTCATTTCTTATTTTTCATTCTCATCCTATATTCTCAATTTCTTGATCTTCTTCCATTAACTACCAAGCATGCTCCTAAAAAAAAAAAAGAAACATTAGGTTTTAGGATTCTGGTGGTTTAGTTTAAGGTCGCTTTTTTAAATATCTTTTAATATGATTAGAAATACAATTCACTTAACTTAAATTAGTTAACTCATGAGTTTGGTCCATTTAACATACTATAATATTTAAAAAATACCCAAAATTTGAAAATATCTCTCAAAATTTAAATTAACATATTACAATATTAAAAAATAATACTATATAAAATTGAAGTAATTTTAAAAACAAATCCGTATCTAAATCCGTCTATAAATGTGAATTAGAGACTAATTTAGAGACAGACAAGGCACCCGTTGCTGCGTTTATTACAAATGCGTCTCTAAGTTCATCTCTAAATAGATATTAGAGACGAATTTAGAGCAAGACATTTATTGTTGCATTCACTAAAAATACGTATCTAAATCCATCTCAAAAAAAAATTAAAGATAGGTTTAGTGACAAATTTTTATCCATCACAATAAATTAAAAACATCCGTTACAAAATTCATCTCTAAATATTAAAGAATTTTCAAGAAATAATAGGATATTTTTAGAGACGGATATAGAGACGGATATTTTTAGTATGAAAAATTAGTTGTTACTAACTCTGTCTCTATCATATTATTAGATACGGATATAGAGACGGATTTTATTAGAAACGATATATATCCGTCTCAAACTCCATCTCTAATACTTTTCCATTATTTTTAATATGAAAGAAAGTTATTTTGCTAAAAAAATTCGTTATCCGTCTCTATTTTTGTCTCTAATAGTGACAGATTTTAATCCGTCTCTAAAATTCGTAACTAAATGGACATTTTTTTGTAGTGAGTAATATGGGCAAAGCTGAGAATCTAGGCCAACTTAGATCAAATGGGCTATCTCGTCATAAGTTGTACAAAAATGGGTAAGGTTAAGCCAGCCCTATTTTTTATGGTTGGGATTTTTCCAACCCAACCCACCAAAATGGCCATATGCTATGCCTCCTTAATAAAAGAGTCATATCTTTTAAACTTCACTTGTAAATTATGTGATGCCTAGAAGGAGATGTGTTCTTCAAGTGAATTTAGGTTCAAATAAGTTCTTTCTTTTGGGCGCAATTGTAATGACTCCCAATTAGGAAATTTCTAAAATAAAATAAGAGTAATTTTTTAAAAAAATAATAATAATACTTGGTGAATGGAAAAGTTAATTGATAAAAAAACTAAAACTAAAAATAGAGAGAGATATATTTATTTATCTATTTTCCTCTCTTTCCAATACTGTTGAGTTACTATAATGCCCTTCCTTCTCTATATGTATCTTTATACAAATGGGTTTTTCTTGTCATTTCCACAAACCCGCCTCCTCTGTTTTTTTTTTAGTTGCCGACACTAGGAAGAAAAGGCAGAAAATTTTGTACCCATCTCTTCTCTCTTTAACTCTCCCAAACCTTCTTTACCATTAACCTCAAACTAGCCTCATCTTCTTCTTCTTTTCTTCCTTTGCTGTGTAGCGACCTTCTCCTCCTTTCTTCTTGCAGTTCGTTATGTTCATGGTTGAGCTCATCTCTACTCAAAACTTTGCTACAACAACACTTCTCTTCCTTCATTTCTTTAGCACACCATTCTCATTCTTTCCTTGTGTATTTGGTTCATATTGTAAGTGGCGACTATCCATTCCTTTCCCTTTATTTTGTTGCAACGCTGCTTCTTTTTTTTTCTGTCTAAACCCTTACTACTGTACAAAAGCAAGGGAGGGAATTGATCACTGTTGCTGCTGAAATTAATTAATATAAGAGCTAAATGACACTTTCCCATTTTGACTTCATGTTTGGGTGAGGTTAATAATCTTATTTTTTTAGTGATTTAATCCCTAAATGGCTTGTTGTATGGATTTATGAATTTGAATATTGGTGCACATAAAGTATATGATAAAATGTTTAAGAAAGGGAATTTAGTAAAAGAATAAGTAAATAGGGTTAATATGACATTGGCTAAATTATATATATATATATATAATTTGTTCAATTTTCATGTTAGAACTTGGGAAGAAAAACAATACTTTAAGCTTGGAAAAGTTATAATCAAGAACCTTATAATTTGGAAGAACATAATAAGTGTCTAAACTTGCATGTGGGATTTGGGAGCATGATTGTCCAAGAGTATAGTAAATATTGTATAGATGCATAGTTAGTAAGAAAATTTTAATAACAATACAATATTTAAGCAATGTAACTATATAATTAGTTTGACTTAATATTGGTTTCCTTAAATTCTCACTGTAGCGATCAAGTAAAGAGAAGTTTGGTTTTCTTTATATAAATTCATGATTATGACTAGAAGCAATATAAACATAAGATTACAGTAAGAGACAATGGTTATTGAAAAGATAATTTAAACAACATTGAATATAACCATTTTTATATTCATTATAGATGAAAAGAAAAATATTATAATAGAGTAAAGATGAAATTATTAAAATAATAAAAGCTTAGGAATTATTGGGTAAACAAAGAGAATTTTATTAAGTTATTAATATTAAGTAAAATATTAAGGGTTATTCTTTTGGGTACATAGGTGTCTTTACAGATAAGTTTCCATGAGGTCCTCTGGTGAGTAGTTGATATATACAGGAAGCATATCAGGCAAGTAAAAATCGTCCCACTACAAACTTAAAGTGATTTTTATTAACAAATTCCAATTTTAATAAATTTTTATATGTTTTACCTCTATTACTATTATGAACCTTTTGCATTTTAGATGAGACTATAAAGATATTTATTGAAAATTTGAGTTTTATTCAAGTCTCTTGCACTTCTTTGCCAAAGATTATACATGCATGGAAATGATGAGTTATTATTCAAAGTTAATGTTTATACCTGATATATTGTGAATGGATTAAAATAAATGGATGTTTAAAATCTCCATGCACATTGAAAACATTTTTATGGGACCAAACATAGAACGCTGGTTGCTAACGGTAGTTCCGTTAGTCCTTGGTGCACCATGGTTAACACCCAACTAGCAGGGTACATATATAGGAGGTGCTAGCCCCGTGTGTTGGCCAACACACGTGGAATGGAGGAATGGATTTTCGTGAGCATCGCACTCACGCCTGTTATTCGTGAGCTTAGTACTCACACCTATTTTCGTGGCTTTAGTCACGCCGGATTAGCTATTTACCTTCATGGACTATGTATCCGTGCCTATTACTTCGTTTTGTTTAGATCCTCTCAAGAAAGTAATTCCAAGAAAGTTTTACTCTTTATTTTGGATTTTAAAGAGAATGCTCTTACCTCATGTTTTATGTGCTATTAATTCTCTTTATCTATTAGTGATTACACCGCGTTAGTTTTGTTATAGATGGCTGATTGAATTTGATATGATGGAGCCTTCTTTTTATTTAGCTGATGTATGATTACCTTTGTTCATGAACAAGAATTGGAATTATATTTGATTTGGTTTTAACTTAAATCTTGATTGTAATCTTGGTTCTACTCACTATTGCTTACTTGATTTGTTTTTATTAGAACTAATTTTATTATGAGACATTATTTACTGGTAAATATATTTTGCTCTCAGATCATAGATTTAACCCTGCTTTGCCCCTTTGGTAGATCCTTGAGAGGCATTTTCAGCTATTAGGAAGCTTTTAATTACTCTTTTGGATTACCTGAATTAGATGTAAAGCTTATAATGTGGTGTCGTGACTTTTGTATTTAGTTTTTATATGCTACACAAGACTTATAGGTAGAATCTTTACCTTTTGATGTATTGATATATATATATATATATATGATGTGAAGCGGAGCTCCCTTTATTATATTCTATTTGGTAAAGTTGTTGTAGAACTTTCAAAAGATCTTATTTGCGGGGAAAACTCTGCTAAAATTTCTACAAAATATTTAACTTATATATATATATGTAAAATTAAACTTAATTATGATTCTTTGAACTATAATTGTATTTTTGAATTTAATAGTGAGTTTGCAGACGTTTAAAACTTATGAAAAATAAGAAACTTCTTCACTTTCCATACCAATTACACCCATATTTTTTAGATGGGACATATTTTTAGGACGTGACAATAATGTCGAATCTATGTGTAGGTGAGAGTGGGCATATGCACACCCTCAATTTGGAGCAAATTATATGTATGGGTACTAACTTTTGATATTTTACACCCCTAATCATAATATATTAAATACCCTAAACTCTTCAAATATTTTTGGGTGTAAACTAATTTTTTTTAAACTTTGACAGTTTAACTTAAACTTAATAAATCCAAACTTAAATTTTTAACCACTAAAATCAAAGACAATGCCAATAGATGCTATGTAGAGGAGGTCAGATTAATTCAAAAATATGTTTATCTTTTGTAATTATACTTGTGATACTGTTTTTCTCCCTTTTAAAAGTTGTTGTTTTTATTTTTTTAATTAAAAATGTCTATTATATCAATAAAACGATTTTTTTGTTAGTTGGCGCTATTATGTTCACATTTAGGTGTTATTTCAACCCATTTGATAACTTTTAGTTTTATACATTATGATTATTTATTTAGCTAGTAAACACATTTTTTAAAAAAAAAAAAGAGGAAGAGTTTATTTTTATAATTTTATGGATATATACGCTTAATTTAATTTATATATTTTTGTGTGATGTTTTGAAAATTATTTAGAAATATTCTTTCTTATTTATTTATTTTTTTAATCTCTATAATAGTTAAAATTTATAATAATTGTAAATTCTTTAGATTTTGAATTAAAAATCAGAAGATTCTTAAAGAGAAATTATGGGCAACAATACCCATCAAAATCTCATGAATCAAAATTTTCAACAACAAGCATATTATTTTATAAAAAAATAAAAATTTACATACGTATCCATTCATACTACTTTATATTCATCTATATCGTTCAAATTTTTATAGTAAAACAAGACTATTTGAAATTATTATAAATGTTTTATAGTTTATTATAACATTTATACTATACTTTTTAGAATATTTAATACTTATTTTTCTTTTAATGAGTATAATCATTAATTATACATTTAAATAATTATATAAATAATATCATATATATATATATCCCTATACTTATATCTTAAAATTTTAAAAATTGACATATTTTCTGTATTATAGTGTATTGATACATATATCCGTGTCAGTGCTATATAGTATATTCCCCTATTTTGCAAAGGGGATGGAATACATCTAATTAATACATATACGGGGTTTATTAAAAAATTTGAATGTGATAAATACATAATCAAGCATAAAAAGAGAAAACTGGATCCTATATCTATAAGATCCATACGTGCGAAAGTGGGATGCATCATTGCATTTATTTCTTCTCTCTCTACATAGGAAGGTAAAGGTTTTCAGAAAATCTAAAATTCATTCTCAAACCACGAACTTAAGATACAGCGATAGATCCTAACAAGTATAAGCCCAACATACGATATGCTAATACTCCATCCAAGTCGAGTGGTGTATACTTTTCTTTTTGGGCCAAAAGGGATAAACATTCCTTCTCTTTTACTTTGTTTTTTTTTTTTTAGCATAAACTAATTGTTTTTAAAATTTTGACATCCTGAACTCTTCAAATATTTTTGGGTGTAAACTAATTGTTTTTAAAATTTTGACAGTTTAACTTAAACCTAATAAATCCAAACTTAAACTCATTAAACTCAAATTTTCACATTATTTGTATAAACTCATTTCAGCATTTTATTTTTTATATTCAAATAAAACTAACTTAAATTTTTAACCACTAAAATAAAAGACAATGCTAATAGGTGCTATGTAAAGGAAGTCAGAGAATTGAAAAAAAAAAATGTGTCTTTTGTAATTATGCTTATGATATTATTTTTCTCCCTTTTAAAAGTTGTTATTTTTATTTTTTTAATTTAAAATGTCTATTATATTAATAAAATGATATTGTTTTTTGTTAATTGGTGCTATTATATTCACATTTAGGTGTTATTTCAACCCATTTCATTATTTTTAGTTTTATACATTATGATTATTTATTTAGCTAGTAAACACATTTTTTTATTTAAAAAACAAACAGGAAGAGGTTATTTTTATAATTTTATGTATATATACACTCAATTTAATTTATATATTTTTGTGTGATGTTTTCAAAATTATTAAGAAATATTATTTCTCCTTTTTTTTTATTCTCTGTAATAGTTAAAACTTATAATAATAGTAAAGTCTTTAGATTTTGAATTAAAAATGAAAAGATTTTTAAAGAGACATTATGGGCAACAATTCCCATCGAAATCTTATGAATCAAAATTTTTCAAAAGCAAAAATATTATTTAAAATAAAATAAAATTTTAATTGTTAATTATTAGTTGTAATTATTTGTAAGTTAGAAGTTAATTCTCCATTATTAATTTTTAAATTATTTTTTAAAAATTCTTGGCCAATTTTTTTTATAAAAAATTTTTGCAACCCTAAACTAGGGTCCTAGCTCCACCAATTGGACGAAAAGGTTCAAATAAGACTTTGTTTTACTTCGAATCAATGTGTGTTTTACAAGTAAAATTAAAAAAAAAAAAAGTTAATTGTTCTCCAAACAAATAAAATAAAAAACTTCGTGTTAACAGTTACAGGACAGTGTTGTGTTAAGCACGGCACCCTTTAGGCCTCTACGCATATTGTGAAATTAGAATATCTTCTCTCAGCAACTTGGTTCTAATTTCTTCGCATAATATTTCACTAGTAAAATTCTTAGTTTAATGCATCAGATCGGTATGAGAAAATGTGCATTTATGATCATCCAAGTAATATATCAAGTCTGGTTCTGTGTTTATTAGGGTAGTCCTATGTCAGTATCTGTACTTAGTGGATTGCGAAAGTTGTTCCTCTTGGATCTCAAAAACATTAGACTAATACTATTTACATAATGTTAATTCATAAATAATATTTCCCTAGTTCTTTAATATAAGATTCTTTTAACCGAATCACGCAGATTAAGAATTAGAATTAAAACTAATTAACCATCTCAATTTCTTAAAAAATCTCAATATTTTTTTAAAATTACCCTTATTTAATCTCTCTTTCTTTCTTTTTGAATACATTAAATAGGAGCATTTTTCTGGAAATGTATAATAAATATTATCTCGTATATTGTAAAAGGTTTTATATTTAGAATCAGGGTAAAAAATCCTATATATTGACCAGAGGAAGTATATTACTTCAAAGAAAATAAAAAGAAAAAAGAAAGCGATAAATAAAAAAACCTTTTAATTGACAGTAAAATTAAATGATCACGCAAAAAAGAAATTTAGTTAGCCATTTTGTTATTTTAAAAAAATGTTTTGATTTCGAAAATAAAAATAAAAAAATAGAGTAGATACCAAACTACAGTAAAATAAACTGGTCAACGTAAATCATTGACCATTTTCAGTTGTTCAATTTTCTCTGAGAGGATATCGCTATAGCTAAATAATGTGGTGAAATACTAAGGGCCTAAAAATAAAGAGCTGCTTCCTCTGAACCGTGATTTTCAACAGAAAAACAATCGAACCCTTAAATAAAATCAAGTAGTCATTTCCTTATAAAAAGGGAGGTAAACCTTATTTGCTAAACTGTCAACCTAATTTCTTTTTTCTTCTTTTATTCTCTCTTCACTCCGAATTCCTCTTCCGAAGTTTCAGAAACAAACTACCTAAATTAGGTAAACCTCGTTTGTTGCATTTGATATGGTTTGTGTGTTTTGTCTTGCATCTTCTATAAAAGTTAGATTATTGGCAATGATTTGACCAATCAACGTAGCGAACATTAGTTCGCCTTGTTGATTAAAGAAGCAATGTCAAAGATTAACATATAACAGCTTGCCTTATAGAAGTAATTGCTTTAGAGCAATTTAGAACTTTGTGTCATTCAGGTTTTCTATCATAGCATATCTTTTGTTTTGTTTTAACAATTTTGATACCATATTTAGCTTTTTTAGCTTCTGAAAGAGTTACTTAGGTAGTTTGAATAGCTAAAAGTTTTACAAAAGGTCAAGTTAGTAGCTGAAATATAATCAAGAACAATTTGTAGATTGATATCATATACGCCATGATCAACTGGATTTCTCAACTAACATTCCACAAAAAAAAAAGAGCCTACCCAGTGCCGAATCTCCCACACCAGTGGGGTGTGGTGGTATAACTAGGCAGCCTTACCCTAACTTTGCAAAGAGGCTTATTCGAACCTAGGATCTCCAGTCCACAGTGGATAGACTCCACCATCGCACCAGACCCGCCCTTCTAACATTCCACACAAAAAAAGTCAATTAAATTTTTTCTTCATCAAAATTAAATTTAACTTACAAATTTACTAAAAAAACATGACATGAACTTAAAATAAATTTACAACGATATTAACATACCATAAAAAAGTAAGAATTCTTTTCTAGTACTTGGTATAAACTTTGTCTTTTTTTACCCCTCATTTTATGCATCTCTATGGCATAGTCTCACACAATAACAGTTTTGGAAGTATCATCTCAGTAGAATCTTCTCATTCATATTCTCATCTAAGTTTTATTCCTGAGATTATTCTCACCAAAGTTGCTTTAGTAAAAATATTAATGAAAAAATTCTATCGTCAATTGTAGATAACACTTCGAAAACTATTGTTGTGCACTACCATGTCATAAACTCTATAAAATGAGAGAGGTTAAAACCAAAGCTTTTAGCAAGAACTAGGAGAAGATTCATTTTTTATGCCCATTAATATTTTTGCTAATTCATTCCACGTTTGTAAATAAATTAGTAAGTTAACTCAATTTTGGTTGTTTTTAATTCTGAAGAAGACAAGTTTCAACTGATATTTAACCATTCATCAGAGCATATTTTTTGTTTTGCTTAACAATTTCAACACTATATTTAGCTCTTTTAGCTTCTAGAAAACAGTCACTTGTGTAGCTTCAAGCTTCAACAGCTACAGTAAAGTCTTTACCAAAGGTCAGGTTAGTAATTGAAACATAATCAAGAACAATTTGTAGATTGATATCATATTGCAATCATCCAGATTTCTCAACTAACCTCCTCCAAAATAAATAAATAAAATCAGTCAATTTTTTTTCATCGAAATAAAAGCCAACTTACTAATTTACTTACAAACTTGACATGATCTTGAATGAAGATTTGTTAGATGACACAATAAAAACGCTTGTTATGCAATACCATGTCGTAGGGTTAAGATTCCCTTTTTATGCCCATTAATATTTTTGCTAATGTCCTACAAGTTCATTGTTAGTAAATCAGTAAGCTAACTCAATTTTGGTTGTTTCCAATTGGAAAGAAGAAAAATTTTGACTGATCTTATTTTTTGTAGGCCAGTCAAGAAATGCTAGTGATCATCATGACTAAGGGGGCATCAATTTACAATATTGTCTTTGATGATGTTAAGCTAATCTTCAATAAATTTAGTGCAGCGGTTAAAATCACAGAAGCGGCTGTTAAAAGAGTTGAAAGAGTTAAATACGAGGTCGAAATTGCTAAATAAGACAAGAGCTAAATATGATTACAATTTTATTTAGAGAGGCTCAATTCCTCAAATTTCTCTTATTAGGTTTGGATCACTATTCATAAATTCTTTTTGGGCTTTTTCTTTGAACTTGGCTTCATATAAAGACTTCCTTTTTCTGGGCTTTCCTTCAGTAAGGAAATACGGCCCAATAATTAAATAAAATATTCAATAAATGCTAGTGTTAGACTTAGAGAGTACTAGCATGAAACTTTTTTCTAAGCCATAACATCTCTACAAGTTCTAGGTAATTTAACGTTCTTATATCAGGGTATTTGACCTCAACTTCCATTTTACTTCTATATTTTCTTTAGGCTTAAGAATGATAAGACATTGTCT
The DNA here is from genome assembly GCA_026686845.1 of Adenanthera pavonina. Taxonomy (NCBI): domain Eukaryota; kingdom Viridiplantae; phylum Streptophyta; class Magnoliopsida; order Fabales; family Fabaceae; genus Adenanthera; species Adenanthera pavonina. The sequence continues at coordinate 34,139,728 of JAIVEN010000006.1, forward strand.
TCTTGGCTTTCTGAATCATAATGCCAAAGTCCAGGTCTTCATCTCCCTCTTAGGCCTAGTTAAGAGAGCTTAGGCCCAATAATACGTTCATAAGGCCCACACACTTATATTAAAAACTCATGTTTTTTTTAGCATTTCCTTGTTTCCAGAATCATTATAAGGATACTACTTCCTTTGATCACATAATTACTGTTCTTACTCATCCATTCACTCTTCTTAACCGTTCCTTCATCCTCCTGGTTTTATCTCTGAACTTTCTTCTTATTCTAAGGCATTGCAGATTCTTCTATAGCACTTTCTAGACTCAAATCCTGCTAAGCAATATAGCTTGCATGGCACATAACCTATTTTGCCTACAAGCATAAGGCTCTAAATTTTGGGATGTTACACTTCATTAGTTCACTTCAATTTAATTTACGAAATGAAAGACCCCTATGCTTTATGAATTTTGATTCAATTTAATTCATTTCCCTCTCACTAAAGGTCAATTTCTTTTCTAATCTAATAGTTGTGAGATTTTCAAAGATTCTTTTCCATGTTTTGGTTCTTTCCTTTTATCATGTTCTAAGCTATAACGTTGTTATTGAGCTTTTGTATTGAAGTTGGTGCAAACAAAAAGAAAATGAAGACTCATCTAGGCTTAAAGGCAATTGGAACTCTCTTTGGAGCACATGAGTTTTCACACCATATTGAGCCTAGTCATTATAGTATTGTTTACAACCATTATGACAATATCCAAAAAAAAATTTTATTTTGTCACATTTATAATTTATTCCATAGAATAATCTTTAAATATTTTACAAATCATCTAATATTCAATTATTAATTTGGGTAAGTTTATTCTGAAGAGACGCACTTTTTAATTCCTGTGTTAGAAAGAATAATTATTTTTTATGTTCAACCAAAAGCACATATCACTAATACTAGAGTGCTCAACAAACCTAAGAATTAATAATGTGATGCTGGTTAAATATAAAAAATAATCATTTTTTGTAGCCTAAGCATTAAAAAGTAGATCCCTTTATAATAAACCTGCCCAAATTAATGATTAAACATTAGAAAATGATTCACAAAACATTTAAAGATTATCCTATAGAATAAATTATAAAATATGACAAAATAATCTTTTTTTTACAGGTATACGATATCATAATGAGTAAGACTCAATATGAAGTAAAAGCTCATATGCTCCAAAGGAAATTCCAATTACACTAAAGCCTAGATGAGTCATCATTTTCTTCTTGTTTGCACCAACATCAGTACAAAAAGTCCAATAGCAACTTCATGACTTAGAACATGATGAAAGGAAATAAACAAAACATGGGAAAGAAAATTCAAAAATCTCACTACTACTAAATCATAAAAGAAATTCACCTTGAGTGTGAGGGGAATGAACTAAATTGATCTAAAACTCAAAATACCATAGGAGTCTGTCATTTTATAAATTAAATTGAAGTTAACTTATAAATCTTGCTCTCTCAAGTCTCAAGCAATCCTCACATTAATTTGAGAGACACACAGATGAAGAAGAAACCAAAGGCTCAAGGGGTCAATTTGCAGCAGATGGGGAAGCCATTCAGAGAATTAGATGCATGAAAGTATCATCTATAGAATCTTCTCATTAATATTCCCACTAAAGTTTTAATGGTGAGAATATTCTCACCAAAGTTGCTTTGGTAAAAATATTAATGAAAAAATTCTACTGTCAATGGTAGATGACACTTTGAAAACTATTGTTATGGAATACCATGTCATAAGCTTTATAAAATGAGAGAGGTTAAGACCAAAGCTTTTAGTAAGAACTAGGAAAAGATTACTTTTTTATGCCCATTAATATTTTTACTAATCCATTCCTTGTTTGTAAATAAATTAGTCAGTTGAGTCAATTTTGGTTGTTTCTAATTCTGAAGAAGAGAAGTTTCAACTGATATTTAACCATTCATTAGAGCATATTTTCTGTTTTGCTTAACAATTTCAACACTATGTTTAGCTCTTTCAGCTTCTAAAAAAGTCACTTGTGCAGCTTCAAGCTTCAACAGCTACAGTAGTCTTTACCAAAGGTCAGGTTAGCAATTGAAACATAATCAAGAACAATTCGTAAATTGATATCATATTGCAATCAACCCGATTTCTCAACTAACCTCCTAAAATAAATAAATGAATGAATAAAGTCAAAATTTTTCTTCATTGAAATTAAAGCCAACTTACTAATTTACTAACAAACAAGACATGATGTTGAAGGAAACTAGAAAGGATATTAATATGGCATAAAAAGTGAAAAATTCTTTTCTAGTTCTTGCTATAAACTTTGTTTCTTACCTCTTATTTTATGGATCTCTATGGCAGTCTCGCACTAAGAGTTTTCAAGGTGTCAATTATCATTGACAATAATTCTTTTCATTAGTATTCTTACCAAATTTGGTAAGAATAATGAAAAGATTTACCGTCAACGGTAGATGACACAATAAAAATGCTTGTTATGCAATAACATATCATAAGGTTTATAAAATGAGAGAGGTTAAAAGCAAAACCTATAGTAACAATCCGAAAAGATTCCCTTTTTATGTCCATTAATATTTTTGCTAGTGTCCTACAAGTTCATTGTTAGTAAATTAGTAAATTAACTCAATTTTGGTTGTTTCCAATTCTAAAGAAGAAAAATTTTGACTGATCTTATTTTTTGTAGCCTGTAGGCCAGTCAAGAAATGCTAGTGATCATCATGACTGATGGGGCATCAATTTACAATATTGTCTATGATGATGTTGAAATTATCAAGCTAATCTTCAATAAAGAATTTAATGCAGCTGTTAAAATCACAAAAGCTGCTGCTACAAAAGTTGAAAGAGCTAAATACGCAGTCAAAATTGCTAAATAAGAGAAAAGACATGCTGTAATAAAATCACAAATGACAAGAAATTCTAAACTGCTCTAAAATAAAACTAGAGGTATAGCACAAACAGCAATATATTAACATACGAATTTATCTGTTTAATCAAAAGGAAGAGCCAATGTTCATCAACCTTATTAGTCTAATCATCGCCAATACCATTATGTAAACACAAAAGAATATCCATCATTTCATACAGCATTCAAACTTCAATCCTAATGAGGGAACACCTAACTTGTTGCCAACATGATGCAAAGCCAAGGGAAAGGGAAAGCAAACTAGATGCAGTCACCACTCACCAATGTGTTAAAATGGACATATATCATACTGAAGCATTATATGGACCAATCACACTAGCCACCAAAACAAGACAAGTTACAGGAAACAGACAATGGCAAGCTAACAATATTATGGTTTTCTAAATTCCCAAATCCGAGAACGTGATAACATCTTAAACGATGTAGGACAAGCTAAAAAATGCAAGGATCCTGACCAAACGCCTATACCCAAAATAGATGCCCTCCTAAACAAAATAACCCTTCACAGGCATTTTAACAAACATCTATCAGGCATATGAATCATCTTTTACTGCTCAAAACCAGCAACCTCACATTATCAAGTAATTTGACACCCACAACAAATCCCAGATGGCATTCTTCTTTCAAAACAGCACCAAATCTCATGAGCATATTGTACATGAAGACTAATTCTCAAAATCAGTAAACGGCTATAAGATCACAGATCTCAAGCTAACCTAGAAACACCATAACTTCTTTCCTCCAAAGAAAAAAAAATCAAAGATTTGGTCTATTAGATCACCATCTATCTTTATATATATATATATATATATATATGGAGAGAGAGAGAGAGAGAGAGAGAGAATTTGTGTTTAATTAATCCAAAAATTAGAGTTTCACTAAATTTTCATTAAATAATTTTTAATTGAAATTTAAATATCAACTGCAAATGTTTCAAATCAAAATTTTATCAAATTAATTCATATTTATAACATTTGATGTTGATTCTATAACATTCTACTAAATGATTTTCAATAAACAATTTGGATTAAGACTTAAATAATAAATAAGTAATTTTTCAATTAACATTCAACTTTTTCTCTCTCATTAACTTGTTTGTTATTTTGAATTAATGAAGCTTTAGGTCAAATTTTACAAAACAATTTTGAATTAAATTTACACATGTGATTAAAAATTAAATTCGAAATGTAGAAGGTATAATAATTTTTCGCTCAACAAAGCCTCAACTATAAGAGGCTCAAAACTATGAGACCTTTTGCTCAACAAAACTCAAATCACAAAGTACATGTTCTATTACCAATTTTTTCTTATAAGACATCAACAGCATCCACTCATACCGACGAGCAAGATAGCATGTGCACTATCACATTAGAAAACAAGTACCAAACGCTTCAATTTCTTTACATTCATTTACAATTACTTGTCGCAATATATGCACCAAAACTAACAAAGGCAAGCACAGTATGATAGCTACAGTCATAATCAACCAACAAAATCCACAAGATAAAAACCGAGTACTTATAAACGAGCAGAGAGATCAAGATTACACTGTCATGAAATACCCACATTGCAAACACATGATCTCTTTTAGGCATTTTGGCAAACATTTGATATGCATTTCACATAAGCAAACAAAGAAGCCCACAGAATAATTTACCAACCAGCCTCGCCTCTTGTTCTTCAGCTTCTTCCTCCTCCCCTTTTCTTCTCAATCTCGTTCTCTTCCCCCCTGTGTGTCTCGAGCTCAAACACTACTTCTCCCCCTCTGCTCACTCTTGCTCTTCTTCTTCGACCCCCCATTTGTAACCCCGAATCACCATCTGCGCACAGTGGATTCTTAGGGATTCTGTTGGGATAAGCATCCCGCCGTGTTTGTTCTTTTCTTCCTCTTTTCCTTTTTGTACTGCTCACTCTGTTCTGGGGATGTAACCATTTCGTTTTTGCAATGGTCCATCTTCAGCTTTTTCTTTCTCCCATGCAACTTGTGGATGAAGCATGGATATAGAAATTTTGTTCCTTGGATCCCTTTGTGGTGTCGTCAGCGAGGGATGAGAGAAAATTTTGTCTTGTAATGAGTATCTTTTCGTTTACCGATACACTGTACATGGAAAAAAAAACTTTCACAATATTGCTCAACGTATAAACCAGGCTCTTTGTCCTTCTGATCCCTGTGTCTCTTTTCAAGCAAAAGGTTGTCAAACTTTTTACTTTTTGTTTGGGAAATATGACAATTAAAGACTGGAAAAAAAAAAAAGAAAAATTACGAATCAAGATTATAAATATTTGAAATTTTTAAGAATAACCTGGATCCCAAAAGAGAAAAAAAAATTGGTTGAACAATTACTTTTTATCGATGCTATACACAACTTTCATTGGGATCGATGGCACCCACGATCCAAATTCTTGACCAGCAATTGTCCTATGCTTAAAATCAGGTCCAGATATGGGTGATCAATGTAAAAAGGCCTCAATATCATATTCATGACTTCAATTGAAACACTATGTATCCTTATTTTAGTCTTGGACCAAGAGCTTGAGATGCACCAATAAAACAAAAAAAAAGTATGGGCCTTGAGTCATTTAAGCGCCATGTACAATAACGCTAATATGCGTTCCAAGTTGGGCGGCGTAGTTTTTCGGCTGAAACATAAGCATCACTAAGTTTGTAGTGATTTATTATCCATTAAAAACTAAATCATTTCTTACCATCTTTCATTATACTTTTTTATAGCATATTTCATTATACTACTCCAATTCAAAATATAAATCATATTTGTCTAATTACATAGAATCAAAAAAGATAGTTTTACTTATTAAATCTATAAAAAATATATTATTTTTTAATAATATCCATATTTAATATATTGTATTTAATATTTATTATTTCTCTTATATTTAATTTTAGATAAGGATAAAATAGAAAAAAAATATTTAATACCTAAAAAATTATCAAATATGACTTACATATTTTGGACAAAAAAAATTATGAAAGAGACCTTCTATTTTGAGAATATGATGGAGTACTTTAATTTAGAGTAAAATACCATGATATTCTTTATATTTTACCTAAATTACATAAACATTCCTTCTACTTTGGCAACACATATAAACATCTCCTGGCTTAAAAGTTATGCAACATAAGGGCCTGTTTTCAAGAATAAGTTTTGAAAACAAGAAAATAAAAAAATCTGTTTAAATAATTATTCTTAAAATTAAAACTAGTGAGTGATAGATGAGTTATTCAAAATTTATAACTTTACCATTAATGAAATGGGTGTTTTTCATATTTTCTTTTGTTTTCCAAAATAAAAACTACAAAATAACTTAAAGTTGTTCTGAGTTTTCTGTTCTTTTATTTTTCTATTTTTCAGAACAATTTATAAAAAACAGGTTTACCAAACAAGTATTTTTATTTTTCTGTTTTCAAAAACAAAAAAACTGTTTTTAAAAACAAAATCAAACAGACCCTAAATCTTTTCTGTGTTTTCGAGATTCTATTTATATTCACTAATAGTTAATAAACTGTTAACTCACCAAATTTAATATTTTCCTTACCAAAATATTTTTTTAATATAAATATTTAATTAGGAATGTTTCTAACACATTTTTTTAGATTTCTAATTTTTAATTAGAATGAGTTATATGCATTTACATAGAATTTGAGATAAATCACATTGTTTACGGTTTGAAAACATTATGTCTTACATTTATTTTATATTTTATTTATACTAATTAATTTGACATATTTTTATTTTATTAATTTTTAATTTAATATTTTCAAATGAATTTATTTAAATATTACTATAATTAATTACTTAAAGTTATTTAATAAATATTTTAGACTTTTAATGCCGGATAAATAGGAAATATTATCATATTTTTTTATAATTATTTCAAATTTATTTAGATTTTTATTATATATAAATTAAATATTTTAAATTATAAGGATAAATTAATAATTTTGAGTTATTTTGGTATAAATTCTGATTGATAAAGCAGGTAATTTAGAATTTTTAACGGAATATTCTTAATGATATTGAAAATGGGATTAAAGTGTATGTTTTGAAAATAGTGAAAAGATTTTTGTAATTTCAACAATATTGAGGAGAAGTTAATATATTTTACTCTTTAATTTAATTATTTTTCTCATTATGTTAATTTTTTTAATAGTTCTATTAATCGAATAAAAATTCTTTTATTTTCTAACTCCACTTACTAAATACTGTTCATAATGTTGGTTTATATCTAGTAAATTACATATTCTTCCTTTTTATTTTATAAACTAATATAAATCTCGCCTGAAATTTGCTATACTCATTTTTCGTCCTTGAGCGTCTTCCAAGTGTTTATTTTATTCCATGCCCTTGCTTTTGATAAGAATTTTCTATTGAAGATTCTATTTTAAGAATTCTGCTCAGGTAATCATGGTATTTTTAAGGGATGTTTTCAACCACAAGCATGTGAATATGGAATTTTGTTCGGACATTTAAAATAATAAATACTTTTTTAGTTTTTTTTATTAAATTTTCAATCATTTGGTAACTTGAATAAAAATAAGTAATTATAAAAATATAAGAAAAAATTACTCCCTTAGTTTAATTTCCATTTTCCCATGATCTATGAAGATGGAAAAAATAAAAAATCAAATATATTTTCAGATTTTTAGATTTTCAGTTCTTGTTTTTAAATTTCTAATTTTTCCATAAATTTTAGAACTATTTTACTTAATGTAGTCTGTGCTATTGAAAAAAAATTAAAAACCTAATCCCTTTTTTAATAAAAAATAACTAAAATTAAAGATTTTTTAACAAAAAAAAAAGAAAGAAATAAAGAAAGAAAATGAACAGAACTGAAATATGAGTTCAGTGTTGATCTTGTGAATCTCAAAGAACATGGCCTTCGTCCCTAAACATTATCACTTTTCCTCTGGATTAGAATTTACACGACTGATTTTAATTAAATAGAATTAATTTTAGTTAAAATTGAGTTTCTTTAATGTAATTTATCTTTAGATATTTTTATCTCAAAAGTGATTTTATATTTGAATGAATATTGTTTCTCTCAAAAAAACACTTTTGAGGCCATATGATATGATAAAAGTGAATTTTTGCTTGAATATAAATTACTCTATCGAGTTCTAAATATAGAGAATCTTTTAGAAATATTATTTTATCCAAAATATAAGGTATTTTGTGAAGTTATCTAATGCATTAATTTGGTTCAACTGAGGGGATTGGAGAAATTTTAATAAAAGGAATTGTAGGGGAAGGGATTAAAGAGATTTTAAAATTTTCTTATTTAGTGGGATTGGAAGGGAGAAGATTGAAGGAATTTTAATAAAATTTTGTTTGGTTCAAGAAAAGATTGGAGGGGATTGAGTGATAAATACTCTCTCCCCTCCAAAAAATCTCAATTTGGGAGAATTTATAAAGGGGTGGGGTGGGGATTAAATTCCCCTCCAATTTTTTTAGTCAAACAAAATTTTTTTGGTCAAACAAGGTTTAATTCCCTCAAATCCCCTCCCCTTAAAAAACTTCAAAAAACCTCCAACCAAAAAAAACCCTTAATTTTAATGGCCTCCAATGTAGCAATTATCACCTCATGAGTCCCTTCGCATAATTTTCCCATATTTATGAATTGGTGACACTTGAAAAATAAAACAATACCGTAAAATGTATTAGGTCAATAGAAATGACAGTATACATATGGATCGTCTCCAAACCAAAAATGATTATACTTTTTTTCACCAAAAACATGATTATATTTTGACCAGTTTACCGTAAAAATACAAATTCAAATGTTTAGGTATTCAATTTTATGTAGTAATATAATACACATGTTTTTGGGTAAGTAATGTAATATATTTTTATTTTTAGCTTAGTGACATTGCTGTCAAATTTAAGGGCACGTTTGATAGCTGTTTTTAAAATATTTTTTTTATTTTTGAAAATAGAAAAATAAAAAAAACTTATTTAATAAATATTTTTTATAAAATATTCTAAAAAATAAAAAAAATAAAAGAACACAATTTTCTTTTTGTAATTTTTCTGTTTTCTTTTATTTGGGCATGTTCTTTAAGGCCTTTGTAAATACTTTATCTTCTTTTTTTTAGTGGAAAGGAAATACTCTATATTCTTTTATTCTTGAATGAATTTTCTTATGTTCATTCAAATAAATAACTTTTTGTATTGAAAATTGTTAGATAACTTGAAATTTAGTGACAAATATTATTTTTTCTTTGATGAAACACTAGACATTAATTATTAAACACGACAAAAGTATACTCCAAGAAGTCTTTTGACCAAATATATTTAAATTTCAAATTGTTTGATGCATTTTAAAGGAAGAAAATGAATTGTTTTTGTATGTTTTATTGAGTGTGAATTTTGAGCTTAGTGACATTGTCTTGAAAAATGTTAGATAACTTGGAAATTTAGAGGCAAATATTATTTTTTTTCATTGATGAAACACTAGACTATTAATTATTAAACATGATAAAAGTACACAACAGGAAGTCTTTTAACTGAATATATTGAATTTCAAGTTATTTGATACGTTATCTTTTGAGGAAAAGGATTTTTTTTTCCATATGTTTAATTAAGTGTGAATTTTTAAGGTGTTAGAAAATATAACCCTATGTATCTGCTATGCCTCCAAATAAAGGATTCATTACTACCTAACACTTAGTTCAACAAATAAAGAATTATATCAGTTTTATTATATTTCTCAAATTTAAACCTTGAAGTGCCACCACATTAAAATTGTGGTAGAGTTTGTTATCTTCTAGGTCTTATTTGACTTAGTTCCGATTAGGTTAAACCCTAATAAATATTCTAATTGAAGTGAGACAAGTTCAAAATATCGAATAATAAAAGGGCTCATTCATATATTTTAGATTTTACAATTACTATTTTAGTTTACTAGTGTTCTGTTCTCCCCCAAAATAATTCAAAAGCAAATCCCCTTTCTAATTAAAAAAAAATAACAATGAAATTGAAAAATAAAAAAGAAAGTGAACAAACGCATATCAGCTTTGATCTTGTGAATCTCTCATGACGGAGTTCTTCTTTTCCTCTTTCACTCTAAATGACAGAATCACAGATGGAGGGTTTGGAAAGAGCAAAGAAGATAGAAGGAGACATACCTGCCCCTAATCTTCTCTCGTCGCCACTGTCCCACAATATCCGGCCTTCATCATAATGCTTGCAGGGTCTCTCTGGCTACAAATAGATGTTGCATAGAGCGTTATGAGAGGACTAGGATCGCCTCAATTGCTTTGGCCGTGAATGGAGACACTTTAACTTACGAATGCACCATTTCACCATTTTCAATAAAAGCATTTGGGTCTTTTATATGGGAGGTTGATTGAGGTGATCATTGTTTGCTAAGCTGAGGTCAACCCACTCATTTTCTTCTTTTAAAGATATTGCTAAGAGATATCTGAATTAAGGTAAATTAGATGATCTCTTAGTTGAATCTTCAAAATAACAAGAATTTAGCGAAAACCAAAAGGGGTCTGTTAATTCAATTTCAGCAAACAATGTTTGCCTCAATCAAAGCTTTTATAAGGGAAGGTCCATTTGTTTTTGTTTTTAGTATTTCATAATTGAATATCTACCCCTTACCTCTATTCTCCTATAGAGAAAATAACACAACTCAAAATGGACTTCCTTCATTTTCAAGCAATTGTCACTTTAGAGTTATATACGCAGATGATGAAAGTTACTAAATAGTCTAAAAATTAATAAAATTTGATTGCATTTTACTATTATATCCATATTAATTATATAATACTCTTTCATGCTTTTCTCTTTTTTCAATATTATCGAAAGATAAATTTGTCCAACTATAATTAATACTCTCTTAAAAATTGTAAAACGACAATTATTTTGAAACAAAAAAAAATTCTAAATGACAATTGTTTCAAAATAGAGGGAGTAAATGATTTCAGATCTTGTGTTATTTGGCATCTATTTAATTATTTTTTATTTTTTGGCCTTGTGATTTTTAAAATCAAACTAGGACAAAAAAAAAATATACTATAATATATGCGAAGGAGTTTTAAATTGCTTCAGGATGCAACTATTCCTATAGTGCAAGCTGTATATTAACCTTCGATTAAGTTTCTTCTATCACCAAGGTGAACAAATCTTTACCAAGCTGCATTTATTCCTTGGAAAAAGATAAAAGCTGCAAGATAAAATAAATTAGGTATACCTAAATTCAGATTATCTGTTGCTGAAGTTGTGTGACAACTTAATTGGGATTGGGATTGTGCATGAGGTTTACCTTGTGATTGTGCGAAAACTTTCTTATTATGCAGTTGCAATTTAAAATAATGATTTGATGACCAAAATATTTACAATAATTATTTTATTCTGTTGTAGGAACCCATTTTGCTGGTAGAAATACTGTTTTAGCTTTACCTTTCAATCCCAACAAGTTTTAAGCTATCTTATTGGAAAAGTGAAATTACTTGTGCTATTTGGTGAGAAAATTTAAGGAAGATTGTGGGTTAATTGCATTTATAAAAATATTTATCACTTTATGGTAGGTTAGTGGGTTATATGGTCTAACTCACCAAATCATCTTAGTGGGTGGGCTTTACCACCAATAAATGAATTGATCCAACCTAATATGTTTTTCTTCCAACTATGGGTGGAAACATACCAGACCTACATGACAGGCCTTAAGCCTAAGTCTGGCCTGTTGGTCTATATCATGCCTTTATTTAGGCTCAGGCCTGAGCCTTTGAAAGGTCTGGTTTAGCATGAAGCCTATTTAAAGACTTACTAAACTAGTATGTCTTTAAATAAGCTTGAAGGCTTAGGCCTTCTAGGCTTTAAGTAGGTCTAAGACGAACTTAAAACCTACATTAATATCAAACAACCCTAAACACAAGCTTACTAAAAGCCTACATCAATATCAAACAATCTCAAACATAATAATATAGTCCAACCAAGAATTGATGAGAGAAAGCAAATAAACATGTTTCTTCAACTAATTCAACTTAACATATTTTTTGCAATGGCATAATATTGCTCTCTTATTTTTCTAATCTTGCAAGCAACTATTAGATTTGAAGATAAAAAGAAGTCGCATACTTGAAGGCTGTAGCCATACTTTTGATGTCACTCTCTAAAGGCTAATGAAGCCAACGTGTTTATGAGACTTGTGGTAAAGACACGCAAAAGGGTAAGTGCAAGAAGTAATATTCTCATTTAAGGCATTAAAAAATGTAGTAATCTCACCTGTGACTTTTATTTTCTGTTTTGCCTTTCACCCCATTATAGTCAACCCCAACAACCTCTTTGACAAACAATGAGGAATGAAACAAACAAACAAAGCCAATATGACATCAAAATCTCCAACACAATTATAAGTTCATTGAAATGCAAACAACACCACAATACAATAAGTTCATAATAACACTAACAACACCATAATACAAAGATTGAGTTAATGATAATACAAACAAGTTTATTTGTTGAAGACATAATACACAAGTACAATAGTTCAAATCTAATCAAACTAGATCAATCAAGTTAAAAGGTAATACTAATATCAAAAGAGAGAATCACAGCACCAATAATCTAGTCTTCAATATGACCTCTTCTTGTTCCAGTGTCTCCTACACAATGAAAAACAATTGACATGTTACACAATATAACTACACTAATAAATACTTTCAATTGGAAGTATGAACAAAAAAAGATACATTAAAAGTTCTTACTTTTTGTTTTCTCTTCAGACTATATTTATGCTAAAGCCAATCTCCACCACAAATGAGAATTTCTATGGATTCTTCATTCATCTTGGCACGATATTCGTCAATGACCCTGCCTTCAACACTAAATGTAGACTCTAATACCACAGTTGAAATAGGAACAACTGGTATATCAACTGTCATCCTTAATAAAACTTTGAACTTTGCACTATTGTTCTTCCACCACACTAAGACATAGAAAGATGAAGCTGAATAGAGAGAAGGGATATAAGGATCATCTTTCAAATAAATTTCTAACTCTGATTTGATAGGAGGAACTAAATGCCTTTGACATATCATAGTCAACATTTGTTGCATTCCTTTATTATCTCTTTGTTATTCTACAACTTCGGGAGAGGCGATGCCATCAACATTCATTTCACCAGATATAGAGGATGAGTCTTCTTTACACCAGTCCATGTACTCCTGATATAAATCTTGCAATGCTTATTTGATCTTATCCATATTCCGTTTAGCCTTACTTTCTAGTTTATATATCAACGAGAAGCTTATCTCAATAGTATTTAATTTGGTCCTTAGATCTAAAATACTTGCCATAGCCATCAATAAATTGCATTCTCCCCAATATTTGTCAAATTTTTCTTTCATAGGCTTTGCCATTTCTCTCATGAAGAAATCATAACTGTCTGCTACATCATCAAGTACTTGTTTCACCTTATGAACTTCAGTAAGATATAAGTTAGAAGCAAAGTATTCACTACCTAAGATAATATGAGTGGCATCATTGAAAACTTCTAAAAGCTAACGAACCTTCTCAATCTTCATCCAATCCTCAAATGATGGTGCATAACTATAATGTGGCTCTTTTTCATGATAATCAGCAAAGACATGCTTAAATTTCATTATAGTGGTCAACATCAAAAAGGTAAAATTCTATCTTGTAGGACAATCAATAATAAGTTTCCCTTTCTTTCAAGCCCTTTAACTCAATAACTTCACAAAGAGATTTCAACCTTGCATCAAAAGCATTTATATATTTGACACTTTCATGAACATTATGAATGGCGTCCTTAATCTTGCTAAGGCTATCTTGCACCAACAAATTCAATATATGTGCACAGTATCTAACATGAAATAGTTGTCCACCAAACACCAACTTCTTGCTCAATGACCAATTCCCCTTCAAATTCCTTAAGCATGAGTCATTATAAGAAGCATTGTCCACAGAAACAAAGAAATTTTTGTTTTCAATACCCCATCCTTTCAAACACTTGAAAATTGCATTAGCTACATCCACTCCTCACCTTGGAGCAGGCATTTTAACAAAATTTAGAACTCTCTTTTGAAGACCCTAATTTGTATCAACAAAATGGCTAATGATAATCATGTATTCAGTTACCTAGTAACTTGACTTCCACATATCTATTGTAATACTAACCTTGCTCACACTCTTCAATATATTTTTTAAGACTTTCTTTTCCTCCTCATATAATGCCAAACAATCGCTTCTTGTAGTTTTATGAGAAACTTTCTTAAATTCTGGATTTGCATATTCGAAAGCCCACATCCAAACTTGATCCTCTACAATGTTAAAAGGACACCCATGCACCATAATGGCAGCAGCAATGATTTCTCTCATTTTTTCGTTACAATACTTCAAGTCAGAAGCAATGAATGGGTTACTACCTGAATCACTAGAGGGGCAAAATGTGATGGTGGCTTGCTTTTTTTGTTAAGACATATATAACCTCCTTTATATGCAAATCTGTGAGTACCTCTTAAGATGACTAGTGCTAGCTCCCTACCCACAGTAGCTAGTTTCTCTTTACAATATAAGCACACTGCTTTCTTGACACCATCAAAAAGTTGAATTTCCTCAAAATCTATCCATGCCTCTAAAGTTTTTTGCCTCTTCTTTATGATAACAGATTCTTCACCATCACCACCCCCAATATCTTCTTTTTTAGTGGTTGTAACTTTAACAGAGTCATATTGAAGTTGACTTGAACCATTTGGAACATGCTCATTAGATTGCTCTTTAGTGGCAAATTCAATTGTGTTGGTGTTGCTATACATTAGATAGACTTGGCCTACATATATAGCATGAATAGGTTTCATACTCATCAAGTAATTGTGTGTGTGCAGGTCAAGAGGTGAAAGGGTTCAAAGAAATATTCATGTTGTTAAACAGATCTCTCTTTGTTTAGCTCACAAGAATTAAAAAAAAATATATCTCTAAATAATATATATATATATATCTTAACTTTAGAAAAATATATTAAAAATTGGGGTTATGAGCTGTAGAGATTATAATGAGGAAACACTGCACTAGAAAATCTTTGGTTCTGTCTAGATAGTGCAAGCACGGCCACCATGCAAGATAATGGCAATTTTGTTATGAGTGATTCAAATTCAAGAGTTGTATGGCAGAGTTTTGATTTTCCCACTAACACAATGCTACAGGGGCAAGTCTTGAACCAGAACAATGCACTTTATGCCAAAGGAAAAGGAGCTCTAAACTACTTAAAGGGAAACTTCAGGGTGATGCTGCAAAATGATGGGGACATGGCGATTTCTGCTTATCAATGGTTAGATCCTCCTTATTGAGTCTCTAACACAATCACATATGGAGCCAGGATAAATTAGAGGTCTAAATTAGGTCTAATCAACAATTCAAGGGAGCCAAGATACCAACCCATGCATGCCAAAACTAAAATTTATACATTTAAAAAAGGAAAGATTCTATTACCAGGAAAAAAAAAAAGAGCGATCAATAGAGCGTAAGGACTATATATCTGGCAGTTGATTCCAGTTTTCAAGGAGTTCCTTTATAAAACAAAAATTGAGAATTAGACAAATCACATTAAATGCCCAAATAAATCTCATTTACAAGATATAAAAGAAAAGGCTTAAAGAAAACTTTTTACTGCAAGGATTAATTAGTAAAGATCAAGTAATGACAAAAATATTGCCCCTAGTCCATGATAATTGAAGAGAACTAGAGAAGTCAAAGGCCAAATCTCACCTTTTTTGGTGACAACTAAACTCAACTGCCTGCTTCAACTAGTACCAATTCACCCCAACTCAAATGTATGCACCACTAACACTAACCAAAATTGAAAAAAAAAACTACAGTCTTTCCTTCACTCAATCCTTAAATTCACATAAAACATTGCATGTACTTTCTTTTAGTAAAGAAACAATGAATCCATATTAATTTCAGTTCAGTACTTCTGAGTTCCCGTCAAAATGGACCTAAGTATAAACAAGACAATTACCGCTCATAAGCTCACAGCTACCAAAGACAATGAGAATGGAGGCTCGAAGCTCATAGCTTGAGGCTTGTAGTTGCAGACTCACAGCTCACAAGTATGGGAAGAGGCCGAGATAGAGGCGATGGATGGAGGTAGGGCAAAAGCTCGTAGTTGGCCATGAGAGATAGAGGTGATGGATGAAGCAAGTTGAAGATTCAAAGTTCAATGTTGCAGATTGGTTTTCGATGATAGACGAAGCTGCTGAGCTTAGTCTATCCACTCTCCAAATGCGGCGAATGTAAGGCTTCTCCGAATCTCTAGTTAGCTTAGGGTTCATTTCGTGCTCCATTGTGACTATAAGTAACTAAGTAATGCCTAATGAGTATTGTGCTTTACTTTTCAGTTTTCACTTTCAATTTTAATTTGTAAGTTATCTATTAAGAAAAAAAAAGGGTCCTAGACTAGGACTCCAAGGTTGCAAAAATATTATAATATTATATTTTATTCATAACTTAATAAAATTAATATAAATATACTATATTATTTATTATATTATATTTTATATAATTTATATTATTATTATAAAAATTTGTGTAAATAGGCCTGACTTGGTAGGCTTCAAGCCAGATCTTAAAAAAGACCTTAACCTAGTCCCTTTCCTAAATAGGTTAGGCCCTAAACAGGCTAGATTCTAGGCCGTCTGAAAGGGGTTTGACCTGTTCCCCCCTACTTTCAACTCATTACAAGTCAATCAAATTTCATTAAGATTTCATTTTAGTATATTCTTATTTCTATATTTTTATTTTTCTATGTTTTTATTTCATTAAGTGCTGATTTCTACCTTTCACAATCAGCACTCACATTGAGAGCAAAGATGAGCTTAGATCATTTATATTGATATTTTTAATAATTATTAATATAAAAATAGTTTGCACTATTTGTAAATTATTAAGCATACAGTTTATTCTTCAACTTATGTTGTGGAAGTGAAAAAAAAATTGAAAAAAAAAAAGATACTGAACATGTGAGATTTATTTAAGGTATTAGTCTCATTTAAAGATATGAAGTTTCTTATATATCTCACAATATTTTATATCTACCTTTTTTTGAAAAAAATGATAAGAAATTGAAAAATAATATACCTCATCATTTGAAGAACCTGCATCTACCAACCACCCACAAGATAAGCACAATTTAGAAGACAAAGAATGAAGATAGAGAAGAAAGGAGAGATCAGAGAAATGAATGGCTTGTAAATTCAACCCTTGAAGAGCCTGCATGTACAACGATGGGGAAAAGGAAAACTTCACGTTATTGCTTTATAAGCAAATTTTTTACTCACAAATCCGTAAGCTTTCTGGGCTAATGAAGACTCCCTATAGAATATGGACAATTGGACATGTGACCCTAAGACTACGATTCCAGCTACTTCTTCACAGAGTAGAGCAAGAGATCCACGAGATAGTTCCTAAAAAAAAAACCAAGT
This sequence comes from Adenanthera pavonina, assembly GCA_026686845.1. NCBI lineage: Eukaryota > Viridiplantae > Streptophyta > Magnoliopsida > Fabales > Fabaceae > Adenanthera > Adenanthera pavonina. The sequence continues at coordinate 34,157,121 of JAIVEN010000006.1, forward strand.
GGAAACAACTAAAATCTCAGCCCTGAATTTCTTTGCAATGATAGGTTGAATATCATCCATGTCGACAAGTGTCTCAAGAAACAGAAGGACACGAGAATAATCAGAAGTGTCAAGTGCATATTTGGGGCATGTTTGACAGCTCTGAGCTCTTTCCATTTTATTATTTTTAAAATAATTTTATAGAATTATTTTTTAGAATAAATTTTGGAAACAATAAAATAAAAAAATCTATTTGAATAATTATTACCAAAATTATAACTAATAAGTGTTAAATGTGTTATTCAAAATTTATAATTTTATCATTAATGAGGTGTGTATTTTCTACCTTTTACTTGTATTTTTCAGAACAAAAATTATAGAATATCATAAAGATATTTTAAATTTTCTATTCTTTTATTTTTCTATTTTTTAAAATATTTTATAAAAAACAGATTTATCAAACAAATTTTTTTATTTTTCTATTTCTAAAAAAAACTATTATGAAAACATGAATTAAACATGACATTGATCTTCAAAAAGACTTAAAGGTTTAATTTCAAATACTGGTGCCATGGAGTTGAAACTGAAACAATAAAGGAAAATATTGCTTCTCACAAAAAGCACTTTTAATGACATAATTAATTCTACAAAAGTGAAATTTTGTTCAGCATATTTGATCAATAATTGATTTTGGGCCAACAAAAGCACTTAAAAGATCAGAAGTGCCAGTCATAATGGGAATCCCATTATCAGGTTGCCATCTGAATACCTAAAACATGAAGACAGAGCAAGTTGCAGCATTTTAGTCAATCAAAGCAACAATGATCAATAAATGATATCTGGTCACTACTTTATAATTGACAACTATCTGGATGAAACTGTAAATAACAAGAAAGAAATGTCCAATAATTTTTTTTTAAAAAAAACTCATTATTGTTTGAGCAAAGAATCCGAAGGAGCTTCATAAATGTTGGAAATATTAGACTTGTAAGTGAATTTAAGTAAACAAAGTATTTTGGTAAATATAATGCTAGATTACAAACTGGATTTCATGGGGTCACAAATGTAATTTCCTATGATATATTGGGAGAGGATAAGAACAAAAGGAAGGATAAATGTAAAGAAGCAAAATAAACCCCAGTTATAATATAACCACACTCTCTTATACCACATAGATTATGCTTAAATACTTGACTTTAAAATATCTTTTTCATGGAGTTAAATCAGTAATTGATAATCAATAAATTAATAAATATATTGAAAGCATGAAAAAGCCTCAACTTCCCAAACAATGTCAAGATTCTCAACGCAGTTTCTCAATGTCACAGACCAAGCATGTCTAGAAGACCATTATGTTTTATGAATATCCAGATATTTTTTTTTAATAACCTCTAGAGTTTCGTTCCTATTTTAAACTTTGATTAATCCAAATTGAGTTACAGTTGGACCAATTCGGGGAAACATTCCTAAAGATGTTTTTTTCATTCCCACAGTTTTAAATCTGAGACATCATACTTAAATAATCCTAACCTCTTTCACTAAGACTACTGCCTGTTGGTATGGAGTAAACAATTTGGTTTACTTAATCACCAGCTGGGGCCATCTCACTCATGGACCCAGCAACCCATCATATCCAACTGCTTTGATCCATCAGCCCATTCAAATTTTATTACTAACTTTATGGCCCAACCCATTACATTTTTGTCCAAACACATGCATACACAGGTTGCAGGTATCGTGTTTATATTTATTTAAATAATGTTATTTTGTACCCAAAAAAAAGTCATGTTATTTGTTTGTTGAAATGTTTAACCAAATTAAAGTAAAGCATAAACCGTATGTCAAGATTCAACACAGTATTATGATTTCATTTATAAGATGCTGGTAAATGCAATTAAATAATTTCATTTTTCATTAGAAACATATATTAAGTGAAAATTAATTTTATTGACATAAAATAAATAATGAGAAAAATTTTATTATACGGTAAATATAAAAAATTAAATAAAATTTTAAATAAAAAATATCAAATATAATTGAACCTGACAATTTGCTACCCATGGGTGCATGCCGACTATTCTATTACACAAAATTTAACAACTATTGTCACACACACAAAAAGTAACAACTATAATCCTTTGTTGTAGGTTAGAAGTCGCCCTTTCTTCGAGGATATTAATTGGGATATCCTAGGAATACAGAAGGTCATCTTCACAATTTTAATTATTAGAGCAATGTTTATGCAATATAATGGGGGAAATTTTACTTAATGATCCATAGGAGTTTGTAATTACCTAAAGGATCTTGAAAAATAAATAAAACTTCTGAAGGATTAAACTACTACTAAAGCTTTTCAAAATTATCAGTGATATTTCCTAAAGTTATCATTTATGCTTTTTAAAGTTAGATATTCAAAACATCTTTACTCCAAGGTACTCTTTCCCGTCTTTTTTATAAGAGATATTTTAAAAGTTTTTTTTAGTCCTTTTTATAATGACCTTATAATGTTTAATGAGATTTTTCCTATTTTACCCTCATTATTTATTTCTTCTCATAAATTATTATTAGACTTTTTAGATGAAAGAGACACTCTCAATTAGTTAAATAATATTTAATGTAGATTACATTAGTATATTAAATAGAAGTGAAAAAATGTTTAGTTTTTTTTAGGATTTTAAAAAGATAACTAACTTCCTTAATTTATGTAAAATAGTTAGAAGTCACTTAAAAAAAGGACTAGAGTGGGTAAAATAATAAGACTAGATTGTAAATTTGGAAAGCACCAGCAGAAATATTGGAAAAAAAAATTAGTGGTAACTTTTTTTTTTCTTTGGGCAAAGATATCAGTGGTAAATTTGGTAGTTCAAATATCTGTATTTTTTAAGGTCCTTTAGGGTAATTATTATCTCATGAGTCCTCAGGCAGAATTTCCCCATATTTATGAATTATGTAAGTGCTGAATGTACCAGCCGAAAATCCTTTCTTTCACGCACACAGCGAAATTGGACAGTCTTCTATTTACAGCCTGGTTTAATTTAAGTGGGTAACACTTGGAAAATAAATTTTAAAATGTATTAGGTCAATATAAACGGGGGTATACGTACAGATATTCCGAACAAAAAATGATTATATTTTGAGCAGTTTACTGTATAAATAAAAAATAAAAATGTTTAAGTATTCAAGTTGATGGAGTAATATATTATACTTTTTTTTTTATCTTAGTGACATTGCCATCAAATTTTAACTTTATCTTTATACATTGAAAAATGTTAGGTAACTTAAATCAAATTTCAAGTTGTTTGATACCTTTTTGGCCAAAAAAAAAGATACCTTTTTTTCATGAAAGAATTTTTTGGTATGTTTTATTGGGTGTGAATCTTTTTTTTATAAAATTATCTGACTGGATCAAATTTAAATATTATCAAATTTAAATGAGAGTAACTCTTCTAACATGATATTTTTTATTAATGAGGTTTGAACGGGAAACTTTATTTACGCTTATCAATTGAGTATGAATTTTTACGGTGTTAGAAATATAATCCCATGTGCTATGCCTCCCAAATATAAAGGGTCCTATCTTTTTCTTTTTTTTTTTTTACTAAATATGAAGCCAGTTAGGAAAGACACTTTCATAACCACCAAGAGGGCACCAAGTACTGGTAGTCGGGAATCTATCCTATACGTTCAGCTACCTCTAAGGACTTGGCACCAAAAACCCTAGGAATGGGTTAGCCACTGGACACTCAAAGGACTCAGTACACATTTTTTCTAAAGTGGTGGGGAAACTCCTTACAATGGATTACTACAAATGCACAACTTAGTGATTATGGGGGGATTCAAATACATCACCCAATAAGATGTGAGAGCCTTTATCTGGATCCAATAACCATTTATATCAACCTGCGTTGGTAGAGAGTGGTATCTTTTAAACTTCACTTGAAAACTATGCATTGCCTATAACAATAGTAACCAGCTCGTATGCAACATCAAATTAGACTTGGGGCTCAAAACTTAGTTTGTGCCCAAAACTGAATTTAGGTTCAAACAAGTCTTTTTTTTTTTATGAAATTGTTTCAAATAAGACTTTGTTTTACTTCCGAAAAATGTTTTTTGTTTTTGCAAGAGGGAGTCAGGACAGGCCCAGCAAATGTGTTCTACAATTGCAATTTTAAAAAGTTAAATGTTCTCCAAACAATATATATATATATATATATGAGACTCCGTGTTCAAAGTTATAGGACTTGTGTCACCCTTTCCACATATTGTGAAATTGGAATGTCCTCTCTCATCAACTTGGTTTTAATTTCATAAGATTTCAGGGGTAACATTTTTAGTTTAATACTTAAAATTGATATGAGAAAATGTACATTTATGATTATCTATCAATCTTTGACAAAATAACATGTTAGCTGGCAGATTTTGTTGAATCAAGAGTTTTGATGATTCCAAACCAACACTCAAGAGCTTGGATTGAAGATATTAAAGGAGATCAAAGTTGTTTCAAGTGAAGATTTTCTAAGTATTTGTTGTTAGATCTTTTAGTTTTAGTTGTGATTGGGTAAAAGATTTTGATTTGAGAAAAAGATGTTTTCAAACCTTGATTTGAAGTTAAATCTTTACTTATTTGAAAAATACTCACAAACAGACGAAGTTTGAAAGTTTAAACTGAACTGTTAGGGTGGAAATTCGAACTTTGCTTTTGGAAATTTGAATTTCGAGCTAAAACTAAATAAGTCTGAAGAGATGTCTCTCTGTCAGACGAATTTTGATCATCCAAAATTCAAATTTTCATCAAGTCTGAAAGAAGCCTTTTTATTGACAGACGAACTTCACAGTTTCAAAATTCGAATTTCAGACAAAATGCAATTTGTGAAAAGCAAAGAAATTCGTCTGAAACTATGTTAAAGTTCATCTGAAATCAAGAAGAAATTAAGTTTGAAAAATGCTCTCTGACAGACGAACTTTGACTCTGCAACATTCGAATTTTCGTATAAGTCTGAAAGGAGTTTTTTTGAGACAGACGAATTTTACTCTTTCAAAATTCGAATTTCAGACAAAACACAACTTGAGAAAACAGAAGAAATTCGTCTGAAACAATGTTAAAGTTCATCTGAGATCAAGAATAAATTAAGTCTCAAAACCGGTCTCTGACAGACGAATTTCACTCTGTCAAAATTTGAATTTCGAAGAAAGTGATCTACTGTGCCTCTTTGAACGTTCAATGGACAGACAAATTTTGGGCATCCAAAATTCGAATTTCGAGGGTACTGTAGAAAATTGAAAATACTATTCATGATTTACAGAAAAACTTTCTTCTTGAAAATTCGTATGTCACATTGTGGAAATATTTTATAAGTTTCAAAATTCAAATTTCACTCTATGGACAGACGAACTTCGTATTTTAACATTGGAAGCTTTAACCTTCGGTTCCTTCGAAATTTATCTGTTGACCAACCAAAATTTGAATTTCAGTGTGTCAGAAACATTAAATACGGTTGGTAAACGGATAGTTTTTCAGAGTAACCGTTGGATAACTTCCCCAACGGATAGATTTAAGTCTCTAACGGATAGTTGAGACCTAAAACTATAAATATAACATCATTTGAAGTTATGGGTAACAAATCAAACTTGTATATACCGAATTTCTGCTGAATCTTCTTCTCAAAAGCTTTTACTCTCTCAACTTCATTATCTGTACTTTAACCTTCATATCTACTCTATTCAAGAGAGTTATACATTTGTAAACAATCTACTCTTTATCTGGAAGAAAGATTTACTTGTGAGGGGAATTCACAAGGGGATTGGGAAAGCACATAGAAGAAGTGCTTAGAGAGTTTGAGAGAGCTCAGGAACAGAGCATACTCGTGTACTGTGACATTAGCAAGAAGCCCGTTGAAATTCTTGCTGTATAGTGGATAAATCTCAAGAGTTGTCCTGGGGACTGGACGTAGGTCAAGTGGATAGACCGAATCAGGATAAATCACTGAGTCTTCTTCTCCTTATCCTTACTTATCAGCTTACTCTGTTTTACTCATTGTTTTCATTATACTGTGATATCTTCACCCACTTCATTTTGTGCAGAAAAATTTTAATCTTCCCAATTCACCCCCTCTCTTGGGAAGTCAGCCTTGCTAACAAGTAGTATCAGAGCCCGGATTCCCATTCAAAGGATTTTACAGTCCGGGAACAAAGATGGCTGGCTTTGGAGAGAGTATACTTCCTGAAGGAAATAACACTAACAGACCACCAGGCTTCAGTGGAGAGCATTATGGGTACTTGAAGATGAGGATGCAGATCTACCTCCAATCAATTGATCTTGACATCTGGTCAGTCATTGATAAAGGAGATTTCATCCCAATGGCTCTAACTGAAGATGGAAGACACAGAGAGAAGCTAGAAGCAGAGTGGAATGAAGAAGACAGAAGGAGAGTTTTGCTGAATTTTAAAGCAAAGCATTGCTTAGTCAGTGCCCTGAACCAGGACGAATTCTACAGAGTTTCACAATGCACCACTGCAAAAGGGATGTGGGACACTCTGCAGATTGCACATGAAGGAACATCTGGGGTCAGGGAGAACAGACTCAATACATACATTGGGGAGTATGAGAGCTTCAGAATGGCTAAAGGAGAAACTGTAAATGAGCTCCAAAAGAGATTCACTCTTATTGTGAATCAATTGAAGAGCCTGGGAAAGGAATACACTCAGTCTGAGAAAGTGAGAAAAATACTCAGAGCTCTCCCTCTGGAATGGCAGCCCAAGGTGACAGCAATAGAAAAAGCCAGAGGAGAATCAATGGCCTCTGTCACAGCTCTCTTCGGTAGCCTTGAGGAGTATGAAGGAAAAATCAAAGCTCTCAAGGAAGCTGGGCTGGACAGAAAGAAGAAAGGCCTTGCCCTCAAAGCTGCTGATGAAAAAGAAGAAGAATCTGACGAAGGAGATGAGCTGGATGAGGAAACTCTGGCTATGATAGTCAGAAAATTTTGGAAGATTCTACAGCAAGAAGAAGAACAAGAGATTCTTCAAGAAGGGAGCTGCTAGAGAAATCAAGAAAGAGGCAAAAGAACCTGTGACTTGCTATGAGTGCAAGAAGCAGGGACACATAAAGTGGGACTGCCCCCAATTCCTCAAGAAGCAAGAAAAGGAAAAGAAAGTTGCTGACAAAGGGAAGAAGAAGAAAGCATACATCTCATCCATATGAGGCAACATCTCAGATGAGGAAGAAGAAGATGAAGATGAGATTGCCAACATTTGTCTGATGGCACTTGCTTCTGAAGAAGCCACACCCTCATGCAGCAGTGATCAGGAAGAAGAGGTATATGAATCTGAACCTTCATATTCTGAATTACTGGATGCATTTCATGAGCTTCATGATGATTTCATTAAAATTGCTAAAGAACTAAAACTGGCAAAGAAGAAGATAAATAAGCTGGAATCTCAAAGCACAATCTCTGAAATTACTTCTTTACCTACTGTTGAATCTGTTTGCTGTACTACATGCACTGAACTTAAGCAAACTAATGATTACTTAGTTAAAAGCATGTCTAGGCTCACTAGAGGTAAAGATATGTTGTTTGCCTTGATGGGGAGCCAAAGAATTTCACAAGGAAAAGCTAGTCTTGGCTATGATCCATGTGCTGTCAAGGAAAAGATTAGGAAGAAAAACCAAAATGCATATAGGAGACATTTTATGCATGCTGAGAGTAATAAGAAGAAAAATAATGCATCACCTCACATTGAGACATATAATCAACCAAGACATGCTAAACAGAAGTATTATCTACATTGTTTTCTTCCTGCTTCTCAATCTAACAGTCCCTTCACTACCTGTCATTTCTGCAACAAAAAGGGACATATTTCCAGTTCCTGTATTTTAAAGAAAAATGGACTTAGCAGGAAAGTTGAATGGGTTCCCAGAGTTGTATCTGCATCTAGGGAAAGATCTACTAACCAAAAAGGACCCAAGCAAATTTGGGTACCTAAAAGGAAAACATGAACATTGACTTGCAGGTCTGTCTTAAAGCTAAGAAGAGCAACAAATGGTATATGGATAGTGCCTGCTCAAGCCACATGACTGGTGATAAGGAGAAGTTCATCACCCTTAGAGACAAGAAAGGAGAAAAGGTGACCTTTGGAGGTGATTAATATGGCAAAATCGTTGGCATTGGCATTGTGGGAAAAAATCCAAAAACATCCATTGAAGAGGTGCTGTTTGTAATTGGCCTTAACCACAATTTACTGAGCGTGAGTCAGACCTGTGATAAAGGAAACTGGGTGCTGTTTGACTCAAAGTTTTGCCTGGTCATCAGAAAAAGTGATCACAAAGTAATCCTAAAAGCTCAAAGGGATGGTAACTGTTATACTATTGATCTTGATGAACTTCCTCCCTTAGATTATGTGTGCTTAATCAGTCAAAATAACGATAGTTGGTTATGGCATAGGAGATTAGCTCATGTTAATATGAATCAATTGTCTAAACTGGTTAAAAATGAGCTAGTTACTGGTTTGCCAAAAATATCTTTTGAAAAGGATAAAGAATGTGATGCATGCTTAAAAGGAAAACAAATTAAATCATCCTTCAAATCTAAAAACATAGTTACCATAACTAGACCACTTGAGTTGCTGCATATGGACTTAATTGAACCTTCTAAGGTAAAGAGTCTTGGCGGTAATCTGTATGTGCTTGTAATTGTAGATGATTATTCTAGATTCACTTGGACATTATTTCTTTCCTCTAAAAGTGATACCTTTGATGCATTTGTAACCTTAGCTAAGAAAGTGCAAAATGAGAAAGGTATTTCTATTGTGTCTATCAGGTCAGATCATGGAGGAGAATTTGAAAATGCATACTTCCTGGAGTACTGCAGTGAGCATGGAATTAACCACAACTTCTCAGCTCCTAGGACTCCTCAACAGAATGGAGTAGTGGAAAGGAAGAACAGAACTATTGGGGAGATGGCCAGAGCTATGCTGAATGAGAAGGAACTTTCTCAAATGTTTTGGGCTGATGCAGTAAACACAGCAAGCTACATCATAAACAGAGCCTACATCAGACCAATCCTTGGGAAGACTCCATACGAGCTGTACAAGGGAAGAAAGCCAAATCTGTCCCATCTCCATGTGTTCGGATGCAAATGCTTCATTCACAACAATGGGAAAGAAAATCTTGGTAAGTTTGATGCCAAATCCGATGAAGGTATATTTCTAGGCTATTCTAGTAGGAGTAAGGCATATAGAGTTTATAACAAAAGATCAAATGTGGTAGAAGAGTTTGTGCACGTTGTTTTCATTGAAAATGAAACTGTTTCAAAACATGCTACCAATGAGGATGATCTTGCTTTCAACTTTGAAAAACTGGGCATTTCTGATAAAAGTAAAACTGAACCTCCAAAGATATCTGAATCTGTTAACACAGAGGAAGATATCCAGGAACAAGAGTTTGATGAAAATAATGAAGAAACATCTCAAGAACTCCCTAGAGCTTGGAGATATCAAAGGAATCACCCTGTTGATCAAGTGATAGAGGATATTCAAGAGAGAGTCAAAACCAGAAAACAGTTAAGGGATCAAATGCTAAATTGTGCTTTCATTTCTCAAATTGAACCCAAATGTGCTGAAGAAGCCTTAACTGATGATTACTGGATTTTAGCTATGCAAGATGAACTAAATCAGTTTGAAAGAAATCAAGTTTGGGATTTAGTGCCTAGGCCCAAAAATCATCCTGTTATTGGTACCAAATGGTTTTTTAGAAATAAATTTGATGAATCTGGAACAATAATTAGAAATAAAGCTAGACTGGTTGCTAAAGGGTATAATCAGGAAGAAGGCATTGATTTTGAAGAAACCTTTGCACCAGTAGCTAGATTAGAGGCTATAAGAATACTGTTAGCATATGCATGTATGGAAAACATTTTACTATATCAAATGGATGTAAAGAGTGCTTTTCTGAATGGATATATCATGGAAGAGGTCTATGTAGATCAACCTCCATGCTTTGAGGATTCTACAAAACCAAACCATGTTTATAAACTGAAGAAAGCTCTTTATGGTTTAAAACAAGCCCCTAGAGCATGGTATGAGAGACTGAGCAATTTTCTAAGTAAAAAAGGATTCAATAGAGGCAAAGTTGACACAACCTTATTTACTAAGAAAGAAAATAAAGATTTACTAATTGTTCAAATTTATGTTGATGATATTATTTTCCGTGCTACTAATGAGGCTCTTTGCAAGAAATTTTCTGAGTTAATGCAGGGAGAATTCGAGATGTCGATGATGGGTGAACTCAATTTCTTCCTTGGATTGCAAATCAGACAGTGAGATGATGGCATCTTCCTCAGCCAATCCAAGTATCTGAAAGAGCTGCTAAAGAAGTTTGGAATGGAGAATGCCAAGCCAATGGGAACACCTATGGCTACTGCAACCAAACTGGACATGGATGAGAATGGGAAGATGTTTGACATTACTCAGTACAGAAGAATGATTGGATCCCTGCTGTACTTAACTGCCAGCAGACCTGACATTATGTTCAGTGTCTGTATGTGTGCAAGGTTCCAATCATGGCCCAAAGAGACCCATGCAACAGCTGTGAAAAGAATTTTCAAATATCTCATTGGAACATCACAGATGGGTCTTTGGTATCCAAAAGGCAATGGAGAAGATCTCAAAGGATACACTGATGCTGATTTTGCAGGATCCAAAACTGACAGAAAAAGCACAAGTGGAACTTGTCAGTTTCTTAGAGGATCGCTGGTTTCATGGTTCAGCAAAAAGCAAAACAGTGTGGCTCTATCCACTGCAGAAGCTGAGTATGTTGTAGCTGGAAGCTGTTGTGCCCAAGTCATCTGGATGAAGCAGCAGCTTGAGGATCTTGAGGTTAAAATGAAGGAGATACCCATCATGTGTGATAATCAAAGTGCCATAAATCTCACTAAGAATCCTGTCATGCACTCAAGGACGAAACATATTGAAGTTAGGCACCACTTCATAAGGGATCACGTTCTGAAAGGAGAAGTTAAGCTGGAATACATCCCAACAGAGGATCAAGTAGCTGATATACTCACCAAACCTCTACCAGAAGACAGGCATTGCAAAATAAGAAGAGAATTGGGAATGGTAAATCCCAATGAATTGTAAGTTATTCTTATGAAATTCTCTTTTTAGAGTTTTCAATCTTAAAATCAATTCTAACTTCAGCATCGGAGAGTGTTTAATTTAAGTTGCAGGTGCTCCTCACAAGACTAAATGGCTATACTCTTAAAGATTGGAGCATATCAGAATGGAACAACCAGAAAGTGAAGTAAATAACGAAAATCCTAAGTTCTGGATCCATTCTGTAAGTTTTTAATGATGATGCTTATATTTTAAATGGTGTTAGACGTATTTTGCTTCATAAACTGTGTTTTTATACTGGTCAATGTGGTCAACATTCGAATTTTAAGTGACCAACAGATGAACTTTGACCAGTTATACTATGGAACAGTTCTCACTGATGCCTCGAAATTCGTCTGTTGAATATGGAAGTTCGAATTTTCAAGAACAAAAATTTTCAAAGATATGTTTGTCCATCACTGTTATACGAATTATCACTTCTTGACATACGACTATTGGACAACCTTTACAAAAGATGAAAAATTCAAATTTTCAGTTCAAAATTCGTCTGTTGAATCATGTTTTTCATGCTGAATGCTTGAAAGATGAATTTCTGCATGAAAAATTCGTCTATTAGTTGAAGTTTTGACTGTTGATACTGTTTTCTCTTCAACATTCGAACTTTGTTGAAACAAAATTCGTCTGTTGTGCGTGTACTGCTTGTTCCAAGCCTCTGTCAGACGAACTTTCAGATGAAAATTCGTCTGTCAGTAAGCTTTGCTAAATGGTTTAACTTGTAACTGCCCGAAGTTCAAATTTTGACCCCTCAAAATTCGTCTGTCAGACGGTTACATACATTAAATCTGACGGTTTTCCAGAGAATAGACGCAACCCTATTTGTAACTCCTCCAAGTCTGTTCTGATTCTCTCTTCAATCCTCTTAACTCCTGTCCAAAAACCGTCATTCTTCACCATTTAAGCTTCCATTCGCATCCCATAAATCTATTCTCAGCCACATTCTGCATCATTCAACCGAGAAATGGCGAGAGTGAAGAATCCTGGAGCAGGACAAGCTGGAACACGGCCAAAAAGAACGGTCAAATCTCAATATACTACAAAGGAAGGAGAGAAATCCAAGAGAAAGGCCGAACCCAGTAAAGCTACCCCTTCCAAACGCCAAAAATCATCATCCAAGGCAGATTCTCAGAAAGCTGGACCCTCATCATCAAAATCTGCAGTTCCTTCGGCTGATACTGCTGCTGTGGCTTCCTCCTCTTCTACACAATCTGGAGAATATGAGCTTACTACACTGCCACTTTGGAGCACTCCGGAGATTCAAGAAGAGTATTCTACCAAGTTTTCCAGCAAAAAGGTAATCAAGCCTTACTGTGTGAATATGGAACAATTCTTAATATCTAACAACTTTGATGCTGGAATATGGTTGTTAAGATATAAGAATCTGTTGGAAATTGCTAAAAAATATGACGATGAGGTAGTGAAGACTTGGTATACCTCTCTTCAATATAACAGCAAGAAAAGGAAATGGGAGGTCACCTTGAGATCAAGGACCATTTGGCTTGCTGATGAAACCTTCAATGAGGTGCTGGAAATCCCAGGACAAGATGGGCTGAAAGTTGACATCACAGCTTTTGGATATATAGATGAGGAAAGCACAGCTGATGAAGAAGGTGGACCCTTCCTGAACTACAAGGACAGCACTATCTTGGACACCTTATTCAGAAGAAGGGAGAACAGGCCATCGATAAATCTGTTGAAGCCCACAGACCTAAGTGTACAAGTAAGGATCCTGCACTACATTGTGTCCAGGATCATTTTCAATAAAGGTGGAAGCTTCAATTTGATAACAAGGGCAGAGGCTCATGTGATGACTGCTATCATACGTGGGAAGCTGATTAACATGGGTCATATCATTCTCCAGCGAATGATAAAGGCAAGGGATCAGAGGAAGGATTCCACACTCCCCTATGCAGCAATTATTTCAAGAATCCTGCAGCATGCTAGGATTCAACACATTGAAAAAAGGGAAAGGGAAACTCACTGAGGCCTTCAAAGAAGAGGAACTGCAAAGGATGGGCATTGAAAGAGATGAAGGACAATGGGTTGGAAATGGAGCAGGGAAATCTGAAGACTTGTTCTTTGTTGCTGATGCTTCCCTCCAACAAGAAGGCACTTCTGAGGCCCTGGCAGATCTGTACCTCAGCCTTCTCAGCCTATTCCATCTCCATCCAGGCTTACACACCCTCCTTCCACTCCCTCCTCACGGGTCAAGCCAACAAAGATCACTGAGTTGTTTGACAGTCTGTCAACACTCATTCTCAGCATTAGGGATGAGCAAAATGCCAAATTTGCTCACCTGCAAGATCAGATCCATCAGTTGGCTGTGAATATGAAAGTGGTAGCTGATGCTTATGAAGAGATCAGAAGTGCAATTCCTACCACTTCAGCTCCACCTCAGCCTGGTGTCCCTGAGCCTACTCTGTCTCCATCTCCTGTGCCTCCAAGTCCGTTTGAGTTGGATTCTCCTGTCCCTAGTGTTGGTGTGCAAGAGACTGAACTAGCTGGCACTCCAAAGGCCTCCAGCAATGGTGCAAGTCCTGGTCCACCCCTGGACTATGGCATGGAGGAAGAGGGTCTACAGGAATCAAGCCTTCTTGAGCCTACTGAAGCAGTTGGACAAGACTCTATCCTTTCCACCCAAGAGTCTGAGCAAGCTGAGCAGCTAGTTGCTTCCATATCTGCTTCACCATTTCTGCAAGCTGCACTCAATGAGGAAATGAGCATTGTGCCTGTTATTGATTTTGAAGCTATTGTTCACAATGCTTTTCTGCAAGCTCAAAGGAGAAGGCTTGAAGAAATGTTTCCTCCTGCTGAACTAGCCTCTCCTTCTCTTGCTGCTTATGGGCTTTCAGAGGAACAGAGAGCTCGACTAGCTCTTTCCAGGCAGGAAATGTAAGAGCTGCTTGAGGTCTCTGATGATGATGATGAAGAACCTAGCCCTGAGCCTACTGAGCCTCCTACACCAATTCAGCCAGAGATTCCTTTTGCTCCTGTCCCTCTTCGTGCTGTTCCTATTTCTCAGATTCCTCCTCCAATGGACTTTGTTGGGCTTTCTGATGATGCCAAAAAGGGGGAGAAGATAAAGCAAACTGGGACCAAGCAAGCTGGAAAATCTGCTGAGTCATCTGGGAAAGGAAAGACATACAGCAAGAAGACTAAGCCAAAGAAGAAGTGATTGTTTTAGATCTTAGGCTGAATCTTGCTGTTGTATCTTGTTTTAGTTGTTTGATTGTATTTGCTTGTTTGATATTTTAAAGAACTGATCTTAAATTGAAATATGTATTGCAATAATTTGATTAAATGAATTATGTTCTTGGTTGCAATGTTTTGGGCTTTGAATCTCTTCACTTAATCTGTTGGAAATGATATCTTATAAACTGTAATGCATATGTTGAGGGGGAGCTTGTGTAAGCAAACCCAAGTACTAATCCAGTTTGTGAGTTATTTTATCATCATCAAAAAGGGGGAGAATGTTGAATCAAGAGTTTTGATGATTCCAAACCAACACTCAAGAGCTTGGATTGAAGATATCAAAGGAGATCAAAGTTGTTTCAAGTGAAGATTTTCTAAGTATTTGCTGTTAGATCTCTTAGTTTTAGTTGTGATTGGGTAAAAGATTTTGATTTGAGAAAAAGATGTTTTCAAACCTTGATTTGAAGTTAAATCTTTACTTATTTGAAAAATACTCACAAACAGACGAAGTTTGAAAGTTTAAACTGAACTGTTAGGTTGGAAATTCAAACTTTGCTTTTGGAAATTTGAATTTCGAGCTAAAACTAAATAAGTCTGAAGAGATGTCTCTCTGTCAGACGAATTTTGATCATCCAAAATTCAAATTTTCATCAAGTCTGAAAGAAGCCTTTTTATTGACAGACGAACTTCACAGTTTCAAAATTCGAATTTCAGACAAAATGCAATTTGTGAAAAGCAAAGAAATTCGTCTGAAACTATGTTAAAGTTCATCTGAAATCAAGAAGAAATTAAGTTTGAAAAATGCTCTCTGACAGACGAACTTTGACTCTGCAACATTCGAATTTTCGTATAAGTCTGAAAGGAGTTTTTTTGAGACAGACGAATTTCACTCTTTCAAAATTCGAATTTCAGACAAAACACAACTTGAGAAAACAGAAGAAATTCGTCTGAAACAATGTTAAAGTTCATCTGAGATCAAGAATAAATTAAGTCTCAAAACCGGTCTCTGACAGACGAATTTCACTCTGTCAAAATTTGAATTTCGAAGAAAGTGATCTACTGTGCCTCTTTGAACGTTCAATGGACAGACAAATTTTGGGCATCCAAAATTCGAATTTCGAGGGTACTGTAGAAAATTGAAAATACTATTCATGATTTACAGAAAAACTTTCTTCTTGAAAATTCGTATGTCACATTGTGGAAATATTTTATAAGTTTCAAAATTCAAATTTCACTCTATGGACAGACGAACTTCGTATTTTAACATTGGAAGCTTTAACCTTCGGTTCCTTCGAAATTTATCTGTTGACCAACCAAAATTTGAATTTCAGTGTGTCAAAAACATTAAATACGGTTGGTAAACGGATAGTTTTTCAGAGTAACCGTTGGATAACTTCCCCAACGGATAGATTTAAGTCTCTAACGGATAGTTGAGACCTAAAACTATAAATATAACATCATTTGAAGTTATGGGTAACAAATCAAACTTGTATATACCGAATTTCTGATGAATCTTCTTCTCAAAAGCTTTTACCCTCTCAACTTCATTATCTGTACTTTAACCTTCATATCTACTCTATTCAAGAGAGTTATACATTTGTAAACAATCTACTCTTCATCTGGAAGAAAGATTTACTTGTGAGGGGAATTCACAAGGGGATTGGGAAAGCACATAGAAGAAGTGCTTAGAGAGTTTGAGAGAGCTCAGGAACAGAGCATACTCGTGTACTGTGACATTAGCAAGAAGCCCGTTGAAATTCTTGCTGTATAGTGGATAAATTTCAAGAGTTGTCCTGGGGACTGGACGTAGGTCAAGTGGATAGACCGAACCAGGATAAATCGCTGAGTCTTCTTCTCCTTATCCTTACTTATCAGCTTACTCTGTTTTACTCATTGTTTTCATTATACTGTGATATCTTCACCCACTTCACTTTGTGCAGAAAAATTTCAATCTTCCCAATTCACTCCCCCCCTCTTGGGAAGTCAGCCTTGCTAACAGATTTGGCCTTCATGGTAAGTTTATAAAACTTAACCTAGAGGTCTTGAGTTTAAATGCTAGTATCACTGAGTTGAAGTTAAAGCGACGAAGAATGAAGTGTCAGCATTAACCACATTTAATGTAGTCAATCTGAGCAACAATAATCAATGAATGATATATGCCTACCACTTTATAACAATTGGCTTAAACTATACTTATAACAAGAAGGAAATGTTCAATAGAATGAAAAAAAAAAGCTGATTATTGTTCCGGCAAAGATTCAAAAGAAGCTTCATAAATGTTGGAAAGATTAGATTTCTAAGTGAATTTTAAAAAAAATATTTTGGTAAACACATTGCCCAATTACACTAAAGTATGGAAATGGAAGAATAGGTTTGTCATTTTATTACATGCTTTAGTTCAAATAGTCAATATAATGATGACTATCCACAATTTCATTAGAAGAAATATTGAGGCAAATATTGAATTTAGCCATTACAAAAATGAAAACATACCTGAAGGAGATTATCATGATCATGTTTCAGATCCATTACCAAATCTCAACATGGTTTCTACATCAGAAATTGATATAACTTTTCTTGTAATTATACATCTAAAACTAGTTTTGATAAATATTATTCAAACAAAAACCAGTTGTCTCAATAACTCTTTTACAAAAAAAAAATCATTAGGTAACTCTTTATCCCACAGTCTAACACGAAACTGCTTTCTTTTTTAGTTTACTAATTATTGTCATATTTTTAATTTTTAATTTTAATTCCTAAGCAATATAGAAAATGATAATTGAAAATAATAACCTCAACATTTGGTCTTTTCCAATTGCTGATTATGTACGACTTTTGTCTTATTCAAATGATTGGTAAATTTTCTAATGCAATTTTTTTTGCATTTATAATATTCAAATCTAATATGTTATTTAAAGAGCATCAAATCACTTCATTGACTCGAACTCATAGTTAAATAATATTATTTGTTTTACCTTTTTGAAGTGGACCTACTCTACTTTAATTGGAAAATTTATTGGAAGTCTATTCTAATAGGTTCGAATTGAATACCTTTAGTCAAAAGGATATAACTCTTTATTAGTTAAACTAAGTACTTGATAGTTTGAGTGATTCATTATAGGGATTCAATATGTTGATGAAAAAGTGAAAAAGCTAAGATGATCCCTAACTTTTAACCTAGAAGATTAGTACATGTATATATGGTACATGCTAAGGAAATTAACAAATTATCTCAGTTTTGATGTTAAATAATATATGATTATTTTCAATAACAAATTCCACTTAAATATAAAAACTTCAATTAATTAAATAGATTTCATATATTTTATGTGTGTATATTAAATTAGTGGTGTCAATGCCCAAAAAATTGAGAAGATTCAAATAATAGCTAAGAAGTAAACTTTAAAATTTAAAGTGATATGTATTGTTCGTAATTTATGAATAAGATGGCTCCTTATAGATTTTATTTATATTATATATAGATTAAAATCAATGACTACTCTAAAATTATTGAGCTAGATATTTTTCTCTCCAAGTACATGTATAGATACTAGGTTTATTTTAAAAACTCGGATGAAATCAATACATAATCAAGCTTAAAAAGAGAAAATTGGATCCTGCCTCAATATGATCCATAAGTGCAAGGATGGGATGCATTTATCTCTTTTTTCTCCCTACATCAAGAAGGTTAAAGAATATTTCCAAAAGATTAGGGGTCTGTTTAACAGTGTTTTCTATTTTATTATTCTCAAAATAGTTTTGTAAAACTGTTTTCGAGAAAAAAGTTTTGAAAATAAGAAAATAAAAAAAATATGTTTGAATAATTGTTCTCAAAATCATAACTAATAAGTGTTAGATGGGTTATTCAAAATTGATAACTTTATTATTAATAAGGTGAGTAATTTTTACTTTTTCTTGTATTTTTTATAATAAAATCTACAAAACATCTTAAAAATGTTCTGAGTTTTCTGTTCTTTTATTTTTTTTTTTCCAAAATATTTTATAAAAAAAAAATTTACTGAATAAATTTCTTTATTTTTAAAAATAAAAAAATTATTTTAAAAATAGCTACCAAACAAGCCATAGAATTTCGTCTCAAACTTGTGATAAAGCAGTGACCAGATCATAACAAGTACGGACCTTGAGTCATTTAAGCCCAATATAATACTCCATCCAAGTTGGGTGAGGCAGATTTTTTCGTCATGGGCCGAGAGCAAAATATTACTTTTTTTCCAAAAAACAAAAAGCGGAGCATAAACATTACTTGAAAGGGGATAAGCAATATTCTTTTCTTGCCAATATAAGCAATATAGGTTCATTACAATTATAGTCAAGAGTCAATATAAGAAAGGAGTGACGACCCAGCACTTGAGTTAGGGATTGTACTAATTTAATAAGAAGTCTTAAAAGCTCAAATTTTGAGAGTACACTCATATTAAATATTTAGTGACAGAGCTTGTCATCTAAAATGGTTATACCTGACTCAATTCTAATTAGTTTGAATCTCGATAAATTTTTTAATTAAAGTTAATGATACATTAAAATACATTAGTGATTCAAATTTTTTTCTATTTATAAGAAATTTTTTTTTTCTTTTAGTGGTTTTAAATATAAGAAAAAAAAAGGAGTTAATGATGTATTAAATTTTTTTAAAATTATCCTTTATTAATTATATGTGAGAGATTAAATATATTAATGATTCAAATTAGTATTAAATTAAGTAAGGATAATTTGGTAAGAAACTTAAAATATGAGATAATTTAATTAATTTTAACTAACTAAAATTACTTTTCCTAATATATGTGAACTATTTTTTTTTCTTACAAATGAAATTAGAGGGAGTATGGTGCGCACATGTAAAAAAAAAAAAAAAAGAAAAAGGGAAAGGAGTGACATCCTATCTCTTAAGGCTATTACAGTGACTGTAAATATCCTACAAACCCATGTAGTTAAGATTCTTTCAATTTTAGCCTTGGTATTACATTCCAGAAGATGATAATGATACCCTATCCCGGACCTCCAACCACGCCCGTTGAAAGTTGAAACGACTCCTCTTTACATCCAAGCAAATATATATGATATTGACAAGCACGAAAATATTGAATAAACAACAAAAAGAAGTGATCTTTTTAACGTTATTATTCGGGTACCATTTTCAATGCCTATTATTTAATAATTAGTTTTAATTTTAAATAAAATAGTTTACTCTCTTCGGTTCATATTATAGAGTGTAAGACCCATTTTCATACCCATTAATAAAATTAAAAAATATTCTTAAACATGTTAAAAGTTTCAAATTTATCCTAAGGAAATATTAAAATGATTAAATCAAATAATTTCTTATGAACTTTACAAGTATAGGAGAGAGAGTATCAACTAACTCACATAATTAAATATGACAAGGGTAAAATTATCTATTTAGATTCCTACACTTTATATTATAAATAAAAAATAAATAAATTTCACATTTTATATTATAGACCGGAGAAAGTAGCTTGAACTAAGGTGTAACATGATACAAATTTAACAGCACTATAAACACGCACATCCATAAAAATATTAATTAACACAATAAATTCTTTCCCAATATCTATTGTGATTATTGCATCCAATTCTTAATATAAGACAATAACTTACTGAAATAAAAAAATTTATTAAGATATTAAAATTATTTTAAAATTAATATATTTTCATCTTTACTCATAATAAATATATCACAAATTTAAATAATTCACTATTTCTTATATTTATAAATAGGAACATTTTAAAAATAAAATAATAAATATTTCAAAAACTTATAAAAAATAATTTATATTTAGAATTATAAAAAGTTTTTGCCATGTGACTAATTAAAAATCATCGGGAGAGTACTAATTTATTGTCAAGGATGAGGTTGATTGAAGTTTAACTACATGTTGTGTAATTAATATTTTATATTTTTCTATTTTTTGATGTCTTTTTATGGTTTAATTTGCAGCTTTGTAGTTTGTACGTTACTGGTGTTTAAAAAAAAAAAGCTTTTAAGAAAATTACCCACTCTGTTTTCATGAACGACACTTGGGAATCAACGGTCATGCGTTTGCCACGCTCCAACGAAAAATTGGTGCCACGTGTAATTCTCTCTGCCGCACACTATTGGTCGTGGACCTGACGTTATTCGGGTATGGGGGGCACAACACACATTCAATTGTTTTTGTGATTTGCATCTTTGGTTATTTAATTTGTCCTTTTCGGAGTCCAATCATTTTTGCTCTTTTGTTGATGATTGGTTATGTTGTGGGAGAATTAAAAGACTAGACCAAAAAAAAAAAAATAACCATAGTTGAATCATAATTAAATTGATAGTAATAAAATTAAGTAAATTTATTACTCCCTCTGGTCCTTAATATAAGACCATTTTAACCGAATCACGTGAATTAAGAAGGGAAGTTAAAACTAATTAACTACCTCGATTTCTCCAAAAATCCTAACATTTTTCCCAAAGTACCCTTATTTAATCTCTCTCTTTTTCCCTTTAGATACATTAAATAGGGGCATTTTTTGGAAATGTATAATAAATACCACCTCGTATATTGTAAATGATCTTATATTTAGGACCAACCCAAAAGGTCCTATATATAGAACCGGAGGGAGCATTATTAATAATTTAAATAAGTTGATATTCATTTATGTTCAAAATAGTCAATTAATACTATATTTTTATATTATTTATTAAGTAAATTTATCATTATTAATAATTATATATCATAATAATACTTACATAATATTATAATATAAAAAAAATATTTATACACAAACAGTGTTATTTAATACTAAAAATAATATTATTTTATTCTAAAAACTTAAAAAATTAAAAAAGTTAAAAAAATTCTATCTGGTTCTCAGCCGGTTTATTATCGGTTCTCAGTCGGATTTGGTTGGTATTCAACTGGTTCACATTGGTTTTGAAATCCTCCTGTTTCCTTCTTCATTCGAATCGGACTTGGCACCGGTTGCCAGTCAAAGTGGGTGGTTTGGTTTGATTTTTCACACATTGGAAAAAAATTAGCCTCATTTTCGTTATTTTATTTGAACTTAATAATATTTAATACTTCTTCTATTTTCTATTATAAGTGACATTTTAGAAGAATTTAAATATATAAAATATAAGTTAATTTATAAATATTAAATATTTATTTCCATATTCGTCTCTCATTAAATAATTATGGTGAAGAGAGATTAAGAATGATATAATTAAGATGAATATAATTTAATAAGGGTAATATTGGAAAGTTATGGTAAATTTTACTAAGTTTAAAAATTTTAACTATTTTTTATATGTATAAAATAGTTAAAAGTGACTTGTAATAAAAAATAGAAGGAGTATGATTTGATAGTATTAGATACCTAATAATTATATCAATAGAAAAAGACTAAATGATAGATGGTTTGGTCCATTAAACATGTTGTCTTGGGTTCGATCCCTAATCATGTGTATGGAAAATGTTTTATTGAGTGAGGTAAAATTTACTTCAGTGATCTCTATACCTTGAAGGAATTAGTCTTCAACTATCAGTTGGAGATATTCTTAATGTTAAAAAAAAATGATATGTCACTAACTCTAAAATAAGTGTGGCCGTAAGGTGAGCTACTCACGGATCAATATTAGTATCATTAATATGTTTATATATGTATAATAAAAGTATAATAATTATTCTTTTCAATCCAAAATATAACTTATATTTCACTAATTACACATAAACCAAGAAAAATAGTTTTATTCATTAAATCTGCTAAAAAATGTACTCCATTCGATCCATATTATAAGATATTTTATATGACAAGTTTGTGGTTCAAAATATAGAGTATTGAATATTTTTCTTTGTAATTCGTCTCTCCTAATTTATAATCCACAATAATAATAGAATATATATTTAATAAGGGTAAAATAGGAAATGTGGATACTTTTTGCATTGATTTCAGTTGAAAAATGATTTTCTTAATATGTGTATAATTGATATAAAATGTCTTATACTCCCTCTGATCCTTAATATAAGACCCTTTTAACCAAATCATGCGAATTAAGAATTAGAATTAAAACTAATTAACTACCTCAATTTCTCCAAAAATCCCAACATTTTTCCAAAACTAACCTTATTTAATCTCTCTTTCTTTCTTTTTGGATACATTAAATAGGGGCATTTTTTTGGAAGTGTATAATAAATACTACCTCGTATATTGTAAAGGGTCTTATATTTAGAATTAGAGCAAAAGATCCTATATATAGGACCGGAGGTAGTAATATAAATTGAAGGAAGTAGTATTTCCTAATAATACCTCAATTGAATATATTGTATTTAAATTCTGTTATCTCTTCTACATTTAATTGCAAATAAGACAAAATAGGAAAAAGAATATTTATTACTTTATAAATTACTAAATAAAACTTATATTTTGAATCAAAATAAATTTTTAAAATAGGATTTATATTTTTATTCGAAGGGAGCACAAATTATGAATATTATGATTTTTTTATGTTTAAATGCACATATTTACTTATCTAGTTTTTTTTTGGGCTTTTGATGAGAAGTATTTCCGGTTATTAGTATGGACTATTCTCTTTCAAATTAGAGGATAGCTCTTACTACTCACATTAACATAATTTGATACCTATCTTATTGTATTAATTTGAAACAAATTGTTATGTTTGGTTTATTTGAATATTTTATATTTTTATCAAAAAGATATTCTTAATATCTATCAATAGTTTGAATTAAATTATTAATAAAAATTTATTTGAAATAATCGTTATTTTTATCTATAATTAAAACTTAGGATAACTTGAGTAGGCTGCTAATGTTGATCATAAATCGAGATTGTTGCATTAAAAAGGCGAGAATGTGACGCTGTGCAGGCGCTCTAATTTGGGCAATCAATTTGACACCCCCACCATTAATTTTCCTCTACCTTTCTTCTTTTCCGCTCGACAGCACCAAAAGTGTGAAACACAAGGCAATGTTTCATTTTCCTTTTTGGGAATCAATTATGATAAGCTTTTGACTTTTTTTCACATGTTGCAATATATATTCTCGGTTATTCTTAACATAAATAACTTTTGATTATCTCATTAAAATTTAAAAAAATTTATTATATTATTAAAATTATCTTAAAAATAATATAATTTCTATTTTTATTATCTAATAAATATCATAAATTTAAATTATTTATTTTTTTACTTATAATTAAATAAAAATATTTTTTAAATAAAGTGATTAATATTTTAAAAATTTATGAAATGTGACTTATATATATAATTATAAAAATTTTTAAAATATAACTTATAAAAAAGATCGAAAAAAAAATCATGCTAACATGTACTACTTTGGAATAATGCATCATTTGCTTCACTTACCCTTTTGAAATGCATTTTACACAAAGATATCATTTACAATTTATAATTTAGATCTGTCTTGTCAAAAATTCTTACAATGCTTTTTTTTTTTTTGCAATGGGATCCATCAACTTGAGCTAATAATTAATAGACGAGACATAAAATTCAACATCAACCCAATAAAAGGAGATGTCGTGAGCAAAAATTTATGAGTTAACTCATTGTTGGGCTAATTCATCCTGTGATCATTACACACAAAATTTTGATATACGAGTAGTTAGTAAATAACCAAATCTATTAATCATTGCTATTTAAGATTTGATTATTAGTTATGTGTATAAAATATGTTTTGTTAGAAAAGATAAAATTAACTTAGATAATTTATACACTTCGAAAAAATTAATTTTTAGCTGGTTTAGAATAACTCAGTATTAAAAAAATAACTAATGCTCTGAATCACAAAGAGAAGGGACTATATGTATAATCCTAGGAGATGCATTCATCAACTAGTTAGCATATTTCATAAATTCTAACTGTATCATTGTAGAACTATAACGTCACTGTCTATGTTTCTATTTATATTTGTGTTTGGATTAGATTATATATAACTGATTATGAGGATAAGTGATTATTCATAATAGATGATGAGAATAAGTGATTATATCAAAAGTAAATTGTGTTTGGATATTTTTAATTCATAAGTAATTTTGAGAAAAGAAATGTGTTTGGATATTGTGGTTTAAGTGATTATTGGGTGGATAATGAGAAAAAAAAGTGAAATAAATGATTGTGAGAGAAAAGTGATTATCATAAATTGAAAAAAATAGCTTATGAAAATAATCACTTAAATGGTCATAAATAATTATTTTGATTTGAATTACGTTTATTTACTGACCATATAATCACATTTCTCTGCTCCATAATCACTTATAATCTAATCCAAACAGGCTCTATAACCTTTTCCATTAATTGAATTGATTCATAAATCACCGGTAAAAAAATGATTCATAAATTAGTTTAACATTGTTGCTAGCTTAAGTGGCTAACTGATCGAAATGGGGTGAGATGTGGACACTTAAAAGTTCAAATATAACCGGAAAAAAACTTATTTATTCATTCGTAGAATAATCACCTATTTATTATAATAATGAAGCCAACATTTTTATGGATAAAAATTATATAATTTTATTTTTTATATAATTATATGATATTTTGTATTGGATAAATTTAAATATTATCTAAATCAAATAAGAGGAAATTTTTCAACATAAATTTTTCATTAACAAAGCTCGAAATTATATAATTTTATCACTTATGTTTTTTTTTTCAATTTATATGAATTTTATAATAGTTATAAATTTATTTGTATTTGCAGTCAAATTTATTTGCAAAAGATTTTTCGCCCTGGTTCTGCCATAGTTCTCCATATATTTTGGTTGGAGTTTCTGTTTCTAATTTTCTGTGTCTCCTTCACCGTCTGTAATTTCAGGAACCCCATTGTGACTTCTATATCTCGTGTAAATATCATTTTCCACCCTTTGAAATATCTCTTAAACCTCAGTGCCATTCAATTCCATGGAGCATTTTGTCCAACACTACTTCCGTATATCAATTCTCGGAGCAGCTGCGGCGTTTGAACTTTCATAGCCTCAAGTCACTTAGCTAAAAGCTTGTAAAACTTGGTGTTGGGGTTTCTGACATCATCGAGGTAAAGAGTGATTTTGTTGTCGTCCTTCTTTCTGCTGGAGATTCTGGAACTGGGTGTGAGGTACTCTTTGCTGGATCTTCATTTCCCCCTTTTGCTTCACGATTTTCGCTATCTGGACAAGGCATTAAATTTATTTAGTTGTAATTCAAGTTTCACTTATAAGTACAAGAGACAAAAGGTGTTAATGAAGGCAGCTGAGGCTGAGGACGTCATTAACAGCTGAGATCTGGTTCATATATCTACTTTCCATTCTTTTCATGGGACTTGGCGAAATATTTGTTTGGTGTTCTACCATTTGATTTCATTCGCGAAACACATTGTTTCGACGATTGCCAGCTGTTATTGATAGTACTACATGAATTGTATGTTCATTCGGTGGCTAATTGTAATGTCTAGTCTTATGGAGAACTAGAATTCACTGAATTTTATTCTGTTTGGTAAAGAAATCTTTATAGCATCTAAAACAGTGGTTGAGGATCTACTCATTCTTGCGAGGTGAATAATGAGCTTGCATAGTCGACTTAGATGAAGCAAACTCAAACGAGGTCTCTTATTGTCTCAAACTAACTGCTTTATTTTATTAATGTCTATGTATGTTAGTCTAGTACTAGCGAAGTAGGGATGTAGTTCTCATCCTTCCTGCCAAACCTTTCTGACTATTTAATTGACCCTGTTTTTATTGCGTATTTTGTTTTTTCCCCTCTAACAAGATACTACTGTGGAACATATATTTCACCATATGAATATCTCTGTGATCTAGTAGAATTTCTGTATATTGTATTGAAAATATTCCATCAGAACTGTATGCTGGTTTCAAGGATGATATGCTCCTCTTAGCGATTTATCTTGTAATTCTATCATTGTTCTTCAATTGTTATATACATCTGCAAATGTTTTGACTTCAAAGTGTGGCAGTTGGTGAACGATTTAAATTTTTTCTGTAGACATGTCAGCCTGCTTCCAATTGAAATGAAGAACTCACAGGTTCTCTCTCCATATTCCTTTTCTGCTAATACTTAGTTTTGCAGTTTTCCTTGTTTAGAATGGCTGTGGTACACATCTCATCAATGTTTTTGGATCTATTGCATGTGACCTCTGGACAAATTTTCTATAAGGAAACTATTTTCTTTATTCAACCAAAACATCTCTTGTCCTTAGATTATCTGAACGTGAAACATCAACAGTAAAGACATTACTGGGGAACTGATTATCAAGTCATTGTGATATAATTTTGTTCACCTCTATGTCAAAATCTAAGGAATTGTGAAGTTTCCATTTATTAAGGTGTGATAAACATCGGACTTAAAAAACAATTTAATAGTGGTTGTAGTTTTACTGTTAACTATAGCTTTCAAAGTGCATTCCCTTAGTCTCGTATGCCAACTACTTTGCTAGTAGCGATTAGCTGGGATTTTCCTCCAAAATAATACTTATTGTAGTTAATAAAGCTCTTATTTGGTATATTAGGAGTTAGAATACTTTGTTTTTTGTGTATGAAGTTGTTGGCCTGATTGTTAGATGGAGAAACCTCAGTCTGATGGCATTTGTAGACTAGGGAGAGGGCTATGTTAATGTGGCAAGACAGGGAGTGCTTAGCTAGTGTATAATGAATCTTACAGTGATGCTTGGAGATATTGGATTCTGTACTAAAGAAGTGGAGGTTGGTGGTTAGTTGTGACAGATTTGGGTGACAGAATTCATGTATCTTATGAAATATAGTCTCATCTAATGGAAGCCTCATGAATAATTTTGGCATGAAGGTCTGGTAGAGGTGATAATATGATTCCCTTGACAAAATTGACCAGGGTGAAGCTTAATGAGAGGTATAATTCATCATGTCCACACAAAGCACTAATTCCCATGGATGTATAGTCTGTCTATTTGACGCAATCTTTGTTAAGCAAATTGGTATGTACATTTTTTGACTAAAAACTAGTATGTTCATTTGGGTGCTCTGAAAAATTCACAAAGTTTTAGCCCTTCGTATTCAGCATTATAAGCATATTTCCACATTTTACTATGTTGGCAGCGATGCATTCATTGCTTGATTTTCTAGATGAGCACTTATTGCCGCTTGTATATTTTATAGTTAAGCTAAACAAAAGTTTTATGGAATTGCAGAGCCCAAAAGAAGAACCCTCATCTCAAGCTTCTCATGATTCCCAAAGTGAACAACCAAACAATAAAAAAACTGATGATCCTATTGTAGACTCTGGTTCAGTATCTGCTTCAGGCAATGACGGCAAAAAGGTTTCACGACAGGATATTGAGCTTGTAAGGCGATCCACTGTTTGTAAGCATTTGATTAGTTTTTTTTTTATTCTGTTCATTTCTACATGCTTTCTTCTTTTTTCTATTGTTCATTTCCTAACTGATAATTCACCGTAGCTATGCTTTACTGTTCTGTTCCTTTTCCTATTTGATTAATTGTTCAAACTACTTTTGTAGGTCCAGAATTTAATAGAAAGGTGTCTACAATTATATATGAATAAAGATGAAGTGGTTAAGACACTCTTGACTCGGGCAAAGATAGATCCAGGATTTACAATTCTAGGTAGGCATCTTGAAGTATCTGTCATGCTACTAAATGTTGCAATTCTAGTTAATAGTCATATCTATATTATGTTATTTATAGAAACTTATCATCCTTTTTTCATGGTTTTTTCTTTTTTCATTTTATATGTGGCTCTCTCATTTATGTGTTGATGATGTGGAAATCTGTGGAAAAATGAATCTTTTCATTCTGAATTGTATATTACAAAGGTAGGAAGCAATTGATATATACACCCCAAAATGAATCTCACTAATAAATGCCTAATCACCCTAATAATTACAGATCTGATCCTATGATTCACCATATCAAACCTAATATTTACAATAAAGGAAAGAAAATAAAACTAGATATTTCTACACTCCCCCTCAAGTTGGATCATAGATGTTAATCATGTCCAGCTTGCCAATAAGCCCTTCAAAAGTGTGATATGGCAGACCCTTTGTAAGAATATTTGCTGTTTGTTCTTTGGTTGGGATATAAGACAAACAAACGATCCCTTCTTCCACCTTTTCTTTGATAAAATGCCTGTCAACTTCCACATGTTTTGTTCGATCGTGTTGTACCGGGTTTAGGGAAATATTAATAGCAGCCTTGTTGTCACAATATAGTTGGACAGGAGTATTGATATTAACATGTAATTCCTCCAATAGCTTTCGGAGCCACAACCATTCGCAGATACCTTGAGCAAGAGCTCTAAATTCTGCTTCTGCACTACTGCGAGCAACAACATTTTGTTTTTTACTCCTCCATGTTACTAGATTTCCCCAAACAAAAGTACAGTACCCACTAGTAGACCTTCTATCATCAGTTGAGCCAGCCCAGTCAGCATCAGTAAAGATCTCTATATTAGCTTGCCCCTTTTTGAACAAAAGTCCTTTTCCTGGTGATCCCTTCAAATACCTTAGGATTCTATATACAGCTTCTGAATGAGCTTCCTTGGGAGCATGCATATATTGACTAATCACACTAACAGCAAAAGCAATATCCGGTCTTGTATGAGATAAGTATATTAGTTTTCCCACAAGTTTCTGATATCCTTCTTTATTAACTGGTCCTCTAGCTTCTCCAAATTTCCCTTTAGGATCAATGGAAGTATCACAAGGCTTGCATCTTAGCATTCCAGTTTCAGTGAGAAGATCAAGAGTATACTTTCTTTGAGATACATTGATCCCCCTTTTAGATCTAGCAATCTCCATTCCCAAGAAGTATCTTATTTGCCCCAGGTCCTTTACTTCAAATTCTGCAGCAAGAATATTCTTCAATCTCTCTATTTCGACAGTATTATCCCCAGTAAGGATAATGTCATCAACATACACAATAAGAATGGTTCTTCTTCCTCCTTCATGTTTGATGAACATCGTGTGGTCTGAATGCCCTTGTTTATAACCTTCTTTCTTCAAAACTTTTGTGAATCTCTCAAACCAAGCTCTTGGAGATTGTTTTAGACCATATAAAGACTTTTTGAGTCGGCAAACACGATTCTCATGTTCTTGAAATCCTGGAGGAAGAGACATATAAACTTCTTCTGCTAATTCTCCATTTAAGAATGCATTCTTAACGTCAAGCTGCTGTAGAGGCCAATCAAGATTAACAGCCAATGATAACAGTACTCGAATTGTATTCAGTTTTGCTGCAGGAGCAAATGTCTTTGTATAGTCCACACCATATGTTTGAGTGATTCCTTTTGCAACAAGATGAGCCTTATAACGTTCAATTGTTCCATCAGCTTTATACTTTACAGTAAACACCCACTTGCAGCCTACCAGTTGTTTTTCAGGAGGTAAATTCACCAATTCCCACGTATCATTTTTCTCTAGAGCATTCATCTCTTCCATAACTGGTACTTTCCAGTTATGATCTTTTAGGGTTTGTTTGGTTGGAGGGAAATGGGAGGAAGGGAAAGGAAGGGGAGGGAAAATGTTATTAAAATTTTCCCTCCCCTTGTTTGGCAATCAGGAGGGAGGGAAAATGTTATTAAAATTTTCCCTCCCCTCCCCTTATATATTTTCCCCCCAAATTGGGGTAATTTGGGGGGAAAATGTGTTATTGTGTGCAAAATGACCAAAATACCCTTCATTTTTTCATTACTCGGTCACACAATATACTGGTCAGTCTTGTCCTTATATTAACTTAAATAAATTAAGAGTATAATAGTCAAATTATAATTATTTTCCCTCATTTCCCCTCCAATCCATGTCATGAGATTCGACAGGTTTTTACGTTGGCTGTCGAGGGCCTAACACAACCCTCCTCCTTTACCCGGGCTTGGGACCGGCTATGACACTACATAGGCGGAGTTTAAGGGAAGTTATAAGGAATGACCTTTTGCAATATGATCTATCTGAAGAGATGGCGTTTGATAGAGCTCATTGGCGTCGTTTGATCCATGTAGCCGACCCCACTTAGTGGGATAAGGCTGTTGTTGTTGTTGTATTTCCCCTCCAAACCCAAACAAGGTAAAATTAAAATCCTTCCACTAAAATCCCTCCTTTTCCTTCCAAACGAGGTAAAATTAAAATCCCTTCTTTTCCCTCCCCTTCCTTTCTCTCCATTAAAATCCCTTCCCTCCCTTTCCCTCCATTGAACCAAACAGACCCTTAGAGCTTCATGGATATTATTGGGTGTTTTTATCCTGTCAAGATTAGTTACAAAAGCACGATAGGTAGGGGAACAAGCATGATAAGAGACAAATTTTTCAATGGGATGCAAGGTACAGGAACGAACAGGCTTTCTCAAAGCAATGGGTAAATCTAAGTCAGAAGTTTCATTATGAGTTACCTGTTCAGTATTGGTGAAGGATTCAAGATCTACCATCGGGTTTGATTCAGGCAGTGCTTCAGAACCAGATGTGTTTGACTCTCCTTTGTTCCTTCGTGAGTAAACTACAATTTCTCTATCTGCCTGTTTTTCCCTTTCTCCCCCTGTTTTAGAGTCTCCTGCTTCTGGCACAATGTTAGTGGGATTAGGAGAATTTGAATGGTGGACATCTAAAGGGTAATCTGGAATGGTGGTAGTTTGGTCATGTGTATGCCAAGAATGCCAAGTCTGAAATTCCCTCATATGTTCCCCCGGAATGGAAGACTTAGAGAAAAAAGGAGAATCCTCAAGAAAGGTAACATCCATACTCACAAAAATTTTCTTACTGATAGGATCATAGCATTTGTACCCTTTTTGATTAGGTGAGTACCCCAAAAAAATACATTTGGTGGCTCGAGGATCAAATTTCTCCCTTTGATGGGAGTGAATATGGACAAAAGTAGTACAACCAAAGACTTTAAGAGGAAGATCACTATATAAACGGGTAGAAGGATAGGTTCCCTTGAGTTTTTGAAGAGGAGTGATGAAAGAGAGTACACGACTGGGCATTCTGTTTATAAGATAAGTAGCCGTAAGAATAGCATCCCCCCAGTAGTTTTGTGGTACATTTGATGCAAACATTAAGGCACGGGCTACTTCTAATATATGTCTATTTTTTCTCTTTGCCACTCCATTTTACTGAGGGGTATTACTACATGAACTTTGGTGCACAATACCCTTGGAACTCAAGAAAGAGTACATGTCATGGTTAAAATATTCTGTACCATTGTCAGTTTGGAGGATTTGAATATTGGTAGTAAATTGATTTGTAACCATGGTATGAAACTGGGTAAACACAGAGGGAACCTCAGACTTGTCTTTTAACAGATAAACCCAACAGAAACGAGTATGGTCATCAATGAAAGAAACAAACCACTTTGCTTGGGTTCGATTAGGTATCCTGGATGGACCCCATACATCACTGTGTATAAGAGCAAATGGTTGTGATGGTTTATATTCAGATTTAGGATATGGACTACGATGATGTTTGGCTAGTTCACAACTATCACAATGAAAATCAGAATTTTTATTCATGCAAAATTCAGGAAACAAATGACACAAGTATTTGATATTTGGGTGTCCCAAACGCATGTGCCATAACATAAGATCATTATTTTTGGAGGATAAAGCAGAATTACAAATGATAGTAGAACTTAGGTTTCTCATCCAGGTAACTTCAATATAGTAGAGCCCATCAAATTCCTTAGCACTGCCAATCATCTTCCCCGATAATAGGTCCTGAAAGATACAACGAAAAGAATATAAATTAACAGAACAATTGGAATCTCTGGTAATGCAACTAACAGAAAGCAAATGACAGTCAAGTTCAGGAACATAAAGGACATTTTTTAGGATGATAAAGTCAGAAATTTGGACGTCTCCTATTCCTGCCACAGGAAGAAAAGTTCCATCTGCAATCTTGACCTTTAAATTTCCTATACACGGAGTATAAGAAATGAAAAACTCTCTAGAATCAGTCATATGATCAGAAGCCCCAGAGTCAATGACCCATGGGTCACAGGATTTTGAGGATTTAAGAGCACGAATAATTTTACCCTTATGAGCCAAAGTAGCAATAGGAGTATGCCTTTGTAACTGACCAGAGGATTTCAAATCTGAGAGCATTTCCATGATTTTGCTCAGTTGATCATTACTGGTTGTAGCAGTGGTGTCTGGATGATTTTGCTCACTAACCACTTGATATCCACGGGCTCGTGAATTCTTTCTGGGTTTCCAGTCTACAGGCTTTCCATGTAAATCCCAGCATGTGTCTTTAGTGTGGCCTTGTTTTTTGCAGTGATCACACCAGGGGCGACTTTTCTGAGGTCTGCCTTGAAATTCAAATGCTGAATTTTTTACGATCATAGCAGAACTTTCAGATCCACTAGTAACTTCTTCTTTCATCATGACTCTCCTCCTTGCCTCTTCACGCCTTACTTCAGAGAATGCTTCCTTTATAGATGGAAGTGGAGTATGAGCTAGGATTCGGCTTCTAATATCATCCAAACTTTTGTTCAGGCCTGCAAGAAACTCAAACAATCTTTCTTTTTCAACTCTCCTTTTAGAGAGCAAACAATCCTCAGTACATTTCCATTCGTCTTCACAATAAGAGTCTAATTATTGCCAAAGCGATACCATTTCAATGTAATACTCATTTACCTCCCTATTTCCTTGCTTGGTTTGCCACAAGCGAGTCTTAATTTCAAATATTTGAGCAGCATTCTCACCATCAAAGTAAGCTTCATGTGCAGCATCCCATACCTCTTTTGACGTGTTGAGAAACAAAAAAGTACGCCGGATAGAAGGAGCCATTGTACTGGTCAGCCACAAAATCACCATGGAATTATCATTCTTCCATTGTTGATAGGCTGTAACATTATTAGCAGAGGGGGCTTTAGTGTCACCAGTGAGATAGCCTCCCTTTCCACGACCCTCAATTGCCAGTTTGACTGATCTTGCCCATTCACGATAGTTACTTCCAGTAAGTTTTTCCATAGTGAACACAAATGAGGACCCATCCGTGCTCCCTCCAAAAATAGGCTGAGTTGCATTATTTCCAGACCCATCCGTGACAGCCTTATCAGTCTCTGTGTAGGTCATTTTTCGTTTAACTGTTGGACCCAGTAATGAGACACCCAGTACAGTAGAATGGCCGGAAATGTGCCGATGTAGCCGGAGAAAAGAAACGGAGATGATTGGCCGGTGCACGCGCTCTCACGTGCCGGCTCGTGGGATGGATCCGAAACTGTCGGACGGCGCGTGTGGCTCACGCGCTGCTCAGACGGCGACCGGACTTCAGGGTTTTGCCGGTCGGACAAGTCTGATGACCCTCAGACGGCGCGTGTAGTCACCGGAAACGTGGATATACTGGCCCTCACTCACTCACTCACTTTGACGGGAAGAACCGGATGTCAGATGGAAAACAGAACCAAGGTGGCTCTGATACCATGTGGAAAAATGAATCTTTTCATTCTGAATTGTATATTACAAAGGTAGGAAGCAATGGATATATACACCCCAAAATGAATCTCACTAATAAATGCCTAATCACCCTAATAATTACAGATCTGATCTTATGATTCACCATATCAAACCTAATATTTACAATAAAGGAAAGAAAATAAAACTAGATATTTCTACAAAATCAACCTACTTTGACAGACAAATTGTGATTAGAAAATATGTTCTTGTGTACTATTATTGTTTTCTTTTCCTTTATTATGTCTAAAATGATAAATATTGGTGTCTACATCTTCAATTGTTCTTGGATTCATTCTTTTTGTTAATTCAGTATGGCAAAAGTTGGAGGAAGAGAATGCTGATTTCTTCAGGGCATATTACATAAGATTAAAATTGAAAAAGCAAATACTCCTGTTCAATCATTTGCTTGAGAAGCAGTATCAACTGATGGAGCGTTCCGTGGCTCCAAAGGTTCCATTGGCTTCAATACAGAATGGAATTCATCCAATGACTGGTAAATCTTGCCTCAGATTAATGAAATTCATCCAGTTTGCATATAAAAAACTAAACAGTGAATTGTGTTGACTGGCACTTAGATTGCCATTTTTATGATATGTTTATTATTCATATATGATTGTTATTCTAACTGCACTGTTCAAATCCTAGCTGGCAACTTGTATCTGGTCATATTTCTCATGGCTAAGATCATAATTGATTAGTAATTTCCTTTTGAGAATGGGAAAGAATAAATACTGAGCAAATGCATTGGGTTTATAGAAGTTTATTCAACCCAACTAGACTTAGTGGCTCAAAAAAAAAACCCAACTAGACTTGATGACTTATGATATCATTAATATATGCAAGCCTCTGCTTGTAGGTCAACCTTAACAATATTGTATTAACAAAGTAGTGTATTAAGCTACATATATGATATCTCAAGATGTTGATTAGTGGCACATCGTTCCCCTTTAGATAAAATGAAGGGTGAGTACACTGGCTAAAAAACCCTATGGATATTTGTGCTTTTTTACTTGCCCATTTTCAAGAAATGAAAATGTTTTTTTTTCTTCTATACTTCATTGTTTTCTTTGGATATCCAATCTTGCCGTTTTATCTTATATCTTTCAAGAATTGAACTCCAATTTTGTACATATATTCAATCATCTTCATATTCTAAGTGATTGGCAATATATATTTGTTGTTCTTTTTTGTTTATAAGTCACATATTTCCAATGAATTTAGTGATTTACTTGGGCTTCTACAAAACACCAACTAATTACATTTGGTCCCCATTGATTTATGAGAAAACAAAACCTGTTTTTGATGTTAACATTCATTTCACTGCAAAAATTTATCAAGAAAAGTGAAAAAAAAGAATCCAAATTGCTTTATCTGAACATTCAGAATCTCAATATCATTAAAACTATTGCATAATCTGTCAACAATTAAATGTTTTAACTTTTAACTGCTTTCACT
This sequence comes from Adenanthera pavonina, assembly GCA_026686845.1. Classification (NCBI taxonomy): domain Eukaryota; kingdom Viridiplantae; phylum Streptophyta; class Magnoliopsida; order Fabales; family Fabaceae; genus Adenanthera; species Adenanthera pavonina. The sequence continues at coordinate 34,192,383 of JAIVEN010000006.1, forward strand.
ACAAGTGAAGAATCTTGATGAGGTGTATAATATAATAAATGCCATAGCCAATTTAATGTAAATATCAAGGGGTATCCAACAGTCATATCTATTGTTTATATCGATAAGTACCTAAGATGTATGGATATGGACACGAACAGGAGACAAAACATTGATACGGACACAACCACGTGAGAAAATGTGAAGTGTTGATATGAGTGTATGATATTGAAGTGTCTATGTTAAATAGGTGTATGCTGTTATCTTCTTTGGATGTAAATTGTGCTTGAATAAACTCAATAAGGGAGGAACAAATAAATTTTATGGGGGAGGGATAGTTGCAAAATAGAAACACTTGTGGGGTATTGACTCTCACTGGCCTTTACTCCAAATTTAGGTATTTAGATCTTGGTTGAATTGGATATTGATATTAGTGGATTCGTGAGGATTTATGTTGCCATATTAATGCTTGGAAAACTTTCTTGATCTTAAAATCCTTTGAGTGTTTTGCAAATACTTCCAGGTTTAGTTGCTGAATAAGTGAATGTCATATGTGCTGTAAAGATAAACTAGATAATTGTTTCATATTAAGTTCAATACTTCTGTTATCTTTTTTCTCTTATTCCCCCATTATTCTATAGTATTACTTGTTTGCAGTGCAGTCAACAACCTCCCTATGGGATACCCAGTGTTACAGCAGCCTCCCAATATAACAACAGGTCAACCACATATTGACTCCATGGGTTCTGGTACATCAAGTTGTCATGTGGTTAATGGAGTCCCAGCTCCGAGCAATTTTAATTCCATTCAGATGAATTCTGGGAATGAGTGAGAACTTACTATATCCTTTTTTTAACACATACTGAACAAGAGCACTTGAGAGGTCTTTTATTTTGGCGTTTAGGGTGTTCTCCAGATGATTTAGGATTATTGTGGTTTTTTGTATTTCGCACAGTCTGAAATGTCTAAATGGATATTGTGTTGTTTAAAAGTTAAACCTGCTTTGATTAATGAGCTATTTGTTAGCATAGCTATCATGCACTTAAATACTAAAGTTGAAAAATGGAAAGCTAACTGCTAAGTTACTTCTTTGTTTTGCTCAGTATAAGTATTTTGCTTGATAGAAATTCCGCTAATGGCAGCTACTTTTGTCGTTGTTGAAGCATGGTGATGGACCACAGTGCTCCTGATATGGCTCCTGTAATTCCATCAGTTAGCTCAATGTCGGAAATGGCAGTCAGTCCTACATCAGTAGCATCCAGTGGTCGTTTCCCCTTCACTGCATCAGATTTATCAGGAATGAACACTGAAGTATCATCACTGGATACAGCCTTTGCGTCTGATGTAGCCAGTTCAGAGGGACTGCAACTTGCACCAGATGGAAACACTGGAAATTCCAGATCGCTTGATCAAATTCAGTGGAATTTTAGCCTATCTGATTTAACTGCAGATTTGTCAAACTTGGGAGGTATTATTTTATTTGACTTTATGCAATTCATTTTTAGATTTTTGGTTTAGTTCAACTTAGAGCTCTTTGAGAATCGAATAGACAACTTACATTGCTCTATTATATCATGACACTCCTTCAGCAAGAGATTTGTAGTGAAGGTGAAGCTGTTGGAAACCTGTAATAACTTCATAAAAGTGCTGTAAAATGTAAAAGCTTTCTGTGTCATTATGGGAGAACTGGTGTTACATATTTACTTTAGAAAGTTATGGCCTCTAAATTTCATAAAACATTGAGTTTTGCCAACAGCACTAATAAATTATCATTCTGTTATGAATGATTTCAGTCCATGAATTTCAAGTAAATGAATGGTTAATCACTTTTTAGATGAATATACTTTATGGGGTCAAGGGAGCAACCAAAATTGTTTGCAAAGTTCACTTAATTTGGACAACTGGACATTCTTATGTTTTTTTCATTAATTATCGAATTCTTTGCAGATCTAGGAGCCTTGGGCAACTATCCTGGTTCACCATTTTTGCCGTCTGATTCAGATATGTTGCTTGAATCTCCAGATCAAGATATTAATAATGGTAAGTGCATCTATGTGTGTGTTTGTGTAATCCTTTCCTTCTTACATGTCCTAACTTTATAATTTCGGTGAACAATAATTGGCATGAAATGCACATAACAATTGAATTGACGACTCAATACTTAAATGCATTAGAAAGAACTCAAAGTTTCTATAACTAGACACATCAAGAGAGGACCTAAAACCATAAAGAATTAGTATCTCAGTAAGGAAATCAGAGAAAGAAATCAAATATTTAAAGCTAGATAACTAATAATGAAGTAAAAAATTGGTAACTATACACTTCACTTTTGATCAAAATGCCTCACCTTGTGAGTGCCATCTATGTTCCATAAAGACACGTCCAGTGAAACGCAAAAGAGGAACAGTGGAAGTCCCCAAGTATAATTGACTAATTCCATTCTGTTAACTACGTTTTGCATCCAAAAATGTGGCTAAAGGTTCAAATATCTTGAGGTAAAACGTTTGAGGCTATAGAATCCGTGTATATATTCTCATCAACAAAGCATGTGGCTTGGGCTTAGTTAGAATTAAGCCAGACGGCAATAAGAAAAAGTTAAGGCTAGATCTTAATTTAATGTTTCTTTGCTTCCATAACCTTTGATATATGTTTGTTTCCTGGTTTCTGGCATGCTCCTTTACTTCAGGCTCTGGTAGTATTAAGCACTGGTGGAGTGCTTTTGGCACTAAAGCTACACAAAAGAACTCTCACTATTTTCTTCTTTAGTCTGAGGCACCTACCATTGTGATTTGTGATAGATAGAAGATCCATGTGATCTATGTGATTTGGCATTTTCTAAGGCATATAGTTTGGTTTTGGTATCCGTATTATTTTGGTGCTGTTGTGTGTATCAATCCAATATAAAAGTTTTAACTTTTAAGATCACATTCTAATATAGATGTATACTGTTTATTTTTCACATTCTAATAAAGAAGATGGGGAGAAATTTTAGCAAGGGGTATCTGCAATAAATTAAAACTTTGATTGTGGATGCCTCATGAACCCGAAGGTCATAAGGCTTAACTGACTTGAAAACCTTATTTCAATCCTAGCCCGTCTCTTTATTAACCAACTTCTGTATGAAGTTATTGACTTTTATATGACTCTTGGGTTGTGTTAATAGCTTCCTTATAGTGTTTTTTAAGGTAAGGCCATAGAAGTAGCTTTGGACTTATTCTCATGTTCCATGCTCAACTTCGTATCAGCTTGTACTTAGTGGATGTTTATATACTTGATTTGTTAAATAATGTTGTAAGAAATGGTTTTTGTTCTTCAAAGTTGGCATTTGGTGACAGACATCTGCATTCTGGAAGGGAAATATATCTGTATAATGCTTGAATCCAAGTGGAACTTGTAACAATGGCAGCTTTGTTTTTATTTCAGTGGATGACTTCCTTGTGAGTTCTGAGCCGCAGTGCTCTCAGTCCGATGAGCAGAAGTCATAGACGAAGGTCAGGCAACTTATGTTTGACATTAAAATTGTTAGGTTAGTCAAAATTGGATGAATTAATGTCATTCAGTTTAATATGGGACTTTCTGTTGCCAAAGTGTAGTCAAATTGTCCTTCATTATCATCATGCAGATAGAAAATCTCATTGTTACTGGTAGTTGTATTCTTCTGTATTCATTCGACAAAACTATTGTTTGGAAGACTTGGGGGACTTCAGAATTGATGAATTTGGGTACGTTTTGGTTGAAGATGAAGCTTATTCATTTCTTTGGTTATGTCTGTTATTGCTTAAACATTCATTATTGGTATGCGTTTGGTTTGTTGCTGCAAGCAGTGTTGACTCTCATGAATCCAACCGATCAAATGAAAGCCTTATCTAGTGTATTTTTGAGAGTTTTGTTTTGGATAGAATGAATTACAGTGAGATGGTTTATGAACCTTAGTCATTATTTGAAGGAATTTTTTTACAAAAGAGTGAGATAACAAATGATAGTTTCCGAAGTCATTTTTAGTCATCATAAACTTAATTTTTTTGTCTTCCAAATTAGGGGGTCAATAATGGAATGATCTAAGATTAATATTATAATTATAAAATTATCCACATTTCTATATAAATATGTATCGCATCTCTCACTTTTCTCTCGTTCCTATGTTCACCTCTCTCCACTTGCCTTTTTTTGTTATATCATGTTTTCTTCGTATGCCTTATCCCATATTGAATTTGTTTTTATATCTATTTTATGTATAATCTTATTTTTCTTTTCAACCCAAATTGCTTCATCTTTTAATTAATATATATTTACAAATTTGATAGCTATTTTTTTGTGATAAATATTTGATTATAACTTAAAAAGCTTTTTTTTAAACTAAACCACTAGTTTTATCTAAATTAATTCATTGGGGTAAAGAGCAAAAAGATTATAATCCATTCTGTTTTGTCTATTTTATGCTAATTCTCAAATAATGGTTAAATAAAATCATTCCTTTTATGAAATTTTCAAATAATAGAATATTATGTTTCGTTTCACCTTTTTCTATTACACTATTTCACTAATAACTGTTTCTAAACTCTCAAATGTACCTCTAGATTTTGTGTTATTCTTTTTATTGGGTGGACCCTACAAATGTACAAGGTTGACCTTAGTAACAAAATTCCTTAGAGTATTTGAAGTGCTGAACCTAACCAATCAACTAACCTAACCGCCTTTTGGTTGGAGGGGTGAGGAAGGGAGAGAAAATTAAAATATAAGGTGAGATAAAAATAGCCAAGAAGAATTCTTCTAGTGAGTGGCAATAGGATTCATCATGCCAAAAGGATTCATCATTCAAGCAATCAAGAGAGGGAAGGAAAAATTGGATGTTGTAAAAAATAATGAAAAAAATTAATTTTATTAATTAATAATAAAAATGATATAAAAGACAACACAACATTTTTTTGGGATAAGACCTAGGTAGATTTTCTTTTGGTCAATCAAACTTACGTGGCAGGACAAAGTCATCTAATGGGATAAGATTTATGTACTTAGACTTATATACTTAAAGTACCTTTACCGAATCAATTTAAAATACATAGATTTTAAATTTAAGAATAAATTGACAATATGACTAACAAAAATTATTTATAGAATAAATAATGCTTGTAAAATTTCACTTGTCCTAATTTAATTGGATTAAAGTATATTAAGTATATAAATAAGTTTTTTTCCTATTTTTTTACGGAGACATTACAGGTTACACAATTTATTTAAACATCATTTTTCACGATTTTGTTTTCTAGTAGTTTTTATTCTTTAAACCAAACATTACCTTATGGATCATATATTTGATGATTGATGTCAAAGAAAAAAAAAAGAATGTCCAAACAACATTGTAAGCCCAAAATCAATTTAATTTGCAGATATTTTTTATTATTCAAATAGTATTGAACACCAAAATATTATGAGGCTAAAACTCTTTAATTGATTTGAATAATTCATATTTTATATATTTTTTATTCTATTATATTAAAAAAATTAAGACACAAAATAAAAATAATATTATAATAATAAATTTAAAAGAAGATGATAAAAATATAATATGAGGATATGATAAATCTAAATTATTGCTCAAGGCCGTAGGAAATACATCAGGTCCAAATAACATAAGAAAGAAATCATCAAACATCATTATCATCTATATATCAATATATTGATATATACATTATGAGTAATGTGGCTCAACATTTCAAATGGATTTTCTCTTTAATAGGCTTCTATTGTTGGCCTAAATTCAATAAACACAGTTCACATGTGAAAGACCCTTTTTCTTATGACCAAGCCCAATCAAAGCTTCGATCTTTGGATGAAAAATTTTTTTTTTGCCTTCTTTCCAATCCATTCTAAACCCTAACAGTTCATTTGGTTCAATTACAAAGGGTATAAGGGGATGTAAATGGGATTACATTACTTGGGTAGCTGTGTTTGGTTGAATAGATTATATTTACAGTTGTGAAGCTGATTACATACGTGGCTGTAAATGACTTCACAACCCAAAAGTCATATATTGGGGATTACATACCTATAATTGGGATGAAAAGACCATATCACCTTTCACAAAAAAAAAAAATTTCCTCTAAGCCGCCACTATTGTTGATCATCGACAGTCAGTTGCCCCCGTGGGTCATCGGTCACCATCGGCCACCATTGTGGCTGGTGATCGGCCAGTGGCCACCACCATTGTTGGTCACCGGCCATCAACTGCCACTATCGTTGCTAGTCACCCAGTTGCTAACCGCCAATTACCATTATCGTTGTTGGTCAAGCAATACCACTACTGGTGGTTTCGCCACCAAGAAGCACTATCACTTTAGGGGTAATTTGGACTTTTTTAAATTATCTATATTTAATTAAATGTAAAAATTAAATCTATTTCCCACATCCTAATATCATACCAAATAAATTCATTTGTATTTTATTTATATTACTTTAAATTACATCCCTTTACCCCTGTAATTCAACCAAATGGGTTGTAACCCTTCCTCCTGGATCTAGATCCCCAGCGTGGTGTTTTCTTACTTGATTTTGGGCAACAGGTGCATCTTAGTCATCCTGCAATCCAAGTGTATACAGAACGCCATATCATGTAGATCATGAAGCCTCATCTGCACCATCCATTGTGTTATAATCTTGGTCATCCATTTAAATTTCCTATTTCTGTTTATACCCATCTCCTTTAGGAACCCCTATCTATTTCCTTGTCAGCAACATAGAGCTCATCCACTTCAGTTAATCTACTTCAGTCGCTGCCTTGCCTGTCATAGAGGTTTTAGTCTTCAGCCACCACTGTTTACTGAGATTAGATTTCTCAATGTTAGTCCTCTATGTGACTCTTCTTCCTCTATGTTATTCATGCCTCTCTTCCTTATTCTTCACTGTGTTTCAGTTCAATTTCTCATGTGCTTTCAATCTTTGATCTCCCTCATTGATAGAGTGTAAAGAGGAATAAAATGTAAATGGGAATGAAATGTATTTTCATTGATTTACTATTCATTACAATGATATGGTATCTATACTATTTGAGATAGAGCCCTAAAAAATCAAGGTCTTCAAGAAAGATCCAGGGAGAAGAACAAAATGAAATAGAGCAAAATCGACATAGTATAAAACATGATGACATGCCATGAATAAGATGACATGGAATGGTCAAATGATGACAAGGATCAATGTTGACCTTTTGCCCCAACACTCTCCTGCGAGCAAAACAGGATGGGAAAGATAGTTAAGCTCGATTAGAGATGACTAAAGTGAGAAGTAGATGTAGGTTTTGTAAGCACGTCGACAAGTTTATCCTTGGAAGAAATGATATAGACTTGAAGAAGTTTGGATGCCAATCGTTCATGAAACAAAATGATAGTCGAGATCAATATGTTTGGTGTGAGAGTGCATAATTGGATTAGCAGCAAGATATGTGGCACCAAGATTATTGTAGTAGAGGATAGGGGAACGATGAAGAAAAATACCCAGCTCAGACAATAGATTTTGTAGCCATATTAAATCATAGGTTGTTGTGGTAAGTGCTTTGTATTCAACATCAGTGCTTGACTTGGTAATAGTGGGTTGCTTTTTAGAGCTCCAGGAGAATAGATGAGGACCAAGAAAGATAGAAAAGCCACTAGTAGAGTGATGTTCATCCAACAAGCTAGCCCAATCAACACCAGAGAATGCTGAAAGGGAGAAAGAAGAAGATTTTTGCAGTGGCAACCCAAAATGAGAGGTATGTCGTAAATAGCGCAAGATTCTTTTGATTGCTTGCTAGTGAAGTTCAGTGGGAGAGTGCATGTATTGGCATAATTTATTGACTGCAAAGGCAAGATCAGGTTGAGTGAAGGATAAATATTGAAGACTGCCTACTATGCTTCGATAGAAGATAGGATCATTAAAGAGAGGGTCTTTGGAGGCAGTAAGTTTGGTGGAGGTAGCCATCGAAGTGGTGATACGTTTGGCATTATGCGTTTTGGCTTTGTTGAGAAGGTCAAGAATGTATTTACATTGGGAGAGAACAAGACCGTAGTTTGTTTATAGCACTTCAACACTGAGAAAGTAGTGTAATGAGCCTAGATCCATGACAAGAAAGGAGGAAGAAAGGGTTTTGAAATGGCTTTAGCAGAGCTTCTAGTAATGATGATGTCATTGACATATATAAGGACAAAAAGAGAGTACTGAGTAAAGGAATTGATAAAAAGAGAAGCAACAGATTATCATTGACAAAAGCCAAGAGTTGTAAGAGTAGAATGAAGTTTGGAAAACCAAGTTTAGGGAGCTTGTTTAAGGTTGTAAATGGCTTTGTTTAATTTACAAATATGAGATAGAAATCTAGATGAGTGAAGACAGGAGGTTGTTGCATATAAACATCTTTGTCTATATCACCATGGAGGAAGTGATTTTGAATATCAGTTTGTTAGAGAGACCAAGTGCAAGAAACAACAAGAGAAAGAAGAACTTTGACAGTAATAAGCTTGACAACAGGGGAGAAAGTGTCCAAGAAATCCACAAATGGTTGTTGATGGAAGCCTTTAGCAACCAGACGAGCTTTGTATCGATTTATGGTGCCATCAGGGTTGTACTTAGTGCGAAAAATCCATTTGCAGGCAATAACATTTGTTGCAGTAGAGGGAGGCACCAAGGTCCATGTATTATTGGTTTAAAGTAGAGCCTAAAACTCATCATATAAAGCTTGTTGAAACTATGAGTGTTAGAGGGTATCAGAGATGGAGCATGGTTGAATGGGTGGAGAGACAAGGTGTGAAAGATGAGTTTTGAGAAGAGGCTAGGGAATAGTGCCATTAATGTATACTTTGGGGTGGAAAATATTGAGTTAAGAATGAGTGACCATGAGATGAGTTTTGGGAGGTGGTGGAGGAGAAGGAGACAAGGAAGAAGATGAAGTAGAAGATGGTGAGGAGACTAGAGAAGAATGAGTAAGATCGGGTAGGGGTAGGAGAAGAGGGTGAGGAATAAAGTTATCAGGTGGGTCAATAGGGAAAATGCATTAAGGTGGAGAGTGTGGGTTTGGGTTGAAAATTGGCCCAGGATGCACAGAGGGAAGAGTAGCGGTGCAGAAGGAGTGGTATTGGGCTTGTGGTAAGTGAATAGAAAAAGGATATTGAGTTTCATCAAATATAACATCTTTGGATATGTAGATACGGCCAGTGGACAAGTCATAGCAAAGATAACCTAAGGGATGTAGGCTGTATCCAAGAAAGGTACATAGATGTGATCGAGGCTCAAGTTTATTTTTGGCCTAGGGACATAGATTGGGCCAACATGTAAACCTAAAAACCTTTAAAAAATTATAATTTGATGCAGACCCAACTAGTGATTGATAAGGACACTTATTATTAAGACTTGGAGTAAGTAGCTGATTAAGAAGATAAATCACAACTTTGAAGGCATAAGTCCAAAACGTTTTTTGCATGGAGGCATGAGCCAATAAAGCAAGACTTGTTTCAATAATTGCACGATGCTGATGTTCAACAGTACCATTTTGAGCATGAGTGTGAGGGAAAATATGTTGGTGAGTAATACCCATGGATTACAATTGATGATTAAGAGATCTATATTCTTCTCCTCAATCAGATTGAATGGATTTAATTTTAGTATTGGAAAAATTTTGAATATGAGTTTGGAATGCAAGAAAAACATGTAGTACTTTATTCTTTGTTTTAATTGGAAATAACCACATATAATGACTAAAATCATCTACAAACAAGACAAAGTGATGAAAACCATCAATAGAAAGAGAAAGGGAAGGACCCATACATCATTGAAAATTAAATTTGAAGGTACATAAGAGCAATTGGAAGATGCTGTAAAAGTAAGAGCATGACTTTTTGAAGTGCAATAGGCTGAGCAAAGACCAGATGACCTTTTTGATGATATTGAAAGATCATGAGAAGATAATATTGTTAGATATGCTGGCTTCCCAAGAGGGGGGTGAATTGGGAAGATTAAAATTTTCTGCAAAGGTCAAGAGAATGATAAAAGCAAAAGTGACAGTAAAAACAGAGTATAAAGGAATAGCAAGGTAAAAGCAGTATAAGAGAAGAGAAGACACAGATGTTTATCCTGGTTCAATCTATTTATCTTGACCTACATCCAGTCCCCAAGCCACTACTTGAGATTTTTCACTATCTTGCAAGAATTCAGTAGGCTTCTTACAATTGCCTCAGTACAACTTGATGCTCTGTTCTTAGAGCTTACAATATCACTCTTTGCACTCTTGTTAAGTGCTTCCCAAATCCCTTGTGATATTTTCTCACAAGAAAATCTTTCTTCCAGATGAAAATAAGATTGATTACAGTGATTGAACTCTCTAATTTAGAGTGTATATGAAAGTTGAAGTACAGAAAATGAAGTATGTGAGAGTAGGAGACTTTGACTTAAGAATTTAGCAGAGTTTCTGTATATACAATGTAAAATCGTTACCCACATCTTCAAAATAAAGTTTTATTTATAGATTTATGTCTTAACTATACGTTAGAGACAAGATCTAGCCGTTAGAGACGTTACCCAACGATTACTCTGAAAAACTATCTGTTCACCAACCGCATTTAATGCGTCTGACACTCAAAGTTTGAATTTTGGTGGGTCAATAGACGAATTTTGTAGAGACCGAAAGTTAAAGACTTTAACGTTAAACTTCGAAGTTCGCCTGTTCTAAAACAAAATTCGAATTTTCATCTTTAACAAATGTTTCTATGTTGGAACATACGAATTTTCAAGTTTAAAGTACTTTTGATAAGTGTAAACAGTTATTCCATATTGCTACAGTGCCTTTGAAGTTTTGAATTTTGGTGCCCAAAATTCATTTGTCAGTGGGCAGCTCAATAAGGTACAATAGTTCTTCTTTTTGAAATTTGAATTTTCAAAAGCCAAAGTTTGTCTGTCAGAAAGAGCTCTTATCAGACTTAATTCAAAGTTCGAATTTCTGAATACTAAAATTCATATGTTAAAAGATTATCATAACAGACTTACAAGCTGTATTTCCAAAGTTCGAATTTTCAAAATCAAAGCTTGTCTGTTAGAGGACTAACTTAGAACTTTTTTTAAACTTTACTTTCAATGAACTTTGACATATTCTCAGACAAATTTTTCATTTTTCATAAGTTATGTTTTACCCGAAATTTGAATTTTCAAAGATGAAATTCGTCTGTCAGAGGGACCTCTTTTTTGACTTACATATTTCCACTCCGAAGTTCAAATTTTAGATACCAAAGTTCAAATTTTCAAAGCAACATATCAATTTTAACACTTCAAAGTTCATCTGTTAGTGGGTATTTTTCAAATATTTCATGAATTATCATAAAATCACATTTTTAAAACATTCTTTTGCAAGTTCAAAGTTTTTTACTCAATTTAAATATAGTAAGAAATTCGATATCTAATCTTATGCTAGTTTTTCTTGGATTTCTCTACCTGAGATCTTTTGTACACCTTGGATATCTTCTTTCCAAGCTCTAGTTGGTTGGTTTGGAATCATCAAAACACTTGATTCAACAAATATATGCTCAATGACATGAAAGGCTGGGTGACCAAGACGGTGATGCCACTGATTGAAAGAAGTGTGTTTACCAATATAGGCTTGACAAGATTTTGAGGAAAGTAGAGGATAGAGATCATCCGGTGTTGACCCTTGAAGAAGAAACTTCTCATATTTTTTGTCCTTTAAAAAGGAAAAATTAGAGTGAAATTCAAAATAAGTAGAGTTATCATGAAATAAATGTTTGATAGCTAACAAATTTTTGCTTAAAAGTAGAACATGTAAGATATTAGTAAGGAGGTAGTTACCATGAGGAGTAGGAAGTATGCCTGTGTTCTGATGCTTGATGGGCAAAGAGGTACGATCTTCAATTTTGACAGTGTTAGGTCTAGTATATGGCTCAGCATGAGGATTTAATTTGGACAAATCTAGTATCATATGATGCAAGGCTCCATTATTTGAATACCACTAGTCATTATCAATGGAAGACATAACAAAGTAATGAGCAAAGATAAAGGGTGATGGTGGGACTTGATAAGCTTGTTTGAACATGTGGAAACAAGTTAAGGCAATATGGCTAGCTTGTGAACACACTTGATAGATGAGCTTAAGGTCCAATCTAAAATATGAAGCTTTAGATCCAAAATATGTTGACCTGGTTCAGCCTGTATGATTAAATCTAACACCATGCGAGAAATAACCACCTTGAGTTCCTTCGTGAGCTTGTGAACCAGAGAAGATGTAATAGAAGGCATCTGCTTCACCTTGACATTGGTTGTGATTTTAGTGGTTGTGATTGGTGAGGAATGATGCTGAGTAAGACGTGACTCAAAAAAAAAAAACAAGAAGATGGCTTAGAAACTCCTCTTGCAATCCAAAATCAGAATGAGTGGTGAGGGATGCAAAAATAGGGTCGAATTTGGATCCTATAACTTCAAGAAGGTAGGCGTTAAGTTTGAGATATGTGAGAGTTTGTTGGGAGTTTCGATACATACACGGTGGAAAACTCCATTGAAATCCCTCCCGCTGATTCGTCAACGTTGCTTAAATCGAGATGTAGAAGAAGAATTTACCTCTAGTGCATTCCTTTGGTGTTCTTTTCATTTTGTCAGACTCCACGAACTGGCGTCTGATCAGCTCCCTCTACCAGTATCTACATGAACGGTGAGTCTAACTCGAACGGTTTGCTAGCATTTCTATTTCTGAACATTCTTATGTTCTGTGTTCATTTGTACGTTCTTTGTTCATCCATACACTTTCTATGTGTGAGTTTGTGGCCGCTCAATCTCTAGGGTGAGTAAAGACTCTCTCTTGATTCTATATATAATAAACCTAATCTATATAATTATCTAGATAAGGTTTATTATTTGATTAATTTAAATCAATTATTTAAATTAAATCAAATCTTAATTAAATAGATTAGTTTAAATTTAAATCTATCTAATAGAATAATATGTAAACCAACTATTTAATCTAAATCTAGAATCAAATCTAAATCAAATTTAGATTATGACATTAGTTTAAATTTAAATCTATCACATAGAATCAAATTTAAAACTAATTCATTTAAATTAATTTGAATAATAAAAAAAAATATATATATATATTTCAAAATAATATAATATATCAAACATATATATACTTCAAATTTTATAATATATATATCAAATATATATAATTCAATTGCCCTAAATTGAACGTTAAATTCATTGAATCTAGATAAATTTTAGATTCAATGAATCTAGACATTTTAACTCGAGTTGGTCCATTCTTGTGTGCAATCCTGTAGGTTCATATGATGTTGGTAGTTGACCAATAATACTATTGAACCCATAAGTCACAAGTAGCCTTTAGCAAGACATTGTGACTACACAAATTATATGAAATCGGTGATCCAATGTAATCTATCATATAACCCAATTACATCCCTTTTGTCTCATGATATATAGGTCAATTATGAGGTATGAAAAAGTCATCCTCATCTTACTTGACCATAACTTTCTCGATCTCCGAGCAAACTAACAGGACAAATGGAAACTCTTTCATTTGAACATGACTATGCATTTCTTAGTCTTACTTATTAAGGGGCCCAGATATATCTCTCCATTAATTAGAGGGGCAAATTCCATCTTGACCATTTATCTTCCTCCACACGAGTTTCACTATGTCCGATCATAGCCTTTATAATCTCCTGACTAAAGATGACTTTTGACTATGCCAAAGTATAGTGTTCTCCATGTAGAAAACCATGGTGATCTCAGGTCTGAGGGCTTAGTGACACGATTATATATGAGATATGCTTTTGACTTGATCCATGTAGCTATCTTATGATGAGTCGATCCAGCGCCTATTCCCTAACATGAGTTTATGATTTTGATTTGTATCTTAATAAATAATTATCAATCAAAGTCATATTAGCTTTAATTCATCATTATTCTCACAAAGATGATTGACTAGGGATATTTAGGATAAAATAACTTATCCAAGGATATTATTATAAAGATAAACATGCAAACAATATAATAATGTAATAAAAGGAAAAACACCTTCTTTTTTCATAATGAAGTACAATGTTCATAATACAATAATTGGCTTATGGCATAATCTCCAACCCTGCAGCAGCTATGGAATTAGCAATTAGATTCATTTTATGAAAATAATCTGAAATGGTGTCTCCTCCTTTCTTGGTAGAGGTGAGTTATGCTTGCCATTGAATGAATCTGGCTTGAGAATTATGAGGAAATAGAAGTTCCAGAGCTTGCTAGGGAGCTTGTGCTATTTTGTGCTTCATGATGTAAGGGATGAGATTTTTTGATATAGAGGAAATGAGAAGGGAGACAATCAATTGGTCTTGTTGGAACCACTTGGTAAAGGCAAGATTTGGAGTGTGGTTGGCAAGAAGAGGTGAAGTTTTTGGATCGATGCCATCAATGTGTGCAAACAGTTGTTGGCCATATAGGTAAGGTAACATTTATGCTTTTCATACTAAATAATTATCATTGTTCAATTTTATGGTAACTAGATGAGGAAAGGAGGAGATATAAATTTGAATATTGTTTTGGGGGAGTCGATGGTGTGGTAGTATTGGGTGATAAATGGGTTTGGTTATTTTGATTAGGGTTCAAGGTATGAGAGGTGGATAAAGAGTCTTGGGAAGGAGGTGGATCAAACTTTGACATTTTATTAGAGTTTTGGTACCATAAAGAGGAATAAAATGTAAATGGGAATGAAATGTATTTTCATTGTTTCACTATTCATTACAATGGTATGGTATTTATATCATATAAGATAGAGTCCTAAAAATATCAAGATCTTCGAGAAAGATACAAGTATAAGAACAAAATGAAATAGAGCAAAAATGACATAGTATAAAACATGATGACATGGCATGAATAAGATGACATGGAAGGGTCAAAGGATGACAAGGATCAATGTTGACTTGTTGCTTTAACAGAGTGCATTGGTGTGAGTTCAACTATCCTTAGTGTAGTCATTAATTGTAGGGTGTTACGAGTTTAATTAGGGGCTCCATATTTCATATTGCTGCAAGTTTAAAAATGCTAGGTAATCACTCTATGGAGTTTTGGAAGTTCCAGCCAAGGAATTAAAAATGGTTTACAATTGTTAGTATTGAAATGGTAGTTCTAGAAGTTATCCTTTGTTTATTCAATGGAACTCCAAAAAGTTGCTGGCAATGGAACTCCAACAAGTTGCTGGATGTCAAACTTCTTTTGAGAAGAAAAGCTTCTTAACCTGTTTTGCTTCCAAAAACAGATGACAGTTATCAAGTTAGAATAGACAGTGCAGATGCAAGTTTAATAGCTCCATCATGTGGCGTGCTAAGACCTCTTTGATCAATTGGACATGTGAGACATCATTAACTGCACAGAGATGTGGAAAAACTCTCCACATTGAGGATCTAAATCCCTATCCTCCCCGTTCCCCTCATTCCTTCATGCTATGATTGGTTGAGGGAAAATGTAGGAAAGGGAAGGGGAGGGGAGGAGAGGAATTTTATTAAAATCCTTTATTTGGTAAAATAAAAATTGGGGGAGGGTTAAGAAAATTTTGTTAAAATTTCCCTTCACTTTCCCTTGTAACTCCCCCGCCCCCAAAAAATGGGGTAACTTTGGGAGAATGTATCTTTTTATCTTATCTTGATCAAATTGCTTCTAGATATTTATGTATTCTCAGTCTCTTTCTTCATTGACATAGCCCTCATTCTAATGTTATTTTTGCCCTTGCCACTTGCCTATCTTTACTGTGAGTTGCTAGACTGTTTGTAATATTCGACTGCTTCTTTGGGATTGACGACTATCCACACAAACCGACACAAGCTCCTTTGGTGTGCTTTATCATCACTTACACACCTCCTTCCCAGGAGGTCACCCATCCCAAAATTGCTCTAAGTCAAGCACACTTAACTGATGAGTTCTTAAGGGATAGGCTACCGAAAAGGTAGGTGCACTTTGTTGGTATAGGTAGTACCTATCACTTCCTTTAAGCTATCCTTAACCGTATAGTCCCATACCTATATAGTCTCTAGATCTCTCTCGTTCCGGTATGCATTCGATTCATTCATATGCCCCTCCCGCTTAGAAGCCTACCAGGAACCGCTCATTGTCCGTGCCTCATCACTTTTTATCTCACACCCCCTTTCTTGCACCGACGATCACTTCCCGTCCTCATCAGCGCCCGGATGTCACACTGTCACCATCAATGAGCTCTACTCCAAGCATCACTCACTTCATCTATGATGGTGCATCATGTGAAGATTATAGTGGCAAAAAATAGTAATTATAGTGGCAAAAAATATGTAAAATAATTTGTAATTATAGTAGCAAAAACTAATTTGTAATTATAAATTTATATAGAATAGAAGAAAAAATGAAAGAGAAGAAAAGAGAGGAAAAATTAACTATGCTAAAGGTATAATTGTTCAATTATAATTATTTCACCTTTTCTCCCCTCTTAAACCAAACAAGATAATATTAAGATTCTTGCATTAAAATAGTTCACTATTCCTCCATTAAAATATTTCATTTTTCCTCCAACCAAATAAAATTAAAATCCCTTCTTTTTCCTTCCCTCCTACCTTTATCTGCAAATCCCTTTCCTCTATTTCCATCACTTAAACCTTTCCCCATAAATCTCTTCCCTCTTTCTATCACTTGAACCAAACATAGTGTCACTATTCAACTTCACTGATCACTTTCAGAGCTATTTCCATGGGTCGCCAAGCAATTGTTTCCCTTCTCAAGGACATCGTGGGTGCCAGTTTCAGGCTTAGTGCTGCAATTGTCCTTTACTCGAGCCTATACAGTGTCGACGGTGGCTACTGTGCTGTTGTCTGTGACGATTTCTGTAGCATTTTTGTTGAAACCCTCACAAAGGGTTTGTATCCCTTGGGTCCAGAAGCCTTACATAGTTGATGTTCGCTTTCGCTCTTTATCCTTCTCTTGCGTCTCTCAAACCAAGGACTTGTAGATGCTCAATGTCAAAATGCTAGTCCTCTCTCATCCTGACCCCTCTCGCCTCCAGGAGACATTTTGGATTCTTGGTCTCAAGTATGATGAGAAGGGATGATACGATGAGAAGGTTATTCCATCAATCACTAATGAAGTCATGAAGGCCACAGTTGTGCAGTTCAATGACGATAAGATCGCATGGAACACAATGAGGTGTGCCCTCCTTTCGGATCTTGTCCGCAAGAACTTAATCCAGCAAGCTAAGGACTTTAACATAATTGTTGGTGGTGTCTCTTGATGGTTCAATTTTCATTTGACCTTGAATTTGAAAAGGCCATGAAGCAGAAGGAGGTAGCGCAAGTAGATGTAAAGACATCCAAGTATTTAGCGATAAAGGCGAAGTTGAAAAAGGAAGCAGCCATTATCAAAGCCAAGGCAGAGATTGAAGTTCGGAATATTAAGACAATAAGGGAGCTATTTAAACGCAAGGCGGAGTGTGTACTTGAGAAGATTGAGGCATCCAGTGAAGTGGATTCCAGTGAAGTTTAACTCTTCATGTTAATACTGGTAATCTCATTAGTTTATTGCTTTTGTTATATCATTTCGTTTATGTGTTTATAATGGTCAGTTGTCGCCATTGCTCTTGCTTGCTACAAGCCCTTACATATTTCCCTCCTAATTGCAGGGTCAGTGATATGGTTCATGCCATGGCAAGCTTGGACCATTGCTTTTCAAGTTGTCTCTTTTGTTGGAAGAATTTTTTGACCTGCCCTTAATTTTACTGACTAGATCTGAACATAAGTTAGTCTTGTTAAAAAAAATTAGGAATGTATATGAAGCTCAAGTTTGATGAATGGGTTCTCTTATATGTAGAACTATGAATATATGTAAAATACATATAAATGTGTTCTGTGCCTTGCGTAGGTATTTTAGTAAGTTTTATTCAAAGTATTTTGATATATTATGTGCTTCCAGTGATTTTGGTTATCAATTTTGCATTTCAATTTGGTTATATTATATGCAAAATTGATGTTAAAGATCATCTTGATGCAATGATTCTTGGTTCTTTAGTTGTGTGTTTCTACTTGATTTACTAATTTTTTTTGTTTTATTTGTGGCTTTGATTTTGTGGTTCTTAGTTATGTTTCATCTTGATCTATGATTTCTTGGTTATAACATGCATGAAGTAGCATTAATGTACTCTAGGATAGGTTTAGTTAATGAATGAATGAATTGTGATTTGTGGTGTTATGGTAAATTTTTGATTGGCCTTTTGATTAAAATACTGCTCATAGTTTAATGAAAATTGGCATTTGGTTATGTTGATGGTGCCATAGTGGTTTGTAGCTTTTATTGAAATTCATCTTTCAAAAGTAACACTAGATGACCCTGAGTTTGGTTAATTGCTGAAATATGAATGCCTAGCCTTTCAAGAATCTAGATATAGGAAGATGATGGAAATGCATGGAGCATGTGTTAATTCTATCATTACTTTAGTGCAATAGCTTCACAATCTTGAATTCTTCTGTAAGAGAAGGGGTGGGATTATCAACATACTCATTATTTTGGTGAAATTGTATTTTCATGTTAGCTTAAAGCCATAAGTTGCTAGCTGTCTTTTTTTTTTTGTTTGAACTTTGAAGCATATTGCATTATATTTCTTTGTAGAACATAAAAAAGGAGGAATACATCTTGAAGTCCTTACAATTTAGTTCTTGTGAATTATTTTATTAGGTAAGTTATATCTTACATTCCTCGTAGCTAGACTAATCTCAACTTTGGATAAAAATGTTCATTACTTTTGTATTGTACTACTATTTTAATAAGGAATGGTGGTTGTATTCTTTCTTTGAACTACTAGGGCTGAGCAATTCCAGATTGTATTTATTCCTTTTGCATGTGTTGGCATTTTTCTCCTTCAAATGGTTGACTTTCTCATTTGCCATCAGTAATTTCAATTAACTAAGCGTGTGTCCATTTGACACGTAGGAAAGATAACATATATAGAACTTAGATGAAATAGCTATAATTCAAGCAAAGTTATTTCTTATTTGCATGTTCTTTCAACCATTCAACAAATGTTAAGAATGGCTAGGTTTGTTGGTTTTTCTGTTGACCCAGGGATGTCTTGTGTATTGAATTTAGTACCACTAGAGGATATAAATTAATAGGTCTACATACACATGAACACATGCTTGTACAATGGTTCATATAGACAATTGCGAATTGAGTAGTTATTATATGAACATAAGTCTATAGACCATTAGTCACCTTGTTATGCAATGCCCATTTACAACCCTTTGTCATATATTAGTTTATACAGAGTAATTTTTGTCTGTTGTATGGCTAAATCTTTTCACTCAACTCAATGAGCATGGTTCCTCTACACACACTACACATGCACATGCAATAGATGACCTTTAAAAAAAACTGATTTTTTTTTAAATTTTCTATATAAAACATTGATCCTCTATTGTGAAAATCCGTGTTCCAACTCAATTGTACTCTAATTTAAGTAATCCTCGAAGAATTAGTTAATGCAGGTAAAGTAGACGACAATCTTGGTTAATTAGCAATTACATCTCAAAATTAAATTTTCTCCCCTCTCTCAATCCCTTCAAAACCATGAAAATATAACAAAATTCCATATTCCTTAAAAATTGGATTAATAGTTTTTTTTTGTTTTACAATATTAAATTTATTGTAGATATGTCTGTTGCTTTTTGTGAGCTTGTGGTGGTTAGCAGTGTTGACGCAACCATTGTTCTTGCTTTTTACAAGGTCTTACATATTTTCCCTTTTGATTACATAGTCAATGATATGTAACCTCTATGACAAACAATTTTTTAGTAACCTTTATTTTAAATTACTAATAAAAATAATTAATTACTCAAAAAAATTATAGCTTTTCTGTAATTCTGAATAATGTTATGACAACACCTTTTTGTTTCAAATTTTTAATATACAATATTTTTAAGGAATTTTGATTGGTATTAAATTCCTGCTATATTTTCTTTGAATTTTCAATATATTTGATCTTTTTAATCCAAGGTTCATTTGTTATAGTGATGATGAAGGATCCATTATCATATTGTTTGATATTTAATATATAATTTGATGATTTATTTTATTTTATGTTTTATTTGATTTAATTATATGTGTTGAATCATCCACTACTTAATTTTAAAATATGAAAAAAAAAAATCAAGAGAGGGGATGTTATCTTCTCTCCAGATAGACAGGTTATACATTCTTTTATTTTTTTCTTTTTAGAAAAGGTGGTCCTCATACATTATCCATAATCTAAAATGAATTGTAATATTTATAACTTGTAAATAATATAAATTATTACAGACTTTATATTGATTTACTTGTATGATAGTTAAAGCAACACATTGATCTTGGCCCCAAAAAAAAAAAAGCTACACATTGATTTGTTGGTTGTTGTTCCTCCCCCTAAAGTTGTAAGTTATTGGCTACTGTTTGGAAATAAAAGATATAATCTAAGTTACAGTGGTCATGGTAACAGTAAATAATATTTATTGTGTTCCAGATTTGCTGTATCTTGTTATCCTTATCCATTTATTATTCTTTTTATTGTTATTTAGAAATATCTTGGGGCTATGTGTCAGCCCCACACTGAATTCCTTGTATCATTTATTCATGGTTTATGTGAATAGTGAAATTATTCATTCTTGAGCCAACCTATCTTTACCTTAAAATCCCTTTTGGTATTAGAGCTCCCCTAGACTAATTGTCCATGGCTTACAAGATGCCACCTTCTAAAGACTTGTCCTCTTCTCCAAATGATGGTTCAACCAACGACAACTCTGTTCCTTTTTCTTTGTTGATCACCGCCCCTATGTTCAAGGGTTCTTTGATCTCTGGGTCTTTCTATCAAACTGCTGCTACCAAACTTGACTGATCAATCTACTTCGTGTGGCAGTCACTAGTTCTTCCTTTGATGTATGGCAACAACCTTGAAGATTTTCTTATCGATGCTACTACATGTCGTTCGGTGGTTATCACTAAAGATATAGTGGACAAACTGAATCTAGTATTTTGTGAATTAGTAATGATCGACCAGCTCCTTTCAGGTTGGTTGCATAACACCATGACCCTTAAAGTCTCTTCCCAGCTCACCCATTGCAAGTCAGAATTTTGGAACTCTGCAAAAGAGCTAGTTGGTTTTCAAAGTTGAGCTCGTGTGAGTCTTTACAAAGGAGAGCTCCTTCGTCTTACAAAAGGTTCCATGAAGATGGAGGAATACTTGAACAAGATCAAGTTACTAGTTGACAAACTAGATTTTGTTGGAAGTCTTGTTCCCTTAAATGATTTGATTACAATTGCTTTGAATGGCCTAGATGTTAACTATAATGTCACGATAGTGCATTTATCTTCACAGATCAACTTATCTTGGATTGAGCTAAGATAAGTCATATTTTTACATTATTGTTGTTTCTCATACTTAAGATTTTGTTATGCAATTTTAGATAATTCCAGGAACTTAGGTTTAATTTTCACATTTTAATTGGAATTAAGATTTGGTGGAGTTTAGGGCTAAAATTGTGGGGGTTAAGTTTATTTTGTGTTGCTTGTGTGTATATCTCATGATTTTGGGGCTAAATTATTTCTATTGGTGTTGTTTCCATTAAATTAAGTTGATCAAGTGTTTAATTAAGGCTAATTAGGTGATTAATTAGAGAATTTTAAGGTTAAATCTCATGTTTCCTCTCTAGGGAGCTACCATTCCTTTATCCATTTAATGATTCATATCATTTCATGTCATTAGTTTTCCATTCATGTTGAACTTAAAATTTATTGTTCATCCAATTTTCATTTTTCCATTTTATCCATAATTAGAGGTGCACTTGAATCTAATCCTAATTACTTAGGTTCACAAAAGTGATTGAGAAGTAGAAAATAGAGAGAGAGTCAAAATTTGATCAACCAAGGGCATTTTGGTCATTTTTCTTGAAAATCCATTTTCTCCCCATTTTCTTAGGATTTTTAGTTTCCTTATTTTGCATTATTTTCAAAATATTTTCCTTGATTTTTAAGCTTAATTTCGTGATTTTATGAGGGGCTAATCATGGTTAAATGTTGAATATGAAATTACACTTAGGTTTTATTCAATTATGTTACATATGCTACATTGTTACCTGTCCTTAATTTTTTGTAACATTTTTTGAATATGTCTTGGGGCATGCTTTGTGGACTTATTGCTAAATTAGGAACTAAAAATACACATTGTCCTTCCCAAATTGGCCCTCTTTTAGTGACTTAAACCTAGTTTCCACAAGACTGTTTGATAAGAGCTCATTTTGACACCAACACTTCTTTCTTCATCTCTTTCTTGGAGCTCTCATAGGATTCTTCATGCTTATCACTTCTAGACCCATTCTCCATTGATTTCTGTGAGTTTTCTCCATTTTCCTCACCATTCCCACCGATTAAATTACCTCCCATACTTTCCTCTGCCTTCCTTTCATCAATTTCTTCCATTTTCTCACCTTTCTTGTTTGATTGATTGCAACACACCATGGGGGCTTGAGTTCTGGTCATGTGAGTTGTTGTTTCTCCTACTTTTCATCATCATCATCATCATCAAGTGAAGCATTCATCATCCTCTCACTTACACAAGCACGACCATGACATACAAGAAGATTGAAGGTGTTGATTTTAGTTAATTGGAAGAGTAGAAAGCTTTGGTGAATGAGTTATGGTATGAGGCATGGAAGAGTTGGACCTTGAGCTGAGGTGTAATGACCCTTAAAATATTGTTCCGGACTTAACCTCAAGTTAACAAGGAGTATATCTTTTGAATTATGCAGCATTGGAGGGATTGGAACTGGAGGAAGAGAAGAGAAAAGAGAAAATGAAGAAAAGTCCTCCACGTCGAGGCAGGAAAACAAAATTGGGCTAGTGTCATTTTAAAATAGAGTGCACTAGCGCCATGATGCCATTAATCCCCTGCTGCTACACCATGTCACATACTTTCTTTTTAAATAACTTCAGAAGAGAGAAAATGGAGGAGCATGCAGTGGTTCTGCTAGGGCTTGAGGAATCTAGTCTAGAGGGCTTGAATCGTGAGTTTGTAGGTCCTAATCTTGTAGGTATAATGATCTTTGCCTTGCTCCTTCCATTTTTTTTTTGAAAAATCAATGGTGGTTTTGGTGTTGGTTGTTGGGATTTCACTTGGGATGGAATTTCACTGATTAATTTGTATGTAAATATTTCGATGATGTGTTATTGAGTATATTTAAACTTTGGGTCATGGAGTTTAGGTGTTTATATGGTTTTTCCCCCAAACCCTAGCCTTTGATTTTAGGATTCTTGATGGAGTATGAAATTGGAGGGGTTTAAAGTGATTGTATGTGTTTATTGGGGTGTTTTGTAGTATGGATTGGCATTGGAATCTTGGTACTATTGGATTTATGCTTAGAATACTGAGTTGAACTAGACTGGAGGTTATGATCATGAATTGATATGTGTATTTAGTCATTGTATAGGATGCATGTGTGCTTGACGAAGGTATTTATGCTCCAAAAAGTTATTGGGATGTGGCTAAACCAATGGTAAGTTGTTAAAATAGTGATATGGTGGCATTGGGTCTCATAGGCACTAAATGGTTTTGGATAGATTTTAACGATTTTATTAGAGTATGTTGAATGTTTGGGCTTTGTTTTGATGTAGAATATCACCTAATTGACTTGGATTCCATATTTCTTGTGTATGATAGTTGGTGATCCTTTGGTCTACCTAGGTGTTATGGGTGTGCGGTAACTTGAGGTAATCAAGGAGTAATTTTATTCATTTTATATGTATGAATGTTTTCATACCATGATATGCCATTTATATCATGGAAAGAATCGTAAGTTTTCTCGAAACCTTCTTTTTTTGAAAAGTATAATAAAGAAGTGAACATAGTCTAGCATCTATGCGCATATGTGTTTATATAAATGGGAATACACGGTTTTAATCCAGGAATATTATACTCTTACTATGAGTGTGTGTAGTTTTGATGATAGTGATAACAATGTTGATAATGATGAGAAAGTAATTCGTCACACACACACATATATATTGGATGTTGACTCATGTTGGTACACTTATTATTATTATTATGCATCTCCATATGATAGTATGCTAGCATGGTGATGATGATGATGATGATTGTGTATGACATTGACCTGATAGCATGACATTTGGGTATCATCACTACATTATACATATTGGGACATTACTGGTTGAGTGATAATGACTTATGATTCAAAGATACTACGTGGTATATCGATCCACAGGTGGGACACCTGAGGCCTCGTGTCCAGGTGGTGAGGTTGATGGATATATATCCTTACCAATAAATCCTCTTCCTTTGGTCAGGAGAGCCAGGTGATAGTGGATTGGGGATGCACCTTCCTTAAATCACTACCAATTTAGGTGGTCAAAGGGAAGGGAAACCATTGTTTACTCTTTAGTGGAATGATCTTGGGACAGGTTATGACTAATGGTAGTGAGCTTAGTAGTGCCTCGGAATTGGCTTTCATTGGTTGTTAAAAGGGGGCTGCTTATCAAAGTTATTTTGTGATAGTAATTAGCTTATGTTTCTTGCCATAATCGATGTGGGTTTTGCATATCATGTGCATGACATTTCTCATATTTCATATTACATGCTGTACAAGTGTGAATATATGTATTTACATATAATACTGTGCACTTGTCTTGTATTGTATGTGTATGGGTAAAATCATTTTACAGTGAAACCTTCAATTTCTTTTATAGTTGCCCCCCTCCCTTCCCCGGGAGATTGATAACCATTTATAGGAGAGGACTTCAGTCCTAGCAAGATGGTGCTTGAGGTAGTTCCTCCCTTGACCAATAGACGTGATATTCGAGTACTCATGATTGGTATGAATTCATTCAAGAATACATGTTATATATTTGTTTAGTATTGTGTAAAGCATAAAGATATGACTGGCACCATGTGTGTTATGGTTCTGTGCATTCTTTTGATTGTTCTTGAGTCTTGGACTATGTAGTTAACCTCATGTCGTTTTGATTTTGAGGTTAGAGTATATATTGACAAGTTGTTGTGAATCGTGGAGTTGTAATCTTGGTGGTTATTGTATGTTTTTTGTCATACACCCTATTCTCTATTATTGAGTGTCTGGGGTCTAGGGCATGTGTTGTAAATCTTGATGAGTGAGAGTAATCTATCAGGTAATTTGTGAAGTTTGGTGTGTTATGTGGAAAAATGGTATATTGCTTGATAGGTGAGATGGGGATTCAAAGGGGGTCAAAACCTAAGACAATGGTTTTCTTGGGGTGTCACTTCCTTGAACAATGTCCTTGTGTCAATTGTGATCAATTGGAAAAGGCTGGGTGACCAAAAGGTTGATGGTTTGAGTTTGGAAGGTATTGAAGTCAAGTTTTGGCCGTTTTAGTCATAGGTGTCCAAATTCTCTATTCCGAGAAATTTCAAGATGAGGTTGGTCTATAGTTAGAGGAGGAGAATAGTAACCTGTAGGCGTCAGAATCATGCCAATCAGAGTTCTAGTTAGAGAGTTATGCTCATATGAAATTCATCCCAAAAATAAGTTTTTACTACCATTTGGCAGTAGACACTGGCACCGCAGTGCCATGCTTTCCTACCTTCTTTGTTTTGTTCTAAACCCATCTTCACCGAGATCCTATGTTTCTCGCCGCAGAAGTGCCTTTGTCTCCCTATTTTCCTGAGTTTTTGCTGTTTTTTGGTGAGTGTTGTTGTAATGACCCAAGAAATTCATAAAAACAAATTCTTTATTAGTAAGGTATAAATAAATAAATTTAAATTCAACAATAATTATTGGATAGAATGTAAAGAAGTGACTAGGTTCCCTTTTTTATCTTGAAATATAATTCATAGAGAATCCATTAAATATGGAGTTAAGGATTAGTTGAAGCATTATTTAATTGTTTCCATTAAAGAGTTTGAAATTTGGAATTTAAAAAAAAAAACTAAAGTAGATAAGAAGAAGAAGAAGAAATTTATTCATCCTTATTATTTTTCAAATTACTTGAATACCCTTCCTTTCCCTACTTGTTACTAATGGTCTTTTAGTCATTCTCTACTACACTCCTTTCCCTCTTGATAATCGACGCTCATCTTCTCTGAAGGAGGCAGAAAAGAAATTTCTAGATGTGCCTTAGTGAACTAAACTTCAAGCTTGTTCAAGTTGGTTCTTGGTGTGGTGTAGTCCAATTCATTGTTGACTTTCTTTCTTTATTACTGTACCTTCTGCCTTGCTGCTGTATCTTCGTCAAATCCTCCTCCTTCTCTACTATTTGTGTGTTTTGTCAAAGTAATTTGTGTAACACCTCGTACTTAGACTCATTTTTCATGTATTAAAATATATTTAAGTCCATTAATGCTTGATTAGAGACTTGATTACATAAAACAACTTAAAGGAACTTATTCCATTTGAGGTACTCTTCCCTTGGTTAACTTCTTTTCACCCAGTGAACTTTCAAAATTCATAACTAAATAAAAAAAATCATATTGATATTGTTCAAGTCTCTAAATATAGCTTAAAAGATTATATACATGGGAAAAATTTTGAACAGGAAAATTACTTGGCCAACTTATATAATAAATTCGTATTATCTTTATTGTAGCAATGGTCATTTTTGAAAATTTCTGATTCTGGTCATAACTTTGAAAAATCACCATAAATTATACACAACTCTAAATTGAGTAATCTTTATGTCTATGGAAAGCTACATATGTCTAGGTTTTATATATATAAAACACTCATACATGAAACCACCAAAAATTCTGAACAGTACATGAGATTCTGAGCAGTGTCACAATGGCCATTTTCTTCCTACAACTTGTCAACATAGACCTTAATATGTACATACATGGCCATTTCTTGTCTTCACTTAAAACATTACATCATAGTAGGTATAGATGAACATAATTAGATTCATGTAAAGTCCTAGAACCATATACATCATTTTCACAAGCTATTCCAAGCAAAGCACCAATGCAAGCAAATTCATTTTAATTAAGAGCTTGCTTTTCCTTCCCCTTTTCTTCTTGGGCAATCTTGCCATAACTTGGACCTATGAAGTGAAACATTTGGAAAGAGAATGAGATTCAAAGAATCTCAGTAGTTACAACCAAGTATGTGCATATTTCATCATACAATTCATAGAATTATCATTTGAAAGCAATCAACCAATTTATACCATACATTTTCATAAAAATTTTGGCATGGTAACGTTTTAAAAATTAGACATCCAAGAGTCATAAAAGCTCTCATTCAAATAGCCAACACATCAAATACAACATAAAACATTAATGTCATAGCATGACATGTTCAAATCATCATTGAAAATAGTTTTAACAACTTTGACATAATTGGTAAAATAACTACCTTTGGGCTTTCCAAGTTCCACCAAACTTTGTACATCTTTCCCTTGATTTTCTAACACTTCTTTGGATCCTATAGCATCATAAAATAATGCCATTAATCACTGATTATACAATTTCCTTTACAAAGTGCTCACTTGACCTAAAATTTCCACTTTGTTATCCATAAAGCATTCCTTGTACAACATACTTGTTCTAACCTATTTTGGACCTAAGAAATCCATTTTTGGGGTCAAAAACTTGAAATTCCCTTCCTATATTGAACCCTAATTAGGCAAAAAATTACCATAAATCATAGAAAAATAACTAACCAATTAATTTGTAATCCAACGACATATTCTTGCATCTTATGGCTTATACAACACTTTTCATGGTTTAGTTTCTCCATACCTTCATTTTCTCTCTCTACTCTCTCTCTAGACAGAAACTTTCAGTGCAAAATAAGAGAGAATAAGGCATAAAACTCTCTCAAACTTAAGGATACACAAGATTATGGCTATAAGATATTACGTTGAACACTTGTACTTGATGCTTTGCCTTTTGGTTCCTCTTTTTCCTCCTTTGAAAGTTTTACTCTTCCTTTCACCCTTCAGCTCTGTTTCAGACATGTGGTATGAAGAAAATGAAGGCCAAATGCTTAACTCATCACTTGGAAGAGAGATATGAAATGTATGAATAGTAAAAGTGGTTAAATTAACTAAACTTGATTACTTTTTCATTAAAACTTTTCACTTAATTCCCTTGGTGTCCCATGGCTTGGTTAGACGTGTCTCAACTTATTTTTGGCCAAAAAAATACTTTAATTATTTAAATGGACCAAAATACCCTTTACCGATTAAATTTACCCATACCAATTGTGTATTTTTGCCAAAATTGTAATTAAATTGGTATAGGATTATCTAACAATTAATTTTGGTCCAAAATCCATATTTTAATCCAAAATATATTTTAACAAGGTCCTCTAATTTTTCTTGAATAAATATTGCCTCTTCTTGGAGTACAAACTGACTTTAATCCTAATTATCCAATAAAGATTACTTTGACCTTAATAAATTCTATACTCTACTTCATTGGACTTAATTCATTAAGAGTTTCATTTTAACTATAATTTTTCATATTTACAAAAATGCCTTTGACTCGGGGCCAATTTATATTTTTTAAAACTTTTAGGTTATTAGGTGTAATTTGCCCCAAAATTCATAAACTCTTCTTCCATCCTCCTTGCATCCACCGACTCTTTTTTTTTTTTACTTTTTTTTTCTTCCAGGGGTAAAATCATCATTTTTTATTTTTTCTTTCAACTGAGATAATTGACCTCTTTGTTCTATTTCATGCCAAATGGTGTATACCCATTTTTATAAATTCTTTATAGATTTTAAAATATTGAGCCTTGAATATCCAAAAAAAATTTTCAGGATATTACAATTTGGGTTAGAGTAAGCTAGCATCTCTTCCCTTGTGTTTCTTCCCTTTTCTTAACTTTGTCCAAATTAAAATTTGTAGCTTTCCTTGTTCTTGTGGGATGGGTATTTAGTGCTGAACCTTCTTTTTCATTTTCACATGCAAACAGGGGACTGAGTTACTGTTGAGGTTGGCCAAAACCTGAAGCATCTGTCACTCTTTCTCACTTAGTAATTTTAATCTTTGATCCTTGTTTAGTGAGTCCATGTTTAGTCAATGTATATAGCTTCTCTTTTTCTTTAAGCTTGGACGATTGAGAATTTGGGAATAATATTTGATTTAGGAAGTAGATGCTTTAGAAACTTTGTTGAGTTGAATGATGTTGGAATTGCTCAGTAATGATATATATATATGTATATGTTATGCGTGTGTGTGGTTTTAGAGGAGGGGATTAGAAAATAATAATAAATAATTATGTTCTCCATGGTAATTGTATTAGTGTCATTTTAATGTTTGATGAATTGCTTCGAAGAGGATGATATTATGATTGTGTATAGTAGCTAGTCTTGATGGTTGAAATCTTGGTTAGTATCTAATATATGGTAGCATACAAGAATTAGAAAGTAATCTTTAAGATAGTTGAAAATATTAGCCACTTATTAAATTCCTAACAAAATTTTTAAAGTTGCTGGATACAAG
The DNA here is from genome assembly GCA_026686845.1 of Adenanthera pavonina. Taxonomy (NCBI): domain Eukaryota; kingdom Viridiplantae; phylum Streptophyta; class Magnoliopsida; order Fabales; family Fabaceae; genus Adenanthera; species Adenanthera pavonina. The sequence continues at coordinate 34,221,853 of JAIVEN010000006.1, forward strand.
TACATAGTGTTTGTAGATGATTTAACTATAATATTTTCTTTTTCAATCTTTAGGATGTGCAAGAGAGAGGAATTTTATTTAGGAAAGGCCATTTGAGACTTAATCATGACATTACTAATTACTAGGTAAGTATGTGCTGTTTTTTTGTAATTTCATAATTAATGTGACTAATAATTTGCCAACTTGTTTACATATTGATGCATTACTTTTATTATTATTATTTTTATTTGAAAAGTTTTGATACTTCAAAGAACCATTATCAAGTGTTCTAAACAAATTGAGATTTTATTTATCTATCTTACTTTTTACTCAATTGATATAATGGTACATGTATGGAATCATTGAAAGAAATTTTAAGTAATGATTGTTGGCTTTTACAAAATTCCTTTGTTGGATTTCTTGATTCCATACTTGATTGAAAATGTTTTTAAGGGACTTCATACGAAACACTGGATGCTGATAGTAGTTTTGTTAGCCTTTGGTGCGCCTTGGTTTACTTCGTGATCACGATAGATTTAGGTGAGTCTTTATACTCATGATGGATTTTACATGAGCTTGGTTCTCACGATGGTTTTACGTGAGTCTTCATACTCACGATGGATTTACATGATTTATGAGTCACGATAGATTGGTGACTTACCCATGCGGGCTGTGTACCCACGATAGAAATCATGTTCTGTTAAAAGTCCCAATAAAGAGATAATTGAATTGAAGGAAGAAAAATATTTCAATAAACAAAAAAAATTATCATTTAAATTTATAATTTTATTGTATATATGCATTTGACAATAATTAAGACATTGTGAATTATTCATGCTTGATAATGTCTTCTTACCTATTTGTTAGTGTCATAGTAGCAATGAATGTTTATATATATATATATGATAATGACATTATACATTTATTCTTTCCAGGTATGAACCCCTAAACTTAAAGTAATGAAATTTTATATGACTACATTATGATAGTAATAGTTATGATTAGTTTTTTTTTAATGTTGTATTGATTGAAGAATTAATTAAATATTGCTTTTTAATTAAATTAATTGGCTTTTTTTAGATAGTAGATTTGATCTCGTACCTCCTCCAGAATCGTAGAAGGGACTTAGCTATTACTTGGAGACCATGTAGGTTTGCATGGAAGAATTATTTTGTTATATGTAGATTAATTGCCTGTTATAAATTTGTAGGTAGCTCCACATGACTCATAGTAGGATCCTCCATCCTTGTTCATTGAATTTTGTACCTACCTTTAGAGTAGGGCTCTCTTTGTGATGTATATCCTTTTGTATCGCTATTGTAGAAATGTCGGGAGGTTCAACATTCTGGGAGAACTTTGCCGAAATTTCTACAACGCTCGTTATGTATATATATATATGTGTGTGTGTGTGTGTGTACACAAAATATATGAAGTTTTTTAAGTTAATAGTTATGTAATTTCATGTTATGATTGATGATGCTAAACATGTTAGAATTTACTTTTAAGGATAAAGCTTACGGAGTGAGGTGTAGTGTGCTCCGTGCTAGTTACACCTTTTGTAGGGTGTGACAGTTGTGTCCTCAAATGTTAGTTTTTGGTCTTTGCAGGTGGTTCTAGTCTACGGTTTCTTAGAATGTTACATTGGCAGCTGCCATAGATACATGTTCTCTCATCCTTCTCTCATCTTTATCTTTCAATTTACATTGAGTTTGATTTAGGGTTCTAGATTGAATTTGATGAAAATTTGTAATGATAATGATGTTGGGTTGTCGAGAGTATTGGATTTGACTTGTATTCCTTAATTTTGGTTGATTAATATTTGTTTGAGCTTGTTCTTATCTTTGTCCGGACTTGTATATTTCAAAATTATAGCTTGGATTATTATTAATTAGGTGAAATCAATGGTTATTGATGGAATCTAGTTGATATTTAGCTAGGTGGATAAAATTGGTGCTTAAACTACTTGATTAGGTTTAATTGGGTAATTAATTCTTGATGTCTATGTCTGAACCATTAGCTTAATCAACATTTTAATTAAGTTAATAATTGAATTAGGCATAATTAACAAGGTATAGTTACGTGTTAGTGTGACTTAAGCTTAATTGAACCTAGAATTGGACTAGTATTGCTAATTGCCTAATTTGATTAATAAACTTAGTTAATCTAATTCCTAACATAATTAATCATTAGATGAAGCAAGGATTGGCCCAATTATCCTTTTTCCAATCCATAATTGATTCACCATTCCATTCATTCACTATTCCATTCCCTTCTCTTATTTGTCTCTTAGTTTTCTATTGTTTGGTAGAAGTAATTTCATTTCCTTTCTTTTGCATTTCCACTCCTTATTCATTTCATTTTCCCTTCTTTAATTGCATTTAAAGCTTACCAACTCATTATTTAGATTAGGTCATTAGCATTGCATCTAGTCTGGGTTAATTGCATTGCCTATATTTTGCATACATATCTTTTGCATTTATTCATATACTTTCATATACATTTGCATAGATCAATTGCATTTTATTTAGGTCATTTTACATTGCATTTAGTTATGCATATAATCTACAGTCTTGCATAAGCATCTTAGTTTTGTATTTTGATCATTAGTTTAGCTTAGAATGAACCTCTGACTCATATAGGTCTCATTGGTCACCTTCGGAGCAAAACAACCTAGGTTGCACTTGTCACTTGCTTTCATTTATTTGCATCCTGGTAAAAATATTAAATTGTATAACCCTTGCAACATAGTTGTCAAGCTACATGCTCAGCTTTTCACTTTTGAGAACCAACTTGAACAATATAGTAATATGGTTAAATTGACTTTGGGAAACTCCCTTGCTAATTTAGCTAAGATAGAGGTTATAGATTCTAGAAGAGAAGGATGGCATGGATCCTATTGAAGAGGTTCCTGTGGAACTAGAGGAAGAGGGAGAAACTTTATAAGCACCAATTCGAGACCAACTTGTCAAATATGTAACAAAGTTGGTCATATCACTCTTTCTTGCCACTATCTCAAGAATGTTTTTAGATCTAATCAAATTAGACACACCAAGAAGGCTAAAACTAAAAATGCTTATGCTTTTATTGCTTCTGCTAAGACTGTTGCATATAATAATTGGTATTTGGATAGTGGCACAAATCATCATATCACCTATGTTGATTCTACCTTTGAGGACTCTCTTAATTTGAATGGTAAGATTAAAATTACTATTGGTAATGGTCAATCTATTGATGTTTTGGCTATTGGTAATTCTTATTTGTGTGGTAATTAGAATTAGTTAATTTATCTGAAAAATTTATTATATGCTCCTAATATGCTTACAATCTGCTAAGTGTTTATAGACTTGGTTGAGATAACAATGTGAGAATTGAGCTTGAAGATTGGTATCGTTTTGTGAAGGGCAAGGAAATGAGTCAAATTTTGCTGTAAGAAGAAATCGGTGAAGATCTATATAAAGTTCTTGCTAAATTAGAATCAAATAAATTTTAATCAATAGTAACTTTTATTCGTAGAGTTTCACCTTCTAGTAATGAGAATTCTTTTTTCTGTTAAGGTGAAGTGGGATCATAGACTAGAACACCCTTTTTATAGAGTTTTATCTCAAAGTTTTGTCAGAATGTAAAGAAAAATTTGATAGAAATAAAGTTGTTGAATTTTGTGAAGCCTGTCAATATGGAAAAGCTCATTCTCTTTTAAAATTTCAACTTCTTGTGTTAGTCAACCTTTAGAACTTGTGCATACAGACTTATGGGGATTGGCACCAATTGTTTCAACTAATGGTTTTCACATTTATATCATTTTTGTTGATAATTATAGCCGCTATACATGGATTTATCCTTTAAAAAAATAAAACACAAAAATGAGGCTCTAATAGCTTTTAAATAGTTCTAATCATTAGTTGAGAATCAATTTAACTCAAATTAAAATTCTGCAAAGTGATTGGGGTGGAGAATTTCAAAGTTTTACAAAAATTACTCAAGAGTTAGGCATTTTGTTTCAACATTCATGTCTATATACATCTAAACAAAATGGAAGAGCTAAGCGAAAACATAGACACTTAGTTGAAATTAGTTTTACTCTTCTTGCTCAAGCTCACATGCCTCTAAAATATTGGTGGGAGTCTTTCCACACAGCTATTATATTGATTAATGTTCTGCCTTCATTTGTTCTAAGTGGTCAAACACCTCATCTCAGATTTTTTTAGAAACAACCAGATTATACAAGGTTGAGAATTTTTTGTTGTGCTTATTTTCCTTATTTTAGACCATACAACAGGCATAAAATAGAGTTTCATTTAGTTAAATGTGTCTTTCTTGGTTATAACAATGTTCATAAAGTCTACAAATGCCTTGGTCCTACAAAGAAGTTGCATATATATAGGCATGTTGTTTTTAATGAAGCTGAATTCCCCTTTCAGCATGGTTTTTTTATTACAAGAAAAGATCCTGAAGGACATATTCTTCCAACATTGTTTTTCAAATTGACACATGTTGTTTTCACTAATGAAAATCCTATTTTAACTTATTCTATTTATTCTAATGAACATAAGTGTACTGGTGACATCAATTTGCATTTTGCTGACATTTCTCATGCAAAACCTTTAGATTCTAGGGAAAAATCCTCATCTAATTTAGAAATAAATGTAGATATAATTACAGCCCATGACACTAGTCCTATGGTGTCACTGACTTGTGAATCAAAATCTAAGTCAAGTAATTCCAAAGAAGAATCAGAAAAATCATATCAACATCAAGGTATTCCAGTGTCAAAACAAACTCAAACATGACCAAAGAATTCTATGATTACTAAAAGTCAAAGTAGAGTTCTCAAACTTAAAGCCCCCTTTTGTGGCTTGCAAAGGGCCAATATCTAGTTGAATAGAAGTCTGCTACTACCTATGAGGCCCTTAAAATACCCAAATGGAGAGCTGCTATGTGTGAGGAATATGATGCATTACTAAGAAACAACACTTGGCAATTAGTGCCTCCTACAACTCATATGAAACCTATTGATTGTAAATGGGTTTTTCAAGGTGAAATATAGTTTTGATGGCAATGTTCAGAGATACAAAGTGAGGTTAGTGGCAAAGGGGTTTCAATGAAACCCAGGAGTGGACTTCACTGAAACTTTCAATCCAGTTGGTAAAATAGCAACTCTTTGGATTCTCTTGACCCTAGTTGTTACTTATGCTTGGACAATATGTCAGCTAGACATTAATAATGCTCTTTTGAATGGAATACTTTAGGAAACTATGCACATGCATTAGCCATAAGGGTTTCAATGTCCAGATAAAGAAAACTATGTTTGTAAGTTGATAAGGCTTTGTATAGCCTTAAACATGCCCTTAGGACATGGTTTGATAGACTCAAAGTTGATCTTCTATTTTGGAAATTTGTTGAATCTGAAAGTGATCATTCTCTATTTTATCAATTTTCACAAAAATGACATTGTTATATTTGTTTTGATCTATATGGATGACATTATAGTTACTAGAAATTCTCTGTCTACACTGAATGCCTTTATCTTTAAGCTTAATAAGGTGTTCTCTTTAAAAGGTTTAGGACTATTTTCTTGGTATAGAGGCTCTTAGGGATAAAACAGGTCTCTTTCTACATCAAGAAAGGTATGTTATGAAGCTATTGAATGCCTTTAGTATGTCCAGTGCCACCTCTTGTCCTACTCTTACGGTGTCAAGCAGAATTATGTCTAAAAATGAAGGAGTTCCTATGGAGGACTCTTCTAAATATCGTAAGGCTATTGGTGCAGTTTAGTATTTTACAAATACAAGGCCAAATATTGCATTTGCAATCAATAAGTTGAGTGAGTTTGCAAGTTCTCTTACTAATGTCCACTAGTAGGGGGTAAAGAGAGTGTTTAGATATCTTAAAGGAACTCCATGACTTGGTATTCATATAAGAGTAGGTATGACATATCATTGTATAGTTTTTCTGATGTTGATTAGGCAGCCTACTTATATGACCTATGATTAACAGCAAGGTACTGTGTATTTCTTGGCAATAATCTTGTAAATTGGTCTTCTAAGAAACAGAAGGTGGTGGCCAAGTATAGCACAGAATCTGAATACAAGTCTTTAGCCTTGTTAGCAACTGAAATGGCTTGGATTCAATCATTACTATTTGAGGTCAAGATCAATAGTAATAACACACCTGTAATTTGGTGTGATAACCTTGGTGTAGCTACCATGGCTGCAAACCTAGTTGTTCACGCTTGCACTAAACACATAGAAGTGGATGTTCACTATGTACATGAAAGGGCTCTTGCTAAGAATCTTGCTATCAATTATGTTCCTGTGAGCTGCATAGCAAACTAGGAGTTTGTGAAGCTCCTCCTAATTTGAGGGGGTGAGTTTCAATAGTCACGGTAATAGTAAATAATATTTACTATGTTCCACATGTGCTCTCTCCTATTATCCTTATCCATTCATTTTTCTTAATTTTATTCCTTTTAGTGCTATTCAAAAATATCTTAGAGCTACATGTCAGTCTCATAGTGAATTTCTTATGTTATTTATTCATGGTTTTTGTGAATAGTGAAATTATTGATTCCTCTGCCTCTTTATTCTAAAAACCCTATTATCTATTCATATTTAATTTGAATAATTCATATTTAATTTACATCTTTTTTTTTAACTTTGCTCCTTGTCTCTGATATTGATTTGGATTGAATCTAAGACAGCATGCCTAAGGAATCTAGTTATCTATCAATTGTGTCAAAACTTTGGTTATTTTAATACTCTTAATTATCATTAATTTAAATTGAGAGTTCTTAACTATTTTTTTAAAGAGAAATCCATTTAAAAAATGTTATTTTATTTTTAGATATATTTAAAAAAATTATATAAACTAATTTTGTTTATTATTATATAAAATTTTTACAATAACTTAATTATAAAAAGTTCAATTTTTTTATAAAAAAATTTCACTTTTTTAAGAAATTAATCACTAAAAATAGATCCATTTAATAATAACCATGCTTTTTTAAGGAGATGTTAAAGGGATAAAACATAAGGTCTAGATACACCTGAATTCCTCGCCACATGTAAGCACTAGAATGGATGGCCCGAGCGATCTAGTGGAATGTCCTTTACTCATCGAAACGGCCACAACCAACTCTCCTTCCCTACCCTGAGCTTTTCCCTCTGGTTTATTCCCGAGAAAGGGAATAAGAAAAAGAGGGGAAATTTTACATTTGGAAGGAAAACGCTTACTGCTACTCATCAATCATGAAAACTCTTCAGGGTTTAATAAGATGCAGCAAAGTTAGTCTTTTCTTTTATAATTTTTTGTTTCTGTTTTCCGCTCCTTCAACTGATCGATCACACATGAAAGTTTGGTAACAGGTATTTCAGTGTGCTTTTAATCATAGTATGAGAAAATGTCATGGGCTAATCCTGGAGGCTAACTCCTAGTTCATATATATCCTTACCATTTTTTATATATAGTTGGGGTTAGGATTAAGCGTAGTGTTTATTTTTCATCTCATAATTGTTTTCTTTATTCACTATTCTCTCTAATCCTTTTTATAATGGACCTTCTAAAAATTTTTTCTGAAAGAGATCCTCTAATGTTTAGTAAGATTTTTCCTATTTTGCCTCTCATTATTTATTTCTTCTCATAAATTATTATTAAACTTTTAAAAGAGACACTTTCAATTTGTCAATTAGTAATATTTTTAGCTTAATTCTTTCAATTGGTCTCACATTTTCCAATTTAGTAATGATTGAAAGTCTTATTTAATGTGGATTGCATTATTATAATAAATACGGGCAAAAAAGAAATATTTGGTTTTTTTTTTAGGATTTTAAAAAAATAACTAACTTTCTTAATCTATGTAAAGTAGTTGAAAGTCTCTTATAAAAAGAATTGAATGAAGTATATAGAAATCTTGATTCAGTATATAGAAATCTTGATTCATGTTGTTCCTATGTAGTTTGATGATGGAATTGGTCCAATTGGTGAATTGGAATATTCCTCATCCCTCTTTGCTAGCAAAAGTAATCACATCTAATGTGTGGTGAGCACTTGACTCCTCAAGTCAAAGAAAGTTATATTTGTTGGCGGTTCCAAAAACAACCAAAAATAAAGATAAATTAAAATTTTGACTTTCTTTTTTAAATTAGACTTTAGTTGGCGTTAGTGGTTATTAAATATAACCGCCAACAAATGTAACAAAAATAACAAATTATTTTTAAAAAATAATATCTTCCCTTTGCAGTTTATTAATACAACCACTAATGTATGTCTACATTCATTAGCGAAAGTCTTCACTTTTCTAGGTGCTAGGATTGTTGGCAGTTCATAACTGCTAAAGAAAGATAAAATAACCCCTAAGAAAGACATAGTTTGGCATAGTGAGTGCTATATTGTAATTTATTTTTAAATGATTTTATTTAACATAAACTTAAATGCATATTTTATTTTTGTATTTTGATATAATTCGAAGAATAGAATGTAGTGAAAATTAAGATAATTGATTTACTACATAATATGACCTCTATTTCATAAGAAAACGTTTGATATAATATAAAATATAGGTCCCCGTAATTGTATAATTTTAACAAAATTTGTTTGCACCCAAAATAAATTTGTATAATTCATCTCTGTATTTTTTTAAATTGCAAATTTCGTCAATTTAATAATTATTGATATTTCTTTAATTTAAATTTTTTTTCAAAGAAATGTAAAAGTTAATGGAGCCAATAATCAAATGCAAGATTATTTTAACACAACAAATCATCGATCTCGCAAAACTATTAAAAACGAATGTAATAATTTAAAATATTTATGTGAAAAAAGAAGAAAAATAATATTTTAGCTAATTTCACACCAACCCTAATTAAAATTATAACGAGTTCTTGAATCTTATTAAAATTATACAAATTTATTATTCACTTATGAAATTTATTAGAGTGTTCCCTCTATTCTATATTATAAGGTAATATGAGGATTTTTTTGTCATATAATATAAGGTAACATATATTGATTTGTCATTTTTGTCTTTAATTTATCGTATTATTAGTATTGTAACTTGTGTTATATTTAATTAAAAGAGTAGAATCAATAGGGATTAAATTAAAAATTTTGATTTTTCAGAAATTTAAAAATATACTAAAATTTTTTTAATATGTTTAAAAATAACCTCATCTATTATATATATAAAATTAAAGGTGAAAGACATTAATACTGCATTAACTTTGATTTAATGTATGTCTATGTTGAATGCCACACAGTCAAGTAACATGTGTCTTTTTGTTTTTATGTTTGTCATATCCTCATGCCACTTCATTTGACTATTTTTTTTTTCTTTTCTTTGGGTTAGTTACTATAATGGTACTTTATGATCAGTAATGTCATAATTTCAATAAACCAATTTAAATTTTGAAATTTATTGCTGATTAGATAATGAATATATTATGTCATTATTACGTTTTAAAATTTGAAATTCTTCACATATAGCTTAGATGTAGTTAAGGAGTTTGAGAAAATTTAAATAATGTTAATTAGAAAAACTACAGTTAATTCAAATTAATATGCAAAGATGAAAGGCATTAATACTGTATTAACTTTGATTTAATGTTTGTTTATGTGAAATCCCACACAATCAGGTAACATATGTCTTTTTGTTTTTGTATCTGCCACATCCTCATGTCACTTGACTCTTTTTTTTTTTCCTTTTCTCTGCATTAGTTACTATAATGTCAATTTATGACCATTAATGTTATAATTTTAGTAAACCAATTTGGATATTGAAATTTATTACTGATTGGATAATGAATATATTATGTCATTATTACATTTTAAAATTTGAAATTCTCCATCAAAATCCTCAAAATGACATTCTAGTTTACAAAATAATTCATGCACAAATTATATAATTTTTTCATAATTTGAAACTATTTAATTTGGATTCTTAATTTAAAAATGTCATTCTTTTAGGACTGGATTAGATATCAGTCAATCGGACCAATTTGATCCAATTCTAACAATAATGCTTCACATTAAGATTCTTAAAGGAAGAGACATTTCCTTAGCTATCATGATGGAAACTCCTTCTCAAGTTTGTGAGGTTCCCAAAGGAAGAGCTTTTGTTGCTTATCAAACGTACCGAAAAGGGATTTTCTTTTTTCTTTTTCCTTTTTATGAAACCTCTTTCCCTTCTACCAACTTTGACCTAGCAAATCTAAGTGTAGTTGGGTTGTAGCATGGAATAAATATAGTCTACACGTTGAAATAAATAATAAATAAGTCTAGATACATAATGCATGTATCCTATTTTTGTGGGCTGGTAGTCACTATTCAAGTATTTTCTTTGGAATATTTTTTTTTATGACTTGAGTATCCCTCCTGTACTTAAATGCATATTCAGTAATTTTTAAAAGATTTCATAAAAAAAAGTGATTTTTAAAAGATAATTGTGATAATAATCTCCTTTCTTCTACCAATCATAAAACTCGATATGGTTTTCATTAAAAAATTATCCAATCCTATTATAAAGTCAGTTCATTTCAAAACTTAATTTGTTAATATATTTATTTAAAATTTTTATTAAAAGATACTCTTTTTTTCTTACATTACTCATTAGCATATATATATATATATATTGTGCAAGAAAATTGTCCGTGCTCATCGAAAAACCCACATGGAGTCTTAAGATTTGGTTGAAATTCTGTATATGTAGTTTAATTTTTATTTTAAGAAAGGTTTGCATAATTTCATTAGAATTTAAAGAGTACGTGTGAAATTTACCGTTGTTTTTAAACGAAAAAACTTAGGTGCAGTTGGTTATATACTTTCCATACGGTTTTCCAATAAACAAATGCCACATTTCTTTGTTGACCAACTCATCATCATTCTACTTTTTCACATTTAACGATGTTAACAAAAATTTTTAAAATAAACAAATTATAACCTATGAGATTCTTGGCTCCTCCTCAATCCTTTCCGGATGAAGTCTCACATGGGGAGAGGATAGCTTTGTTAACACCGGCAAGAAGACACAACGTCTTATAGGTTTTACACGGTGATGCAGCCGGCAAATTGTAGCAACAGCTTGAGGAATTTGAGATAGATCGACTTGGTGGGATTCAAACAGTGGCTCCTGATCCTCCCGTCCCTCATCTTCCTGTATCGTCCCCTCACCCTCCTGTACCGTCTTCTCACCTGAGATCTCACCGAAGAAATTTCTGTTCGGGCTTGGCCTCTTTAATAGCTTTGTTGAAGCATGATGGGTGGATTGATGAGAGAAAAATGTTTGGGTTGAGAATGACAAGAATGGGTCTTACTGTGATTGCAGCGAAAGAGAAATGCTTGCAATGGTTAACCTTTTTTCATCGTTGCCGTTAGGGGCAAGGAGGGTGACATGGATGAGGAGTGAAAAATGAGAGACAGGTGGCATTATTCATTCGAGAACAAAATAAAAAGATATAAAAAAAAAATATGCAAGCTTTGTCCCTTTTTAAATAGTTGTGGGCCCAGATATTAAAAATAGATAAAAGGTTTGTAAATTTTATATGCTGTATCCATTATCATCTTTTATTTATTGAGAAGACAAATTCTATGTATATGCTCAATTTACCTTATAATTCCTCTAATTAATTTGGTCCAAATGATCATTTTGAGGAAGTTAATTATTAAGATAGATTGAGCTCTATATTATATATATATATATATATATTTATGTGTTAATGTATTTGAAAAAAATGACAAAACAAATTGATTATATCATGTTTATAAGCTATCTTTATGTTCATTTTTTTTATCTCTCTTTAAATCACTCATACCTCTACTTTTATCAACGCAGAATATTTGACTCTAGAGAAGTTGTGCGAAGATTAAAGAAAATGAGAAACCCCACTGTTGTTCACAAATGGAACAAAGTATTAGTAATCACATGTGGGACGGCACTGTGTGTGGACCCACTGTTCTTTTACGTCCCAATGATCGATGTAAAGGGGGAAATGCCTTCGTCCGGATAGACGGTCGCAGATTGGTGTTAGTGTTATTCGCACACTCCTTGATCTTCTCTACGTGGGTCACATAATGCTTCAATTTCGAACCAATTATGCTGCCAGATTATCTTCATATTGCATCATTGACATCCTATCAATTATTCCAGTTCCGCAGGTATCTCCATCTTCTATTCATTCTCGAATATTTTTTCAAATTTTTTTAGCTATTACTGTTAAAAAAAATTTATTTCTATTTATTAGTTACATATTTTTAAATTTCAAAACAATATTAGTTATTATTTTTTCTACTATATTCTTATATATTATTTTAAAAGTTAAAGATAATATTAATTACTCTTTTTATTTATTTATTTATTGAAAGAGTATATTAATAAATTTAAAAGAAATTTTAATATATCAATTATATTTCTTAATTGATGTATTAAACCTTAAACGATCAATAAAAAGAGATGGTGGGAGTATTTTCTTATACATTTCTAGGAGTCACATAAAATATCTGTTTGATGACCATTAATGGTTGTCACTCAACTACGTGTGAAAAAACACAATGAGCTTGGTGCTCATTGGCCTTGCATCATCTCTATCTGATATCCAGTCCTAAATCACTGTAGATTGAAAAATTCAACATGTGGCCTAGTCTAATTCGAGATGACATGATGCCCAATCAGGGTCAGGCCAAGCCAATACCAAATCAAGATTGGTCCAATAATAAAAGAAAAATTCAAAATATATTTCCTTACAAAAATATATGAATCATTACATTTTTTATAATTTTGATAGCAAATTGATTGATTAGTTTGGCTTATAAATAGTTTTATGATGGGACATATTTGGCTTTGCATTGGACTACATGTTTTATTATTTTGTAGCATAATTTAATGGACATATAATTTTTTAAAAAGTTTTGAAACCCGTACAATGCTGCACGGATAGTAGGCTAGATATACATTATTTTTATATCATAAATATTTAAGAAATTAATTTAAATTTAAATTAAAAGATTAAAGTCACAAAAGGTCTTCATAATAATAACTATAAAATTCATTTATTACATGACATATAAAAAATAATAATCCTATAGAAGCAATGCATCTTCATTAAAAAGAAAAAAAATTAAGAATGTGTGTGTATTGGGCGAAGCCAAACATCGCTTCAGCTTGGTTTGGCCATTTTAGGCTTTTGACCCAACTCAATGCAGCTCAAAGTGATTGGCAGGATTGGTTTGACTAGGCCAATTAGGCAATGAACACTCCCTTAAGCCATGTTTGGTAGGAAGAAAATGAAGGTTGGGAAAGGGAAAGAAGACTGAGGTAGAGTAAATTTTCTTATGTTTAGTATGATTGAAAAACGTTTCCTTGAAAAGCCATTCTCCCATGTTTAAGGGAGAAGGGCTTTCCTTTTGTAAACTAGTGGAGACTGTCTCTCCTCCATGGAAATATTGGGCTTTTACCAAATTATCCCTATAATCTCAATCCTCTCATAAATGAGTGAAAACTCACTCTCCTCCATGAAGATGTCCTAGGCTTATTTGTGACATTTGCTATTTTTTTTAATTTATCTTTTTCAATTTCTTTTTCTACACATAAAAAACATGATTTGAGTCTCCCACTTCCTTTACCTCTACCTCTCCCTTTCTCTTACTCCTAAAAAGTCTTCTACTTACCAAACATATGGCATTTATGTCGTTGAGAAAAATATCCATATATGTGTTAGAACTACTTTAATGACTGAGAGTTCATACTATCAATACAAACATGTTTACTTATAAAGGAAAAAATGTGTATTATATGCATATCTTATTTAAACCTGTAATGAGGGTGGGGGCTCAGCCATGCAATAGACGTTACCATGCTGGTGAACCTTACGCTAAAGTTCACTATAATTATGAAGAATGAGAGATGGAATTTGATCCTAACCACTTATCATGAAATTTGAGATATTATTAAACCTAAAATCAAGTTAGTTCAAAGCTTCAAGATATTTAATCAATACTTGTACATAATTAATAATCTCAAGCAACCTTTCAAGCTTTAGGAGTATTAATGCACTACTTGGTAATTTCTACCGGTTAGTGCCCGGGCAGAAAAATAAAGGCATTTGTAATAATTTTCTGTTGATATAACACTTCTGAATTCTTTTTTGTATTTCTTTCCTTTAAAAATTTAAACAGGTGCTTCTTTTGGCTATCATTCCAATAATGAATCCTTAATTTCCATTAATAGCAAAGGAATGTTTGAAGTATATTGTACTAATTCAGTATGTGCCAAGAATTGTTCGGATCTATCCATTGTTCAAGAAAGTAACTAGAACTTCTAGCATACTTACTGAGACAGCATGGGCTGGTGCTGCTTATAATCTCTTTCTATATATGCTAGCAAGTCATGTAAGTTGATTTTATTAATGCATTAAGCCTTAGCTATGTTAATGTCATTTGATCAGCAAGTAAGTTTGGAAATGTAGGTGGTTGGAGCTTTTTGGTACCAATTATCGGTAGAATCAGAGATTCGACGCTTGAGCCAAGAATTGAAGAATGCTAATCTCTTTGCAACAACATACTTGAGTTGTGGACATCAGAATCCAACTGTCATATCACTTCTCAATGTTTCTTGCCCCTTCATTAATCCTGATGACATTGATGACCCCCGAGTCTTCAATTTTGGAATATTTATTGATGCTCTAAGATCTCGCATGGTGGAATCAACTACGACTTTTCCTCAAAAGATCTTCTACTATTTTTTGTGGGGTTTGCACAACGTCAAGTTAGTGAATACTCTTGTTTGTTCTTCACTTTCTATGCAAGGAGCACATGTATGAAGGAAAGCATACTAAAAGTCATAAATTCCATCTCATGTATATTCTGCAGTTCTACTGGACAAAACCTCAACACAAGTACATATATTGAGGAAATTCTTTTCACTATCTTGATCGTCATCTTCGGGTTGGTTTTGTTCGCATTACTTATTGGAAACATGTAGGTAATTCTTTATTTGGATAATAAGATGACACACATCAGTATTGGAGCATTAAGAACATTTACATCTGTGTCTTCTTACAGACACAATAAATTTGACCCATTTTGTGAATCCCAAAAGTATATTTTTTGACCCGTTTTTACCAATAAGTGAAAAAAATGACACTTATGTTTAGAACATGTTTATGTTTACTGATAAGCACGTGGCTCAGTTGATAGAGGGTTATGCTAACTTAATAAATAGCTTTATGTTTGAATCATGGATAAGGTTTTGCCGGTCTTATGATCCTATCTGGCTCTACCTAATTTAGTTGAATTTCAATATGACTTTCAAATACCGAGTGATTTAATAGAAGAAAAAAAACCAAAACAACACATTTATGTATTGCATCTGATATATGAAAGTTTTATTTCAACCAACAACATTTTATCAAAATAACTTGGCAAAAGGGCACATTTGAATCATAGTGAATGAATAATTCATAATTCTTACTATAATCCTTGCACCATACTTAAATAAAAATACACCAAATCAATGAACTCATTCTGTGAACTTGTATTCATTCTTTATACCCCTCCAATAATTTCTTCCATTACATTGCTACTCAAGTTCTTATCCTTTAACGAATTCATGGCTGTGTCTTGAAAATTACTGTAGAAATATTTGCAATCTATGCAAATGACAGCTATTAAAGTCGAAGAAATGAGAATCAAAAGAGAGGATGCAGAGCAATGGATGTCCCATCGTGAGCTACCTGAGCACTTGAGGGAAAGATTCAGACGGTATGAACAATACAAATGGCAAAAGCATGGGGGTGTGGAGGAAGAAACACTAATTCACAAGATGCCTAAAGATCTTAGAAATGACATAAAGCGCCACCTTTGCTTGAATTTGCTTAAAATCTTTTTTCTTTTCCCTTTTTTTTTTTGAGTGAACAAGTAAGTTTCATCTTTATATCATCTCATCTCCTAAGAGTAAATTTAAGTTTGATAAAGTTTACAAAGAATAAAAACAGAAGCATACGTATCTAATAACAAAGATATGTGTCAGCATGGTGGGTTATCTACTAAACAACTATGACTAATATGCACATTTCTTCTTCATAGTGGTTAAAACAAGAAATAATGCTACAAATAGAAAGCTAAGTGGTCAATCATTAGCTCATGTTAATGTACCCTTGTTCTGTTATGTATAGCATGCAAGACCACTTGTACAATATGTAAATATGCATGTCTTGCTACTTATGCTATGTGATTACTATATAGTGGAGGCCATGTAACAGAATGAAATGTATATACATCTCTGGATACACATGATGAGATTTTTGGAAATATAATTAATTAAAATATTTCTAGAATTTGTGACTTCTGCAATTATGTGTTACTTTTAGTATTTCTAGAACTAGAATATGTCTCTCAGTATTATGTGTGAATTACGTAGCTAAATCTATGTATTTAGAAATGTGTGATTCATATGATTTTTAATAAAATTTATTAAATAGGTGGAAGTTTAAGAGTTACGAAAATTAGTATAAATAAGCCTATACATATTAGAGTATGCTAGGGAGTGGTGTTTGAAATATGGATTTATAATAAGTTCAGGAAATAATTAGTATATGAATATTTTGAAATTTCTCTCTTCCTAGTATCTTTTTCAGTAAATTACAATTTGTCTCCAAGTATGTAGATCCTTTTCCTCTTTCCATCGAAGTAGTATCAGAGCTTGGTTGCAAGAGCCTACAGGGTAAAAGCAGAGGAAAAGATGGGCTATTTGAATGTGTTGATATCTCCATATCTGTAGAAGAGAATCCATTCATAGTGTTGTGAGATCTCTAGGTTTGTAGAAAAGATAACATGTTGAGGGTGTGTGCTGTAAAGAGTCAAGCACCACAAAGAAAGGAATATAATATTATTTTGAGAGGTTGAGAAGAATGAATCTCGGAGGTTTTACGGTAGCCATAAATTAAAGTGGCTAAGGAGAATGAATAACAAACTGTTTTACATAGTGGAACTTAATTTTCCTATTCTTAGTGAAGTTGAATATGATATTATTTGCAGGGAAGTCACTAATATTGAGATCAAGAATACTACTGCTTTTAGTATTGGTGCCTTCAAGACTCCTGGGCTTGATGGGTTACAAGCAAGGTTCTTTCATAATCAATGGCTAAGTGAATTTGTGAAGAGTGTCTTTTCCAATTCAATTAATATTGGCAAGGCTAATGATATTCATATCACTTTGATCCCCAACAATTCTGAGACATAAAAGATTATAGACTTATTTCGCTTTGTAATGTGAGCTATGAAGATTGTCACAAAGTTGATTGCTAATCATTTGAAGGGATAGATTAGAAAATTTATTGGCCCTAATAAGTAGTTTTATCTCGAGATGAAACAGGAGTGATAATATCATTATAGCTCAAGAGATCATACATATTATGAGATCATTAAAGTGCAAGAAGGATTTCAATATGATTTAAGTGGATCTTGTAAAGGCTTATGATCGGCTATATGATCTTTTATTGAGGAAACTCTGAAAGGCATAAAGGTGCAACAACATTTATTATAATTATTTTTTTTGGCCAGGTGCAACAAAATTTATTAAATGTTAATATGGCTTGCATTAGCTCACCCATTAATAAAGGTTCTTTGGAATGTGCAACATATGGATTCTTTTAAGATGAGAGGAAACAAACAAGGCGATCCTTTATCTTCCTACCTATTTGTTCATTGTATTGGAAAAGCTAGGGCACGAAATTAAAATGAGGATTGAAAACAAAGAGTGGAGACCTATTAGATTATCTCATAAAGGTCCTCCGATTTCTCATCTTTTTTCACTGATGATCTTGTTCTCTTACCAGAGGCTTCTAAGGACAAGATTGAGGTTATGAATTGCATGAGATCCTTCTGCACTGCTTCTGGGCAAGGTGTTAATTTGAGAAAACTTGCTTTTCCATTCTAGATATATTTACTCTTCTAGGGCTATTTGGTTTAGCGAGGGGTTAGGAGTCTATCTTACAGAGGACTTAGGGAAATATTTGGGCATGTTGTTTCTCCATGAAAGAATGTCTAAGAATACCTTTAGTGCCCCATTTGAGAAAGCTAATACCAACGCCTATCTTCTTGGAAGCAGAAGTTCCTAAATATGTCCGGCATAACTTTTCTCATAAAATTTGTTCTTTTTGCTCTTCTGAGTTATATTATATGCAAACTATCCTCCTCTGTATATGGGTGATTAAAGAACTTGAGAATATTTGTCACAATTTCCTTTGGTGTTCTACTGAGAAGAGAGTCTCACCTAGTTTCTTTGGACTTCATTACTTAGGATAAGACGAATGGTGGTTTGAGCAAAAAAACCTTCAAAACTAGAACATTGCATATATTATGCAGGAGTGGATTGTCAGAAACGCAAACCATGATGTGAGCAGTTTCAGACTGGAAAAAGAAAAAATCATTGCAAAAGAATATTTGCTCAAACCTGTTGGTGGATTTGGATAGAGCATTGTAATAGCCTCTTTTCTAGGATGAACCGAGAGGTGGAGAGCCTTATTTATGTGCCTTTAGAGCACTATAGAAGAATGCTTCATAGAAGACCAAAGAAGCAACATCGATGAATTCCAATATCTTCCTAAATATAGTTGGTGTCCCTCAGAAGTTAGTTAGGTCTAACTTGATGTTGATATAGGTCTGTCAATCATTAGGGGAGGCTTCTTGTTGGGACTCACATGGAAATTGTATTAGCAGATTCATGAGGAAGCTTGATGTTACTAACACTATCACTACGGAGCTCAGAGGTATACATTAAGGGCTCAAGATTTGTAGGAATGAGGGCTTACTTTGGGTCGTTTATTAATCCTCCTTTGGACGTTGATCTATTTGTATAGGCAAAATTTCCAAGTGTTTCTCCTTTTTTTTCCCTTGTTGCATCCGTATGGTCTAGCCATCCCTTTTATTCCGAAAAAGAAAAAAAAAGATACTAGGAGTAGAGGAAATGCTTGCAAGAATAGAAGAAGAAGCTAATGAGAAAAGAAGCTATATGAGAAAGAGGAAAAGCTAATAAATTATAAAGATTCATAAGCTTATTAAGGAATATAAAGATATACTTGATGTGACAAAGCAAAACTTTGAGAAAGAATTAGATTTGAAAAAAAAAAATCCTTTGAAGCTAAATAGGTTGGTGGAATTGGAGAAAGAAGCTGAAATTAACCATTTGGAGGAGTAGAAAGGACACTCACAAAGTGAGATGGAGAACATTGCAAACAAAGAAGTGAAGCTGGAGTATGTGAATATTAAAGATGATCAAGAGCATGAATATAACACCGTGTGGTGTGTGTGTGTGTGTGTGTATATGTATATATGCACGCATGCACACACACACACATATATAAGAAATAACATTATATAGCCTTCATTCAATTTTGCATCTTGCTCTTCCAAATATACATGTGTAATGAACATATTTGTGTTTGCTTCAGGTGCCTTTGTTTGCTGAATTAGATAAACACTAGTTAAATGCATTGTGTGATAAACTGAATCCGGTACATTATATAGAGAAGAGCAGAATTTTAATTGAATGAGATCTAGTTAATGAAATGCTCTTCATTTTGAGTGGTAAACTTTCTTCAAAGGCAAAAAACTTGAAATCCACCCCTCTCAAGGGAGGTGGCTACATTGGAGCGGAGCTTCTTGAATGGGCCATCGATCCTCATTCCTCAAATCTTCCCATTTCAACCAGAATTGTAGAATCTATATCAAAAGTTGAAGCCTTTTCTATCATGGCTGATGACTTAAAGTTCGTTGTTCTCCAATTTCAACCCTTTCACATTCAACTTATCCGTCACACTTATAGGTAGGTAACTAAGGTTAGATAAATAAATAGTTCTTCGATTATCATATGATTGTATTCGAGTTTTACAAATAACTCTATCGATCGATCATTTCTTCATTAAATTATTATATATTTAAAACAACTCCATTTGTGGTAAATATAAGGTTCATTGCCATTAAAAGAAAAAAGAAGGTTGTGTGATAATATCTAGTTAACTACTTTTTTCTCTCCAGGTTCTATTCCAGGCAATGGAGGACATGGGCTGCCTGTTTCATACAAGGGGCTTGGCGTCTCCATTGCAGGAGGAAGATTGAGAAATCACTACGGGTAGAAGAAGCTTTGGTAATTGAACAAGGTTCAGCACCAAGTCAGGGTGCCACCACATGTGCATCGAGGTTCACCATCAATGCACTACAAAGCTTGCGAAGACATGGCAAGCTAAACCACAGGTTTCCTTTGACATTGCTTCCTTAGAAGCCCAACGAGCCTGATTTCACTTCTTAATTATAAAATTTAGTTTTAAGTTACAATAGTGCAAGTTTCACTTGAGACAAAAGTACTCAGCTTGCTTGTAACATTGTGTGTACATACCTGACACGTACTTAATTAGCAACTCTATGTGCATACCAACTTAGTTGGTGTGATTGGCAGGGGTCTAGAGTTGTTATTTCTTAAGCAAATGATTAAGAGCTTAATTCTATGGGTACAAAACAAATTTAATCGAGAATGGTACATAAAACAAAGCTAATTGGAAGGATTACCTTTTGCCTTCAATGCTTCAAATGAGATTAGTTTCTATTGCTAGTGGGATACTCACTATATATATATAGATATATTTGTGTGCGTGCTGTTCTCTATTTGTCAAAATTTACTGATGGTTTCCTTTTCTTTACTCAAAGCTGAATTTTTGTGAGGACTTTCATGGTTTAACCTGGGGATAATCATGGTGATATATATTACTACACAAGATCTTGATTTATATTTCCTTTTTAATAATCCCAAGCTATTCAGCCTAATCACATGTTGCCATTCTCTGAACTAACGTTAAAAATATACTATGATAAGTTTAGTTAATACAAATATTACTAACTTTCTCAAAACAATAACATATCAATAAATCCTTTATATACATATTTGCTTTAAAAGTCACTTTTATTGGAATAAAAATTTCAAAAATCCAAAAAAGTAATTTTTTTAAAAAAATAATAAAATAAAATTTATGAAATTGTTTTTTAAGATTAAATATTATTTTTTTTATGAAAGTAAATGTCATGGACATTTATATCCTTCTTTTATTAACTTTTAGAAGAAACACGAAACATGACAAGAAACATGGCAACACTAATTTCGGCCTTTGGGTTGCTCATTTTCATGAGAGGAGGGAGATAGAACAGTGATGCTACCTACCTAGTGGCATGGCACCAATCAACTACTAACAGCCCGATTGGTTCAATTACAGAGTGAGTTAGGTAATGTGATGAGAAGGGTGTGAATGGATGTAAAAGGATGCTAATTACATTTGAGTTTGTTTGGTATGTCATGGGATGTGAAGGGAGCAAAACTTAAAATTTGTTTGGTTGGATAGAAAGATGATATGTATTAAAGGCTAAAAGCACAAATATACCCTTCATTAACATACGTCACAATTTAGCCCCAAATTGGCACATTCTCCAACACAAGGTTGTGCCCTAGCCAAATCTCGACAATGCCTTGCCTTGTCTGCGTCGTGCTCTTCTGCCGTGAGTTTGCTTGAGCTTTGACGCTGGTGATTGAGAGCAGAGTTGTGTTGTCATTCTTCTATTGCATCAAAAATTGTTGTCCGTTTGTTGCGTGTTGGCAAATATTGGAGGTCATTCTCTGTCACGCCTTCTACGTCGTCAGCCTTGCACAAGTTTGTCATGTGAGCTGCAAAATTCATGTTCTTCTGTCAATGTCGATGAGGCAGTAGGATAATATAACTATAACTACCTCACTTAGGAAGCCAAAGTGTGATGTTAGTCATTTCTCACTTTTTCGGTCAATGTCTATAAGTCAGAGTATTGTACTGTGCTTCATTTTGGGTTGTCCTTTTGCAAAAGGGACATATAAATTGTATCTTCATGATAAAATTCTTTGTCTAGGTCATTGCATATGTGTGGTTGTCAAGCCATTTTGATGCTAAATCTACCTTCCTGTAAATGAACCAACATAGATGGTAATCCTATAAATGATTTGAATTGATGCTGTTAAAGTTACTAGGACAAGTGAAACCTACCTCTTAGAGTAGCTTTGTCATGATAAAATTAAAAATTCCTAAATCACATCCTCATGATCCACTCAACGTAAAGCTTGAAATTGGTGGCTGTACAATATGAATGGAGCATGTTATTATGAATCTAAAATGAATTAAGTGTTCTTTTTTTTGTCTTTTACATGTAAAGTGGGGGTTGGTTGTTGTACATATTGAACCTAGATGTCACGTTCAAGTTAAAATGTAGGATTGGTTGCATAAAGGTTATGTCTTGGCATAAATTAATGGTTGCTAAATAATGGTTTGGTTACATAAAGATAGCTTTATTGATCACTATTAGCATGTACTTTAAGATGTTACGCTTGACTTAACAGCAAATTCGGATGCTTCAAGGACTTAGATTCTTGTTTGGTGCATTTTGTACTTGAATATTTCATCTGTGTACTTTCAGCTAAATATTCCTTTGTCTGATTTGTTTTGGGTGAGTGACTTGTCTGTATGATGGATTTTAATTGATTGAGAAACCTGGGTTACTTGAAGGTTTCAAATTTGAAGCCTTATTAATATGTTTTGATCGCCATTGACTTTTGGAACTTACTCTTGCTGTGGCTTGCATTATATTGTCATAAGTTTGATTAAAGCAAATGTTCCATGCCAATTTTTTTGCTTAACTGAGTTGTCTAGTTGTTCAATCAAGTTGTCTACTTTGCATGAGTTATGATTCTAGCTTTGAAGATCCAATGAAAAAAGGGGGGATTAGAAATTTTGGAGGGTCATGACATGTTTTCCTAGTGTAAGTTCATATATTTTAAACCCTGGAACCTAACTCGTGTATTAAGATGTTTTCTATCATACCTTGTTAGGTGATGCTAATGCTAATAATATGGTATCTAAGTTGCTATTTCAATTATTTCTTTTTGGTTTTCTTGCTAAATTTTTGAATGCTCTGTTTTATTCTTGAATTTTGTGATACCGGTCCCATAGTATTGCCATTTTGAATATTATTAAATTAAGGTTTTTTCCACCTTCAACTATTGAGTAGTGCATAACTAAAGCTTTCTTCTATTTGATAAATATTTTTGAATTTGTTATGCCTCCCTAACTTATTTGTACCAAATTGTTCGTCTCTAATATCAATGCTCCAATTTTGTTTGCCTCTTTATTGACTTTTATATTATCATAAGGCTTTTAGTTTTCCTTCTGGATATGTATGTATGTATGTACATTGATAAATGTATAAAATGAAGACTTTGTTTTATATATTTTCTTGTATGTTTGTTGTAGAGGATTATGTCCTTACTTCATATAATCTGCAACCACTATGATAATGAGTTTTAGACTTGATAATACATAAACATTTGGCATGTGGGTAGGTAAATTGAATAAAGGAATATAACTCCCTCATAAGTAGTGCACAAGCCACCCTTCAATGTAGAGAAATTTTTATTCTTTTCATGACTAGTTTTACAGAAATGGATATTGATGGATATAATAGAGAAGCCACAAAACATGTGTGGAACCTTGAGGAAGACAATGTGCTTGTTGATTGCCTTGTTCACATGATACAAGAAGGAAAATTTATGGTTGGAAATAATGCTAGAATTGACTACTTGAAATATTTGGAATTGCTGAGTGAACATAAGCTCCCAGGATGTGGGATAAATTATGCTCATATACAATATCGCATAAAGTATTTGAAATGGGCTTTTATTACTATCTTTGACATGGTACATGGGCCAAATGGACATGGCTTTGGATGGGATCCCATTGAGATGCATGTTATAGTGATGGAAGATGTTTGGAATGAGTATTTAGTGGTAATGACACTCACATAGTATGTTTATTTCATACTTATTATTAGTCTTTGTAATTAACATGTCTTTATATTTGTACACAGGTTAATAAACGGGCTGCAATATTGAAGAATAACACATTTCCCCACTTGAAGCAGTTATGCATTCAGTTTGGATTAACCTAATGTGTGTGGGTTTGTTAATAGGAAGAATATTTGTGTGATATTAAAGAAGATGCCAATTGTTGAACTTATAATATTATAGGATGAACAATGCTTTGAATCTATATTTGTACTTGGGACCTAGTTTATCTTTTTTGTTTAGTGTTGTAAAACCACTAGTGCTTATAATTTGGTTCATCGATCATATTATGTTTTCTATGTTCTTTATATAAGAAAGTATTGTTTATATTTTCTATCTAAGATCATGAGATGTACATTATAGAACATAATGAAGGGATATGTTAAAATTAACTGGTTATTGTATTCTAAGTGGTAGAGGATTTTTTTTTCCTTCCACATGTGTCACAAATGGCTACCAAATCATCAGAGATAATAGTAGTTCAAAAGGTGGGTATGCAAAAAAGAGTTTATTGCAAATATTGTTGAGTGCCAACTATGAAAATGTTTGGATCGGATGAAACCCAAACCGCTAATACTATAGGTGTAACCAAGGTAATTGCAAATTTTGGAAATGGTTAGAATAACTTGCTGCTAATGACACTGCTTGTATACCTGAGAATGATGTGAGAGCAAAGGTTGAAGATACTAAGTTAATAAAAAAGATTGATCAATGCGCATAAGACATTATGAACATGAAAGCTGCAATAATGGAATACAAAGCAGAACTTGTTGGACTAAAATCTTTGGCCTAAGGAGGTCTTATAATGTTTGGGTATATGCTTTTAATCTTGGTTGTATGTTTAGTGAAATTGTAGCATGTCAATACCACTGTTATGTATTTTGGTTGTATGATGTAGTTAGATGATGCTAACATGGTGAACCTGATCTGTATTTTGGTGTGCATGTATGCGTCAATGGTGAAAACATAGTCAACCCCTTGTATATTGGCTTCATTTATGAAAAAATTAGCTACTTTATGTGTTTGACCGCATTTGATCCACTTTACCATATCTCATGTTAGACCATATATATGTAGTCATATCAGTATAGATATATATACCTAATAACCTATGTATATATATATAAGTAGCAATTTATAAATATGTACATATATATAATATATAAATAAATATACAAAGATATATTTATATCTATATATATAAATATATACATATACATATAAATATAATATATATACATATATATATATATGAAACGGTAGAGATATATATAATATAAATATATTTATCTATATATATATATATAAATGTCTATATATATATATATTTATCTATGTATTTTCCAACGAAACCGTTGGTTGCACACCCCTGCATTTGGTTGTCCAATAAAGTTTATTATCACAAATTATATATGCAATTTCGTTTATCTCAAAAATCTTAATAAATACTGTACCTCATTTACATTGATGTAATTCGAGCAAAATGATACTATTGCCATCATCTCCTCCTCTGCTATGGTTATGACCTCCGCCAACCACCGCCCTCCTCTGCGATCAGTCGCCGCCCTAGATACAATTGCATGGTGGGTGGGCTATTGTTCATAACGGGTTACTTTATGGCGATAGATCATTCACACAAACTTTGTTCTTGCAGTACAAATGTACAATTGGAAAGTGGGTGGGCTGTTTCTCTCATAATGGGTTACTTTATGGCGATAGATTCTTCACACAAATGTTTTGCGTCAGTTGAGCCCACATTTGTCCTTTTATTATTAACCTTTTTTTAGGTACAATATTAGCAACTTTTTACATTTAACTAACTATTTAGTTTTTCTTTTACCTACCAGCAACTGATTACGATAAAGTGATAAACACCTATTTTTTTGGAGAAAAATTAAGTTTAATGTGATAAATTTGAAAATATTCATTATAAAACAATTTAACTTTTAAATAAAAATAACAGAAAAATTAGTTGCTAATTGGCCAAAAGGAAAAAAAAAACAATTGAGTGAATATTAAAAAAATTTTAAGTTGTAAGAGATGAAGTTAAAAATTTTTCTTCACAAGAAAACTTTCTAATCTTTTGAGTCTATAAAGTATTATTTTAAAATTAATTATGATTAACATTCTTTATGATATATACTTTAATTAATTTAAAATATTGAAATATAATTTTTTATATTTTCTCCGAACTATTATGAATTATATACATATACACCCCACTCAAGGGCAAACACAGCTTTTGAACCTTAGGGGGGGCCAAATTTTATATATATGGGAAAATATATAAATATTTTCTATTGATATTTATATAATATTAAATAACAATATGTGTGTGAATAATATAGGAGAAATTTTATAACCTCCCTCTATTATTATGTAGCAAAGTTAAATAGATATATATATATAACATTATACATATATTTATTTATTTATTTCTGTGTATATGTGTATATATGTAGATATAAGGGTGAGTTTGTTTACTGGGAAAAATACTATAAGGGTAGCATTTAGGGAGGAGTATGATATATCACCCTATAATGTATAAAATATTTATTTTATTTCTATTTATGTATAGTTTATGTGTATATATACACACACTTTACATATAAATATACATAATTCAGGGAGGGGACCAAATCATTTGAGAAGTTTTATATACGTATTATATATCAAGACTTGTATGGGAGGGGAGGGGTAAGGAGTTGGGAGGTACCATAGCCCCCTGCGGTACATCTCTGTCTGCCATCACCGACCTCACTCTCACTCTCTCTCTTTCACTCATTTTCTTATTAAACTTATTTACTACATTTAGTTGCTAAATATTGTGATATATATCCATCTAATTTCATCACATATAGGATATAATAATATCATTTAAAAGATAAATGAAAATTCTTACTTAATAAGAAGACATATAATGACAAAATGAATATATACCTCATACACTGATTTTTATCAATCTACTTCTTTGCATAGCAATATCACATTATTCTCTTGTATGAAAGGATCTTAATATCAAACCAACCTCCTATCTTTTCAAATAATTTATATATTTAAGGTGATCTAAGGCTACGATTACCCAATGATCAAATTAAAAGAAATAAACTGCATGCATATTAATACAATTTTTTAATTTTGAAATGATTTTCGAAAATTCTCTCATAAGAAATTATTGAGTGGAATTGTAAGGTTAAGTTCGATACATATAAATATGAACTGACACAACTCGTGTATGTACAATCAAGACAGGCATTGCTTGCATGGCTTGTTAATTAGTGATGTCAAACGTAGAAAATAAATTAAATTAATTAATGAATTTAATTTAACAGGTCAAAAATCAAACATATAGTATGAATGAGTTGAGAGTTCCAATTACTTGACAAGTGTAATCAGAATTCCTCGTATACGAGGGAGAGAATGATAGTGTGGATTATAAATTCATTGTGTCACTTTCTTTTTCTACAATAAAAAATTTATATTAGACTCATATATCACTTCGTCGCTCTCTATTTTTTACATAAAAATTCGTAGACATGAGAGAATATATAATTTTTCAGCTCGAGAGTCGTATGGCGCGCAAATCACATTAGTCAGTTTTTCTATTTGTTCACTTTGTAAGCATAGAATTTAAGAAAAGAAAAAAATGTTTCTTTGAAGTCAACCTGAATGAAAAATGTTAAAAAATCATGGGACGACCGCATGATCTTTTAATTACAAATTATTTAATTATTAATAATTATCTCTCATATCAACCCAGCCGCAACTCATTATGACCCGACCCGACACCCGATTACCCAATAACCGACCACATAAACAAAAGTAGCCTTTGGAAATTTTGAAGATCTCGGTCAAACCACTCGCCAAACATGCCTTTTCTCTCCCTTTCTCTCTCTCTTCCTTCCATACTTCATTTATAACTCCACTGCCTCTTTGCTTGCCCACAAAACCTAACTCTCTCTCTCCCTCCGTCCCTCTGTCTAATGGCGTCGTCATCATCTTCTGTCTTAAATCGCATTACATTCAAAGAGAGCTTAAACAACCTTCCAAAGTCTCATTCTTTTGGACAGGTTTCACTTCCCAAGAGATCAAAAACTGAACTTCTTCCTTCTATCCACTCAATTCAGTTAGCTTCTTCTGATAGAATAACACCTACGGTTAAAACCAGTACTAATACTAATATCACTACGCCTTCTGGCTTTCCCTCTGATGCTCTTACTTTATCAGATTTCTGGAGAGAGATTCAAGGGTGCAACAACTGGGAGCACCTTCTTGATCCTTTGCACCCTCTTCTTCGCCGGGAAATTATTCGATACGGCCAGTTTGTCACCGCGTGTTACAAGGCCTTCGATCTCGACCCTGCCTCCAAGCGCTTCTTGAACTTCAAGTATGGCAAGAAGCGAATGCTGAGTGAGGTAGGAATGGCGGATTCTGGTTATGAAGTCGTCAAGTACATCTACGCCACTCCTGACATCACCATCCAAAATTTCTCCTCTTGTGGACGTTGGATCGGCTTCGTCGCCGTATCTTCCGATGATGCCACGCGGCGACTTGGCCGGCGAGACATCGTCATAACATTCCGGGGAACTGTCACGAGTCAGGAATGGGTCGCGAACTTCATGAGCTCGCTGATTCCGGCCCAGCTCGACCCACAAAACCCACGTCCCGACGTGAAGGTGGAATCTGGGTTTCTCTCCCTCTACACGTCCGATGAAGCGTCAACCTCAAAATTCGGCATCGCAAGTTGCCGGGAACAGCTTCTGTCGGAGATCTCAAAGCTGCTTAACAAATACAGAGGCGAAAATATTAGCCTAACGACGGCGGGTCATAGCATGGGAAGTGCACTGGCTCTCTTGCTGGCCTACGACGTGGCGGAGCTCGGGCTGAAAAAATTAGGTAACACTATTAACGGACAAAAAACTGAAATACCGCTCACTGTTTTCTCGTTCGGCGGGCCGCGAGTCGGAAACCTAGGTTTCAAAGATCGGTGCGAAGAGTTGGGCGTCAAAGTTCTGAGAATTGCGAATGTGAACGACCCCATCACGAAGCTGCCAGGGGTTGTCTTCAACAACGAGAATTTTAGGGTTTCGAGTTTGGGATTTTCATGTTATGCCCATGTGGGAGTTGAGCTGTTACTTGATTTCTTCAGCGTCCAAAACCCTTCTTGCGTTCATGACTTGGAGAGCTACATAGGATGCCTCCTAAAACACTCCAACTCAGATAATAAAGAGGAGGGGATTGGGCTTCAGATTCATGTGGACGAAGTGATGAGTAATTTGATGGAGAGGGGAAGAGAATTGCTCTTGAGCTCCCATCACAATATTAACTTACTGCCGGGGGTGTTCTCCGATGCCGGAAACCACCAAGGTGTTCTGGGTTGGATCTCAAGAGATTTGATAAGTTCTTGGGGCAATGAACTACTCTTTGGCCTGGTTCTTTTGTTAATGTAGGTAGTACTAGTACATAATAATTATATTAATTAAAAGAGAGTACACAAACTAAGTCATTGTAAATTGAAGATATTGGAGAGGAGAGCTACTATATAAATATGTATGTATAAAGCCTAGTAAAACAAGTATTTTTGTTATATATAGATCATTCGTGTTTATAATATGAAGTTTATAAATTCATCAAGTTATGGTGTAGGTATTAGTGATATGTGCGTGTGTGTGTGTAGCATCTTCCATGTATATGTATATAGATGGAAAGCTAAAACATTCTTCCCACTCAGCTACTTTTTACTCATTAATATCATAGCACTTGAGGAGGAAGAAGTACTATAGTTCGTGTGAAGCATTCCCAATGGTTTTCAGATTTGACACGTGAACTGGTGGTTCAAAGTCAGATGGAAGTTTTGTTCATGAATAGTTGGAGAGCCAGCTATTCTTATAGACTTCTTCCTTCTCTAATTAAATTCATTTTCCTTTTAATCTGTTCACACGAGAGATTAATAATTAGTTTGGTATATATATAGAGTAGAAGCCCTAGATATGACGGAGCGATCGAAATCTGCACAACAAAGTGAGAGGGAGTTTTGGCATGCTTTAACGATATCAGATTAGTGTATAATCTCAATTATTGTGCATCAAACTGATAAGAGCTGAGTAAAATCACACACACATACACACGATCTAAATTATGTGTGTATGAGTGATTATAGTTCATCTGTGAGCCTTGGAAGACATTTCTGTGATTTTTCTTGCCAAGTTCAAATCACCAAATTGGAAGATTAGTTAATTAATTTGAGATTAATCCACAGGAGTTGTCATGATATGCAAGAGCCTTGTTGTATATATACTAATTCCTTTCTTTTTTTTTTTTTCTTCAAACAACACACACGCATATAATTAATTTTTGTTGCCACAGTACAAGTTCAATATCATAATTGTAGGATTTCGGTTGAGATATTAATCATCATAATTTATAATATATGCACACATATTGGGAAAAGCTTCAATGAGAAGAACAACAATGTCATATTTTCTTTTTATAGCTAGGCTGCAAAACGTATATACAAAAAACAATTGATTGTATGTAATGATCCTCTAGCGTAGGTTCAACTGTGGTTTATATATAAAAAAAAAAAGCGTAGGTTCAACTGACTTCTGAAATTTGGAATTAATTAAGGACTAAAAGTCTGAGATTTTTTTTAAGTATATACATTTATTAATTAATCTTCTAATAATAGTATATTAAATCCTTATATATAAATACAATATAACCCTTAAGATTATATGTAC
Organism: Adenanthera pavonina; assembly: GCA_026686845.1. Classification (NCBI taxonomy): domain Eukaryota; kingdom Viridiplantae; phylum Streptophyta; class Magnoliopsida; order Fabales; family Fabaceae; genus Adenanthera; species Adenanthera pavonina. The sequence goes on from JAIVEN010000006.1 coordinate 34,252,462, forward strand.
ACAAACAAATGTCAACGTACGTAATCTACCATGGATGACTGCAGGTATATACACAGCTACACGCGCGCGCACTAATTCCTGCCCAATTGAGGAACAGCAAACAGTTTTAAAAAGACAATTACGGATGCCAATCTTCCTTGTTAATTATCTGTTGGTTTGAATGATCCACCTAGGAAGGGCTATCAGAGCGTCCTATAGACTCCATCTTCTTTCAAAATATTGTCTTTTACTGTGATTTTTTAAAACATTTATCATTTCAGAATTTTTTTTATTTTTAAATATAAGGACTTTTATCTTAATTCTAAATATTTTATAGGACCGATAGTATTTATTATGTGTTATAAAAAATTCCTATTTAATTCATAAAAGAAATAAAGAAAGAATTAAATAAAGATAATTTTAAAAAAATAATATAATTTTTTTAAAAAATTAAGATAGTTAAATAATTTTAACTTACATTCATAATTAGTATAATATAATTAAAAAATTTATATTAAATATTATAAAAATTATTGATTAATTTTTTTAATTTTATTTTTCATAAAAAAAAATTTGTAATAAGTAGAGTATAAATAAATTCCCTATTAAAGTATGAAGTCAAGAATATTTTAACAGAGTACGGTAAAAGTTTGCTTCAACTCTCACGGGGAGAGGCACAGAGATATGGGTGTGTGGGGTCTACATTATTATGTTTATTTATTTATTCCCCTCTTCTCAGACAGTGCAGCCATAGTAGAGGATTTATGAAAAACTTAAAAGTAATGATTTCAAAAGGAATGGGGTATCTTTTTTCTTCAGTGAAAAAGAATGGAGTATCTTCTTGGGCAACAAGAATGATTTTTTTTTTTTGGGTCCAGAAGCTTCTGGTGATTAATTATTAATTATTATGTCTGCTGAAGTTGGTTAATTAATTTGTGGTAGCTAGCAGGGTAATTAGCAGAAATTATATATTCATAAGTCGTAAAACATTTTATCACGAAGACCTACCTCTAGTTTAATTTGGATCTATATACCCAATTTCCCAATATGAAATTAATGCTACCACATAGGAAATGGATAAAAAAAATAAAAAAAATTGATATAATTTGACTTTAACTCATGTAAAAACGAATTTTATTAACAAAAAAGGAAAATATAAAGTGTTGCTCTTAAAATTGTTTTTCATTAATTTACACTCTAATGCTTATTTTTGCAAATTTCTCGTCTTTCAACTAATAAATGATTTTGTCCTGAATTTTGATTTTAGTTGAACAAGCATAGCTAATTAGTTTTAGTGATGAGATGGAAACTATAAGTATAATAGGATCAGATCCTCTTCCAGCATTGTCTCTAGCCATTTTCCCCCCATCTTTCCATAAATAATGTAGGGTATGTTTAGTTTATATTTTTGTAAACCAAATCATGATTTTTTATTATAATTCTTTTTTTCATTATCCAAATAGTTTCATGGAAAATTTTTTTATTTGTATTTAAATTTTATTTTTATAAATTGTCGCTATTGTAACATACTTCTTATAAAAATGGTAATTCAAATGGATATGTGTTGTCCGTCCTTTTCATTTAATGAAACGGTGTGCTTTGTTGTCTTTTCAATGATCAAAATTAGAATTTGTTTGTTCTGGCCTCTCAAGTTTCTATCAAATTCATAATAACTCCCTTTCATCTGGTTATCTACTTAATTATGTTAATTTTCTTTCATTAAAGAATCCAAAATACATGGAGAATTTATGTTTAAGAGGTGTCCTTCGAAAAGTATAAAAAAAAAAAACCTGTGAAATCCTTGTTGGATGACAATAGCTGCAAAATACTACATAGAAATAACAGAGTACGAAAACATAGAATTAGTGTTTGGATTCAAATTTGAAGAAAAAAACTTGAAAAATCAGCTTCTAACAAGATTCCTAATTTTTTGAACTTAAGGGTGCTGTTCACCAGTAAGCTGGAGGTTGCCGCTGACTAAGACGAGCATGCCGCCATTGACGCCGGAGGGCTGGCAATCGACGGTGGTGATGCTATGCTAGCACTGCCTTGGATCTTCTAACCTTCAAACATCAACATAGAGCCATCCTGATGGAGATTCACCAGACTCACATTATTACCGTTCGTGGTTAAAGATAGAGATGGACGTGTTCGCCGTTCTGTGTGTGTCTCTTCCCTTCCCCCTCCTCAATGTCGCAGAAGGCAGATCTAGTCGTCTCAACGGCGCACAATTACTGTTTGCCGTTAATGAAGGAGATGGATGTGGTCGCCGTTCAAATCTGGGTTTGAATCTGTGTGCGTCTCTTGCCTTACGTTTCCCCTCCTCATAGCCCTTTATTGATCTCATCCGCTGGATCATTTGAGAATTCTATGGACGGTTGATATCTCGTATGAAGAGATAGGCTTGAGACAAATGTTAAGAGAGGATCCGAATCCATGTATAATAGCCAAATTATTATATTCATAACCATAAATTAGATTAAGCTCCTTCTTTTTATTTTAATAATAACTTTCTGCGATGCGCTTCTTCGATCCAACGCCTGCATACCATATTACATTCCTATGGCTGTTCCCATTTTAGGGTTACCATTTGACATAGTTTCACCTTTTAGTCTTTTCAATGGAAAAAAATGTTGTACTGCCTCCTCCGGTGCCTTTTATGATTAAAAATAATTATTTAAAATTAATTTAAGCTTTGATTTTATAAAAAAAAATTACTACAGCATTCATAAAATACATTTAATAAAACCTATAACCCTTGTTCCACTTTAACATTTGGAGAGAAAAAAAAATTAAAACTATTGAGGGCATTTGAATGGAAATCACACATTAATAGTTGGTACTCTACTAATTTTTGCAAAGGCATTTGTATTAAGGACCATGAAAATCTCTTAGAAGAACCTTTACATTCTCTGGAAAAAGAAAAAGCTTAAATTGCATAATAACCATACCAATAATTATTTTATGAGAATGAATCTTCTTAATTTATTTAATTGATAATGACAAATTTTAAAAGAAATACATATGAAATTGTAAGGGTTCGAGAGAACGTTATGCATCAAGAAGATCAATCAAAAAGAAATTTACATACAACTCTTCTTAATCACTGAATATTATGAAAATACATATACTTACACATATACAGTAGGCCCGACAGAGCGTCAGTAGAACTTTGTAAAAATGTGGTCTGTCTTTTATGTCTGTTGTTATTTAGAATAAAATTGATATGATCAATTTGAAATGAAAATTTAGATAGTTCAAATAAATACGTTTTTTCTGAAATTAATAAGTGGATTTTAAAGAGAAATTGAGAGATTTGATTTTTCTTTTTCTAACTTTTAGCTTAATTAGATTGTTCTTTCCATACAATATGCGAGAATGTTATATTTAACTATAAAAATGAGACAATAAATTCAAACTATCCCAAACTCCCTGTTCATAATTTAAAGTAATTTGGAATATGTCACATATATATAGTCTCAGTAATAAATTGTGCATAAAAATGTTTAAGAAAATATTGAGAAAAAAATACTATGATGAAAGATTGGGTGAAGAAAAGAATGAATGAAAAGATTGGGGAAAAATCTCTGTAAAGAAACAGGAAAAAAAAAAGGAGTGAGATAAGTGGATTCCAACGACTAAAAAGAAGTGTAGGTCCCATTTAAACGATGATACGAAGGCCGTTTGGATCCCCCTGGGAGGAAAAAAAAAAAACAGAGAGGGAGAGAGGCAGCACGGAGCCTAAGCAAAGCTGGCATGTGCGGCTCAAACCTACTTTGTATATACGATTGATAAAATATCATCTGTAAATATTGTTGGCCTAAAAAACATCTGTTACAGTAGAATCATGTTAATTACTCTATGACCTTTTTTATAAAATTCATATTCTATAAGAATTTTATAACCTTAAATATAAGTTATTTTACAAAAGTTTATGGAGTATTAATTCATTTATCTCAAAATTATCTTTTTTGAAAATTATTTAATGAAACATTATTGCTTTAGAGAGTACTATACTCCCTCCAGTCCAAACATAAGTATTTGACTAACTGCATATGGATTAAGAAACAGAGTTAAACTAATTAAATTTGTAAAAAACTTACATTATTTTTCAATATTACCTTTAATAAAGACAATTTTTAAGATTTTCTTTGATTTATGGTATTTATTAGGGTTAAATATAGAAATTAATGTAATTTTTAAAAAATTTTATTGATACAACTAACTTTTTTTATTATGACATGGTAATTATAAATGATTTATGTTAAATACCGGATGGAATACTTGTTATGGCAGATACTGTGACATGAAATTAAAGTTGGTTTGCATTATGTATGGAAGGATTATCAAAATATTAATTACTTTTCTCAGTCTATATTATAAGATATTTTATACAATAATTTTTTTGTTCATAATATAATGTGTTAAATATATTTCTTTCAATTTTACCCCTCACATTAATGATAATGGAAAATTTAATAAGGATAAAATAGAAAATTTTGATACTTTTTTCATAAATTTCATATGAAAAAGTAATTTTTTTAATATGCATATATTTGACATAAAATATCTTATAATATGAATCAGAGAAAATAATTGTTAAAGCACTAATTAAAATAACACAATCTCCAGCTATTAACCAATTCTAATCTTATCTATAAGACCTTTTTTTTAGGTGTGGAATGTTATCTATAGGACTAAGTCAATGTACACAATGTAACATTGTGTCCTTCTTAAGTTCTAATCAACAAATCTTATCTATAGGTACTAATTGAAATACTCAATCTCTAATTATTAATTTTTTACCTACCATTGTTTTAAAATAACTATCATGTAAGGTTAATTATGCACACAATTTAAGAAAATTATTAAATAGCCTAAATGAATGTATGGTGCATAGGTTTAAAATTTTTAATTTATGTAAAATATACTGCTCCCCCTCATTTAATCCCCTCTTATATATTTCATTTAATATGAGAGAGAAGGAGAAATAAGGTAGTAGAAAAGAAAGATGACATATAAAAAGAATAAGTTTAAGTGCATGTCTGGGATCAAATTCTAAAAGCCCAAAATATTTTTTTCAGTACAAAATCAATTAGGTTGAGTTAGCCAAACATATACCCAATCCAGAGAATAAATTATGCACAAAAAAATTGCTTATTCAGAAAAGCAACAATTTATTGTTTTTTCTTTTCAATAAATCGATTATACTAAAATCAATTATATACAATTCTCAAGATTAATTCTGTATCTAATCCAAATACACCTTAAATGTAGGATATTTTCCAAAATATAAGATAATATTTATTATTATCAGAAAATATTTCTTTTTAATTCATGAAAAAAAATAAAGAGAAAGAAATTTAATAAGGATAATTTTTTAAAGACATTATGATTTTTGAAAAAATTGAGATAAGTAACTAATTTTAACTCATATATTTAATCTGTGTGATTCAGATAAAAAGACATTATACTAGGTATTAGAGGAACTACTAAAATAATTATACTATGAGAGATAATTCTAAAATAATTATCCATATAATTATCAAATGAAGGTATAACTAGAAAAAATTGAGCCTTGGATTTCTAAAATGATAACAATTATTTTCAAAAGAATAGACTTTTTTTTTATAATACCAAGAATATCCCTCATTGAGGGTAAGGACTATTCTCCCACACCCCTTCCAATTATGCTTGCTTTATACTCAAAACATTATACCAAAAATAATTTTTCTTAGCAATTATATTTGGTGTTTCTTTTCGATTCCTAACCACAAAGAATTTGGGCGCCGAGAAAATTTCTTTTGTGGTTGATAACCGCAAACAAAAGTATAGTTTTCCGTTGCGATTGTTGCAAACAACCGCAAAGGAAAGTCATTCATTTAAAAAAAACAAAGAAAGAAAAAACAACGAAAAAGATGAGTTTGTCTGTTGTTCGATCCACACCTTCACCACCAAACTAATATTTAAAATAATACCAAGTAACCTAGAAAGCATCATATTTATTATTTGTAATCTATTAGCAAATTTTGAATATACAAAACCAATTCAAATCTATAGTGAATAGAGCCATAAATCTATAAAATGAAATGAAATCTCCAACATCAACATAGTCAAAAATCCAAATAGAGAGGTACAAAGGCATATTCAACTAAATTGAACACCTAAATCTTGGCTCGATGGTGGTGTGGACGGGGAGCTTTGACTAACGGTGTCCTAAATCTAATAACTCATGGTGACTTAATAGATTTGGCCTTGACTCAGAGCTTCGAGTTGTGTAGGGAATGGCGATAACAAAGGAATCTAAGCTTGAAACTCATCGTGGATGGAGAAGGACACCATAGTCGTCCCCGGAGGAGGACGCGATCGTTGTTGTTCTGAGTCCCATGCTTGAGATGAGAGATTAGAGGAGGAAGAAATGAGAAGTATCAAGGATAATGACGAGAGATGAGAGAAACAAGATATGAGAATGAAAGAAATAGAAAAGTAAGAAAAAGGTATAGGAGTCATAATGTCTGATGATGTTCTTTTCATCAATGGCTAGGAATGATGATTCGTGTGGTGTGTTTTTTATAAAATAAAATATTGAAGTTTTTCTATGATTCTTTAAATAACCGCAAAGGAAAGTGGACTTTCTTTTGTGGTTATTTAAGGAACTACAAAGGAAAGTTAAGTTTTTTTTTTTAACTAAATTGGCTTTCTTTTGCCGTTATTTGAAAGATTGCAAAGAAATTTTTTTTATAACTGGACTGACTTTCCTTTATGGTTATTTAAATAAACACAAAGGAAAGTTTGATTTTTGTTTTTCGGTAATTGGACTGACTTTTCTTTATCATTATTTAAATAACCGCAAAGGAAAATCCCAATTTTTATTTGCGTTTCTTTTAATAATCGCAAATGAAATCTTACCTGCATCTCCACCTTATTTTTCTTACCGTTTTCTTACATAACTGCCAAGGTTTATACACAAAGAAAAGCCACTTTTGGCATAATAAAATGTTATGAATTAAGTCTTTAATCAATTGTTTAAGCAATAAAAGTTTCTACCTCTCATATCAACAACTTAAGTCAATTCAAAATAACAATTATTTTGAAACATGGGTAATACAATGTGCTTTGCAGTTATTAAATCTAAATTGAAGAGAAGGCTTCTAGAACATTATGCATAAATATTAATGCATGCTTGCATATCTGATAGGCTTGATTGTCAGCAACGTTTTACAGAGAAAGCAAAATAAGTGCATTACGAACTTCCATGATCAAGTGGAAAGGCAAGTCAAGGAACAAAATTAAATCAGGCATAAATATTGAGCACTACAAGCTTTGTAATGAATTAATGGGTAGGTGAGGTGGCTACTAGCTAGGCAGTACATTAATATTAGCTAAACATCATGGAGCCGTGTTGGACCCCAAAAATATGAGTATATGACTGTATATACATATCCCAAGTATTAAACGTGCATAACCATTTTTGGCATGTGTTCAATATATTTCAGCGTGTATTCGATGTCTGTTAATTTGCTCCTATCAAACTTAAAAATTTATTAAGCTGTGGGAAGAAGTATGTATTATTACTAGTAGCGACGCATATTATTACAACCTAAATTGCAATTAATCTATCAATTCATTTATAATATGTAATCAAATAAACTCTTTGACATATACTATATTATGATTCATTAATAAAATACTTTTCTGATCCTTTTTATAAAGTGATTTTAACTAACTTTATATCGTACATATTAAGAAATTTAGTTAGAAGGGGTTAACCTTATTAAATTTGTATAGAATTTTAATTTTTTTTCAAAATTACCCCTATTTAATGAAATTCATTAATACTACTCTTTCATTTTTTTCAAGAGAATAATATTTAATATATCACTAACTATTGGTATAATTATCCACATTAATATTAATTGCTAACTTCAAGCAAATGTTACTTCGGGTAAAAAAAATTTAATAATTCAAACAATTCCAAAAGTATCTTATATTAAGGATAAAAAAATTCAAAAAAGTATCTTATAAAAAAGGAATGAGGGAATAATAGATTTATTATGATGACAAGAGAATTGTCTATACAAATTTATAAATTTGAAAGGATTTATTATCAAGTTTTAAAAGTTGAAAAAAATTTATTGACTTGTAATCCAAAACCTGAGATGATTAGGTACAGTTTAACTTTAATATTATATGATAAATTACACGGTAGAAGATAAAAACGACCACAACTAGGTATTAAATTCTTATGATTGTACATGCTTAGACTTTAGTTGATTTATGTCTTTATATATCAATATCAAACATGGTGGATGGTTTAGGGTGTGTTTGGTTTCCCTACTCAAACTATGATTTGGGGTCAAAATCAAGTTTGATATAATTTTAGGTGTGTTTGGCATATTTTTGCTTTCTCGTTTAAAAATGATTTTACATGGAGAACGAGGTTTGCCAAGGAGCAGTTCAATCCCTACTTTTCGGTTCTGCTTCTTCATTTTTATTTATATTTGTTTTAAAGTTAAATAAAAATAGATTAATAAAAATGAGAAAAATTGGGAAAATAAAATTTCCATAAAATTTATCCTATCTCTTGATCAAAATGTCCCTTCAAAATTTTAATTTTCATAGATCATGACCTGTAAGAAAATGTTATATCAGATATATTATGTTCTCAATTAAATAAATGTAGATTAAATTTTAGTTCAATTAAATTAAATTAATCATAGGATAGAGTTTAAGCTCAATTTAGAGAAAAATTATGAGTTTTGTCAAAACCAATTTTCAAATAAATCATCCGAATATAAACATGTTAATCCAAAACCAATTTTTATCATAATTACGTTACAAAACCAATTCTATTCAAATTCATTTTTAACTAACTGAAAACTAAACGGACCTTAGTTTGAAATGTAAAATGGTTTTACTCAATAATTAATGTCGTAATGTTAGAAGAGGGGAATAAAATGCATATAAAAAGGACCCAGTAGCTAGAGAAGGTGGATGAAAAGAGAGTCTAAGCACCGGGAAGACTTTTTTGAGTTGAATGACGTTTCTGGGCAAAATAATTTCGATGGTCGGTTTGTTTTAGTCTGGCTTCATCCTCGTTTTTCCTTAGATTTTATTGTTAAGTCTAACTAGATTTGGACGCAGGGGGTTGTTTTATTTTATTTTGAAAAAAATTGAATTAAAAAATAATCTCATCACTAACTCTTCCAACTCCAAAGAAATTGAAGTAATATTAATTAAAATTAACATAAATTTGGAAAACAAAATTAAAATTAATGAATTGGTGAAATATGATTGAAAAAAGAATTTAGAATTAAAAAAGATTGAATTTGGCAAAAGAAAAAAAAGAACTCAGGTCCCACCTAAAAAAAAAGAAAATGATAGATTCCACCTATAAAAGAAAGAGTGAATGAATAAAAAAGATGGAACCTATAAAAAAAACAAAAGAAAATAAGGGCATGGAGCTTGAGATGGAACCACATTGTTTGTCTTATGAATAATATAACTCCATTCTACTTTATATTATATATTGATTTATGAGTTCACAATTTAACAAAGACAAGAAAGGGAAAGAAATTTAAATAGAGAAAAAAAAGAGAGAGAAGAGATTTCAATGTTCCATTATTTAGTTTGGTTGAAGGGGAATGAAGAGGAAGGATTTTAATTAACCCATGTATAGTATGGAAAGGAAGGAGAGGGAAAACTCCTAACAAAACTTTCACCTTATACTTATTACACACATCTCATATATTATCTATTTTAATTTTTTTAATTAATACATGTTTAAAAAAATTATTTGATTAATTTTACTTAGTAGGGGGGGTTTTGAGAGGGGGGGACCCTCCCCCCCTATTTGGAATGATAATTTGAGAGAGTCCTCTCCCCTTCCCTTCAAAGTGTCTCATCCGGAATTGGGGGGACGGAGGGGACACTTTTTTTTTAATTTGGATTTTTTTTAAGTTTTGATAACTTTTTAATAAAAAGTATTTTTAAAAATAAGAAAAATTATTATAAATTTTTTAAAACATGAAAATATTTACTTGAAGGTCCCAATAAAAAAATATTGCACCCAAGTCTCATATCTCAAAAAGTGAATATAAAATTGTGAAGTATGAGTATAAAATATTAAAGCATAATTTTATATTCAATACTGAAAATTTTTATACTAATAAAAATGATAGAAAACTTCTTTAATTTCAAGGATAAAATGATCAAATTATTATTAACTTCCCTCTCTTCCCCTCCCCTCATGAACCAAATAACAAATTATTAAAATTCCCCCCTCATCTCAATTCCCTTCCCTCCATATCTCATCTCCCCTCCCCTCTCTTCTCCTCCCATCCTTCCTACGAAACACATCTAGGAGTGGAGGGAGAAAAGGGGAGAGGAGCCTCCCTTCATTTTTCTTAGCCAAAGGAAGGGGAGTCAAATTCTTCTATTCGAAACCTCCTAACCAAACACTTAGAAAAAGTTAACTAATTAATTCCACTCTAAATTGTGTTAATTATAAAGTTTAATTAGGACATCAAGGTTATAATTCAATGATGGAGAGTTTTTATATTTAAAGTTTACAACTGTTTGGTTCAATTATCAAGAAGTTAGGTAATATAATGAGAAGGATGTAAAAGAATGTGAACAGGTGATAATTACATGAGAGTTTCTTTAGTATGATAGTAGAGATATGGGGATCAAATTTATTGTGTGTGTTTAATTAAAATATAAATAAATATAAAATGACTAAAGTGCCCCTAAATAAAATAAAAAAAACCTCCTTCTTGCTTTCTTCTTCCCTATTAGCCACCACCACCAGCACCATCTTCCTTAGCGGCCAACACCACCATCACCACCACCACCCTTCATCCATATCTCTCCTCTCACCAATAACAAACAATCCAATAAAAAAAGAAAATCGTTGTCTCTCACCAGAAAGTGCAGTTTCATTGTTCATCTCCTCATCACCAAATCGTTACCCCTAAAAAAAAAAGCCTCCCTCCCCACCATTGTTCCCGATGGTGAAGCCCAATGAAGCAGATTTAGTGATTGTAACATATCAAAACTTAGAACTAGAAAAATAGAAATTGAAACCCCAAATTTGAAAAGAAAAAGGGCTTTTGAACACGAAGGGAGCAATACAATGATGAAGGAGGATGCCGGTAAGGGTGTGATGAAATTGTTGTTGTTGACAGAGAATCGAGTAGAGGACATCGTTATGAGCTTAAATCTAACGAAAGGGAAGGCCGTTCGCAAGTCCAAGAGGAGATGAAAGAGGAAGCCAATGGAGGTGGAAGTTGACTCAAGCGAGGGTGCCGGAGGTAGAGGTGGTTGACAGTGGAGGGAGGAAGGAAGGGTGACAGTTGAATGTAGAGGGAGAAACAAATGGATGTCTATCGAAGGTGGAAGGATGAATTGGTGTCAGTGTCTACAAGGGTATCAAAATCTTTTGACTTCCCTTCACAGCCTAGTGATCCTCCTCCTCTAATAAAATCAGTGTGATCATCATTATCTAAATTGAGGTAATACTCATTACTCAGGTAATCATCTTTACCTAAATTTTGTCCAACCAAACACTTTATGTCATGTGATGTAATATTCGTTATCGCACATAGGGAGGGGTATGTGGATGAATCAAATAGGGTGTTAAAGTATTTTCACATATCAAATGTCATTGACTTGATTGAAAAGGACTTTATTTTGCTTAAATAAGGTTGAGGTTTAAACCTTGAAGATAGAAAAAATAAAATTGGAACCCGATAGCTTTAAATACCAGATAGTTATAGCATTTTCACTATTTTGCTTAGTTATTTTGTAATTTTTATAATTTTGATTCATAATAGGTATAAATTAAAATGTTGAAGGATTTTCTTGTTGGAAGTGTGTGTATTTTTTATATCCAGTATAAGTCTCTTAGCCTCGCAAGAGTGCATCAATTTCGTTGATCAATACTGTAGACTCAGAGATGAAGTAAAGTTAATTAAAAAAATGGAGTAAAGTTTTATCGATGTATTTTTTTATTGACAAATTTTAAATCTTACTAACAAGCATTAAGCTGGAATTTTTTATGAATAATTTTTTATTAAACCACTTAATCTTTCAAGGTTACATAAACTCAACTAATTCAAGTTGAGTCACATTGACTTAATAATTAAAGAATATTGGAACAAAGTTCTGTCAATGTATATTTTTTTCCTTCATCGCAATAATTTTAAATATCAATATATGATATAAAAGGTATAAGAAATTACATTATTTAAAAGACATTAATAATACAACTTATTTTTCATACTCTATGTAATATACAGAGGCTCACATCTATTGTTTAAAAAATATCCAGCTCCTTGCCACTCGATCTAATAAGCATTATGCTGATGTTTATGTTTAGAAATTGAACTTGTTTATATCTTGGCATGATAATGTTTCAAAACATAAGTATCATAGTAATTTTTTATTACATAGTTATAAGATATCTATAGCAATTTTTTAGAAAAAAACCATTTAACAAGAAATAAAATTTCTTACTAATTTGGTCACTATAAATCGCATCGCTAAATTTAGTGAGAAATAGATTAATTTTCTCGCTAAATTAATGAGAGGAATTAGCGAGGAATATAATCCATCTCTAAATTTAACGAGGGACTTATTCCTCGTCATACTACAAAAAATTTGCCACATCACCTAGGTTCAAACTCATGACCTATTGTTTCCAACTGTCCAATATATTCGTATACACCCTTTTGCTAGTTGAATTTTATAGTAAATGAATTTTCAATTTTATTTGTTTGCCAACAATTTATATAAATTAATTTAACTATTTTTATTAATTTAAAATAATCATCCGATGAAAATAATTTTATAACTTGATTATTTAAAAAAATATAATTAATTAAAATTAAATTTTTAATAAAATCATTTTAATCTATTTTAATTAATTTAAAAAAATTTAGCGAGGGAAATAGATCTTGTTAAACTCTTCGCTATTCATAATAATTTAAGGAGGAATAAAAAATACATTACTAATTACTCGCTATTTGTATTAATTTAGCAATCAACTAAAAATCTCTTGGTAATTCCTCATTAATTATATCTAATTTAGCAAGGTGTGGGATATTTCACACTAATTCCCTTGCTAAATTTAACATTGGCTAGAAACTTATAATTTCTCATTAATGTCCTCACTATTTAAATCATTTAGCGATGAATGAGTGATCCCTAGCTAAATTTGATTTTTCTAGTAGTGTATTATCAAGTTACATTAGAACATTTTCGGATCTAATTGAGGATATTTATCCTAACATGATTTTTTCTAAAGTATTACAGTAAATTAAATTTCCATTTTTTAACTGATAGAAAATTTAATTTCATAAATTTTTTGTATTTTATGCATTTAGAGAAAGATTATGATACACAGATACTTTAAATTAAATTACTTGATGTATCCATATCGAATACTTGTCTGATTCCAATTCGTGGAGATACTCCTTCAATACATATTGATAAAGTATCCAATTTTTTTTATTATTAAAAATAAGAAATTAATTTTTTATATGTATCTAATATGTATTGGATTCGAATCAAAACGGTTCGATACATTTTACATATTTCATAACTTATTTTTTAGAGATTAAAATAAATATTATATTCATTTATCAATTAAAAAATTATTTTTATCATAAAAACTATTCAAAAAATATTATTTTTTATTTTTATCATAAAAATAGAATTTATTTAATCTAAAATCTAAATAAATTTCTTTTATTTTCTATCTACTTATAGTTTATGTATTACTATAGAGTTTAACGCGATTGCTTCCTGCCTTGGTTATTTTCAATTTCGTATTGTTCTTTTAGTATTCAGTATTATTAGAAGACTATAAGTGTATTTATAATTTGAATTTTTTATTGTAATTATATTTCTTTTGTTTTATGAATTATTTTGTATTTTATACATATGTATCTTAGAAGTATTATATGTTATATTTTTAGATTTAACCATATCAACATATCATATATGCATCGTATCCAATACTTATATTGTATCTATGATATGTGAGAGAGAGAGAGTTCGTAAAAGATATGTAAAGGATATGACTATATATGAAGTTAACCTTAATATTTTGTATTCATATATTTAATTTTTTTATAAATATAAGAAAATCATATTGATAAAATGAATGAGTAAACTAAAAGGTAAAAACTAAACCACAGAAGAGTGGATCTTCATTGCATCCCATATAAATAGTTAATATATATATATTTGTTAAAAATTAAAATATACTTTAGGCGACAAATTTAATTTGATGAAATTATAAATTGGTTCATCCATGTACTTCTAGAAAATAAGAAAAGACATTGATTTTTTTATATTATAAAAGAAAAACAGCGTTTGGATTTGAAGTTTTAGGAGGAATGGAAGTATAGTGTTGACTGAACTAAACAGTGTTTTTTCTTCTTGTCCTCCTCAATGCTCACGTGTGAATGTGGTCCCATATTCAAACAATTCGTTCCCGTTAATATCATCCACTTCTAATTTTTCTTCTTGTCCTCCTCAATGCTCACGTGTGAATGTGGTCCCATATTCAAACAATTCGTTCCCGTTAATATCATCCACTTCTTACAGAATTTAATAATAATAATAATACTTCTCCCAATTCTATTTGTAAGAAAAAAATTTATTTTTTTATCATCCTAAATATAGGAAAAAAATTAATAGTACATTAAATTTTTTAAAAAAAATTAAAATTCATTAATTATATGAAAGAGATTAAATGCATTAGTGATTTAAATTAGTATTAAATTACATAATGATAATTTTTAAAAAAATTTAAAATATGAAACAACTTAATTAATTTTAACTAACTAAAATAATTTTTCTTAATATCCATAAAGTAATATATAAATGGAATCATAGGGAGTAATAATAATAATCATAATAATTTTTTATAACTCACAAATTCAAACCTTCATTAAGAGTAATGAATGAGTTGTAATTAAAACTAGCATCTAATTCTTATCTATATATCATTTCATTTCATTATTAAAAATATTATATGCGTTTTGTTTACCAAAACGAAAAATATTATATGCTTTCAAATGTGAGTCATAACCACCAGAATAGAGGTTGACCGAAAAAATAAAAACATGGGAATAAAGTCAGCTAGTTGGGCAAATTCAATTTTAACACTCTTTATTATTATTAAATTATATATGTATATATATTACCCACTAAACTTTTTTTATTGTGTTCTTAATGTTCAAAAAACTTATTTGTTGATATTCACTATGATATAAAAAAATAAACTAATTATGGTTGAGTTCAGTGAAAATGACTTGATATTAGGGGTGTATAAAAATTGGGATAGGATTCGATTAATAGTCAATTCGATGGACAGTTTTAGTGATATCAGGCTGGAAATCAAGTTTGGCCCAGTCCTTGAAAATTATTTAAATAATAAATTAATTTTATTTATTAACAAAAATATAATTACATTCATTCAAAATATATTTTCTTAAAAACTAATATTGAAATAAAAATTAATATTTTTTAAAATTATAAATATTTTATAATCAAACATTAATTTTACATAATATTAAGAAATCAATTTAGAATTTTAAATAAAATTAAAAGATTGAAATAAATCTTAAAAATATTCATGATAATGATAAAATTAATTTATCATATATAATGTATTAAGAAAAACAATCATATGAAATTAATTAATATTTATATATTTTTTAAAAGAATAAAGCTATACTATAAACACTGGGTCAAGTAGGACCACAGTTGACTTCAACTTGGTGTCCAAGCAGGCCTAGTATGCTGCAGGATCAGGTTTATTGAGCTATAACGAATTAGTTGAACAAGCCTAAATATACCTCAAATAATTGTTCTATAGCAAGATGAACCATATGGTTCATGATTTATGAACAATGTAGTTTCCTATATCTTTTACATTGTATATTAATATTGATCATGGTATTATTTGTTATAAAACTACCCTTTATTGTTTTGATTAACTAGTTCATGATATATTTTGATTCTCGGTCCTTTTTCAATTATGATATGGTTGGAAATCAAGTGTTTAATATGAAAAAAAAAGGTCCTATATTAAATAGAGATTGGAGACTTATAAGTGAAAAAACACATAAATCTAATATAAATGCCCACTAACTTGGCGGAAAGAAAACTTATAAGGAGTTGGATCACAAGTTGTGCCTGCTTAGAGCAGAGAAAACCTCCCTGCTAGATGAAGGAATTAATCTCTTTAGAGTGTACTGTTCACCCAACCTTAATTTTGAGTTTGAATTAGAGAAGAATAGGGGGAGAGGAAAATTTGAAGAGAAAATAAGAAGGGATCTATACAACTCCTTGTCTAGGGTCATATTTGGTAAAAAAAAAAGTAAATTTCAAAAAGGGGAGAGTGGGAGAAAAAATTCATCTCATTATATTTGGTAGCCAATTATAATTCTTTTATTATAAATATCAATGCATTTATAGTAGCCAATAATAATCTTTCCTTTAAAAAATGAATATATTAAGATGTATTTTCTTTCTCATTCTTTCTTTTTAGAAACTCATTTTCTCTGTACCAAGCATGATGTAGGTTTCTACTTATTTTTCCTCATAATATTTTTCTTCCCCTATTTTCTCTTAATTCCAAATAAGGCATAGCAATATTCCTCTAACATTCTCGTTATGACTTAGAAATTTGTATTTATTATTATTTAGGATTTGAGTGGGGAAAATAGTAAGAAATGTGGCGGAAATAAAATTTAAAAAACAAAAATTGAGGATGTCTTTATCAAGGATTTTAACCTTCATAGTATCGCTTCTTTTTTTTTTTTGGCCAGATTCACAGTATCACTTTTTACATGTTAGCCTTTTTACATAAAATACATGGCCACTAACTTGGTAGATAATGTATATAAAAATGCCAATATAAATATTCTCATAAAAAAAATGGCAATATGAATAACCAGGTCATGAGTAGCAGATTGCTTAGTTCACATAGGTGCTATTTCATTGTCGAATTCTTGTAGATTTGATGATATCCTTAGTAATCTTAGGATTCTTGTGAGTAATAATTATGTGGGATTCATTTCCTCGTGATGTAAATAGGGCTTTGTTCCTCATTTTTTTTTTAAAAAAAGCTAGAAACACAAAAAATGAAAAGCCAGAAACAAAGGCCCAGTGACACTAAACATTTTTTGTCATATGCTAAGAAATAGGTGGATTAAATTTCTTGAAAAGTTCATATTTTTTTATTTTTTACGTGAAAAAGAAAATTATAAATTCTCACGTTTATAATATTGAGGAGAAACCCTTTTGAAAGTAATCCCGTAATCTTGCGATGAACAAATTGAAGATATATTCTGTAGTGAAAAAGACCTTTTCCCACATTTAAAGTAATTCGATGTCAAAATTGAACACTTCACGAATTATATCCCTCGCTCAATATTCATACAGAAAATAAAACGTTTTTTTTTATCACAAAGCACTTCTTAAAAATAAAAATAACTGTACTTGTAATCCCAGAATATAAGCTTCATGAATTTTCAAATTTATTTTTGAAATGTAACACAAAATTACCCGGTGGACGGTGGTTCACTAATTTTTTCATAAGACCTACATCTTTCTTTGGGCTTAGCCCTCGTTTTTACCAAAAAACAAGGGCTGGGGTTTTTGACTGTCACTTATATTGGAAAGTTTTTTCCAGTCTTGTAAATCTATTTGCCGAAAAAAAGTCCTATTTTAAAATTAATAATTAATAATCAATAACTAATATGAAACTAGACTCATTTTCTTGTATATTGTGTGACAAATGAACCGTCTAATGTTTATTGAATAGAGCAACTTGTTATTAATTTAATATTTAATACATTGACATTGATACTGGCAAAATAACTACGTCCTACTTTTCATAAATTTTATATTTTAAAATTTCATAATTTCCCTGGTGATCAAAACTTGAATTGATATGTCGTAGCATTAATTAGATGAGTATTCTTTAAAGCTACTCCCTCCGTTTTTTTATTTATTATTTAATGTTTTAAAAAGTATTATATATTAAAAAGTATAATTAATAAGTTAGATTTTTTTGAATTTCTTAATTTATTCTTTGATAAATTGATGGATAAAAAAATAATTAATGTTATTTTTTACTTTTAAAAGAATAAATAAAAAATTTCAAAAAATAGTAATTAATGTTATTTTAGAATTTGAGAGTGACATGTAAATAGAAATAACTTTTTTTTAAAAAAAAATGTAAGTTAAAAAAAATGAAGAAAGTAGTTCATTAATAACAAATAATTTATAATGGAAGATTGAAGATCAACTAAAATCAATTATTTAATACTCCCTCCGGTTCTATATATAGGACCTTTTGTCTTGATCCTAAATATAAGATCCTTTACAATATACGATGTGGTATTTATTATGCATTTTCCAAAAAAAGCCCATATTTAATGTATTCAAAGAGAAAAAGAGAGAGATTAAATAAGGGTAGTTTTGGAAAAAGATTGAAATTTTTGGAGAAATTGAGGTAGTTAATTAGTTTTAACTTCCTTTCTTAATTCACGTGATTCGGTTAAAATGGTCTTATATATAGAATCAGAGGGAGTATATATATATATACACACACACACAAAACAACAACTAATGATTATTACTTAAGGACACTATGTATGGTACTCCTTCCAAGTGTTAACTACCACAAATGATAATTAATACTTGAAGCCTTTTTTATCTTTTTTAAATTATTTTTATTTAATATAATTGACCCATAAATTAAATTTCTCAACATTAATTAAGTTTTATCCTTGTAGGGGGCATTTGGGTAAAAAAAATTAAATACACTATGTAATCTATAAAATACCTTATATTGTAAAACTTAAATTTTTCTAGAAGATGCCTTATATATTAAAATGGAGCGAGTATATTTTATTGAGTTGGTGATTACATTGAATGAAAATGATTTGATTTTTTTTCTAATGGAAGGCTATGGCAAAGTTATATAATAAAAGGAAACACTCATAAACTACTAATTACAGAAATCATGAACCATAAAAAGTCATGAGGTTCGTGAAGAATCACATAATCAGTTTCCAAATAATGAACTTTCTTTACAAGTTAGGACCCGTTTGGTTTTCAGTTAGTGAAGAATGAGTTTTGGTAGAATTGGTTTTATAACGTAGTTATGATAAAAATTAGTTTTGTACTGACGTATTTATGTTTGGATGATTTATTTGAAAATTGGTTTTGACAAAACTCATAATTTTCCTCTAAATTGAGTTTAAACTCTATCTCATGGTTAATTTAATTTATTTGGACTAAAATTTAACTTACATTTATTTAATTGAGAACATAATATATCTGATATAACATTTTCTTACAGGTCATGATCTATAAAAATTAAAATTTTGAAGGGAAATTTTAGTTAATAGATAGGAAAAATTTTATGGAAATTTTATTTTCTCAATTTTTTTATTTTTTCTTATTTTTATTGGTCTATTTTTATCTGACTTTAAAATAAATATAGATAAAAATTAAAGAAGTAAACGGAAAAGCGGCTCTCCAACTACTTCTTCGAAAACATGGTTTACGACGAGAAATGAGTTTAAAACGCAAACGTGAAAATTTGCCAAACGGACCCAATATTATGTTAAACTTGGTTTTGTCCTCAAACCATAGTTTCAGTAGTGATACCAAACGGACCCTTAGTCAGCATAAGAATTAGCTTCTTTATGATTGTATTCAATGGTTACCATCTAGTTTTGCATTAACTAATGTTTCATTTCATTTACAATGCTAGCGTGCCCAATGAAACTTAAATTAGAACTAATTGATTATATTTAATATCAAATAATTCTAAAAAAAAGTGATAAATTTGATCCCTTATAAATTAAAATCAATAAGGTTTTGTGAAGTGAACGGAATTTTCACTCTTCAAATCTCGACCTGCCGATATTGAGTTTTGATTAAATGGATCCGTTGAAAGGAATTTTAGATTCAAATGAAACGATGATGGCGAATAGAAAATTTGAGTTGAAAATCAGATAAACACGTACGAAAATTTGTGGCACCACATAAAATCTTTCCTCCCCACCTCTTCAATTATTGCGGCGGAATTAATTTTTGTCGCAGAAACTTGTGGCCTTCCCGCGTTCTAGGAAGGGAAGCAATAGCGATGCCAGATTGTAGATCACCAGCACTGCACTTGCCCTCCATCCGTCAACAAAGAATATCCCACTTTCTAATAATCAACTTTTCACATGTCACTTTCTTTTATTTTCCTTCCATTTTTGTTTTTCTCACGTATCAATATTCAATTCAATCCAAATAAATGGTTTTATAATCAAAATAATCATTTTATAGATTTTTTAAACAATTATATGACACTATTAGAAAAAAAGCTTTTTGATACTCCATGTCATAATGGCTGAAAAAATAGCTTTCCTAAAAAATATGATAAATGGTATTTTTATAAATAAAAATTTCATTCCTTAATTTTTTAGAATGGCTATTTAGTAAACTATTTTAGATTTTACTTTCTAGGATGGTGGAATAACCCACCATTCTAGGACGGTGAATTATTCTAATATCTTAAAGGGTTTTACCCTTTATCCATTTTTTTTTATTTTTGTGAGTCCTTCTGACTTCTCAACGGCAACTCAACACTGCTTTAATCTTATAAATATTTTCTTAATATCATATTTAAATAGGGATAACTTTTTTAATATGATGTTTTTGTTCCACGTGAATCCTCATCTCACTTAAGAAAACAATGATTTGCTAAATACTTGGGTTTGTCTTTGGATTTAGGAAAGTTAAGAAGAGAAAGGAAGTTAAATTTTATTTTTATGTTTATATATTTTTAAATTAAATTAAAGTCAAATTAAAAGATCATTGTCAAATAAAAATTAAAAGATTACAAGTAAAAATTAAAAAAGAATTAAGAGATCCATTAAAATAAAATAAATTAAAATATAAAAAGCGACGCTCTACCGATATTTATTGACAGTGAAGCATATTATGTATTCACAAAGATGATTAAGGCTTTTTTTTCCTTATTTGGCCATGGATTAAGGGGTATGAATACCTAACAACAAATGATTTTGGATATATATATATATAGAGTCTGGAGGAGAAAGTTGGACTTTCATTGAATAGCATCAGATATATATCATAAAAAATTATATTGAACTATATATATAATTAATTAATTATATGACAGTTTGTATCAATAGTTCAATACCATGGAATTCCATAAATAATTAGCTGCATGTTATAGTAGCCGCTATTTACATTGTGTTTATAATATATAAATATAAGTTATAACTATAAGTGGATTCCTGTTTTACACAGAATTTGACATGAGCTATATTGCTTGTAACTAATAAACCTACTTCTTATAAATTTATATATATTGATAAATGTATTTTTTTCACAAGAGAGAAATATTTCTAATATTAAGTCAAATTTAAAGTATATTCATGAGGAACTCATCACGGCATCTATTATATATATAAAATCAAAGGTGAAAAGCATTAATACTGCATTAACTTTGATTTAATGTATGTCTATGTTGAATGCTACACAATCAGGTAACATATGTTTTTTTGTTTTTATGTTTGTCACATCCTCATGCCACTTCATTTGACTTTTTTTTTTCTTTTCTTTGGGTTAGTTACTATAATGGTACTTTATTATCAGTAATGTCATAATTTCAATAAACCAATTTAAATTTTAAAATTTATTGCTGATTAGATAATGAATATATTATGTTATTATTACGTTTTAAAATTTGAAATTCTTCACATATAGCTTAGATGTAGTTAAGGAGTTTGAGCAAATTTATATAATGTTAATTAGCAAAACTACTCTTAATTCAAATTAATATGCAAAGATGAAAGGCATTAATACTGTATTAACTTTGATTTAATGTTTGTTTATGTGAAATCCCACACAATCAGGTAACATATGTCTTTTTGTTTTTGTATCTGCCACATCCTCATGTCACTTGACTCTTTTTTTTTTTCCTTTTCTCTGCATTAGTTACTATAATGTCAATTTATGACCATTAATGTTATAATTTTAGTAAACCAATTTGGATATTGAAATTTATTACTGATTGGATAATGAATATATTATGTCATTATTACATTTTAAAATTTGAAATTCTCCATCAAAATCCTCAAAATGGCATTCGAGTTTACAAAATAATTCATGCACAAATTGTATAATTTTTTCATAATTTGAAACTATTTAATTTGGATTCTTAATTTAAAAATATCATTCTTTTAGGACTGGATTAGGTATCAGTCAAACCGACCAATTTGATCCAATTCTAACAATAATGCTTCACATTAAGATTCTTAAAGGAAGAGACATTTCCTTAGCTATCATGATGGAAACTCCTTCTCAAGTTTGTGAGGTTCCCAAAGGAAGAGCTTTTGTTGCTTATCAAACATACCGAAAAGGGATTTTCTTTTTTCTTTTTCTTTTTTATGAAACCTCTTTCCCTTCTACCAACTTTGACCTAGCAAATCTAAGTGTAGTTGGGTTGTAGCATGGAATAAATATAGTCTACACGTTGAAATAAATAATAAATAAGTCTAGATACATAATGCATGTATACTATTTTTGTGGGCTGGTAGTCACTATTCAAGTATTTTATTTGGAATATTTTTTTTTATGACTTGAGTATCCCTCCTGTACTTAAATGCATATTCAGTAATTTTTAAAAGATTTCATAAAAAAAAGTGATTTTTAAAAGATAATTGTGATAATAATCTCCTTTCTTCTACCAATCATAAAACTCGATATGGTTTTCATTAAAAAATTGTGCAATCCTATTATAAAGTCAGTTCATTTCAAAACTTAATTTGTTAATATATTTATTTAAAATTTTCATTAAAAGATACTCTTTTTTTCTTACATTACTCATTAGCATATATATATATATATATATATTGTGCAAGAAAATTGTCCGTGCTCATCGAAAAACCCACATGGAGTCTTAAGATTTGGTTGAAATTTTGTATATGTAGTTTAATTTTTATTTTAAGGAAGGTTTGCATAATTTCATTAGAATTTAAAGAGTACGCGTGAAATTTACTGTTTTTTTTTAAACGAAAAAACTTAGGTGCAGTTGGTTATATACTTTCCATACGGTTTTCGAATAAACAAATGCCACATTTCTTTGTTGACCAACTCATCATCATTCTCCTTGTTCACATTTAACGATGTTAACAAAAATTTTTAAAATAAACAAATTATAACCTATGAGATTCTTGGCTCCTCCTCAATCCTTTCCGGATGAAGTCTCACATGGGGAGAGGATATCTTTGTTAACACCGGCAAGAAGACACAACGTCTTATAGGTTTTCCACGGTGATGCAGCCGGCAAATTGTAGCAACAGCTTGAGGAATTTGAGATAGATCGACTTGGTGGGATTCAAACAGTGGCTCCTGATCCTCCCGTCCCTCATCTTCGTGTATCGTCCCCTCACCCTCCTGTACCGTCTTCTCACCTGAGATCTCACCGAAGAAATTTCTGTTCGGGCTTGGCCTCTTTAATAGCTTTGTTGAAGCATGATGGGTGGATTGATGAGAGAAAAATGTTTGGGTTGAGAATGACAAGAATGGGTCTTATTGTGATTGCAGAGAAGGAGAAATGCTTGCAATGGTTAACCTTTTTTCATCGTTGCCGTTAGGGGCAAGGAGGGTGACATGGATGAGGAGTGAAAAATGAGAGACAGGTGGCATTATTCATTCGAGAACAAAATAAAAAGATATAAAAAAAATATGTAAGCTTTGTCCCTTTTTAAATACTTGTGGCCCAGATATTAAAAATTGATAAAAGGTTTGTAAATTTCATATGTTGTATCCATTATCATCTTTTATTTATTGAGAAGACAAATTTTATGTATATGCTCAATTTATCTTATAATTCCTCTAATTAATTTGGTCAAAATGATCATTTTGAGCAAGTTAATTATTAAGATAGATTGAGCTCTATATTATATATATATATATATATTTATGTGTTAATGTATTTGAAAAAAATGACAAAACAAATTGATTATATCATGTTTATATGCTATCTTTATTATCATTTTTTAATTTCTTTTTAAATCACTAATACCTCTACTTTTATCAACGCAGAATATTTGACTCTTCAGAGGATTAAAGAAAATGGGGAAACCCCACTGTTGTTCACAAATGGAACAAAGTATTATAGTAATTACATGTGGGATGGCATTGTGTGTGGACCCACTGTTCTTTTTCGTCCCAATGATCGATGGAAAGGGAAAATGCCTTCGTCTGGATAGACGGTCGTCGCAGATTGGTGTTAGTGTTCTTCGTACAGTCCTTGATCTTCTCTACATGGGTCACATGCATGATGCTTCAATTTCGATTGAACCAATTATGCTGCCAGATTATCTTCATATTGCATCATTGACATCCTATCAATTATTCCAGTTCCGCAAGTATCTCCATCTTCTATCCATTGTGGAATATTTTTTCAAATTTTTTTAACTGTTACTGTTAAAAAATTTTTTGTTTCTATTTATTAGTTACATATTTTTAAATTTCAAGAAAAGATTAATTACTATTTTTTCAATTATACCCTTATATGTTATTTTAAAAGTCAAAGATGATATTAATTGTTCTGTTTATTTATTCATTTATTGAAAGAGTATATTAACAAATTTAAAAGAAATTTTAACATATCAATTATATTTCTTAATTGGTATATTAAACCTTAAATAATGAATAAAAAGGGATGGTGTGAATATTTTCTTATACATTTCTAGGAGTCACATAAAATATCTGTTTGATGACCATTAATGGTTGTCACTCAACTACGTGTAAAAAAACACAATGAGCTTGGTACTCATGCGTCTTGCATAATCTCCACCTAATATCCTGTCCAAAATAACTCTAGATCGAAAAATTCAACATGTGGCCTAGTCTAACTCGATATTGACATGATGCCCAATCAGGGTCAGGCCAAGCCAATACCAAATCAAGATTGGTCCAATAATAAAAGAAAAATTCAAAATATATTCAATTTATTTGAAATATATTTCCTTACAAAAAATATATGGATCATAAGTTACATTCTTTATAATTTTCATAGGAAATTGATTGATTAGTTTGGTTCATCAATAGTTTCATGATTGGACATATTTGGCTTGACTACATGTTTTATTATTTTGTAGCATAATTTAATGGACATATAATTTTTTAAAGATTTTTGAAACCCGTACACCATTGTACGAGTAGTAGGCTAGATATACATTATTTTTATATAATAAATATTTGAGAAATTAATTTAAAATTTAAATTAAAAAGATTAAAATCACAAAAGGTCTTCATAATAATAATTATAAAATTCATTTATTACATGACATATATAAAAAAATAACCCTATAAAAGCAATCCATGTTCATTAAAAGGAAAAAAAAACTATAATGTGTGTACCGAGCGGAGCCAAAGATCACCTCAGCCGGTTTGGCCATTTTAGGCTCTTGACCCAACTCAGTGTGGCCCAAAGTGATCAGCAAGACTGGTTTTCATAGGCAGATTAGGTGGTGAACACTCCCTTGAGCCATGTTTGGTAGGAAGAAAAGGAAGGTTGGGAAAGGGAAAGGATAAGGTAAAGTAAATTTTCTTACATTTAGTATTATTGAAAAACCCTTTCTTGGGAAGCCATTCTCCCATGTTTAAGGGAGAAAGGCTTTCCTTTTGTAAACCAGTGGAGACTCTCTCTCTTCCATGGAAAAGTTGAACTTTTATCAAATTATCCCTATAATCTCAATCATATTTCCTCTCATAAATGAGTGAAGACTCTTTTTCATTTTCTTTTTCTACACATACAAAACATGATTTGAGTCTCCCACTTCCTTTTTCTTTACCTCTACCTCTCCCTTTCTCTTACCCTTGAAAAGTTTTCTACTTACCGAACATGGCCTTTATGTCTTTGAGAAAAATATCCATATATGTGCCAGAACTATTTTAATGACTGAGAGTTTATACTATCAATGCAAACATGTTTGCTTATAACTACAAAAATGTGTATTATATGCATATAAATCTTATTTAAACCTTCTATACGAGATTTTAATATTTTTTAGGGGAAATGACACTTGAGGACCAAAACTTTTAATTAATTTCATTTTAGGATAAAAAAATTTGAAAATACCAGAAAAGGACCATACTCTCAAATTAATTAAAAATATAAATATGAAATGACCTAAATACCCTTGTAAAAAGGTTTTACACTCAACATCTGCTTTTTACTACTCTTTTTCATCAATTTGGCATTGAACATCCCTAATTTTACATTGAACACATTGTGGAATATGAGTATAAAATTGAGAAAGTTTAGTATCAAATTTATAAAAATGAGTAGTAAAAAGCAGATATTGAGTAGTAAAAAATGGAAGTTAAGTGTAAAATTTTGAGACTTATCTAGTGTAAAATCAGGGATTTTTAGTGTCAAATCATGGAACATGATTAGTAAAATACAGAAAATGAGTGTAAAATTCTGAGAGTTGAATTCTTTATTGTGTCCAGTGTAAAATCGGGAAAGTTCAGTATTAAATTTTAGAAGAAGAGTAGTAAAAAGTAGATGTTGAGTGTAAAATGTTTTAACAAGAGCATTTAGGTCATTTCATATTATAGAATTTTGATTAATTTGAGACCATGGTCCTTTTTTGGTATTTTCAAATTTTTTTATCCTAAAATGAGATTAATTGAAAGTTTTGGTCCTCAAGTATCATTTCCCCTATTTTTTATGTTGAACAATGAAGAATAAAAAATAATATTAATCTTATAACTATTAAGTTATAAAAAAATATTTTATTTTAAAAATATAAAAATAAAATAATAAAATATGGACTGTCTATATTTCTTTTGGAAGGTTTAGATGGGCCATATATACAAATGGTGCACATCCTATTTGAACGCATATAATATTTTTTTTTTGGTAACAAAAGGATATTATAAATAGCAAGACTCACAACTTAGTAGGTCCATTACAAGGACACACATGAATGATTTTTATTAAAAATTTAAAATCGATTATGCCTCTCCCCACAAGAAAGCTCACGATCAGCTTGAAATGTGGATAAAACACAGATAGGCCAATAAACTTTCATTTTTTTCATCTAGATAAATAGAAAAGCCATCTATGCTATCCAACCAAGTGGTGGAATGTCTAGTTTATTTGTACTTAGACACAATTCTCACCTATGTGAGAATTAAACCCACCTGCGATCATGTGGGGCCTAGCCACATGATAAACGTTACCATGTAGGTGAACCTTTCGCTAAAGTTCACTACAATTATGAAGAATGAGAGATGAAATTTGATCCTAACCACTGAGCATGAAATATGAGATATTATTAAACCTAAAATCAAGATAATATAAAGCTTCAAGATATTTAATCAATATATGTATATACTCCCTCTGGTCCTTAATATAAGACACTTTTAACCAAATCACACGGATTAAGAATTGGAATTAAAACTAATTAACTACCTCGATTTTTTCGAAAATCCCAACATTTTTCCAGAACTACCTTTATTTAATCTCTTTCTCTTTCTCTTTGGATACATTAAATAAGGGCATTTTTCTAAAAATATATAATAAATACTACCTCGTATAATGTAAATGGTTTTATATTTAGGACCAGGACAGAAGATACTATATATAGAACCGGAGGGAGTAATTAATATCAACAAACCTTTCAAGCTTTAGGAGTATTAATGCACTACTTGATAATTTCTGCCGGTTAGTACTTGGTTAGAAAAATAAAGGCATTTCTAATAATTTTCTGTTGATATAACACCTCTGATTTCCTTTTTTTTTTTTCCTTTTAAAATTTAAACAGGTGCTTCTTTTGGCTTTCATTCCAATAATGAAGCCTTCATTTTCATTAATAGCAAAGGAATGTTTTAAGTATATGGTACTAATCCAGTATGTGCCAAGCATTGGTCGGATGAATCCATCATTCGAGAAAGTAACTAGAACTTCTAGCATACTTACGGAGACAGTATGGGCTCGTGCTGCTTGTAATTTCTTTCTATATATGCTAGCAAGTCATGTAAGTTGATTTTATCTCATGCATTAAGCTTTATCTATGTTAATGTCATTTGATCACCAAGTAAGTTTGGAAATCTAGGTCGTTGGTGCTATTTGGTACCAATTATCGGTAGAATCAGAGATTCGATACTGGAGCCAAGAATGCTAAATTTACCTTCTTGTAAATGAACCAACATAGATGGTAATGCTATAAATGATTTGAATTGATGCTGTTAAAGTTACTAGGACAAGTGAAACCTACCTCATAGAGTAGCTTTATCATGACAAAATTAAAATTCCTAAATCACATCCTCATGATCCACTAAACGTAAATCTTGAAATTGGTGGCTATACAATATGAATGGAGCATGTTTTTATGAATCTAAAATGAATCAAGTGTTCTTTTTTTTGTCTTTTACATGTAAAGTAGAGGTTGGTTGTTGTACATATTGAACCTAGATGTCATTTTCAAGTTAAAATGTAGGAATGGTTGCATAAAGGTTATGTCTTGGCATAAATTAATGGTTGCTAAATAATGGTTTGGTTACGTAAAGATAGCTTCATTGATAACTATGAGCATATACTTTAAGATGTTAAGCTTGACTTAACTGCAAATTCTGATGCTTCAAGGACTTAGATTCTTATTTGGTACATTTTGTACTTGAATATTTCATCTGTGTACTTTTAGCTAAATATCCCTTTGTCTGATTTGTTTTGGGTGAGTGACTTGTCTATATGATGGATTTTAATATTGAGAAACTTGGGTTATTTGAAGGTTTCAAATTTGAAGCCTTATTGATATGTTTTGATCGCCGTTGACTTTTGGAACTTACTCTTGTTGTGGCTTGCATTATATTGTCATAAGTTTGATTAAAGCAAACGTTCCATGCCATTTTTTTTTCTTAACTGAGTTTTCTAGTTGTTCAATCAAGTTGTTTACTTTGCATGAGTTATGATTCTAGCTTTGAAGATCCAATGAAAAAAAGGGGGGATTGGAAATTTTAGAGGGTCATGACATTATTTCCTAGTATAAGTTCATACAGTTTAAACCCTGGAACCTAACTCATGTATTAAGATGTTTTCTATCATACCTTGTTAGGTGATCATAATGCTAATAATCTGGTATCTAAGTTGCTATTTCAATTATTTCTTTTTGGTTTTCTTGCTAAATTTTTGAATGCTCTGTTTTATTCTTGAATTTTGTGATACCGGTCCCATAGTATTGCCATTTTGAATATTAT
Organism: Adenanthera pavonina; assembly: GCA_026686845.1. NCBI lineage: Eukaryota > Viridiplantae > Streptophyta > Magnoliopsida > Fabales > Fabaceae > Adenanthera > Adenanthera pavonina. The sequence continues at coordinate 34,281,769 of JAIVEN010000006.1, forward strand.
TAAATAAGGTTTTTTCCACCTTCAACTACTGATTAGTGCATAACTAAAGCTTTCTTCTGCTTGATAAATATGTCTGAATTTGTTATGCATCCCTAACTTATTTGTACCAAATTGTTCATCTCTAATATCAATGCTCCAATTTTGTTTGCCCCTTTATTTACTTTTATATTATCATAGGGCTTTCAATTTTCTTTCTGGATATGTATGTATGTATGTACACTGATAAATGTATAAAATGAAGACTTTGTTTTATATATTTTCTTGTATGTTTGTTGTAGAGGATTAGGTCCTTACTTCATATAATTTGCAACAACTATGATAATGAGTTTTAGACTTGATAATACATCAACATTTGGCATGTGGCTAGGTAAATTGAATAAATGAATATAACTCCCTCATAAGTAGTGCACAAGCTACCCTTCAATGTAGAGAAAATTTTATTCTTTTCATGACTGGTTTTACATAAATGGATATTGGTGGATATAATAGAGAAGCCACAAAACATGTGTAGAACCTTGCGGAAGACAATGTGCTTGTTGATTGCCTTGTTCACATGAAACAAGAAGGAAAATTTATGGTTGGCAATAATGCTAGAACTAGTTACTTGAAATATTTGGAATTGCTGAGTGAACATAAGCTCCTAGGATATGGGATAAATTATGCTCATATGCAATATCACATAAAGTATTTGAAATGGGCTTTTATTACTATCTTTGACATGGTACATGGGCCAAGTGGACATGGCTTTGGATGGGATCCCATTGAGATGAATGTTATAGTGATGGAAGAAGTTTGGAATGAGTATTTAGTGGTAATGGCACTCACATAGTATATTTATTTCATACTTATTATTAGTCTTTGTAATTGACATGTCTTTATATTTGTACACAGGTTAATAGACGGGTTGCAATATTGAAGAACAACACATTTCCCCACTTGAAGCAGTTATGCATTCTGTTTGGATTAACCTAATGTGTGTGGGTTTGTTAATAGGAATAATATTTGTGTGATATTAAAGAAGATGCCAATTGTTGAACTTATAATAGCATAGGATGAGTAATGCTTTGAATCTATATTTGTATTTAGGACCTAGTTTGTCTTTTTTGTTTAGTGTTGTAAAACTACTAGTGCTTATAATTTGGTTCATCGATGATAGTATGTTTTCTATGTTCTTTATATAAGAAAGTATTGTTTATATTTTCTATCTAAAGTCATGAGATGTACATTATAGAACATAATGAAGGGATATGTTAAAATTAACTGGTTATTGTATTCTAAGTGGTAGAGGATTTTTTTTCCTTCCACATGTGTCACAAATGGTTAGCAAATCATCGGGGATAGTAATAGTTCAAAAGGTGCATATGCAAAAGAGAGTTTATTGCAAATGTTGTTGAGTGCCAACTATGAAAATGTTTGGATCGGATGAGAACCCAAACCGCTAATACTATAGGTGCAATCAAGGTAATTGCAAATTTTGGAAATGGTTAGAATAACTTGCTGCTAATAACACTGTTTGTATGCCTGAGAATGATGTGAGAGCAAAGGTTGAAGTTACTAAGTTAATCAAAAAGATTGATCAATGCGCATAAGACATTATAGACATGAAAGCTGCAATAATGGAATACAAAGCAAAACTTGTTGGACTAAAATCTTTGGCCCAAGGAGGTTTTATGATGTTTGGGTTTATTCTTTTAATCTTGGTTGTATGTTTAGTGAAATTGTAGCATGTCAATACCACTGTTATGTATTTTGGTTGTATGATGTAGTTAGCTGATGCTAACATGGTGAACCTGATTTGTATTTTGGTGTGCATGTATGCGTCAATGGTGAAAACATAGTCAACCCCTTGTATATTGGCTTCATTTATGAAAAAATTAGCTACTTTATGTATTTGACCGCATTTGATCCACTTTATCATATCTCATGTTAGACCATATATATGTAGTCATATAGTATAGATATATATACTTAAGTACCTATGTATACATATATATAAGTAGCAATTTATAAATATGTACATATATATAATATATAAATAAATATACAAAGATATATTTATATCTATATATATAAATATATACATATACATATAAATATAATATATATATATATACATACATATATATATATGAAACTGTGGAGATATATATAATATAAATATATTTATTTGTATATATATATATATAAATGTCATTATAAATATAACATATATACATATATATATATATGTAACTGTGGAGACGTATATATGAATAATTATATATATATATCATTATATATGCATGCACATAATCCAATCATGTTCTAACCATATTAATGACATATTTGCTAAACCATATTGCTAGCATGAATTATGGTTAAAAAAAACAGTAGTTGTTGCACTTGTTTCCCATTCTTATATGCAAAGACCCATTTAGATGAATCAAACGTAACTTGGAAACAACATACATAGTACTAGTCTACCTTCTTCTTTAAGTAATGACCAAAACTAACATTGGCATCTATATCTTATAGCTATGATCATACATAACAAGCACAAATCATGCTGCATTCCCTAATAACAATATCCTTTAGGGAGTATTGACATCACAAAATTATTTTGGGAAGCATCTTCTTGTAAGACTCAGTGGACAAAAGAAAAGGAAACAACATAATGAACTAGCTTGTCATTTAAATATAGCATATATTAACAAAAGATATGATGACCTTGGGAAATTACAGCACTCTAATAGCTACTTACAAAATATTTCCCTTTAATAGCATACTTAAAAAATATTGCCCTTCACCTTGCCAAAAAATATATTTTAGTGAATGTTGTGTGCCAATATTTACCTAACCTAAATTAGCACACTTCTATTAGAACCTACATGTATGTGCAACTAGATTAGATCAAAATATTAGTTATAACCAAATCTACAACTATATTAGATCATGAATCCACTGGGCCTTTAGTTCATCAGGAACTTGCAGGAATCCATACATCAGAATTTTGTTCCCTACAAGCATAACATGTGCCTTGTTGATCTCTCTGACTAATAATCACTTTACCTTCAGCAATTCCTTGTAAAGTTCATGAGTACTATCAATCTTGCAGTTCTCCCTACGTGTTGCAACAAAAGATGTATATTGACTCTGCCACTTTGCATTCCACACTCCAACTTGTCTAATGCATTGCTCATTGGATCTGCTAATGTATTTGCAATATCAATAGTATTTCTTCACTGTCTTTTTGAAGATGATTGGACTTCAGTTGGTTGTTCAGTTGTTTGCTCAGATGGACTTATATTTTCCAAGTCAACATCCTGTTCATCTAAGAAATCATGTTGCTGGTAAGTTGCAATTTCTTCATTCACCTCATCCACTACTTCACTAGGGAGTTGTGCATTGAGACATGTTGCATGGTCTTAGCCCATACAAAACTCAACTTCTCAAAGTATAGTAGACATTTGTGCTGGAAATTATCAGCTTTCTTGTTGACCTAAAAAAATACACACTTAAGATTTAATTAATTACCAGCCTTCTATAAATTAAGTCATGGGCAATAAGAAAGAGAGATCAAGTATATACATATATAAGTGGGACAAGTGATGACATAAATGAAAGTTTATCAAAAACTCATTTCAATATATATTTACATTTACAAGTCAGAGGAAATAAAATGATTTCTGTAGGATTATCATCTATGTTGATTCATTTACAAGAGAATGATCAATTTTAAACCATCAAAAGATAATGCAATAAGATGATTTATGTACAAAGTGTAGCCATATATAAAGGATAATCAAGGCTCTGCAATTAATGTCTGACCTAAGTAATCCAAGAAAACAAACATGACCGTCCAGATTAAGAAAAGGTCTCTAACAAACTAGAACAGTATAAACTTTTGCATATTTAATCCTAATTGTTAAACCTATTCTCCTATTTGCTTTATGCTTCCCTTGTGAGAATCATCCTAGACATGCTCATTTCAAAAACTCAAAGGATAAAGATTTTGTTGACTAAAATAGCAAAGCATGGAACTATGAAGTTTTACATAAAAAATAATGAAGGAGAGAAAATTACAGACTCACAGAATGGGACGGAAATGAGTGTTTGGATTGTAGCAACCATCATTTTGCTATGTATTTAGCATGGGTAATAAAGCTAAAGCATGTAGCAACATAAATGATTCAGCACAAAATAAACAAAATCACCTTAATATAGTCTTCCCAAACCGAATCTTTAGCAGTGACACATTTCATTCAAGAGTCCCAACCAAATCTAAACATGTTGGATCTGTAGAGCATGTCATACATAGTTTGCCATACCTTCTTCATTGTTCTCACTTTGTTTTGGATGTGAGGATTGGCCTTCAATCCACAACCTGGAGATTTTTCCTCTAACATCTCTTATAGTCTCTTCAAGTACCTATCTTTGAATCCATTATCAAAAACAAATCCACCATCTAGTTTGAGCTACACTAAACAGTCACATAAGCAAGTCATCCTCGTGAGTAGTCTAATTACGCTTGTTTCCATTATCTGGTTAGCCTCCATGTTGAAAGTTGTATAAGATAAAGGTAAAAATCATAGAAATAGGTAAAGAGAACACAATTTGTAGCATATATAGAAATGACATAACTACAGTTACCACTTCCAACTAAATAATTCAAGAAACAAGTGTTGACAAAGTCTTAGCACAAATACAAATGAAACATAACATAAGTAGTTCACAAGTTGCAAGATAACTATTGGAATAAGAACTAAACACACAGGTTTTGACATAGGTTCTAGGTACACATTGAAGTCTAATCTCTCTCATAATAATAGTATCCACTATTCCTACAAGTCCTAAATGCCATAAACATCTCATTAGCCATGTTATCTCTAAATGCACTCCAAGCATTTGAAGGCTTAATTGTTAAGATGGGATTGAATTCCTATGTTGGAAGTGGCTGCTCTTGTGCATCAAACTCAGCCTCTAATGGATCCCTCATGTTCTCTTGCATAATAAGATTATGCAGTAGACAGCATGCAATTATATATTGGTTCTACGTTGACATTGGTTAATATGAGGGACTCCTAAGATTGCCCACCTCAATTTCAATAACCCAAAACACCTTTCAATAATATTTCGTGCTGATGAATGTTTTATGTTAAAACAATCTTGTGGAGTTAGTGGATGCCAGCCATCTCAAAACTGACTCAGGCGATAGCATTGCTCATGATATGAGGCTAAGAACCCTTCGCAATTTGTGTATCCTGCATCAACTAGGTAGTAATTACCTGCACCCAAAAAATTGGTCTTGTCATTTCACATTAACTACTAGACTTTGAGATATAAAGAAGAGTTATGTACCTTAAGGAACCTTGAATCCATTGTGCCTACTAATGGCATCTCTTAGCACCCTATAGTCAGCAACAGAGCCTTCCTATCCCGAAAATACAAATATGAATTGACCATCATGAAAGCATACACCCAAAATGTTTGTTGTGACCTCACCCTTTCTATTACGGTACCTCGCCTTTATTTGGATAGGTACTTGAACCCTAATATATGTATCATCCAATGTACCAAGGTAGCCTTACACTCAAAGTGACAATCATGGATACTATGTCTCATATTAACAACACACAAGGAAAGCAATTTCAACGTATATATAACAATCACATTCCACATACCTTGAACTGGTTCCACCTTTCATCCATTGAATTCTCAAGTATTGGCTTGCATTTCTCGAATAACTCCCCTTGGAGTCACATCATTGCTCTTAGCATTTAGTTGAAGTAACGACTAATGGTTTCTCCTGACCTCTCAAACTCAAATTGTATTACTCTATTTTTCACATGATGAGCAAGTATGTGCAAGAACATAGCCACTTGCTCATCAACTAACATGTGTCTAGTTGGTTGAAGACCACCTATTATATCTAGCATAGGATAAAGTTGATCAAAGGTAGCTCTATACATCCTAATTTAGTTGAAACAAGTGGTATCACTCATATACACCAACTCCCGTAGGTGTCTTCTTTTACTATGGAAGTCAAAAGTATATGATCGTTGTCTTAACCTCCTAATACTGAACAAAGACACATTATACATATAATGCACAAACATTGTATTTACAGCATGAACTATCATTAACTAGGTAAGCATTATGAGAAACCACTTCATTGTCATCTTCACCCATAACTGTAGTAGTTAAGAGTTTTAGGTTAGTATATTTACACTAGACACACAAACTATATATGAGTTTAAACAATAATTCACAACCTGCAAATTCATATATACAATAAACAATCACAGTTTTTAGCTTGAACACATTTCTCCTTCTCATTTAAATTGCAGGAGAGTTTGTCTTTTAATCATTGGCTAACTTTAATCATATCCTACATAAAACATAAATACATGAGCTAGTAATTTTAGCCTAATGATGTGTGTATATTATTACCCATGAACTTCATTTATAAAACAACAAAGCAGCAAAGTTATATATATAATCATAAAATTTCCAACAAAAACTACAAAGTTTAACTCCTCCCTTAAATATATTCGCTCTGTGTTTTATTTTAATTAATAGTAATATGTTGTTGCTGGCCAAGGGAAAAAAATTCTCCTAGTCCTTCCTTCATTTCTTGATGCCATTGCTAAAAATTAAGTTTAACTAAATACTTGAAAATATTAAAATCGGATATAGGTTTTTTGGATAGGTCAATATTAATAGGTGGTGGAAACACAATGACCATGCACTAATTCTTATACTTCTATTGTCACATAATACGTTTTTTGGATCCCTTTTCGACTTTTGCTTATACTTCTTATGTGGTGGGCATTAATTCAAGGGTATCTTTTCAATTAATAATCTTCAGACTTACATAGCCTATTAAAAAAGTTCCTATCATATTAAAAAAGGTACTTATGTATGGAATGAATGACATTTAGGTGGAATAATAAAATTCAATTACATGGACCTATTTGGACCAGCTAATTAATTGGCTACTTTCATGCATCAATTCACAACATATTAAGTCAAGTTGTGCTCCTAAAAAGTTGTTTGAACTTAAATCTCAGGTTGGTTTTAACTTTTATTTATCCATCCCATCTCACTTAAAGGCCCCAAATTTTTTTTTAAATTAAAAAGTTAGTTTATGACAACAAAAGATACATATTCATCTCTTCTCTTGTTCTGCATTGAAAAGAATCCTCACACTAACTATGAAAAATGGGATCCTCACAAATTCATGAACGGCGGGCCTCTCACTTGTCCTGAAATATAGAGTGGCTTGTACTATGCGAGAGTTGCAAAGATGAAAAACCAAAAAGACAGAAATTATTATTCCATCAAACAATTTTAGGAGAAGATAAATTAACCAATGCACAATAGGGTGTAAGTCCAACAATCAGATTAAGAAAAAGCTAGAAATTATCGATTGTTTACCAAGAGAAAAAAACTCACCCAAAGCCCTCGGAGCCACTAAAATTTTTTTCAAAATGAAGAAGAAAGCAACCATTGAATAGTAGCACAAGTAGCGAATTGGATTAATGAAATCAATGGGCTTACCTCATTGGTGATAAGATTTGTGCTTCGACATTGATGAGCTCTATCCTCTGCACATGCACTCGTTCCTCTTAAGCTAGGAATTACAATGTTGGATAGTTATAGGTGCAAGCAATTTCTAAAGGAGAGTTTTGTGATTTGGTGATGTATTGATATTGTGATAAGGTTTTTTTTAAAGGGTAGTATCATCATTTTGAGTCCCTTTTACACCAGTGTAATAGCCTTTACATAAGAAATTCGATGGGAGGCACTTCACATTAATTAATGTGATCCTGTTCACGTCAAGTAGAGCCCTACCCTTGTATTAGGATCAACCAAACATGTCAAGTGTTGTGATGTGAAACCAAACCCCTCATTTAGCCCCCCATGTGAAGCAACCAAACACTCTCTAGAGCTTTTTATATGTATGTATGTTTATTTGCATGTGTGCATGGTGGGAAGCTTCACACACACACAGATATATATATAATTCTTTTTCATAATCATTCAACATTCAACATGTCACCAATATGTGTGCCAAAATAAAAATAACCAATATTGATATATTCATATATCCACTCAGTTCAATATATATAATTTAATTTATAAAAAGTCATACTATAAGGCATAAATAGTATGATTTTTTTTTTACCAAAAAATAGTATGATTCATTTATCAAATTTTATAAACATGAAAAAATGTGTCTGATTAAATGTATAACATATATTAACATGTTTGTACATATTGTAGGCCAAAAAAAAACCTCTTCATGTTATTCAGATAAATACCTAAACAATGTGACTACATAAATAACTCCAAAAACGAAAAAAGAGTTTGAGTTTGACATAGAGGGAATAATGGGAACTTAGATGGTATCAAATACTTAAGTCCCACATTGAAAAGCACATGATGCTATATGATATTTAAGTGGGATTGATTCTCCTATTTCAATAGTTAACAGTCAAAGGGTTTTCTCTTTGGCAAATACTTATATCATTTTCGTTATGTGCTTTTCATTTTATTTTTCAATTAAAAGTTAATATATGGATTTTTTTAATACATTGTAGATTTAGTCATTAATTATATATTAAAAGTATTAACTTCTTAAAGTTAAAAAAATTTAAAATGTCTACATGTTAAATTTATGAAAAGTATATAAATTTAGTCCTTTCTTATTTACTTGGGTATCTATCAATTGATAGAACAAAAAAAAAAGCAAGAAAATAAAAAAAAATAAAAACTACTATACTATAATTTTTAGTTAGGGCTAAAATGTACTTAGGCTTTAAACTAGTTATCATGTGTATAAAGCATAAAGGATTAGCAGTAATGAGCACGGAATGAATGTCCCTTCAATGGTGGGGAGAAGATAAGACTTGAGAGTTGAGACATTGCTTCTTTAAAAGATAGATTTTGCATATACATTATAAACATCATATTTTGTTCAGGTTTTTATAATAAAAAAATCATTTGAGTCTAATTTAGTAACAGTAAAAGGGAGAGAGAGTTTTCATTTGTGTTTAATAAAGATAAAAAATCAACAACATCAACAACAACATTAGCCTTATCCTAGTATGTGGGGTCGGCTACATAGATCATATGACACCAATGGGCTCTATCAAACGTCATCTCCTCAGATAAATCATTTCTCAAAAGGTCATTCCTTATAACTTTCCTTAGTGTCCTTTTTCATCTTCCTCTATGCCTTATGATCTGGCTCCAGGCCATATGATCAACTTTCTTCAGTGGCTCCTCTTGACCTCTTCTTTGTATATGCCCAAACTACTTTAAACGATTTTTCACCATTTTCTCCTCGATAGGTGCTACCCCAACTTTCCTTTATATACAGTCATTTCGTATCTTATCCAATTTTATATAACCACACATCCATCTCAACATTCGTATCTCTGCTACTCCCATCTTATGCTCTTGTTGTCCTTTCAAAGCCCAAAATTCACTACCATATAGCATTGCTGGCCTTATAATTGTTCTGTAAAATTCACTACCATATAGCATTGCTGGCCTTAATAAAGATAAAAATAATAAAAATAATAATATCTCCTAAAAATAATCATATCTTAAGGAGTTATGATTTTCTCCTTTATGAGATTTTTATATCTTTGAATTACATCCGAAAATAATAATAAAAAAATAAAGAAAAGAGAATTAAGAATAAAATATTGAGATTTGTTGTGGATATCAAGATAACAATGTCAAAAAGAAAATAAGTCAATCAATTTTAATGTGAATAGTAAAGTGAAAATTTTTAAAATGAATTTTTTACAATTTGGAGCATTGATTGAATAATTTCTTTTTGACACTATAAATATAGGTATGAAGAGATAGTAAGGGACATCAAGGGAAAAAAACCCAGTGAGGAGAGGAGAAAAACATTGGAAGTAACATCTATATCTATCTATATATAATCAAAAATAGAATGGAGCCGCACTGTTCATGCACCTCTTTATTTTTTTCTCTTTTTTTTTTTAAGTAAGTCTAATTTTTTCTTATTTATTCATTTTTTCTTTTACAAATGTAATTTATCTTTTTCCATTATTTTAAGTGGGACTCACTTTTTTTTATTTTCTCAATCTATATTAATTTTAATTAATGTCATTTGATATCTTTTTTTTTTTGGGATAGGGGGAATTAATAATAAGATTCTTTTGTAATTCAATATATTTTAAAACTAATTAAAACGTTCTTAGGTCCGCATGTGTATCCGCGCTCACGGGGAAGAAAAATCTAGCTAGAGAAAATAGGGAGTAAGAGAAAGAGAAGAAGAAAAAAGTGGAAGAGAGGAGAATAGGACGGAGAAGAATCAGGAAACAAAATGGGAGAATTGCAATCTCATGACAACTGAAAGCAATAATTGGGTTTTGGTGACATATGGTCAATTTAAGCTAGTGAAGGACCAAACTCAATTTCTCAAATGAGATGACAAAAACGCCCCTTAAAGAAAAAGGGGTTCATGATATCAAAGAAAAAATACTAGTAAAGGACAAAATTTTACAACAAAAAATACCAATAAAGGACCAAAATTACCATTTTGCATTCAAGTTTCTAATGTGGGTTTGAAAATGTCCAAATTTTACTTTAAGTTTTCCAATCAAAACCTGAAATTTTCAAATAAAGACTCGAAAATTTCATTTGTTATAATTTTCAACCCTGACTTGAAAAGAAATTAAAGAATGAGGTTGGGAAAGAGAGTGAGTGGAGAGAAATTAATGATTAGCAAAATGTATGATTTCTTTCTTGTTTCATCTCATTCCCAATAAAGATCCCTTCATATGGATAGCTTGCTCCTTAATTAGTAGAATCCATTATTCTTCTTATTTTATGTTCTCTATATTGTGAGATTTTTAAGATGGTCTCTCATACCCATTGAGTATCTCTATTAGAGGAAAAATGCATACTCTTGTATGTTTTGAAAGAGACATTTTTGTTTACTTTGCTTTATCCACATCCCCACACAAATGATTTTATTTTTTAAATTCACTTAGGGTAGTGGTAACATTTTCGTTACTTATTTTTAAATTTTGCATTGCAAGATTTAATGTCCACATGCTCACATAAGTGGTTTCATATTTGAAATTTATTTTAGGTAGTGGTAACATGCAATACATTAGATTTATGGTTAAAGTTTTGTTCTTTGTTTGTCTCTCCTTTTGTTGATTCATATCATGCTTGGCTGTAATGAACAATGGTCCAAGTTGCTTAGGATCTTTTAATTTATATTTATGAAAAAGCAACGTGGTGATGGTATTATTATTCTTCTCTCAATCATTTGATTTGTGAAATTTGGGAATGTTCATTTATATGGGTAGCGTGGCACTATAATCCTTCTTGCATACTTTGGGGCTTGAGTATGACTTTGCCACATGTTATTGCTTACTTCCTTCCTTTCTTTTTGTCCTTTTTTTTTTGTGGTTTCCATCTTCCCCTTGTACGCGGCACGGCATCTGAGTGGAAGTTCGATTTTAGGGAGGTGGAAGTGCTGCAAGATCCAAAAATGGATTGTAATAGTCCCCATCCTAATTTATTCATGAGTATGTATACTAATTATTCTCCGATGCTCACCATCACAAATATATCATCATTGTGATTTGAAAATAGGTATTTTTGAGATCTTATACATTTTTATTGAAAATAAGTAAAAAAAAATCCCTTAAATTTCGAAAGGTCAAGTATCTATCTTATATAAAAGGATTTTTTAAAAGAAATAATTTCATAATATTCACTATTCAGGGTCATCCCGTATGAGGTCTTTAGGAACCTTTGCGAGCATATAAGATGAATGGTTATCAAGTGAGATTTTGGAGTCTTCACAAGGTTACAAATAAAAAAAATTGATTTTCTTAAATAACTACAATTCATTTTTCACAAACAAAAAATACAAACCCAACCAATTCAAAACTATTTTGATAAAAAAATATACTTTTTCTTAAAAAAAACACAATCCCACATGTATTTTTATTCTTGAGCTATGTAAATTTTAATTTTAATCCATATAAGGATTTATGCAATCATATTGCATAATTTTCTCGTGAATCCTTATATGCTTCTAGCATTGTAAACCCTTCAGGTACTTTCATATAAACTTCATTGTCTAATGAGCCATATAGATAGGTTGTAACAACATCCATTAGATGCATGTCAAGTTTATGATGTACTGCCAGACTGATTAGATATCTAAAAGTGATTACATTCACCACAAGAGAATATGTCTCTTCATAATCAATGTCAGGTCTCTGTGAAAAACTGTGCTACAAGTCGTGCTTTATATCTAACGACTTCATTTTTCTCATTTCTTTTTCACGCAAATACCCATTTATATCCTACAAGCTTTACTCCTGCAGGTATTCGAACCACAGATCCAAAAACATCACATTTTGAAAGTGAATTCAATTCTGCTTGAATTGCTTCTTTCCATTTTGGCCAATCTTGTCTATATTGACATTCTTCTACTGATGTAGGTTCAAGATCCTCATTTATTATTTCAATAGCCATATTATATGAAAATATGTCATTGACAATAGTATTTTTTCGATTCCATCTTTTTCCTGTCATGACATAACTTATCGAGATCTCTTCATTATATTCATGTACCTGGACCTCTTCTGGGGTCATTTGATTTGTTATGTCATGGGTCTCCGTAAAGGTATCAACCTCCTCAATACCAGTCTTATCAACTTGACTATCTTGATTATTTGCTCCTTTTCTTTTTTTAGGATTGTTATCTTTGGAACCGATAGGCCTACCACGCTTTAATTGTGGCTTATATTCATTTGCACTAGCCATTTGTCCTATTGGAATATCAATCCATTGGAGCATTTTCAGCTGAAATATAAGATTTAGTAATTCTCTTTATATCATTAAATGCATCTGGTAGTTGGTTTGCAATATTTTAAATGCATCTGGTAGTGATAATTCATTTCATGTAATTTCCTTATCTTTATCCAGCTACTTATTTTCTCCTCCTAATGTTGGGAAAATTGTTTCATCAAAATGACAATCAGCAAATCTTGCTGTAAGTAAATCTCCAGTTAATGGTTCAAGATACTTGATTATGGAAGGAGATTCAAAACCAACATAAATTCCCAACCTTCTTTGAGGACCCATCTTTGTGCAATGTGGTGGAGCAATCGGAACATATACCGCACATTCAAAAATTCTAGGATGGGAAATGTTTGGCTTTTGACCAAAAATCAATTGTAATAGGGAGACTTTATGATAGCTTGTTGGCCTTATGCGTAAAAGTGCTACTGCATGTAAAATTGCATATCCCCATGCCGTAATGGGTAGTTTGCTTCTCATAAGCATTGGTCTAGTAATTAACTGGAGGTATTTTATAAAAGATTTTGCTAGACCATTTTGGGTATGAACGTGAGCAATAGATTTTTCTATTTTTATTCCAATTGACATGCAATAATCATTAAATGCTTGAGATGAAAACTCACTAGCATTAACTAAATGAATTGACTTTATTGCATAATCTGGAAATTGTGCCCTTAATCGAATTATCTGAGCAAGTAATCTAGCAAATGCTAAATTACGTGTTGATAATAAGCACACATGTGACCATATCGTAGATGCATCTACCAAAACCATAAAATATCGAAATGGTCCACATAGTGGATAAATAGGGCCACAAATATCACCATGGATATGTTCTAAAAATGCAGGTGATTTGATTCCAACTTTAGCCATTGATGGCCTTATAATTAATTTCCCTTGAGAACAAGTAGCACATGAATAATCATTAAATTGAAAAATCCTTTGATTCTTTAATGGATGCCCATGTGAATTTTCAATTATCCTTCGCATCATAGATGATCTGGGATGGCCCAACCGGTCATGCCAAACTATGAAAATATTTTTATCAGTATACTTTTGGTTTACTACAACATTTGTCTCAATTGTATTTATACTTGTATAGTACAATCCAGAAGATAAAGTAGATAATTTTTAAGACGCATTTCTTTCCCAAAATGATATCTATAATATACAGAAATTCCACATTTCCTTCATTAACAGTCTCAATATGAAAACCGTTGCGTCAGATATCTTTAAAGCTCAACAAATTTCATTTGTGACTTAGTGGAAAACAATGCATTATCAATAATAAGCTTTGTTCCTTTGGGTAAGCATATAATAGCTCTTCCCGAGCCTTCAATTAGTTTTGCAATACTCGCTATAGTATTTACATTTGCCTCATTCATTTTGAGATGAGAAAAATACTTATTATTTTTAAGTTTTGTATGAGTCGTAGCACTATCAACCAGACATATGTCTTCATTATTGTGCTCAATGAAAGGATGAGAAATATCCATATTCTTCATTAAAGAAAACAAAATACACATAAGAAGTAGATAAAAGAAAATGAAACACACTCTGAGCAATATTGCTCTTATTACAAGAAAAGAAAACATGGAAAACAAATAATAACTATAAATACAAATGTTCGCAATAACTTTAATTATGATTCTCAAAGAAGTCTGCTACATCCAAATGCACCATCTCATCAAGACCATTAATATTTTCTAATCCATCAAGGCAGTTGAGATCATCATATTTTAATGCATAATTTGCCTCAACATCATCATTTTGGTAAATCAAATTTGTTTCCACATTATTCTGATCTCTTTTCTTCATAGAGGCTTGATAAAGCTTCACTAAATGAGAAGGTGTACGACAAGCACGTGCCCAATGACCACTCATGCCACATCTATGACATAAATTCTCAATTGCTTTTACAATATTGTTGTGACCATCCTATTACTCTTTTGTTTGTCATGTTTTTCTTCTTTTGGTGGTCATAATTATTGTTACCACCACCATGAAAATGGTAATAATTGCGTCCTTTTCCATGACCTCGGCACTTCGATGGCCTCGACCATGAAAATTATTATGTGCTGCCATATTCACCATTAGAATTGGAGCAGATCCAGTAGGACGAATTTCATGATTTTTCATCAATAGCTCGTTATTTTGTTCAACCACAAGAAGGCATGAAATTAATTCAGAGTATTTCTTGAAACCCTTCTCATGATATTGTTATTGTAACAACAAATTAGAAGTATGAAAAGTTGAAAAAGTTTTTTCAAGCAAGTCCTCATGAGTAATTTTCTCACCGCATAATTTCAACTGAGAACTTATTTTAAAAAACTACTGTTTTATATTCACTTACGGTTTTAAAATCTTGAAACCATAGATGCATCTAATCATAACGAGTTTTAGGTAATATTACCATTTTTTATGGTCATACCTTTCTCTTAGATTATTCCACAATTCAAGCGGATTCTTCACAGTAAGATATTCTACTTTCAAACCTTCGTGAAAGTGATGACGAAGGAATATCATTGCATGATTAGATGCAGCATTTCCCAACAAAATTGTATTTCCAAAACCCTTGGCATCCAAATGAATTTCAACATCTAATACCCATGATAGATAATTCTTGCCAGATATATCAAGGGCCTCAAACTCAAGTTTGGTAAGATTTGACATTGTTCAAACTAAAAGAATAGTAATACAAATTAGAACCAATTCCAGATAGTTTAATTAATAAATGTGAATATAAAATCTTGATGTCATCTTCTCAAAAATTAAGTATGTGACAGATGAACAAAATATCAAAATTAAAATAGTATCATTATCAATGCAAAAGGAAAACCAAAAGCATTTATCATATAAATCAATAATTTAAATTAAAAAGGATCTTTCAACATAAAGAATCAAATTAAATTCTAATGAAAATAAAGTACTAGATCGAAGAAATTACTTCAAATCAGTTGAGCAAAATCGTGCTGATAACGTATTATAAAATTAAGGAAATATAAAAAAATAAGAGATATAAGAGTAAGAGTAAAACATATAAATAAGAGAGATATGGAGAATTTTCTATTCATTTTGATTTAAATGTGTGTACAATGCCATGAGTTCAACCTATTTATAGGTCTTCTACATCAAATAATAACTTAAAGGTATAATGTATCAAAAAGAAAAATTCATGTAGACTAAATGGAAGCTCTTTATCTTCATGCTTAATTGATGATAAGTCTTCAATTTAATGTCTTGGATTCCTAAGTACATGAAGGAAGTGTATTACCAATTATTTTTGAAGATTCATTCATGAAGGCCATGATTATAATTATCAATTCAAAGAGTTTGAGGTTCATGCACATTCATAATTATAATAATATTTACAACAAGATGTATTAATTTAAAGTTTTTTTAGTAAAAAGAAGCCGTGAATGAATTGGATGATCACTAATAACGTGAAATGAGTGTGACGTGTGTATGTGTTGGCATCCGATTTTTCACGCGGTACGCGCGAAATGTGGAAAGAAGGGAAAATTGATTTTCGAAATGAAAATTAATTCAGAAAAGTCTCCGTTAAAATTTTAAGATAAAGTTTTGGAAAACCTTTCAAATACAAGAAAAGGATAGCCTTGCGAAAATAAAGACCGGTTTATAAGTCAATTGTCCTAGGAAAATGTTAAAATGTTAGACCCCCAATAATATTCATTTATAATAATAATTATTCTAAGTTAACTATGTAAAAATTAATGTGCCTTTAAAGATATTTTAATTAACCTTATTAAAAAGAAATTAATATATTTTAAAGAAATTAATTTAATCACAAAATAATAAAAATAATTAATTTATTTATAAGGACAGATTTAATCTAAAATAAAACTCTAAGAGTTATGTACCCTGCGATAAAAATTAAAATCCAGGTAATTTGAGAATAAAATTACATGTGGGTGTTTGTTTTTTAAGAAAAACATACTTTTCATCAAAATAGTTTTGAATTGGTTGGGTTTGTATTTTTTGTTTGTGAAAAATGAATTGTAGTTATTTAAAAAATTATTATTTTTTTCATTGGTAATCTTGTGAAGACTTCAAAATTTCACTTGATAACCATCCAACTTATATGCTCGTAAAGGTTCCCAAATACCTTACACGCGATGGACCCTAAATAGTGAATATTATGAAATTATTTTTTTTAAAATTATTTTATTTAAGATAGATATTTGACCTTTCAAAATTTAAGGGATCTTTTTACTTATTTTCAATAAATATGTATAAGACCTCAAAAATACTTTTTTTCAAAAGAAGAAAGTGTCCATACAATTCAATTGCTATAACCGTAGAGATTCAAAAGTCTGACACAAGAAATCTAAGTACAAGCAGAGACTAAAAACATCTCATGTGGTTATTATTCCAAATATAAACAGAATAACCAAAGAAAAGAAAATATAAATAAGAACAATTAGATAATCAAATCACAATAAGAAAATACATACTCATGAATAAATTAGGATGAGGACTACTGCAATCCATTTTTGGATCTTGCAGCACTTCCACTTCCCTAATCGAACTTCCACTCAGATGCCTAGTACAAAGGAAAGATGGAAACGAAAAAAGAAAGAAAGGAAGAGCAAGCAATAACATGTGGCAAAGTCGTATTCAAGCCCCAAAGTATGCAAGAAGGATTACAGTGCCACGCTACCCATAAATGAACATTCCCAAATTTCACAAATCAAATGATTGAGAGAAGAATAATAATACCATCACCACGTTGCTTTTTCATAAATATAAATTAAAAGATCCTAAGCAACTTGGACCATTGATCATTACAGCCAAGCATGATATGAATCAACAGAAGGAGAGACAAATAAAGAACAAAACTTTAACCATAAATCTAATGTATTGCATGTTACCACTACCTAAAATAAATTTCAAATATGAAACTACTTATGTGAGCGTGTGGACATTAGATCTTGCAATGCAAAATTTAAAAATAAGTAACAAAAATGTTACCACTGTCCAAAGTGAATTTAAAAAATGAAATCGCTTGTGTAGGGATGTGGATAAAGCAAAGTAAACAAGAATGTCTCTTTTATTATATACAAGAGTATGCATTTTTCTCTAATAAAGATACTCAATGAGTATGCTAGATGTAACACCTCTCTAATGGGCCCATTTCCCATGTATTTAATCCTTCCAAAGTCTATTTGTATCGTAGTAGGATCTTGAATTACAAAAAATGCCTTAATAAGATTTTTCCAACTTTGGGCACTATTCATTTAATAGAATTTATTTATTCCGATTAAATTTTGAAAAATCATAACTAAATCAATAAAAAATCGTATGCATGTGATTTAAGTCTCTAGGTATAGCTTATGACTTTGTCTACATGGGAAAAATATAAGTCAGAGCAATGATAGTACTGATATGTACAGCAAACTCTGTAAATTTTAACATTTTATATGAAAACTGTAAAATAATCATTTTAATTGAGATTAAATATAAAAATCCCCCAAATATTGCTCACACATCCAATCTAAGTGATCTTTGGACCATTGGAGAGCTTTTCCTGTCTACTTTTAAACCATATACATCATTCATACTTCATACATCAAAAGTCCAAACAGTGGCATGTTTACTCTACATAAGTCATTTTCATACTATACCATACTTTAGCTAAGGCCTAAGGTATCATAAAAACTTGAAGAAACATACTTAACATCACATTTACAAAATTACACAAAAGGTCACACTCATGGCCATTGCTAGCATTATCAAGTTATTGGCCAAATTCTTTCTCCTTTCCTTTTTCTTCCTTGGTGGTTTTGCCATTGTTGCTACCTATTCATGGTTAATATTAGGGAGGGTGAGATTCAAAAAATCTCAGTAGTTAACACCCAACATGCCATTACATCATCACATTAAGTATGAAAACATCAAAATAACACATTTTGAATACATTAACACATTTGCGTCATATGAATTCATGAAATTTTCGGTAGAGTTTCGTTTTGAAAAATGAACATCCTGGGGTCTCAATGCCCCTCAATCAACTCAGCCAATACACATAAATCATCTCAAAATATCATTGCAATTGTATGACAAGGCATAAAGCACATTGAAAACCAACATGATATTATAATGTTAGTATGGGAAATTAACTACCCTATGATGCTCCCTCTCTTCAAACTTGGTATGCCACTTCTTGAGCCTCTTAACGCTTCCTTGAACCTAATCATATCATCATTGAACCAATTTAGCAATTGGTTTTTCGGAATTATACAATATCATAACACTAAAACCCAAATTTTTCACTTAGCTTTCCTTTGATCTTTCTTTGTACAACACACTTGTTCTTAAGGTTTTGGACCATAGAGAATCCATTTTTGAGGTCAAAATCATGAAATTCCAACTCTAAATACTCCCTCTGTTCTGACCGAAATTGTCTCAAAATGTTTGAAAAAAATTTCCTTCAAATCACTTCAAACCATCCATGGATTCATGCTTCTAGTGTCTAGTCTAAGCTTTCCCTTAAGTTTAATGGTTCAAAACTCATTTCTATGCAGAAATCCTTATTTGGCAGAAACCCTAAGATGGAAAGGAAGCAAACTAAACCATAGAACATGCATTGAAAATTATAGATAGTAAGCTTAAGGTGGTAGTATGCAAGCTTACCAATTTGTGCTTTCCTTTTCCTTTGATTCCTCTTCCTTTTTCTCTTCCTTCTTCCTCCCTTTTCTTGTGTTTTTTTGGACTGTTTTGGGCTGCTGGTCACGCATGAAATGGTGAGGAAAGAGAAGGTTTTAGGTGGTTAATTAAGTGGCTAATGATGTAGCTAATCATGATTACTTTATCTAACCCTTAATTACTTTTTTTTTTTACATACTTCTTCAAGAAGTATTCCAAAATAATATAATATTACTTTGTGTCACATGGCTGCAGAAAAGTCACGTATGGGAGAGCTTAAGGTGTCCAAAAATTGCCCAATTTTCCTGATCCAGATATACCTCAATCTGGGTACTTTTTAACCGTACCGATAAAACTATCTTTATACTAATTTAGCATTTTTGGGATACAGGACTATTCTAATTTTATTTTTATATTTTCATAATTATCCTGTCCAAAATGGTATCTGTGTATGGCCCATATCCTGACCCGGTTTCTTTTTAACCATCGGTAAGGCCCACGGTTTACTTTTTCTATTTACTATTACTTTTAAACACCCGGCACTAATTATTTCTTTATTCTTGAACATTAACCCTCAGTGCCATATACCATTGAATTTTTCTCATCAAGAGTTTTGTTTTGACAGTAATTTTACATATTTACAAATTGCCCTTAACCCGGAGTTAAATTATAATTTCTGAAACTTTCGAGTCATTAGGTGTAATTTTTTCCAAGTCTTTTCTATTCCTTTCTTTAGTAATTTTTAATACTTTTGGGACATGGATATCATTTTTATATTTTTTAGGGATAAAATATAATTTTCTCATTTTTCCATCCAACCAGAAAAAATAATCTTTTTGTCCTAGTTCATGCAAAATGATGTATGTTCATTTTCACGAATTCCTTGTATATTTTGCATTATCATTAATTATGTCTTTTTTCATTACTTAGTATCCAGTGAAATTTTGGGATATTACACTAGATCATCTTAAAAATCTCACAATAAAAAGAACATAAAAGGAGAAAAAAAGAAAAATAATGGATTCTACTAATCAAGGGGCAAGTTATATCATATGAAGGGATCTCTATTGGGAATGAAATGAAACAAGAAAGAAATCATACATTTTACTAATAATTAATTTCTCCCTACTCTCTCTCTTTCCCAACCTCATTCTTTAATTTCTTTTCAAATCAGAGCTGGAAATTCTAGCAAATGAAAATTTTCAAGTCATCATTAGAAGTTTTCAAGTTTGCGTTGGGACTTTTTGAGTCAGGTTTGAAAATTCTTTTGTTGGAAATTTAGTCTCAATTGGATATTTTCAAGTCAGGGTTGAAAATTTTAGCAAATTAAAATTTTCATATCCTCATTGGAAAATTTCATGTTTGCATGGGAAATTTTCAAGTGAATTTGAAAAAATTTTAGTTTGAAATTTTCGAGACATAATGGATATTTTCAAGCCAGGGTTAGAAATTTTTTCAACTAGAAATTTTTAGGTCTAGGTTGGTAATTTCAAGTCTAGGTTGGAAATTTTCAAATCATGGTTGAAAATAAAGTTGTTGAAAATTTTCAAGACCCAATTGGATATATATTTTCATGTCTTTATTTGAAATTTTCTGGTTTTGGTTGGAAAATTTAAAGTAAAATTTGGACATTTTCAAGCCCACATTGAAAACTTGAATGCAAAATGGTAATTTTGGTCCTTCATTGTATTTTTTGTTGTAAAAATTGATCCTTTACTAGAATTTTTTCTTTGATATCATGAACCCCTTTTTCATTAAGGGGCGTTTTTATCATCTCATTTGAGAAATTGAGCTTGATCCTTCATTGGCTTAAATTGACTATATGTCACCAAAGCCCAATTATTGGTTTCAGTTGTCATGAGATTGCAATTCTCCCATTTTGTTTCCCGATTCTTCTCCCTCCCATCTCCTCTCTTCCACTTTTTTTTCTTCTCTTTCTCTTACTCTCTATTTTCTCTAATATTGCTCCCAACGTTTTTCTCCTCTCCCCTCTAGGTTTTTTTCCTTGATGTCCCTTACTCATCTCTTCCTACCTATATTTATAGTGTCAAAAATAAATTATTCAATCAATGTTCCAAATCCTCTAAAATTCATTTTAAAAATTTCTACTTTAATATTCACATTAAAATTGATTGACTTTTTTTCTTGACATTATTATCTTGATATCCACATCAAATCTCAATATTTTATTCCTAATTCTCTTTTATTTATTTTTATTATTATTTTTTATGTAATTCAAAGATATGAAAATCTCATAAAGAAAAAAAAATTATAACTCCTTAAGATATGATTATTTTTAGGAGATATTATTATTTTATTATTTTTTATCTTTATTAAACACAAATGAAAACTCTCTCACTTTTACTGTTACTAAATTAGATTCAAATGATTTTTTATTATAAAAATCCGAACAAAAATATGATGTTCACAATGTATATGCAAAATCTGTCTTTTAAAGGAGCAATGTCTCAACTCTCAAGTCTTCTCTTCTCCCCACCATTGAAGGGACATTCATTCAATGCTCATTACTGTAATTTGAAACATCCCCATCTAATTTGTACAGTTCATATTAAATTTTTTTATTTTTAGGATGATAACATAATTTTTTTAAAAAGGTAATAATTATAAAATTATCTTTATTTTAGATTCTACATCTAATAATAAAATAAAATAAAATTTAAATTATTTAATTTTAATTTAGATAGTTCAAATCCATCATAACCATTCAACACTGATCAATGCATTTCCCTATTGAAGGGAGTAGGGTATGGTGTTGAATATGATTGGCATGAAAAAAGGTAACGAAAAATTATTAAAAAATGGAAAGAGAAGAGATCAACTAGGTAAAAACGGCGGGGGAAAAGAAAGCTATGGAACACATCGCACGACTTTGTCTCATGCTAATCCTTTTTGCTTTATACACAAGATAACCAGTTTAAAGCCTCAGTACATTTTAGCCCTAACTAAAAATTATAGTATGGTAGTTTTTTATTTTTTATTTTTATTTTTTTGCTTTTAATTTTTTTGTTTTATCAATTGATAGATACCCAAGTAAATGAGAAAACCCTCTAAAAATTAACTATTGAAATAAGAGAATCAATCCCACTTAAATACCTTATAGGATCATGTGTTTTTTAATGTGAAATTTAAGTATTCCATACTATCTAAGTTCTCATTATCCACTCTTTGTCAAACTCAAACTCTTTTTGTTTTTGGAGTTATATATGTAGTCATATTGTCTAGGTATTTATCTGAATAACAAGAGTTTTTTTTTGTGTGTGCCTACAATATGTATGGAATACTTAAATTCCACATTAAAAAACTCGTTAATATATGTTATAAATTTAACCAGCCACATTTTTTCATGTTTACAAAATTTGATAAATAAATCATATTATTTGTGACTTATAATGTGGCTTTTTATAAATTAAATTATATATATTGAACTGAGTGAATATATGAATATATCAATGTTGGTGATTTTTCTTTAGGTACAGATATTGGTGATTTGTTGAATGATTATGAAAAAGAATTATATATATATATATATAAAAGGACGAGACGAAAGGCCACAAAATATCCCTATAAGGGTTTCCTGATATATATCTGTGTATGTGTAAAGCTTCCCATCATATATATATATATATATATATATACAAACAAACAAACACACATACATACATGTAAAAAGCTTTAGTAGTTGATTGGTGCCATGCCACTGGGTACCTCCTCTCGTGAAAATGAGCGACCCAAAGGCCGAAATTAATGCTGCCATGTTTCTTGTCATGTTTCACGTGTCTTCTAAAAGTTAATAAAAGGAGGATATAAACGTCCACGATTTTTACTTTGATAAAAAAAATAATATTTAATCTTAAAAAAACAATTTCATAAATTTTATTTTATTATTTTTTAAAAAAATTAATTTTTTGGATTTTTTAAATTTTTATTCCCATAAAAGTTACTTTTAAAGCAAATCTATATATAGCAAAAGTATTTATTGATATGGTATGGTTTTGAGAAAGTCAGTAATATTTGTATTAATTAAACTCATCATAGTATATTTTTAATTGTAAGAATAAAAAAGATAGGAAAAATATACATACCGATCGAGAATGTATTCTTCTACAGACAAAATGAGAAATACCAAGCGGTTGAAATAAAGTCACTCAGACTTTATTCTCTGATTCACAGTAGAAAACACTATTGAAAGAAAATTGTAAGGAGCAAGAGTTGAGATGAAGTCTAAGAGAGTTTTTGAGAGGAAGAGAGAGAGATTTTTCTTGGAAGACCGAGTGTGTTTCTCAACTTCTGAGGAGTCCATGGTCCAAGAGAAAAAACTCCCACTTCCGTATAATGATGCACGATCTCTTGATTTTCTCGTGCGTGCAGTGTGTGGGGATCGGTTGCTATTCAACCGTTCCCTCCCTCTCATATCAATTTAATAACAAAAAAAGCTATTTAATTTATTTGGGCTTGGGCCCTTTTTAGGCTCTCAGCTTCCACTCATCAAAGGTGTAACTCAACATCTCTCACTCATACTTGATGTGTTAACCTCTTACAATTCTTCCTTTCCATTTCATACTAAGTGCTCTACCATGACCGCATGGGCATGACGTCTATAATTAGATATCCTTATACTAGAAATCCTTCTTAAGGACCAACATAGAATCACCTTATGTATTACGCATTTATTTTGTTAATGTTTATGCCTTGAATGTCCTAGATTTACCCATATACACTTTCATCTATAGCAAATCTAATCCCTCATAAGTTTTTACATAAACTTAGATTACATTTTTCTTATATACTTAGTGTCTACGCTTAAGATGTTAACATCATAACTTCTTAACGGACATGTCTTAGACACCAGTATAAGTGTGTATATATTCAGATAATCTTCCTTTTGTCCATATTTCACTTCAATATGAAACAATTGCTTTCCTAGCATAATACTTTTTGATCAAATTTATCATGACCATTGGATATATGCTAAAGTAGCTAACATTGAATCATTTTCTATGAAAATGTCAAAGTCATAAGGAAATTAATGAGAGGATTTATTCCTCTCAGGAACTCACACAGTAATGAAGCAGGGATCTATTCACTTACTTCCCAATTGCGTTTTTAAAACACATGCAGTATGAATTACATGCTATGGTGTTACTCTTATCACATAAGAGCATATGTCGATTTTGGTTTATTGTTGACACCGTACAGATTTAAGTTCAGACATACACAATGTCTAACCTGAATTCTACCTATGCTTCCACTTATCATAACATCTTTGTTGGAGAATTCATCATCTGGTTACATGTATTATAGATTGTGGGTATCCATAATTCAATCCAAAAATTTTATTTATTGGATCTCATCCCCAGCTATTCTCTTCTTTTGTCTGGGTGACTTATGTTGTATTGTTTAACTATCATATATGCCCTCTTACAGATTTATTAGTGAATACAAAAGATGTCTCATCTTTGCCCACTCTCCATGAGTGTCAAAGGTAGTTGCTCGTGTGAGAAAGCTAACCTTATCAATATGTACGACATACTAGACATTGTATATTTTCATAAATATGTACGTAAATGATTCAATTATAGAAAAATGCACTAAATTTTATTCATATAATTGATCATTACAGAGATTTGTGTTACATCATATCCTACGAATACCAAGTGATTTTACATTATCAACATATATATCTCTAGGTATTGGCTTGGTAAGGGGATCAGCTATCATTTGACGTGTAAGAATATGGCGAATTGTAACACTTTTCTGTGTTATGGCATCTGTTACAAAATTATACTTGGTGTCTATGTGCTTGGTCTTACTATGATACTTGGGATCTTTGGTGTAGGCAATGGCTGCCTCACTATCACAATTTATCAAAATTGGATCCAATTTATCACCAATGATCCCTAAGTGTTTTATGAATCTCTTCAACCATACTGCTTCTTGTACTGCTGCAGAACATGCAACGAACTCTGCTTCCATGGTAGACAAAGCAATACAAGTCTGTTTCTTGCTACATCAAGATATGGCTCCATTGTTTAACAGAAAAATATATCCAGAAGTCGATTTATGTTTATCTAGATCTCCTCCCCAATCTGCATCGGAGTATCCTACCAAGCGTAAATCACTTCCTTGATAACATAGGGCATAATCTACTATGCCTTGCAAATATCTCAGGATTCTCTTCACAGCTTTCCAATGTTTCAATCCAGGGTTTGAATGGTACCTACTGACCAAACCAACTGCATAACATATGCCTGGTCTCGTACACATCATGGCATACATTAAGCTACCAACTACACTGGAATAAGGGACATTTTCCATCATCTTCTTTTCAAACTCTGTCTGAGGACACATGTCTCGGCTCAGATTTTCTCCTCTTGAAATAAGAGTAAAAAAGATAGGAAAGATATACATACCAATCGAGAATGTATTCTTCCACAGATATAATGAGAAACACCAAGCGGTTGAAATAAAGTCACTTGGACTTTATTCTTTGGTTCACAGTAGAAAACACTATTGAAAGAAAATTGTAAGGAGCAAGAGTTGAGATTAAGTCTAAGAGAGTTTTTTAGAGGAAGAGAGAGAGACTTTTCTTGGAAGACTGAGTGCGTTTCTCAACTTCTGAGAGAGTCCATGGTCCAAGAGAAAAAACTCCCGCTTCCATATAATGATGCACAATCTCTTGATTTTCTTGTGCGTGCAGTGTGTGGGGATCGGTTGCTATTCAACCGTTCCCTCCCTCTCATCTCAATTTAATAATAGAAAAAACTATTTAATTTATTTGGGCTTGGGCCCTTTTTGGGCTCTCAACTTCCACCCATCAAGGGTGTAACCCAACATTAATGTTAGTTGGGAGAATGGCAGCACGTGATTAGGCTGAAATAGCTTGGAATTATTAAAAAATAAATATAAATCAAGATCTTGTGTAGTAGTAATATATATCATCATGATTATCCCCAGCTTAAAGCAGGAAAATCCTCACAAAAATTCAGCTTTGAGCAAAGAAAAGGAAACCGTTAGAGAACTTAATTATGAAGGTAATCCCTCCCAATTAGCCTTGTTTAATATACCCTTCCTAATTAGATTTATTTTATACACATATTGATAGAATTAAACTCTTAATCACTTGCTTAAGGAGTAACCGCTCTAAACCCCTACCAATCAAACCAACTAAGTAGGTATGCACATATATACATGTAATTGTTGCAGGAATTCTCCACCAAACATTGCACAAATGCAGAGAGTTGCTAATTAAGTACGTGTCAGGTACACATAATGTCACAAGCAAGCTGAGTACGTTTTTCTCAAGTGAAACTTGCACTATTGTAACTTAAAACTAAATTTTATAATTAAGCAGTGAAATCAGGCTTGTTGGGCTTCTGAGGAAGCCATGTCAAAGGAAACCTGTGGTTTCGCTCGCCAAGTCTTCGCAAGCTTTGCAATGCATTGATGCGAACCTTGATGCACGTATGGTGGCGCACAGACTTGGTGCTGAACCTCGATGCACACAATTTAACTTAAATTTATTTATTTTAAATTATAGTTATTAGTTTCTAAGACTCTAAAATAATTATTTATTTTAAAGTTAGGTTTTATTTTAAGATTTTATAATTATCTAAGTGATGTAATTTAGAATTTAATTTTAAGGTTATAATTATTTATTATCATATTTTAAAATTATCTTGATTATGATTATAATATTTGTGGCTAATGATTATAATTAAAAAATTAAAAAATATAAAATAATATTAATTAGTTATTTTTTAGATATGCCAAGTCACCATTTATAGTTAAATCTAGGATATGCTTTTGACTATATTTTAGAAGTTAAGGGATTATAATGAAATTAAATAAAATTAAAAAACTAAAGCGAAGTATGCTATTAAATTAAGGGATTAAAAATAGATTTTAACCTTTATAACTTTATTTGGGATATTGTACCGCATACAAGATTCTTAGATGTTTGGAAGTCTACTTTATTACATGTAGAAAATATTGCCCCAGAGCTAGGGATGCAAGTTAACTTGGTAGGTAAACTTAGTTGACTCGTGATTTAGTGTATGTTTGGAGTAGATTTTATATAATTGATTGTGAGGAAAATTGATTTTCTAAAATTAATTTACATAGAACTGGTTTCGTAAAAAATAATTTATATTTGAATACTTTTATCTTAAAAGTTATTTTAACAAAAAAAAATATGTTTAGATGATTTCAATCAAAAGCACTTTTAATAAATAATCATTAAAAATGTCTAAAATGCCCTTATTCCATAAATAATAATATCTATTTTTGAATATTTCATAAATAATTTTTCAATTAAAATTTTAACAGAATTTAAATCATCATTAAATTCTTTTAATGGACAAAAATTGAAAATCATAATTAATAATTAAAAGTGACAATTTTTCATTTCTCCATATAATTGATTTTAAGGGGAGAATTGATTATCTAAAATCAATTTTTGTTTAGCTATCTCAATGAATAAGCACTTAGAGGTTGAAATAAGTACTCATGGCATTCTCATAATTGAATTCAAACACATCCTTAGACAATACTTATTGCTAATTGAAACCTAGCATTTTAATTTCAATAATAAAGTGATATATTATAATAAATTACAATATATGATTATTATGATTTTACTATTCATGCATCTATGTGGAATTTTTTTTATAAATGATAGATTTTGTATTCAAAATTTTAAATATTTTATTTTATTAAAAAGGTATGTACATTTCTCTCTCTATAATTTTCATCTTTCATCAAATTTTGGTTTTCCCACTTTTAGTTCAAATTTTGAATCATCAATATCAATATATAATTAAAAGTAGGGTGGAGCTACACTGTGTATTAGCCAAACAGTGTGGCTCCACCCCTTGGGCTCTGTGCCCTTCTTTATTTTTTCTGCTTTCTATTTGAAAGAGTCTCATTTTTTCCTAATTCATTCATTCATTTTTTTATAGGTGGGGTCTATCTTTTCCTTTTTTTGGGCCAAATTCAATCTCTTTTTAATTCTGAATTCTTTTTCAATCATTTTTCACTAATTAATTAATTTTGATTTTACTTTCCAAATCCATATTAATTTTAATTAATATCATTTGATATCAATTTTTTTAAAGATAAGGGGAGTTAGTGATAAGATTCTTTTTTAATTCAATATATTTTAGAATAAAATAAAACGCTCCCCAAGTCCTCTCATGCATCCACATTCCCACGTGAACAGGGGAAGAAAAATTTAGTTTGCATATATAAAAAATCAAATAACAGCTATTAATGTTATTATGTTGTTATATATTTATTGATTAATATATATACATATATCTATAATTGTATATAATCCCTATATAATATAAAATTTTATAAAAAATTACATTATTTATAAGCCATGAATAATTTAACTCATTTAAGACTTCATATTATGCATGAAAAAATGTGTCTATTTTTATTAAAAAAAAGTACATAAAATATGAATTTCCCTGTATTTGCAAGGGTAATTTCCAGTTTATATTTATAAACGTTAGTATTAATGGTTCAGTGCTTGTTTGGAAAATCTTTAGGGCCAGTAAAAATACTTTTGTAAATATATTTTTGGCTAATTTTGTATTTATCATATTTTAAAACTTTATTTCATCATTATAGACTTCAATCCTCAAAAGGGAGCTTATTTTTTTAATGAAAATTTTATCAATATTTTTTTTTTCAATCTTCATTGACTTTTGTTATGTTCTGTGCATTTCTTTATCTCTCTTGGAAGCAAAATGAGTAAAGGCAACAATATAAAGATCCTCAACTAAGAGGTAGTTTGGTATGGGAGAAATGAGATAAGAAAGTTTAACATTTTAAAAAGTAGATCAATCACTTTTACTTGGTTGCAAAAAAAAGATACAAGTTTTTTGAGAAATTGGACTTAGGGAAGTTACTTCTTGAGTTATTTGTAGTAATTTTTTAAATATACTATTATCATTTTAATTTTTTAAGAAAAATAATATTTATGTTATTAACCATAAAACATAATATATTTATTTAAAAAAATTAATTGAACTCCTTAAGAAATAAAAAAAATGAGACAAGGAAAGTTAGATGTGAATTTCTAAAGAAGTATAATTTCTAAAAAGTTCAAAGAAAATATTGCAAGCAACCTTTAAAGATTCATCTTCATCATTCATTTTTTGCCAACCATCTCCATTATTGATTAAACTATATATAACAAGAACTATAACAGAAGTAGGGTTGAGCATCAACCCGCTAGCCTGGTGAACCCAACTCGGCTTGAAATTGATTGGGCTGATAAAAACTAATTGCTAATTTAAACCTAGCCTTTTAATTTCAATAATAAAGTGACATATTATAATAAATTAGAATATATGATTATTATGATTTTACTATTCATGCATCTATATGGAAATTTTTTTTATAAATGATAGATTATTTATTTATTTTTTAAATATTTTATTTTATTAAAAAGGCATGTGCATTTTTCACTCTAATTTTCACCTTTCATCAAGTTTTGGTTTTCCCACTTTCAGTTCAAATTTTGAATCATTTACATATATAAAAAATGAAATAACAATTATTAATATTATTATATTACTCATTCTATTTCTTATTGTAAGTTACTTTTAACTATTTTACTCCGGTTAAGGAAATTAGTTAAAAATAGATTTTAATAATAAATTTGTCAAAAGTTACCTCGATTTTCCTAAATTATCTTTAATTAAATACAGTAACTATTTCTAACTCATTTAAATTAAATGCAAACATATAAAAGGTATTTGTGGAAAAAAGCATTAAATACTTTAACTACTCTGCAAAGTGACTTATTTTTAGGAACATAAAAACTTTTTAAAATGTAACTTATAATAAAGAACAAAGGGAGTATAATATATTTATTGATTAATATATATATATATATATCTATAATTGTATATATTCCATATATAATATAAAATTCTATAAGAAATTACACTATTTATGATATGGTTCTCTTGGTGGATGATCAAATAAATAAATAAAAATACAGTGGAAACAATACTCACGAAGAAGAATAATATGGTTGATCACGTGTAGAACCCTAAAAAACTCATTTCCAAGTTTCTAAAGATAATGCTCATTTAGTTGATCACTATGAATGATAAATCACTAATTCTTCAAGAGAACACAAATTCAGAATTGCTCTGAATAATATGAGACTTTCATTCATAAAAAACTTGTGTCTTTAGGCATTACAATGAGGGCCTTTATATAGGCTCCTATGACTTGCTCTCTAAACCAAAATAATATTAAAAATAATCCAAAGAAATCTCTAGAAGATACCACAAGTATAAGGGTGGTACTTTTTTATTTCCTAAAATGCTAAAAAGGAAGTTGTGAACACCGTATTTTGTCCGGATAATTTAAAATATATATATATATAATAGAAAATGCAAAAAAAAAAGAAGAAAAAGAAAGAAACAAAACAAAAAAATATAGATAGATAAAAAAAATTAAATTAATTAAATTAATTTTTGAATTATTTTGGGTCGAAATTCAGCCCAGAATTCGAAATAAAAAAAAAGGGGGGCTGAAACCTAAGTAAAAAAATAATAATAATACTTGGGCTGGAGCGTTTCAGCCCAAAAGCATGTTTGGGCTGAAATGCTCCAGCCCAAACATCACACGAGCCCGAGTAAGGGCTCGTGAACCAGTTCGGGGGGGGGGCATTGCCCCGAAAGCACACAGGGGGAGCCTAGAGGCTCGGTGGCCGTAGAGAAAGAAAGGGGCTAGGGCACGAAGACCGCGAGGATGGAGCCGCGAAGCGAGGCGGCGGAAAAAGACCGAGGAGGGAGCACGCCGGAGAGAGAGGTGGTGCCGCGAGGAAAGAAAAGGGGGAGGGAGAGAGCCGCGGTTGAAGTTTTAAGAAAAAGAAAAAAACAGAGGGAGGCCGCAGGGGAGGAGACGAACAGGGGGAGGCCGCGGATGAGAGCCGAGAGAGATCTGAAACCGAGGGGTCCGCGGTGGAGCTGAGGGGAGACCGCCGAGAGGAGATCTGGAGGAGGAGAGAGCTGCGGTCGAGGTTTTAAGAAAAAGAAAAAATAGAGGGAGGCCGCAGGGGAAAGAGATGAACAGTGGGAGACAGCGAGTGTGAGGGGGGGCACTGCGAGGAGTCTGAACTGCGGAAAAAAAAAAAAAGAAGCAGAGGACACGATGGCACGGAGAGTGAAGGTGCAGTAGGCCACGAAAAGAAAAAGAGAGAGGATGGAGCCGCGGGAGGTGACAGAGAGGGCAAGAGGAAAGGAAAGCTTCTGAGTTCTGAGCATGCTCATAGAGGCCAGGAAAAGACGAATAAAAGCAGTCTGAGGAAGCAAAGGGAGTCGAGAAAAGGCAGGTCACAGACGAGGTAAAAAGCTGGGAGGACCAGAGGAAGCCTGAACACGCAAGGGGAAAGACAAAGGGGCACACGTGAAAGAGGCAGGGTAAGGCGAAGTCGGCTGGAGCAGGGGAGCATGGACATTGACACACGAAAGCAGGGCTGAAAAGGAAGGACCACACGTTCAAGATGGGGCTCTGAGGTTGACTCGAAAAGTGCTATAAAAGGGTGAGCAGTATGAGAAAAGGGGGAGGTCGAGCAGGAAGGGGAGCTGGAGGACGGACGAGGAGCTGTGGGGGGACGAGCTGAAGATCCAAAAGAGTACTCCGACTGGTAATTCTTAGGCATAGTTTCGGACAGTAGGTTGAGGAATTTTAATTTCAATATTGGGCTAGGAAATGATTCGGATGCTGATTGTAATTGCCTTTAGATACTGTGTTCTATTTTGTTTGCCAGATTGATATGAGCATGGTACAGGGTAGTGTTGTTATGGTGGTGTTGAGTTGTTTCCTTAGTCTATTGCATGAGTTTTTGAAGTCGGCTTGTTTCTATAATGAGGCATAGTTTTGGGAATATTGACAGGGTAGGCCTTTAGTTAGTCTGTGTGTCCAAGATTCATGTTGCTTTGTAAAGTCCCATCGCTTGAAATTTGATCTAGGGGTTATAGGATATTTAACTTCTGATTCTATTGAGGGGTGCAGGAAATTTTGTATTCAATCTTGTCCTGGTGCCTGTTTGTTTCTACTGTTGATATCGTGAGGATT
This sequence comes from Adenanthera pavonina, assembly GCA_026686845.1. Taxonomy (NCBI): domain Eukaryota; kingdom Viridiplantae; phylum Streptophyta; class Magnoliopsida; order Fabales; family Fabaceae; genus Adenanthera; species Adenanthera pavonina. The sequence continues at coordinate 34,314,412 of JAIVEN010000006.1, forward strand.
TGACTCGGTTATCCGGGTCCTTTGTGTTCATTTCTAGTAGAAGTCAGTAGCTTCTTTTTGTGAGTATTGGGTATGTATAGTGTCTAAATTTGATAAAGTGTAATGCTGAGGAAAGAAAGTCTCGGGCCATTGAGTTCTGTGCCCATTTTGCTTACTGATTTGCTGCAGCATGTTTGAAATCTTTGAAAGAAAAAAATCAAAGTCTTCACGAGCTTGGTATTTTGTTTTTACGGTCTATATGGTTTGGTAATGGGTTTTGAAGTAAGAGGCTAGGTTACCTTATAAGGAGAAGTAGGAAGACTAGATGCTCACTGGTGTATAAGTCCAAATATGTGGGGGCTAAAGATTGTGTTGTTTTACTGCGTTCCTGAATGGTTTAGGTAGGCAATATAGTGTACTTCTGTTGGCTTGGGAGAGGGCAGCGTTAATGGGTTCAAATCTGCAAAGGGGAAAATAATGATAATAAATGAAATGAAGTAAATAGATAAAATAAAAAAGATATATAGTATGGATATATGTATATATAAGCCATATTTTTAAATTGTTTTAAATCATTTCCTTTAAAAAAAATTTTTTTTTTGATAGCTTTTTCTTAAAAAAAAAAAAGAAAAAAAAAGGGTTTATGCAATAGGGAATTTATTTAAGCCACTTACTTTTCTATCCCGAGTGGTAATACCGTGGGTAGTTAAGTATTAATCAGCAATTTGTGAGCGATAAAGTCGCCACATATGTTGATTATTTCCTTTTAAAAATATATGTAATGATGATATGTTAAATTCTTCTAAATTTTTTTTCTTTATTATTATTTTGTTGTAGTAAGAAAATTTTACCAATTTTCCTTTTTTTAAAAATAATTCTCACCGAAATCATTTATTTTCCTTTCAGGTTTTATTTATTCATTTCTATTACCTTTTTGTAATAAAAGAATAATAAAATGGCTGAAACCAAAGTTTTTCGTTTCCTTCGAAGTTCTTATCTGTTTTACTTATCTACTCCGAGTGGTAACACCGTGGGTATTTAAGTATTAATCAGTAACTTGTGGGTGGCAAAGTCACCACATATGCTGGTTATTATTCCAAATATATATAATGATCACATTTTTTAATCCCTTTTTTATAAATAGGTGTTTAAAGGATTTTTATAATAAAAATAAATAAATAAAAGACTACTTGTACAAAAAAATGTTATTGGTTTTCTTTTGAGTCTTTTTGTGCCTTTTTGTCTCGAGTAACACTACCGTGGACACTTAGGTATCAATGGGTAAATGTGAGTGATAAAGTCACCACATGAGCCAATTGGTTTCATTTTGTGAAAATAAAATCGTTTTCAAATATTTCTTTTTCAAATCAAAATAAAATATCCAAAATCACATTTTGTTAAATTGAAGGAAAACACATATCCTCTTTTAGGAGTTGGTTAAACTATAAAATAATAAAAAATGAAAAGAGTAAATAATGGAAAGTAATCTGTTTTTTACAAATTAAAACATATCAACCAATTCTGAAAATTGTTTTCTTTGTAGAAAGATAAAATTATTTTCTATTAACCTCTCTTTTCAAACAAAATATATAATAAAAATATCAACCCAGTGACAAGCATTTTTAGTCCGAACTACGTCGACTTTGATCCCTATCGCAGGGTACGTAGGCCCCAGACTCTCATTCTGGGTCAAGTCCACCTTTGTAAATAAATAAATATCTTCTGATTTATTTGTTATTTTTCTCTTAATTTAATGAATATCTACCAATTTATTTCAAGTCCACTTTTTGTGAATAAATAATATTTTCCTCTTAATTTATTTTTCCCACCTTTTCATACTCTCATTTTTTTCTTTATCTTCATTTTCATTTTTTATATTTATTTTTGCATGTGAATGGTAAAAGGGCAATCAAAATAATTTTTAAAAGCCATAAAAATTGCATAATCAACCTAAGGTAACCGTTCTTAGGAACGGGTGTTGTGGGGGTGCCTAATACCTTCCCCACTCACAATCGTACTCCCGAACCCAACTCTGATTCGCAGACCAATCCTTGTCCACTTTTTTTGTTTTGTCTCGGTTTTCCAAAATTTCCCTCAAAATTTTGGTGGCGACTCCCTCCGAAACCGGCCTCCCGTAGCGTGGGCCGGTTTCACCTCTTTTTTCCTTTTTATTCTGTTTCCCGCGCCATCCGTGTCGCATCTCCGGGTGTGACAGAAGTGGCACCTAATTAATTGGAAGAATCTAGAACAAGGTGTCATTTTTAATTAAAAATGAACCCTAATGGACTCTAATTATGAGTTTATGGAAATATAAACTAGAACCCATCATGACTCAATAATTAAGACACAAAATTGGGCTTTATTTAGTTAATATTGTTCTACGCAAAGACTTAAACAAATAATTAAGATAAATAACTAAAGTCCTTTAAAACATAAACTTTTAGAACTTGGAATTAGAAAGTGTCATTATGGATTATCAAGTTAATTTCTCAAAAGTGACGTTACCAACAACTTGTTCTTCTTGGGCTTGCACTTGCAAACAAATCATAATTCTCTTTTCCCCAAATAAAAATGCCATCTTGGAGAGATTATTGGGCTTTGAGGACACCTCTAATTCATCAAGGTGTAAAAGGCTTCCTTATTTTGCAGATCCAAGATTAGCCCATTCAAATGTTGCTTCATGGTTTTAGCCCTTGCCCTTGTAATAGATCCACCAATGTCTTGGGAAGGGTCTTTTGGAACATTACTTCTCCAAACTTGAAATTGTGGTTTGCTTCCTTGATGGTCTCCATTAATTTATAAGCCATAAATAGTATGACTCATTTAAGACTCCATGTAATACACCAAAAAATGTCTATTTTTATTAAAAAAACGTACACATAAATTATGAATTTCCCTACATTTGCAAGGGTAATTTCTAGTTTATACTTATACACACTAGTATTGATGGTTTAGTCTATCGCATAGTTTTAACTTGCTTTTGGAGAATGACGGCATAGCTTGAGAAGTTATTTTTTATGTGACAAAGGCTTAGGTTGAACGGATGGCTTGGAGGCTTAAAACTAACGCACACATACTACAGAAAAACAGATATTTAGTAGCAATTATTTTTTATCTTTGTCGTTGTTATAACCTTTACAATAGACAAGTGTTGCAGTTAAAACAACCAGTGCAATCGTGAGCGACACAATAAATATTGTACCAGTTAATGCAAAATCGTTGTTAAATTCAGTCAAACCGACTCAAACTTAGCCGTGACTAACATATATGCTACTATACATCTGTTGCTATAAGAACCTTACAGAACACGTGGAAGATTGCTACAGACACCGTTACTAACATTTAGTGGCGGTTAACATTCCTTTTGCAACGGTTAAAATAACCACTTCAAATTTGGTAGCAACTTTGTAGCGATTATAGTACCTACTTCAAAATTTGAAAATCAAATTCAAATTTTTTTCCCAACTAAAATTTAGCCACATTTTTGTCATAGTTCACTAACCGCTACTAATTTAGGCGTGGTTACAGAAACGATTGGTAACCGCTACCAAATTGTCAGATTAATTAAAAAAAATAATCATTCTTAAATATTTAATTATTAAAAAGTTGCCAAAATTTCGATAACAAAATTAATTTAGACACTTTAACTAATTTAAAAGATTAAAAAGATAGAAAAATTTTATATATAAATATTTATAAAATATATTATAATTTCAGAAAATAATAATAAATTTATACTTAATTAGAATATTTAATATTGCATTAATTTTATCAAACTAACACTTACATTAATATATTTAAAATAATAACTGAACAACAATATTTATATAAAAAATATAAAAATAATCTTTATTTCATTATTTTCTTCATCTTGACTTTCTTCTAAATCCTAGGAGATGCATTCGTCTAGAAGAAAGAAGAGAAGGCAGAAGCAATTGGAAGCACAGACTACGCACGATGCAAAATGGACGTGGGAAGGGCATATATAGGGTTCAAAAAATAACAATAGTTAACGAAAAGCATTGTAAATTTGAGTATGGTGGCGATTAGAATAGAGGTTAATACCCGCTGCTAAATGTAAATATTGTTGTGGTTGAAATTAAACCATTGCAAATTTGAGTATGTAGCGGTTACAATAGCAGTTAATAATCACTGCTAAATGTAAATATCGTAGCGATTGAAATTAAACCACTACTGTAACCCCTGTCTAGTTTAAAGATTAATTAATTTCAAAAACCTATAATTTTAATTGAATTTTTTAGTTAAATTTAAATTAAAAGAATATTGAGCCAGAAATTAATTTTCTGAATTAAATAGATTAAGAAAATAATTTGAAAAATTCTAAATGAAAATAAATTAACTATTAATAATTAATGTATAAAAAATGAATAAAATAACAATAAAAATAAAATATGTCGACAAAAAATTCATAAATATAATCCTCAAAAAATAAAAATCAAATATAATCCAAGTCCCAAAAAAAATCCTACCACTGCTCGACTGGTCTAGTGGCTTTTGTTGATCTAGACCAGGATGCTCTGAGCTAGAATAAGATTGATCATACAGACCTAGCGCGTAGCCACTCATAGATGGTTGGCAACAAGGTATGATGATTTACAAGATCTGGATATGCAAAGGGATGGCACCAGGGAAGAGCTGGCCGACTAACTGCCGGACAACCATATTAACAGCCTACGATGCAGCAATTGAAGCAAACTGAGAAGCAGCTTGCTGCACCTCTGAGGAACCTATGAGTACAGTTGCTCACACTGGCTACACACAGTGCCTAGCATCTGATGTAGCTCAACATATGAGGGCATGCCAGTAGGTGCAGATGCTGAAGACTGTGTAGTGGAAGAAGACTGATTGTGGTCTACTGCGAAAAGTCTGACTAGGTGTGATGCCCTAACCCAACCCTCAAACCCTCCTTGGATGCTCTAGAGCTCCAAAAGCTGCTTGCAAGAGCTACACTTCCTGGTCCACTACCCTGGAAACTGATCCTGAGACTCCATTATCTCTGCAGTATGTTCACGAATATTGTCCTATTCAAATCACAATGATTTATTATTAAGCAAGCATTAACAAATTAAGATAAATTATAAATTTAATAGAACAATAATATAAATTAATATACTTACAATAATGGTATACGCGTCCCTACTGACTGCACTACCGTCCTTATTGTGTGGGTATGAATCTACAAATCTCCCAATGGAACCTGGGTCTGCTGTTGTGCCTCCTACAAATATTTTAATTCAATATGTAAGAATAAATTAATTTACTACATAAAATTTATTAAAATTGAATAAATTTTATTTACCATATCATGCCAGATCCATGTAAAGGTTTTCGAGCTGGTGGTATGAACTATGGTCTGCCTTGTTCGATTCTCCCTATTCTGGGTCGTTAGTGCATGTACATATTATATATAAACAGAAAGTTTTGATAATAAAATTTTATTTGCTTGCTAACAAATATATAATATAAAAAAATAATTAAAATGTAAATAAATATCAAACATACTTGATGTGTCTCACTCATCCTCATGGTAATAAATCTTCCCCAGTCACCAACATTTCTCACATTCTTTGGCTTGGTAACAATCACCTCTTGTTGAGTCTTGTCACCAATGTTATTCACCTTGTGGTATAGCTTGTTCCTCGTATTCTTCCAAGATAGGCCTATCTTCTGTAGACAATACATCTTGTACTACTCAATGACATTGAACATAGGTTGCACAATACATAAAAGAAACATATTTATATAAGTTAATAATATTAATTTAACGTAATTTAAATAAAAAATTTAAGGAAAACTACAAACTTTTAACTAAATTACCTGAATAACATCCCTGTAACACGAATTCTTATGCTCCATAGGCACTTTTTTCTAATCCTGATGGTAAATGTGGAACACATCAAAATTCTAGCCCAAGTTGGCCTGAAACTGATTCAAAAGCCTACCTCCATCACCCTTTGGTTGCATATTGTTATCTTGCCACTCCAATCGACAACAACCAACTAGCCAGCTGGTAGGTGCCAGACATCTCGTTCTATCAATCACCTTGTGGTACGCTGGCCAGATGGATCTAAAAAGATAATACAAATAAGTTTATTGATAGATAATAGGATAAATGATAAGATATAGAAGTAGAAAATACAAAACTTACACTTGATCTAAATGAGCCACCTTCTCCTCTGCTATGCAAGAGCAATGTCAACATTGCCTTGATCCTTATTGATGTCCTTATCTAGGAAATCTGTAGCACCTTGGATGGGGATATTTGTGAAGATATCATCCATCAAGGCGTTGTCCTCCTGCTGGGATGAGGTCGGATGGTGGGAGGAGCTGGGATCCTTATATGAACGTGAATCTTAGGAGTCACGGGGCTGGTGGCTATCACTTATCATCAGGAAGTCTAAAATATTAAACACAAGAATTAAACAATTAAATGTAACAAAAAATATTTAATTAACAACAAATGCATATATTTTTTTTACCAGACAACAAATGCAAATATTGCAACATTAATAACAAACAATTAAAATATGGAAATATAACCTTGATAAGGTTAAATTTTCATCTCCTTCAGGAAATATAGATTCTAAGTTATTTGGTTGGATTGACTCACACTCATGGGTTGTGTCAATTTCATCTCACACGTCGTACAGGTCACACGGCTTGAGTTGCGCACAACCATGTCCCAATATTTACTTTTTTCATTTTCTACATGGTAAACTTGTGCCTTAGACGCCAGTATATATGGCTTATCATCTTCATTCTCACCATTGTGAATCAACTAAGAAAAATTAAGTAATTTGATGCCAAGGTCATCATTAACAATGCAACGATTGCCAAGACACATTTGAATAGAATGACTATGAACCGACCACTCTAATGTAGTTCAATTATATCCTCAAGTTTTCCATAATATGACACACCTCCAAATTGTAGATCACCGTCACTACTCCTTGCATAACTTCTTGTCCCACATGTATCAAATGCCCCACAATTTTAAGTTTGCAACCTTTCATCACGTCCAATAGTGCGAAACTTGAACCTCGTTAACATTATATGCAGTGAACCTTCTAGCACTTTCAATCAGCCCTATAGATAGGAATGTCAATTCAGTTGAGTAAGATGTTGTCCGGTTGTTTCCTATTTGTTAATAAAGCCATTGTGAAAACTTTCTTATCAACTTCAACAGATGATCTGCCTTTTTGCATTTGGTGCTTAACGACACTTCTGAATTCCCTATATAAATGATACTATTAAATAAATATTTTCACACATACATATAAACATATATTCTCTTCTAAAAATACTCACTAGAGGGATGGATCAACTTGTCTACAATTTGTTAGCACTTGTTGATGAGCCTGCAACTTCTCTTTTGCAGTTAGTGTGAAATACTCATAGCCTCCAATAATTCTTCCAACTGAAGGGATTAAGGAGTTTGATATTGAAGGCCCCTCATGATAGTCATCAACACATTGAGGATGATTGAACATGGTCTCAACACCTTCATAATATCTAGAACAAAATATTAGGTCCTCATCACCTAAATACCCTTCTACAATTGAACCTTTTGGTGACGCCTTATTTCATACATACAACTTTAACTTTCCCAGAAATCCATGAACCAATTAAAATCAATCTAAATATTAAATAACACTGTATATAATAACAAACTTTTATAGCCTAAGGTAATTAATAAATATGAATTTATTACATTTTTATTGGGTACATCCAACAATATTGCACTAGACTTGCAACCCTTACTTCTCCAACCAGATGGATAGTCAAATGAACCATGACCATCAAGAACACTGGATGAAATATCATTTCCTTATGACAGAGAGTTAGAACAATCTTATTCCAAAGCTTGTCAAGCTCATCCATACTCAAAACTTTGCTACACAACTTCATGAAGAATGAGCACAAATCAACCACTACGATGGCTACTTCTTTAGGCAAAGTATTTCTCGCGGCCAAAGGTAGCAATTGTTGCATCAAAACACATGAGTCATGACTCTTAAGTTCTCAATCTTTCACGCTCTCAGGTCAATGCACTTGGAAAGATGACTAGAATATCCATTAGGAACAGTGATTTTCTTCAATGTTTTGAGAAATATTTCCTTATTCTCTTTCATCAGAGTGAACATCACTAGCTCATACTTTCCATTCTCATCCATCCATATATCTTCACAAATACCCATAGTTTCTAAATCCTTCCAAGCCCCTGAGTTATTCTTGGATTTTCCAATTTCATTTAGCAGTGTGGAGTAAATTGTCACAAACATTTTTCTCAATGTACATAACATCAAGACTATTACTTAACAAATTATATGTCCAATAAGGAAGATTAAAGAATATACTTTTCTTCTATCATTGCATAGGATCACCATCAATTTGTGTTCGATGTCTCCTACCCGTCCCTTCAGCCTTATTATCTTTTCCAAAGGCAACACTAACATTTGATACCTTGCATAATATTTCTGAATTAGATAAAATAGCAAGAGGATCTCTTCTCTCTTATTTCCCATCAAAGCAAACTCTCCACAATTTGAATTTGTGTGTTTCATCTAGGAAACGATGATGCCCCATAAAACACCATTTACAACTATAGGGAAGTGAAACACCATTTAAGACTACAGGGAAGATGAAAAGGTTCTAAGTCAAAGTTGCATGATGGAAAAGTTAAACCAGTGTGAACATTTCACCCCAACAAAGTTGCAAGACTCGAAAAATCACTGATAGTCCACATAGGTGATTCATGTAGATTGAATACATTCTTTTCATGAGAATCAAACATCTCAACCCCAACATTCCCAAGGATATCTTAAGTGTGTGCAAGATTTCAACCATGTCTGAAGGAATCACATGTAACAGTTGTAAAAAGAATCTTCAGATATCTTAAAGGGATCACTCAGATGGGTTTATGGTATCCACAAGAATATGTAAAAGAGCTATTTGGATATACTGATGTTGACTTTGCTGGATCCAAAATAAACAAAAAAAAGTACAAGTGGAACCTACCAACTATTTGGTGGATCTTTAGTATTATGGTTTTGCAAAAAGCAAAATAGTATAGCTTTGTCCATTGTTGAAGTTGAATATGTTGCTGCTGGAAGTTGCTGAACACAAATTCTTTGGATGAAGCAACAACTGAAGGACATTTGAGTTAATTTACATCAAGTTCCTATTAGATGTGATAATTTCAGTGTTATCAATATCACAAAAAATCTAGTAATGCACTCCAGAACCAAGCATATAGAAAGTAGACATCACTTTGTTAGAGATCATATTCAGAAAGGAGATGTAGTCTTGGAGTATATTCCAATAGAAAATCAACTAATTGACATCTTCACCAAGCCTCTTGCTGAAGATAGATTCAACTTCATAAGAAGAGAATTGAGAATGGTAAATCCAATGAGTTGTAAGTATTTTCTAAATTTTTTTAAACTTATGATTCAGTTGATAAAAATACTGACTTAAGCATTGGAGTATGTAGAAATTTGTTTTGTAGGTACTCCTTATCTTAAAAGGATGAAAATCTGATAAAAATGGAGTACACAGTACTTTGGCATGGAGTTATGTTGAAAAGAAAAGACTTATAGGGATAACATAACTGGTCTATAAGTGTTTATGAGTTGTTCTGATATGCTTATGCACATAACCCATAGCCTTATGCTAAAAATGAATTGATTTTCTAATGCTTATAGTCTCTATTTTGAAGGTTATTTGAATAAGGTATGAAACTTGTCATGAAAATAAAACCTTTTGTGAAGTGAAGGCCTCTGTAATGCTCATTTTTCGGACAAGGTCATCACCTTATATGCATAACCTGCCTTGTTTGCTTTAATGTATATGTTCTGTGATAGTCAATTTTCGCATAACCTGCCTATCTTTGTAATATCCAGAGAAGTGGTTCTTAAAGTGAGAACATTATTCACATAAGATTGCAAGATTATCCAGATAACATCTTGATTGTTTGTTTTCATGCTTTCTATGAAACTCATTTTCGGCATAGCATAGGATGCTTATCCGAATAACCAGTCTCATATCTTGTTTGCTTCGATTACTTATTAGCTTGGTTATATGGATAACCTAAGGACCTTAGCATAACATTATGAACAGTAGTCTTGTGTATATTTTCTAATGCCCATTATTCGCATAACCTCCTTATGTTATGTGCATAACGTTGAGACTATATATAGAAGTCTTTGATTCTTAGCAGTTACTTGTGCAAAAAACCTCACCCTATCATGGAAACCTCAAACTGTTACCCTTAAATACTTATTTTCAAAGTCTTCAAAATTTCTCAAACCTTTGACTCAAAAACTCATCTCAATACATCCTAAACCAAATCCAGCCTATTGAAACACTTGGAATCACTGCTATGGTGAAAACAAAAGGGGAAAGCTAGAGCGATCATCCCCAACACAACGTAAAGTCCAAGTACATGATGAAATTGCCGAACAAAAGAAAAATGAAGGCTGATCAATTTTGAATATTCCTACAAAGAAGCCTCGAACTCAAAGATAGAGGAAAATTTCAGAAATTGAGCCTCAATCTAGAAATCAAGTAAGTTCGTTTGCCATTGAATTTGAGCAAGAACTAATTGTGGACGAGTTGATTAGTGTAAGGGTATTGAAGGAATCGTATGAGGTTGATTTCATGAAGCAAAAGGTAGTCAAACCTCATTTGGTTAAATTTGAAGAATTCTTGGTCAAGAATAAGTTTGAAACTGTGAGTCTAATTGAGAATTACAAAGGTATGATTGAATTAAAGGAAGAATATGATGAGGAGGTTGTACGAGCATGGTATAACTCTCTTAGATTTAGCAATGAAACCAATGTGTATGAAGTCAGACAACACAAATGTTGGATAGCTCTTCTTCATGGTCTTTTTTCTAAGATATTAAATTTGCCCACTAGAGGAATCAAAGTGAACATTGACAATACCAGATATCCTTCTGAAGCTCAAGATGTTAATGAAGATGATGGACAAGAAGTGAATTACAAATGGAGCACTATTGTGTACAAGCTGCTTAGACAAAGGCAAAATATGCCTCCTAAATGGAAAATTACTCTAAGTCATCTAAGCACTGAGAGCAGGGTCATCCACTACATAATATCACGGATATTCTTCAATCAAAGTGGAGGATACGACTATCTATCAAGAGGGAAATTCCAAGTTCTGGTACTACTAACGAAAGGAAAGCCAGTAAACCTGATTGATATCATTTTACAAAGAATATGGAAGGATAAGACTTATTGGCAGGATTCATAATTGCCATATAGGCACCTCATCTCTAGAATTTTAAAGCATCACAATATACTACATCTTGAGAAAGGACCTGCATTGCTTTCTAAGGAATTGTATGAGAAGGCACTATAGAAGATGGGAATGGCTCTGACAAATGGACGATGGGTCGACAAGAAAAGAGAGATTGGAGAAGAAGAAACGGGTTCTCAGCTAGAAGATGGAATAGAAAGTCAAAAATGCAGTGATTCCAAATCCCTTTCTTCTTCTCCCTCTGAACCTTTATAACCTTCCCACTCTAAATGTCATCCTTCTACACCTGCATCAACAATGCCTAAAGCTTTTCCAACCTCTAATCTATCTACATCCACTGATATCCCTACCTTATACTAGAACCCATACTATATTGTGATGGCCATTAGGAGAGAGAATAGAGAATATTCTATAAATATTGGGTACTTCATTGTAGAAATGCAAGAGAGGATTGAAACCAAACTAAATACTCTTACCCAAGAAGTCAAAGTCCTGTACCAACAAATGGCTTCTGGTGTATCACATCCACCATCACCTCTCTAATCCTCACCACCTGCTTTTGTTGGTACTGCTGCTTTTCCTAAGAGTTCTATAAAGTCTCTAGTCTATGATGTAGTTGGTCCATCCACTACTAAGTCCCTTGTTCTATCAGGGAGTTTGGGTCCAAACTTAGATTATGGTCTTGATAATGTTGATGACTTTGACTTTACTCAAGCTGCAGCAAGCCACATGAAGGACACTAATCAAAATACAGAGTGAGCCTTGATAGTGGTATTTGAAGCCAACTTCTTCCATTCCATCCATTTACAGCATATAAAATAGGAGCTTGATGCTCTCTTCCTTCCTCAGCTTACTCCAGCTTCATTTGAGAGTATTAGCCATATAATTGAGGTAACTGTATAGGAAGTAGAGAACATTTCCTCTGATGATGATCCTTCACCTACTCCCAATGTCCTTAGTTGAAGCACCTTCTCCCACATTCCTTTTCTTTACAGATGAAAGACTTCAAATGATCAAGGAATTGGAAAGCCAAAATTGATCAAGACATTACTCAAATAAATGTTGAAGTTGCCTAATACTCCCTTGTTGTTGCAGACAAAAAGGGGGAGAAAGGAGACAAAGAGGAGGAAAAAGTAACGAAAAAGACTGTAGAAAGGAAGACCACCCCAAGGAAGAAAACAAAAAAAAAACTTAATTGAACTAGATCAACTGTGTCTTTGTTGTGTCTTTTCCTTGTATGTGAACTGATTGTGCTGTAATGATTGTTTATAGTGTAAAAATCTTGTGAATACCTCTTTGTGATTATAAAAGTGCTCTTTGTTCCAACTCTAATCTCACATTACTTTTTCCTTGCTCTAATTCCCTTCACTGATAATATATGCTGACATGATATATGATATTATCTATTTTATGCATATATTGAGGGGGAGCTTTATGTGAACCCTAATATTAATGAATCTCGTTAGTTGTTTTGTCATTATCAAAAAGGGGGAGAATGTTAATTCAGATGGTTTTGAATATTCTAAACAATAATAAGCTTGGAAATTAAATATCAAGGGAGTACAAGTGATATAAAGACCAAAGTTAGAGAATCTTGTAGTTTGAAGAGTTTTCATGTACATTTGTTTGGAATTCCTTTGTAAAATAAGGTAGTTAATCTTTAAATATTCTTATTCTGCTTATGCTAATATTAAATAGGGCATTTGTCTTAGTGATTAATGTTTAGCTTATAATTTTAAAATGGTTTTCTTGAAAAGGTTCATCTTATGCTTATAACCCTTTGAGGTTATGGGAATAAACTTTTAACCTTATGCTATTTTCAAGTGTTTCCTTTTAGTTTTCATGAAAATGTTTGAGGTTATCTGCATAATTGAAGGTATTGTCACACCCGATGTAATATTCTTAATTTTATGGGATATTATAAAATAAATAAAAGATGAAAAACCAAATGAAATGAAAAGGCTATATATAATCGGGTTTTAAAAAGAATTAATTTTTCATCTAATTTTCAGAAGAAGTTATGTTCGATCCTTAATTGGAATTGATTTTCCATAAGATCCTTAGCAGAAATTAATTCCAGAACTTGTCCCAAAAAATATGCAATATACCACTTGAATGAAAGCCCGTCCCGAGCTGAACGCAACGGTATAAGTATTGTGTAGTCGGGAGGTTTAGATTGAGAGATAAACCAATTTGAAAGTTAATGTGAACAGTGAGAAAGAAATAATAAAAAATTAGTCTTTTAGTAAAATTACAATAAAGTGCCCGAAAGAATAGATAATTATATTTTTACCTGGCTTAAAGGCAAAACGGTCATTTCCCAGATTAAAAGTAAAAATGTGAATAATGCATTTAAGACCCAAAAATAAAAAAGTTGATATCATGAAATGCATAAGTAACTGGGAAAAACGGAGAGACATCGTTAAGAGTGATAAAGGCAAAGATATCATTTTTCCTAGTTAAATGAAAAAATGAGAAAATTAAATTTGACCTCAAGAATTAAGAATATTTGCACTTTAGTCCCTAAGGGTGAGGAAAAAGAGAAAGAAGTTTGAGAAAAATTACACATAATGACCCGAAAGTTTTAAAAATTATAAATTAGTCCTGGGTTAAGGGCATTTTTGTAAATATGAAAAATTATAGTCAAAATGAAGCTCTCAATGAGTTAAACCCGATGAAATATAGTATGAAATTTATTAAGGTGAAAATAATATTTATTGGGTGATTAGGATTTAATATTAATATTTTACCCGATAAAAGTCAATTTGGACTACAAAAAAGCAGTACCGCGTCAAGGATAGTAAATAGACCTTACCCAAATATAGTTTGGGGTAAGATGATGATTTTAATCCAAAAGTAATTTTTGAACAGTCATGTACCAATTTAGTGACAATTACGGCAAAAGTATTTAATTGGTACAGGCCAAAATTATCGGTAAAGGGTATTTTGGTCCATAATATTATAGAGAAATTTTTGGACACTCCTCTCCCTCTTATTGGCGTGAGAATTTAGCATAATGGGCATGTGATTTTTGTCCCAAAACTTGCTCAAGAAGGCTTGCCTTTTTGGTCAAAAAGTAAGTGTGATTAAGGATGGTAATTAGCAAGTTAATTAAGCCATGTCATTAAGTGAGATAATTCCCTTCTCTCTCCTCATTTTGGACGTCCAGTAGCTGCAACCATGTGATAACTTGGACTTTAATATTGTTTTTTTTATACTACTTCTCAAAGAAGTATTAACCTTTTGCTAACTAAAGTCAAGACAAAGTATACCAAAGTTGAGTGAGTTGGTGAGGTGGCTATTTTTGCCCCTTCTTGCACGACCAATATACTGCTGCAAGTGAGAGAGAGAAAGCTCAAAGTTTGCTCAAGAAAGAAGAAAAATGGCGTGACCTAAGTGAAGAAGAAGAGGGAAGAGCCAAGCTTGAAACTTGAAGCAATCAAGATGCAAGTGATAGGTAAGCTCTCTAATCATTTCAATCTAGTAGTTTTAAGTGATTTCATGGAGTTTCACTCTTCCTCTTCTCGAGTTTAAATCTAGCCTATGTTAGGAAAATGAAAAGAATTAGGTTTTCATGCATCAAATTTAAGCCAAAGTATGATTTAGCCACCCAAAGCATGATTCCATGAATTGTAGGAAGTGTTTCAAAGAAAATAAATTTCTCCATTTCTCTCATGATTTTCGGTCTGAATAGAGGTTCATGCTAGTGTTAGAATTTCATGATTCTAAGGCCATAAATGAGTTCCCCATGGCCCAAAACCTTAAGAACAACCATTGGGTCAAAGAAAAACCAAGAAGAAAGTAAAGAGGAAATTTAAGGGTTTAGTAAGCATTGTGTGAAGTTGGACCAAGAACTAGTGGCTTATATGCTTCATTGGTGTTATGTTTAGGTCTAAGGAAGCTTAAGGAAGTGTTTGGAAGAAGCACAACTCAAAGGAAAAGAGAGTGGGAGCATTGGAATCAAGTTGGAAGGCAAAGGAAAGTAATAATGGTAGCATAGTCTATTTCTTGCTTTATGTTATTGTATATTGTTTCTATGTTATAATCCCATTGCCATATTGTTGTTATGATGTTGTGAGATTGGTTTGGCTGTTTTTATGAAAGGGTCCTAACCCTTGGATGTCCATTTTATAAAAAGAGACCATGCCAAAATTTTTATGAACCATTATGACTTATTATATGCTTGAATGGGTGAATTGTTATGATTTAAGTTTTTATGCATATATGATAATGTAATTGCATGACATATGACTTGCTACTGAGATTCCATAATCTCACCATTCTAAACACTAACCATGCTAGGGAAAGGATATGGAAGTAAACAAGAAAGAAGGCAAGAAGAATGAAGAAGCATGATAATTATGTGAATTGTGGGTATTTTATTGTATTGTTATGACATCATGTATAAAATTGCATGAGAACTCATGAGTCTTGTATTTCTATTACTATATCCCTTTGAGTATTATTGAGTGATATGTATGGATTTGGTACAAGGAATGATGATGTAATCATGTTATGAAGCTCATTTTGCCAAGATAAGAATGAAAATGCTCAATTAGAAACACTCTGAGAATAATAAAGGTACTGTTCATATGAAATAGGGTATAATACATGAGTGTTATATATGCTCAAAAAGAAGATAGAAGGATATTTTTATAAAGCTAAAGAGCACTTGAATTGGATAAGTGTGTAATTTATAATGGATTTTAGAAGTTAGGGTTTAGAACAGGACAGTGTAGAGAAAAACTGGATCTTTTGCCATGAATACTAGAAAATTCAAAATGCAATATAAAATCATAAAAAGATCCAAAAATTCATTAGATTGCATTTCTGGAAACCTCTAGGTCTTAGGAAAAGAATGCCGCTAATTTGGAGGTAATTGGAGCTATATGATAGGAGATATGGAGGTTTTCCCAAAACTGTTCCAGCAAAAGTGGAATTCTAACTCTTTATGATTTAAGTTAACATCATGCCTTGTGCAAGTAAGATAAATGTACAAGAAAAATATTTCTAAAAAGTGTATATTCAGGGCTTTCATATGAAATAAAAAATGTATGATTCGGCTCAGGATATAATGAGATATGAATTTTTAAATATAAGGCCAAAATCCTGAGAAAGAGAAAATAACCAAATGTACAGTAAATATTTGAGAAATAAACTGTATGAATTGGTCAAGATAATGCTCTGTTTCATATTTTTTCTATGTAGAGAAGGTTTTGATCTATTTTTATAGACTTAAATCACTATGAAATGATTTTTCTAGAATTATTTATGAAGTTTCAAAATTCATCGGGTAAAATGGAAATGACACAATGAACAGTACATGAAATTTTAAAAAAATCTGTTTCGATATTTTTTTACAATTAAGTCTATAATCATACAATAATGGACATAATTGGAGTCCAATACATGGTAAATGGACTTAAGTATAAGGTGTTACATTCGAAAATATGACACAAATGGTGCGAAAATGTAGAAAGAGAGAAAAAATTGATTTTCTAATTGGAAGTCGATTTAGGAGAAGTTGCCACCAAAGTTTTAAGAAAAATTTTGGAAAACTAGATAAAAAAGAAAGGATGATCAGCGGATCAGAGTTGGGTTTGGGAGTAAATTGTGAATAGGGAAGGTATTAGGCACCCCTATAATACCCGTTCCTAAGAACGGTTACCTTAAATTGATTATGCAATTTGTATGGCTTTTAAAAAATCATTGTAATTGCCTTTAATCATTCACGTGTAAAAATAAGAGAATTTATGAAAATGAAATAAAAATAAAAATATGAGAAATTGGGAAAAATAAAATAGGAGAAAAAATTATTTATTTTCAAGAGCACACTTGACCCAGAATCAAAATCTGGGGCCTACATACCCTACGATAGGGATCAAAATCCACGTAATTCAGGCTAAAAGCGCGTCAAAGTTTTTGTGATAAAAGAAAACTAATTGAAAATAATTTACCATTTTACAAGTGAAACAATTTTCCAAGATTCAAGTTTATGTATTCTAATTTGTAAAAGATAATTTAATTTAACTCGCTTACTCTTATTTGATTTTTGAAGATATTTGGAATTTTATTTTGTTTCACCAAAAGCACATTTTTCTGTTATATATATACATAATATATTTTAGAATCTACTTGTTTATTTTCTAAAAAAAACTTATTATTGATATATTCGCAGAGAATCAAAATCTTATACGATAAACCAATCTCCTAGATATCTCTAAAGATCCCAAAATCTCCCAGATATAGGTCTTTTCTAAAAGATTAAAAAAAAATACATACTATTGCACTTAATTATGTTTTTATGCGTTTTAACTATATGTTGGGGTATTTATTTTAAAACCTTTTCATTGGTAAATAAAAACATTTAAAAAATTATATAAAAATATTATCTGCTTATTGTTATATATTTTAAAAAAATAATAATTCGTAATTAATATATCTACAAAGAATCATCATCTCATACGATAAGTTAATTCCCTAGATATATACAAAGACTCCAAAATCTCCCATAGATAAATAAAGATATTTTTTATTTATTTTTTTATTTTTTTAAAGCAAGAAACACTTCATCATCCATATATTTCATAATAATTAGCTACATGGCATGGCATATTGTCATATACAAACACATTACTTCCTATAAAAACACAATCAATTTCACCGATTGTATGAAGAAAGCAAGAGTAGCTACAAGCAGACTTAATGGAGTTAAAAATTAGACTTCATTATTATTATGGACTAGACTTCAGCAGCACCCCTTGTCACGTCTTCCAGCGTTCAGTCAAAGACTCGATGAGACTAAACAAAGTTTTAATTTTAATCTTAGTGCGTGTTTGGTTATCCTTTTATTAAAAAAAATTATGATTTTTAATCATAATTTTTGTAAAAAGATGTGTTTAGTCAAACATAACTCAAGCACAAACTAACTTTTTGAAAAATGAAAAGTGGGTTAAACTGTGGTTTTGGAAAAAGAGAAGAAAAGTTACTTTTCCTTTAACAAAATGTGTGTTTTGAAAAAAGAGAAGTAAATTTACTCTATATTATATATCTAAAAGTACTTTTAACTCTTATCATCTAAATAAATTTTTTATCAAATTTATTTTTGTAAAAAGAATATCTAAACATAACACTTACAACAAACTTACTTTATCTAAACTTCATTTTTACAAACTTCATTTATCTTAACTTAATTTTACAAAATGAAGAACAAAATGGGCCCTTAATCATCGATTAAATACAAAAGTAACAATAAATCC
The DNA here is from genome assembly GCA_026686845.1 of Adenanthera pavonina. NCBI lineage: Eukaryota > Viridiplantae > Streptophyta > Magnoliopsida > Fabales > Fabaceae > Adenanthera > Adenanthera pavonina. Next base: position 34,332,951 of record JAIVEN010000006.1, read on the forward strand.
AACGTAACCAACAGCAGACACACAGAAAAGAAAATAGATTCAATCTATCAAAGTGACTCCCAAATATTCTATCAACACATTAGAATCTAGAATTAAGAAACAACAAAACTAGCAAGGCACTAAGCAGAATTCGAGAGTTTAATAACGCAGGATGCAAATAAACAAGTGAGAAAGTGCTTATAAGAATGATTATAGTTATGTCAGAAAGTTGTCAACATTTTTTTTATTTTATTTTCATTAGTGCCTGTCTTAAGCACTTATGGAACAAAAACTGATTATATTGCCAATTTTTAAACACAACCCAAATCAAAATAATCACTTATAATCATTTAAATGATTATTTCCATAAACTACTTTTTTTCAGTTTATAATAATCATTTATCCTCTCATAATCACTTATTTCATTTTTTCTTCTCATTATCTACCCAATAATCACTTAAACCCCAATATCCAAACACATTTCTTTTCTCAAAATCACTTATGGGGTAAAAATATTCAAACACAAATCACTTTTAATATAATCACTTATTCTCATAATCTATTATAAATAAGTACTTATCCTTATAATCAATTACACATAATTCAATCCAAGCATCCCACGTTAGTCTAAAAGCATGACATTTCAAATCCATACCCTCACTTGAAAAAAAAGAGGCAATATCTTTAGCATCATCCCCCCCCCCCTAATGAAGATATTTTAGTTATTTTTATTTATATATTTTTTTAAAACACCTACCTATTTTAATTCAAAAACAGTCCCATAATAGTTAATAAGAGAGACCCAGCCCACGCAGTGATTAATCTTTTACCAAGCACTTTGGCAAGAAAAACCACGTGACTCAACTTAAGAGTTCCAAAACATGACTTAACTCCATACCTAATTACCTATACATCCACCACAAGAGATTCTAGCTACCTCAGAACTCAAATTTTTTAGCAACCCAGGACATCAAGAACTGATTAATCAAAGCCTTCTTTCTTCTTCTTCTTCTTTTTTTTCTTCCTTTTCTTTTTCTTTTTTAGCCAAAAGGCTAATGCACGTCCTCTGAATAAATGTGATGCAACCAGAAACAGGGGAAAAAAAAAAAGATTCAATGATTCAGAAGGCAACAAGAAAACTAATAAGATTTTGTCATCATCTAACCCTTAAGCTCCAAAACCAAATTGGCGTAACCATAAAAACCAGTAGGATTTGTTGGAATCATCTCAAAACTAACTAAAACTAAGCATCCCCTGAAGGAAAAGAAGAGACAAACGTCCAATAGGACACCAATACCCAGTCTCAATGGCAAGATTCAAAACATAATCAAGTGATTTACCAACCAAATGTCTCTGATGCTGGATCCTAGTTTGCTCGGCCCCTTCCTTCTTCGTCCTCCGACTCCCATGCTCTTCCTTTCACTTTCAGACTCGTCCTACCTCTCTTGCTTCTTCCTTCCCCCCCCCCCCCCCCCTCTCCATCGGCTCCTTCTATATAGATCGAAGCCTTTCTCTATTGAAGCTACTCAGTCCGTAGCTTTTTCTACCATTCGTCGCTCCCTCCTCTCTTTTGTGTTTTCTGTGCACCTATGCTCTGTATCTCATTTAGTTCGAGGATTGACCTTCCTCTCCCAGCATTCTGAGCCACTGACACCAAATAAAGAAGAGGATCCCTCTTATTGCTTCCATGCTTCGCTTCCTCTTCAGCGCAACTGTGACTGATGGTGACAATAAAAGGGTAGGATGAGATGGTCTTCACTGCTCCATTTCCATGTTTGTCGTGCCTCGTAGATTGCCCCTCCTGCAGTTCTGATGCATCTTCAAAGAGGAAGGGCGAGTTGAAACTTTCTGGGGGTCAGACAACAATGATGCCGTCGTGAGAGAGCATTAAGGATTTTGAGAGGGTCAAATGCTTATTACTTGAGCGTTTTAACTGCCTTTATTTTTTTTTCAGCTTTTCTCTCCTGTTATTTAATCACTATTAATTTTATTTGGAAAAGAAATTTTTTTTAAGTAAGTTAGAAATATTTATTGAAATTTAACTAATTTGCTTACAAAAGGGAATTTTCTAAATTTAAACCCTAAAGTTTTTTTTAAATCCTAAATGAAAAGGGATTAGATTTATAGAGCGATTTTTTTGGGAATTTTGAATTTAAGAGAATCTACATTCAAATTAAAATTAAAGAGAAAATCTAAAGAGGATTTTTATTATCATTTTTTCTTTTGAAAATCTCCAAAGAAAGAACTTAGATTTGGAGAAAAATTTGTGTCATTTTTTAATTTTTCCAATTTTTTATTTTTTGTTAGAAAGTCCAAACAAAATACAGTATTCACAAGTATGCACCATGTCTTTGCCTCTGTTTAGCTCATTTTCTGGATAAGGTATTTACTTGTTCACATAAGAGGCTTAACCGTAGGAATTACTTGTTCTGTGCTGCCTATTATCGACATAACCTAAAGAAGTTATCTGCATAACATATATTACAGAACACTTGGACCTTCTTCTATTGAACTCATTATTCACATAACATTGGAAGGTTATTCGGATGACCTGTGTTTTTCAAAAACTTAGTTTGTGCTTATTGAATGCTATCCAAATAAGGAATAACATCCAAAGAGGTTATCCTGATAATCCTTAAAGGAATCCAAGTTTGTGAGACATTTTTTGAATAACTAAGAAGATTTTTTTCAGAATGTTCTTGAGCTGAAATTTAGTCATTCTGTAATGAATATTATTTACATAACCTAAGTAGGTTATCTGTATAACGTATATCCAACAATGAAACTAAGAGCTAACGGTCACCCGTTATTCATATAACTTGAAGAGGTTATCCACATAATATTTGTCAGACGCATTTAATGCAGTAGGTGAATGGTTACCTTTTCAATATAACGGCTAGTTCTTACTTTTAACGGATAGTTTAGATCTCAAACTATAAATAGGACCTATTTAAACCAGTTGAGAGGAGAAGATAAGCACATTAATGCCAAAACTCTACAAAATTTATTTCTGATTCATTAAAAAGTCTACCTACCTTCTGCTCAGTTCATTCATTGCTCTTAAATTTTCATACTTACTTTTTGAGAGAGTTTTAAGCTTTGATCTGTAAACTTTTGCATACTTGGAGAAAGTATTTAGTGTGAGAAAATACTAAGAGAGTTATTCTTACTCTTATGTGAGAAGAGTGAAAGGGTTTTTAAACTCAATGTTCAAGCTGGAGTTATATTGTGATTTTTGTAAGAAACCATTTTAATTTTGTAAGATTTAGTAGAGAAATCTCAGTGGTGACTTAAAGACTGGACGTAGGTCAAGTGGAGGACCGAACTAGGATAATTTAGCTGAGCATTTTCTCTCTTTCTCTCTCTCTTTTGTTTGTCTCTGATATACTCTATTTTTTTTTTTGCATTGACTTTACATATTTTCAATTCCTTTATTTTCAAAAAATTTTATATCACCAAATTCACCTCATCTTGGGTGCTAGCTTTACTTACAATTTTAAATTTCCTAACATGCTCTTTAATAAATAGATAGATCAAAAAGGGCAATTTATGACATTTTAACTTTTAAAATGATAGATAATAGTATAATTGGAAAATATGTAATTAATGTTATATTGGAATTTGAAAGCAACAAATAAAAAGAAACAAAATTTTTCTTTAAATGTGACAAATAAAAAAAATAGAGCGAGTGAAATTTTTTAATTTAATTTCTTATAAAATCGTGTTTTCATTATATGTATATTAATTTAGTCTTTTTACAAATAAAATTATTATCAATTCTTATATTAATCTATTACTAATTAAACTATTAATTGCTTACAAGGGTCTTTGTTTTATATTTTATTAGACGATGATATATATATATATATATATGATCATACCAAGTTGTTTGGGAGAATCATAAAAATCGTTTGATCAAGCGATTCTATTGAAAGAAACTGAACAGTATTCTCTGTGAGAGTGTGAATTTTTTGAACAACAACCGGTGAGATCAGTTCTAATATCAATTGATACATGTTCAAGTAGAATGAGAATAAACCTCTAAAAGTTAACTATTGAAATAGGAGAATTAATTCCACTTAAATATCATATAGCATCCTATGCTTTTCAATGTGGGATTTGGGCATCAAATACTCCCTTGGTCTCCATTACTCATTCTCTCTCAAACTCACTTTTTTTTGGAGTTATGTAGTCTTATTTAGAGCCGTCAAAATGGGTCAAGTCCGACGGGCTGACCCGAAAAATCCGAAAAAATGAGTGGGCGATCGGGCCTCAATTTTGAGAGCAAATATATAATCCTGGATTTTTGAACCCAGCCCGTGGCGGGCCGGCCCGAAAGCCCGATACTTTTTTCTTTTTCTTTTTGGGTTTAAAATATTAAAAAATACATATTATTTTATTAATTAGTGATATATAAATTATAAAATTTAAATATTATGTTAGTTTTTGATGAATTATAATGATAATTAGTTGTATTAATTTAAATAATTATATGAAATAATTTTATTAAAAAACAAAAAAATTTTAAAAATTTTAAAAAAGCCCGCGGGCTAACCCATAAGCCTGATCCCACGGACTTGGGCTTGATTTTCCAAGCCCGTTTGTCAAATTGGGCCTTTTGGCCCGGCCTGATCCCGGGTCGGCTCAATTTGACAGTACTAGTCTTATTGTCTAGATAGGTATTATATCTGAAGAACAAGGAGAGGGTTTTTTTTCTTTTGGGTTTACAATATGTACAAGCGCAGTAATATACAATATGCATTTCTACTCTAATTAACTAGACATTTTTTTATGTTTACGAAATTTGATAAATAAATCATAATATTTATGACTTTTGATATTTTATAAATTAAATTATATGTATTGAATTGAATGAATATGAATATATCAATGTTGGTGATAAGTTTTTTTTAGTTTTGAATTGGTATACATATTGGTGATATGTTGAATGATTATGAAGATAATCATATATATATATATATAGTTGTGGTCGAGTCCATATCATTTCACACACAGCACCATAGGGACGAGCCCAGAGGCCACAAAATATCCATATATATAGGGTAAAAAGCTTTCCATCATATAATAAAGCTTTATTGCAGTGGCAGAATTAGGATGCTAGCTCGGTTGATGCAATTTTTTTCCCCAAATGATAGAGACTATTATCATATAAAGATATATTAAAATTATATAAAATTTCTACATATAAAATCAAATATATTACATACATTAAAATTATTTTGATTATGATTTTATATTTTAAAATATTTGAATAATCAACTCGTTGATAATACTATTGAAGACATCTTTTTTAATATAAGTCACAAGACAATCATTCATTAATGTATCTCTCATTCAATTACATAATTGAGTTTTCATAATTTTCATAGCTGAGAATGTTCTTTCTACAGTTGCAGTAGCAACTGGTAAAATTATTGCTAACTTCAAAAGAAGATAAATTAATGGATAAACAATATATATTCCTATCTCAACTAACTTTTTTGCAAGATTATTAATACATTTTAAAGATGAAAAATCAATATTGTTGCGCATATTAGGGGTGTGCATCTTGCTCGATTGCCCGTTTAACCCAGTCTTGCCCAGAATATTCAGGTCGGGCCGAACCGGGCCAAAAATTGAGAGAACAAAACAAAGGAGGAAATCGAGCTAGTGAGGGGTCGAGCCGGGACGGGCCACAGACAAAGTATTAGCCCGTCCCGACCCTGCCCGAATATATATATATATGTATATATTTAATAGTAATTTATTATTACATTATTATTAATATTACATAATACATATATAATATATTTGGCTTCTTTCTTCCTTATTATCTCAGACGAACCCTAAATCCCAAATTATCGCTTGAGTGACGCAGCCTCTCCTCTCCAAGACTACCATCGTCCAATTGTCCCTCTCTAGTCTCCTCCTTCGTCAAAGATTAATGCCATCCATTGTCCTCTCCTTCCGACCTAGTAGAACTGCGTGAAGCTCATCCATCAATCTCTGAGTACGATTGCGTTCAACCTCCATGAGCTACTTAACAAAGCTGGAGTTTAATTTCATCTGTGGGACTTTTATGAGCTCAATGCCTCAAACCTTCAGATATGTTCTTGAGTTCTTCCCCAATTACCTGTGAGTTCGTGACTCTATGTTTCTATTATTGTGACATTCGGGAACTGATGAGGGTGGGGAGTGATCGCCAGTGCAAAAAAGGGGGTGTGAGATAAAAAGTGATGAGGCAGGGATAAAGAACGACTCCTGGCAGGCTTCTAAGTGGAAGAGGCATATGAATGAATCAAATGTATACCGGAACGAGAGGGATCCAGAGACTGTATAGGCATGGGACTATACAGTTAATGATAGCTTAAAGGAATGGATAGGTATTACCTATACTAACAAGGTGCACCTACCTTTTTGGTAGTCTACCCCTTAAGAACTCCTCAGTTAAGTGTGCTTGACTTAAAGCAATTCTGGGATAGGTGATCTCCTGGGAAGGAGGTGTGTGAGTAAGTACAAAGCAAACCGAAAGGGCTTGTATTGGTTTATGGGGACAGTCATCAATCCCAAAGAAGTGGCCAGACATTACAGTTGGTATCAGAGCCCGGCCTCTCTCAGTACAGTATGGTTTGAGGACGAACCACACAGAAGCTGGTGGGCATGTGACATTCGGGCGCTAATGAGGGCGAGAGGGGCATATGAATGAATCGAATGCATACCAGAACGAGAAGGATCTAGAGACTGTATAGGTATGGGACTATACGGTTAAAGATAACTTAAAAGAATTGATTAATACTACCTATACCTACAAAGTGTACCTACCTTTTCGGTAGCATATCCCTTAAGAACTTCTCAGTTAAGTGAGCTTGACTTGTAGCAATTCTGGGATGGGTGACATCCTGGGAAGGAGGTGTGTAAGTGAGGACAAAGTACATTGAAAGGGCTTGTGTTAGTTTGTAGGGATAGTTGTCAATCCTAAAGAAGCGGCCGGACGTTACAATTATAGCCGAGATCCTTATGATCTTCCTGAGCCCAATAATTCTTAAATCACCAACAAATATGTCGTCGAAGGGAAAAAGCAAAATCTTCAAAGCTTTTCTTGTTTGTGTCTGGTTTATAGGCTTGATAATGTTTATGTATGTGTCTTTGTGGAGCTCTGCGGTTTGCAGGTTTAATAATAAATAATGTTTATCTCTCCAAAGAAACAATCAATAATGTTTAGGTATGTGTGGAGCTTTGTTTTTTTTTTTTTAATGAATGGCGCGGTATCATTGATACTCAAATGAATACATTAGGGGCTGAAAGAAAGACAAAAGCAAGCTATGGAGCTTTGTTTTTCTATTGCGCTATTGGGGGGCATGTAGATTTTTATTTTTGTTGTTGCTTGTTTTGTTTGGCTGACCTCTCATGCTTCAAATTTTCAATTCTCCTTCCTCCCCTGTAACCTCAAGTGATAGCTTGACTGTTGTCATCCTTCTTTTTTTTTTTTTACTTAGCTTTAAATCAGGCCATACCTAGCCCGATCTTATTCTAGCCCGTCCCATTCGAGCCATGAGTCAACTTGGGCCAAGATGGACTACGGACAAATTTTTCAGCTCGAGCTAATTTTCGGGCAGAACAACGGGCAGCGATCTAGCCCGTCCTGACCTTGTCTGTGAACAGCCCTAGCACATATCTATGATATAAGTCTCAGGTTAATTATTCAGTGATACCAAATCAATTGGAGAGTATTCACATGGATAAAGTTTATTGGTTGATTGGTCCCATGCCCCTAGGTAGGTAGCATCCCTGTTCTATTTCCCTGCTCTCCTGAAAATGAGCGAACGCTAAAGGACAAAATTATTATCGCGTGTATTTCTTGTCATGTTTCACGTTTCATCTAAAAATATAATAAAAAGAAGGATATAAATGTCCATGACATTTACTCTCTTAAAAACCATTGACACAATTTTTTTTATTTTATTTTTTACATTTTTTAGTTTTCTATGGATTTTTGAAATTTTTTATTGCCATAAAAGTGATTTTCAAATCAAATCTTATATCAATTAGGAGATAAGAATTTTGAACTACTACCCATATTAAGTAGTTTTGTCTAATTCCATAGTTTCAATTAGCAAAAAAAAATCAAATATTATATATAAAGGTGGCACTTGATTAGGCTGAATAGCTTGGAATTTTAAGGAAATTTAAAAAAAAAAATAGAAATCAAGATCATTTGCAGTGCTTTGTATCACCATGATTATCCCCAGCTTTTTAAACCATGAAAGTCCTCACAAAAATTTTCATAGGCTGTTTCTTGATTAAAAAGATAGAAAGTCCTCACAAAACTTCAGTTTTGATCAAAGAATAGGAAACCATCAGGAAAATTTCACAAACAGAGAGCTTAATTATGCACTTACATAGATGTAATTGTGGCACGAATCCTTCAACAAACTACGTACGTACGTACACATGCACAAACAGTTGCCAAGTACGTGTCAGGTACACAGAATATCACTTGCAAGTTGAATACTCCTTAATTTTCTCAGGTGAAACTTGCATTATGATGATAGCCTAAAACTATCGCTACATCTAAATTTTATAATTAATTAAGCAGTGAAATCAGGCTCATACGGCTTCAGAGGCAGCAATGTCAATGGACACTCATGGTTTCGCCCGCCATTGTTGGCGAACCTCAATGCGTATATGGTGGCAACCATACTTGGGGCTGACCCATGTTCATTTACCAGAGCTTCTTCTTCACGTAGTGATTTCTCAATCTTTCTTCTGCGTTGGCGACGCCAAGTTCCTTGAATGAAACAGGCAGCCCATGTCCTCCATTGCGTGGAATAGAACCTGGAGAAAAAGTAGTAAACTGGAATATTACGACCTTCTTTCTTCATTTAAAGCCAATGAACCTTATATTTAATTACCACAACTGGATTGTTTTAAATATATGATTAATGAAGAAATGATTGGGTTATTTCACTTATTTGTAAAACAGGAATACTCATCATATTATAATTGGAGAACTATATATTTATCAGGCCTTAGTTACCGATAAGCATGACGGACGCGTGGAATGTGAGAGCGTCGAAATTGGAGAACAATGACCTTTAAGTCGTCCGCCGTTAGAGAAAAGACTTCAACTTCCGATACAGATTCTACAGTTGTGGTTGAAATGGGATGATTTGAGGAATTAGGATCGATGGCCCATCCTATAAGCTCATAGCCAAAGAAGTCACCGGCATTTAGAATAGTAACTAATCCGGATTGGGCCGCGTAAGACCCCGAATTGAGGTTTGTTGTCGTTGAATAAAGTGCACCTCGCAGAATAAAGAACATTTCTTCAACTGGATCTCCTTCAAGTAAAATTCTGCTCCTCTCTATATAATGTACTGGATTCAATTTATCACACAATGCATTTAACCAGTGTCTATCCAATTCAGCAAACAAAGGCACCTGAAGCAAACACAAATATGTTTATCACACATGTATATTATAAGGAGACAAGATGCAAAATAGAATGAAACTTATATAGTGTTATTTCTTATATGCACGTGCACACAGAGTGATATATCCATGCTATTGATTTTCCGAAGTCTTTAATATTGAATGGCTAGATAAAAATATTTGAAATATGATCTTAAATCTTCACATACTGTAGCTTCACTTCTTTGTTTCCGATGTTCTCCATCTCACTGGGTATTCTTTCTTCTCCAAATGGTCGATTTCAGCTTCTTTCCCTTCCATTTCTACCAGTCTATTTTATCGTTCACCTTCAAAGGATTTTTTTATCTAATTATTTCCATCTAATTCTTTCCCGATGTTCTGCTTTTTCACATCAAGTATATCTTTGTATTCCTTGTTAAGCTAATGAATCTTTATCAGCTTTTCCTCCTCTTGTAGCTTCTTCTCTCATTCTCGCAATGCTTCTGATTTCTTATCCGTCTCTAAACTCTTCCAAGTCTTTTTTGCAGGGCTTGACGTAGCAGCACATAACTTGGGCTCTTTATTTACAAAAATCTAAGCTACTACTAAAGCACTTCCTCTACTTCTAGGATCTTAAGTACCACTACAACAATTTGTTATTCATTCTCCCTCCGCTAACTTATTGCGAAGCTTCAGAGGCTCACTCTTCTCAACCTCTCAAAATAATTTATCTTCTTCTCTTCGTGGTGTTTGACTCTTTACGACCCCGAATCTAGATTTCTCACAACACTCTCAATGGACTCTCTTCTACAGAAAATCCGGACATATTAATATTGTACAAGCGCTCTTGCAGCTGTATATAACATAATGAGAGTATACATATATACATGAGCTAGATAACTAACCACTTAGCTTTCTATCTGTTACTAGTACATATTAAAGAACCTTTTCAACGTCTATATCAGAACAATCAATATAGAAAGTCTATTTAAAAGAAATAAAAAATAGACTTTCTATATTAGAAAATAGACTTTCTAAGTTGGTCATAGTTTTTTTTTTATAGACTTTCTAAGTTGGTTATAGTTTTAATTGATTTAAAATGTTACTTTCTAATCAGTTAATTCCATAATTGATTTAGACAGTGTTATGGACCTGTCAACTTCAACTTTCTAGAACTTTTCAATCTACAAGTAGTATTTTTCTAAATCAGTTCGTGGTACTTTCTACATTGAAAGCTTCTGCATATAATCCAAAACTGATCCAAAAAATCCATTTTAATCTATCTAAAAATATCCACTGTAGTAGTAGCACTATTTCTTGTTTTCACCTTTATGAAGAAAGATATTAGCATATCAGTGGTAGTTTTTTGGTAGAACCCAACCATGCGGACACATATCTTTTTTATTAGATACGTCTACTTCGGTACATTTTTCTTCTTAATTTGTAGACAAGATCGAACTCAAATTTGCCCTTTGAAGATGAGAAGATTATTTTGAGATGGTACGCACCCACATGTTCCAAAAAAAAAGAAAAAGGGAAAAAAAACAGAGAGAAAGAAAGATGGTACCCACTCGTCTAAGCAAATCCAGGCAAAGGTGGCGCTTTATATCCTTTCTGAGATCTTTAGGCATCTCGTCAATTAGTGTCTCTTTCTCCACACCGACATGTTGTCTGATTCTTTCCTTCAAGCGCTCAGGGAGCGCATAGCGGGACATCCACTGCTCTGCATCCCGTCTCTTGATTCTCATTTCTTCAGCTCTTTTTATTCCTTCTTGGTCAACTATTTCGGATCTTTTCTTTTCTTGCTCAATTATTTCGGCTCTAAGAGCTATTGTTTGCATAGATTGCAAATATTTCTACAGTAATATTGAGCACACAGCCCATGAATTCGTTAAAGGGTAAGAACTTGGTTAGAAATGAAGCGGAATAAATTATTGGATGGATGCAAAGAATGAATGGGATTTCACAAAGTGAGTTTTTTGATTTGGTTAGTTTTTTTCCCCTTAAAATCTATCACTGGTGCAAGGATTAATTATACTTGACAATTATGAATTATTCATTCACTATGATTCTAATGTGTCCTTTTGCCTAGCTAGCTAGCTAGGTAATTTGATAAAATGTTGGGATGAAATAAAACTTTCATATATCAGATGCAGAACATGACCATGTTTTGAACCACATGAGGTTTTTTTTTTTTTTGCCTTTTTTTAATACTAAAAACGGCTCAAATTTATTGTATCTGTAAGACGACACTGATGTAGATGTACTAAATGCTCTAACTTAGCCAGTTAGGTGGATGACACTGATGGATGTCATCTTATTATCCAAATAAAGAATTACCTGCATGTTTCCAATAAGTAATGCGAACAAAACCAACCCGAAGATGACGATGAAGATAGTGAAAAGTATTTCCTCAATAAATGTACTTGTATTGAGGTTTTGTCCCGCGGAACTGTAGAATATGAGATCAAATTTATGATGCTTTCCTTCTTACATGTGCTCCGTGCATAGAAAGTGAAAGTGAAGAACAGACGAGAGTATTCACCAACCTTAAATTGCGCAAACCCCACAAAAAACAATAGAAGATCTTTTGGGGAAAATTCGTTGTTGATTCTACCACATGAGATCTTAGAGCATCGATAAATATTCCAAAATTGAAGACTCCGGGGTCATCAATGTCATCAGGATCAATAAAGGGGCAAGAATTATTGAGAAGTGATATGACAGTTGAATTCTGGTGTCCACAGCTCAAGTATGTTGTTGCAGAGAGATAAGCGTTCTTCAACTCTTGGCTCCAGCATCGAATCTCTGATTCTACCGAAAGCAGGTACCAGCAAGCTCCAACCACCTGATATGCCAAATTTACGTATATAGTGATGATCAAATAGCCCAGCGGAATATCCATTAACATATATCAGGTTTTATTCATAGGTTATAGAAATCAACTTACATGACTTGCTAGCATATAGAGAAGGAGATTATAAGCAGCACCAGCCCATAACGTCTCAGTCAGTATGCCAGAAGTTTTAGTTACTTCCCTAAATAACGGATAGATCCGAACAATTCTTGGCACATACTGTAGCAATACTATATACTTCAAAAATTCCTTTGCTATAAATGGAACTGATGAATTCGTTACAGGAATTATAGCTAAAAAAAACACCTGCTTAAATTTAAAAACAATTAATCATTAGTGTTAAAATAAACAGCTAATTTTGTATTCTACATCAAATCACATGTACAATTATTTCTCCCGTATTTCACCTTTAAAGAAAAAAGAAATTTCTAACATGGTTTAAGCAGCGATCCTAAAGCATGGAAGAGATTATTTGGAAACTTATATCAACATTTTCACCTAGTAACTTAAACTATAACAATTTCTATGATTAAGTCCGGTCACTTTCTTTCTTCGTTATTAAACTTCAACAAAAAGAAACTACAGGCTCATGTCTTTTTCTGCAGTTCAAGATTAGTGTGCTTTTTCGTATATGTATGAGAGGGAATGCATTAGAGATCATAATAAAAATTATTCTCATGCCTTTACTTGATAGTTTAAGTCCCAAGTTGAAGCAGTACTGGCACATATATAAATAAGAGATATTTTTTCTCATAGCATATTAAACCCAGGAAACTCAAAAGTGATTTATCACATATCTATTTTATGGTTACGCTCATTGTTAATGGATCATCGGACAGATATTTGAGGTCACTGCTAGAGATATATAAGAAAGTATACACTTGAGAGTGAGTAGAAGAGGGAGATACCTGGGGAAGTGGAATAATTGATAGGATGTCAACGATGAATTTTGATGATAAATATGCTTTTGAGATAGCCTGAGGATCAAGAATGAGCTCACCCGGACCAAATACTCGAGAAGAGGGGGCGATAAAACCAGTTTGAAACTGAAGCATAACGTGGAGGATAATGTAGAAAAGATCAAGGAATGTGCGAACAACACAAGAGGTAATCTGCAAGGGTCTATCCAAATGAAGGCATTTTCGGTTGCCATCAATCACGGGGATGTAAAAGAATAGTGGGTCCACTGACAGAGCCATTACGCACGTAATTAGTAATATTTTGTTCCATCTCTCAATTACAATGTGGTTTCTCATGTTTCTTATATCTTCTCAGACCTTCTCTTCTCTGGAGTCTTGTTCTAATTCATTTACTCAAAAAGGTATAACTTTTCTTTCATGATATATGTGTATCGATCATCCGTACAATAATTGTCTGCTGAACAACACTAAAAGAAGGTGGTTGTAGATCTCCAATCCTCAACCGTGGATAGACATAAATAGCAGAAACTGTGAGCATAAGTTTCATATGAACATCATCTCTACTTCCCAAGAGTATAAATTCAAGTTTAAGTTTTAACAAAAATGGTCATTCGGATCTACTTTGTCAGAAGACACCAATAGTTGGGTGCTGCATTAATTCTGCATGTCCTAATTCTCACTTCTTATAACTAGTTTAACAATGGTGGTTAGGTGGAATAAAAGGAGTTCGATTCCTCTCAAATAAAATTGTGGGTTCAAACATTGTAAATGAAACAAATTGCTTTGGAAGAAATACCCATTTGAATGTAATAATGCTCTACCATGACTCAAAATTGATTAGCAAAATAGTTGTATGAAAAAGAATGTACTAGTCTTTTTCTTTTTTTTTTAATTACCACATAATGTACTAGTTTAATATTCCTCTCATCCTTAATATAGAATATTTTAATCAAATCACATAGAATAAGTATAGAAGTTAAATTTAGTTGACTATCTTAAGTTTTCCAAAAATCATATTTTTTTAAAACTACTTTTATTCAATTTCTATCTCTCTCTCCTACTCTTAATTGAATAAAGGCATTTTTTAGTATTACATAATAAATGCTACCTCGTATAGAAATGGTTCTATATTTATCATCAAGGTAAAATATCCTATATTTAAAATTGGAGGGAATATAACATAAAATTTAGAAAGATTCACATTATTATAATTTTTTGAGATCCATGCCTCTTTTATATTCCTTCAATTTTTTCATATTTTTCAACAAAATTTAATTATTAAAAGATGCATACCATCTTAAAAAAAATTTTAATTTAATTTTATGTTACTATTTCTTTTAATTTATTATCTCTGCCCTACATACCAAGGAAAATATATCCCATTACATTTATGGAGAGGCAAATAAAATATATATTAAATTAATTTTTAAATTTAAACTTTAAATGTAAATTAAAATATAACATCATTTTATATTTTAAGAGAGAGGCTGCAGAAGAATATTTCTGGACTAGTGGACTAAATAACCAAGATGCTGTCTCGATTTGATCGAGTCTAATATTTTTTATAATTTAAATATCATTTTTTTAACTATGGAAATTGGCGGGTCCCATTTGTTGAGTACTTTACTAACAAAATTGACTTCATTGACTTGATGATTTAATCGTGCAAGTTGAAGATGGAATTCTGGTTGGTATTAATATTTAATGTGGTGCGTGGCAGTACTTCTATTAATTTTTTTATAATCTCAATTATTTATTTTAAAATATTATCTTTATTTCACCTTTTTCTTTTTAAATACAATAATTGAGATTATAAAAAAATTAATAGAAGTACAGCTGCCACGCACCACATTAAATATTAATACCAACCAGAATTCCATCTTCAACTTGCACGATTAAATCATCAAGTCAATCTTGTTAGTAAAGTACTCAACAAATGGGACCCGCCAATTTCCAGAGTTAAAAAAATGGAGAAAGACTTTAAACTAAGTGGGACTATTCACTAACATAAAGAACCCAAGATGAAGAAGAACAAGAATCAAGTTGGATGAGCTAGTAAAATACAGGTGAATATGAACAAGCAAAAAGCTTTCTTCCTAAAAGATCAGACTGAGGCATTTGCACATCAAAGAGAAGTTCATGGAAGTACCTATTACCAGACATGCGTGCTTGATCACTAGAGGAGATAGCATAGGGGAAAACAGCAGATTGTAGCGGAAGGTTACATCTGGACTTGTGTTTGGTTTCTAAGAAAGTACCGAAAGATGCAAATTTTGTTCCTTACATTTTCTTTCTTTCTTTCTTCCTTTCTTCCTTTCTTTTTCAGTAAACCAAGATGAAATAAAAAGACGAACTTGCAAAAAGTAGAAGGAAAAAAGAAATACTAACCAGGAGCATGTCCTCTGACAGTTCAAACAAAGTAAAGGGCTTTCTTTCTCAAGGCGCTTGTCGTTTTTCCTTCCCTTTCTCGGGAAGTAAACCACAGGGAAAGCGCAAAGCAGAGTCCAGTAAGAGTGGAAAATGTTCAATGGAAGCTTCAGAATTGCTAGCAAAGAGAGAATACAAGGAGGAGAAGCGTTCAGGGATGCCAAGGGCTGAGTTTTGAAGTGCGTTTTGACGTTGCAAGAAAGACTAAAAAAAGAGTCCACGCAAGAGTGTGGGAAGATTCCTTCTTGTTAGCCTTTAGGATCCATTTCCTAAATTAGTTTTATCACTCAATATTAAAATTTAAATAAGTTAATATTTATGTAATATTTTCATGAATGAATCGTGGTTCTTTTTTTTGTTGTTTTCTGCATGTATACCTATTTTCCTAAATGTATTCTACTTTAACCGGGGAGGGAGCTAGCATAAAAAATCTAGGGGGGCCAAGTATTTGAAAAAAAAAATGTCAACTAGATTTTTAAAAATTTATGAATTGTTAATTTAAGTTTTTCTTAAATATTTATCATAGTTAATTTTTTAAAAATAATTTTATGGATTTTCATCAAATGCTATTACTCATTGAAAATAAGAGATTGTAGAATGACATAACATGTTCTTAGGTTGAGAGTTCAATAATGAAATATAATCCTTATAATTTATAGGAATAATGTAAACAACTGTCATATATCCTTCATAGACTTCGAAAGCTTGTACTGTATGTCTCAATTAAAACAAAGCACAAACATTCATAAGCTTTATAATAACAATTTTGGGAATTTAAAATGAATGGATGAAGAGGCATATATCTTGATTCAATGTTGATAAAATGCAATTACAAAGTTAAAGACAAAAATGACAATATTATAGTGTTTTCCTTGTAATATAACGGAATGCATGTATTTGGTTTAATTTTTCTATAAACTTGTTTGGTCAAGAAAAATTAGTGCATTTGTAACAACCTACCACCAAACACTTTCAGACTTGACCAAAATCTTCAAAATCCGACCAAACACAACCCAAACGTCTCAAAACAACTCCCCAAAACTTCAGAATAGCGGAAACGAACCAAACAACATCAAAATCTGGGCTGGGGTTGTGGCCCCTACAGTATCACCGTGGCTCCAGACCTCTCCTATTTCACCACACTATTAGACTTCATGGCGCCGCGGCCTGCTTCCTGGCACCGTGGCGCCCCCTGCTGGTTTTTTATACCAGCAAACTTCAACCACCAAGGCGAACTTCCATCGCACATAACTTTATGCTCCGACCTCCAATTGACTTGATTCTAACTCCTACAAGTCAATCTAGTCTCAATCTATCCATAGACACTACTTTCACCTCAATCCAACTCCGAATGAAGAATCTGGACTCCTAAAACCGTTTTGACCACTTTTGACCAAAACTCACAACTCCCACTTTCCACCAAAAGCAATTCAACCACTCAGTACCATTCACACAAGTCCAAAACTACTCCAACAACTTGTCCAAAGAGGTTTCACCTCAAAGGAATCGCTCCTCTGAGATTTGACCCCCTTGAACTCCATTTGACAAATTGGGCTACTTGCTGCAAAACACACCAACAAGGCCCAATTCCACCTTTAGGCTTACAAACACTACCACACTGACTCCTCAACACCATGAATCACACATACACCACCATCCAGTATACATATCACATACAACATAATTCCACATACATAACCATACATACAACATCCATCCATTACAAAACATTCTATCCTACTTGGCACAAGATACATATAAGCTACATAGACCTAGTATTCCCACGTCCGATGCTACTCATGCGTCTTCTCCGGACTAGTGCCAGAACTGTCACCTGAAAGGTTAGTTCATGGAAGAGGGGTGTGAGACAATGTCTCAGTAACCAGGGACAACCATATACAAATATATATATATATACACACATATATCTCATACAATTCATGAATGCGATGTAAAATGAATGGAATGCATGTCTCGCTCGCACAGAGCTAGAACCATGGGCTATCATCATAACAGGACATTTCATATAGATAATTCCTTTCTAACAGTCAGTGAAGACTGATTCCGGGACATTACCAAACTCACCTTACACTAATGCAACCCGACCAAATGTTACACTAGTGCTCAGACCGTGGCTCTCCTTCCCCTGAACCACCTCAAATTGGTGGTGATTTAGGGAAGGTGCAGTCCACTGCCGCTTGGCTCCCCTGGCCATAGGGGAGGATTTAGTGACAGAGATCCCATCCTTATCCTCCCTAATCATATCTCATATCATCATATCATATCGTATCGTCATCACCACCCAATCCACCATATATCGCAATCTCACAATGCCATGTGGTGATACTCATGTATAATCATATAATCATCATCATCATATCATAATGTCATGTATGCATCATGTCATGTTATGTCAATATCATCATCTCTAATCATCACCATCATCATAATCATAATCATCATCTAACTGTGTGCATACCACGATATGTAGAAAACAGTACACACAAATACATCAATATCATGGGATAAAAGAAACATGCATATATATACAAATATACGTACTATCATATAATATAAACAATACAATACAAACAAACACCCGGTTACCTCAATTGTCAATACCACACACGCGGATTTCACGAACTTTTTGAGTTGTCCAACACGCTTAAACCCCTCTTGGTTAACCAAACAACATTCACAATACCATAATACCTCAATTAACCACATATACCAATAAATCAAACATCACAATTCAACTACTTTAGCCTAACCCAAGGTTCCAACACCCCTTTCATGCATTATTAAGCTCATAGGAACCATTCAAACACTAAATAATCTCATACACTTTGGATTCCCAAGTGCTCTAACCAAAAACAACCTAGGGGTTAAGCTCAAATCATACATACACCCTTCAAAACTTGAACCCAAGCATCAAGAACACCAAAACACACTTCATTAACCTCATTTCATCCATTTCAATAGGTGGATTTCTGCCCAAACCGGAAATCCCAACTTAAAACTAAAAAACCCCAACTTCAATCGAAGAAAAATGGAGAGGAAGGAGTAGAAATCACTTACCAACTTGAATCTAAGCTCTTGGACGCCGGAAAACACTCCCAATGGCCAAAATCTTCAAACCCTAATAGAGCTCCCTCATCACTCCCTCATCACTCCCTCCGTTTTCTTTCTTTTCCTTCGGAAAACACTCCCAACGGCCGAAATATTTCTGATTTAAACCAGATTCTCGACTCTCACCGCGGCCTCAGATAAGTCCACCGAGGCACCACTGTGTTTCAGCTAAAACAACGCCACTGGACTTGCTCTCTTCGTCACGGCCCTACTTCTCGCCGCGGCGGCCTGCTTCTTGCCGCAGCGTGGAGCTCTTTCAGACTCCACTTGAACCTTCCTCCATTTTGTTTCCTCCGGTTCTGCACACAATGCCAAGAAAGATGTCATAAAGGGTGTTACAGCATCTACAGACAAGATAAACTATATAGTGTATTATATATATAGACATATATAGTTTGTCTAGATACATACACAGAGACAAGATACTAGGATTCAAACCCAAAACACAATGGTTGCAAATCTATAATTTTAACTATGTTTATATAGATATATATTGGGGTAGTGTTTTTTGGGTGGGGGAACCAAATACTTGAAATATATATAGTAATACATGGGAAGAGGGAATGGGTGGGGGGACCATGACTCCTCCTATTCCCCCCTTCCCTCCATCCCTGACTTTAACAGATAAATTTATCAAGTTTATATTAATTTGAATCAAGTTGGATAAGACTCTTCAAACAATAAGCTCTATTGTCAAGCATTTAATCGTGATCCCTTCTTTTTCTAGAGCGTGATAAGTGACGGTGAGAGCATCAAAGTAACTTAACTTTATTAATGAAATATAACCACTCAAAGGGATAAGTGGCCTTGTAATGCATTAAAGATTTAAAGCCTTATAACTGGTATGGTGCTTCTGATAATGGAAACCTCAAATATAAAATGTTTATGCCACAAGAAAGAATGAGACAAAATTTGAAAGTAAAATTTATATTTTTACTTAATAAACTGTTCAAGAATAAATATTATTAAATAATATGACTGAAATAAATATTTTATTTTATTTTGTTGACATCATTGACTTTTTTTTTTCCAATCCTCTCCTATCTACAAAGTAAACGACATCCTGAACACAAGGAGGTGAAAATGAGTCAACATGATTTGCCTTAAATTTTCGCAACATTCATTTAAAACAAATAAATTTTAATAATTAAGTCAATTGAATTTTTTTCAATTGAAGGGATCTGTGTGCTAGGTTAATTTATATTTTTGTTTTATTTTTTAATAAGTAATAGAAAAACTACCTAACATTGGTAATATCCAGGTAATAAATGTTATGCCCATCTATGCTCACACATAGTGGTGGACCTATATATAAGTTAGGGAGTTCGTTGAGCCTTCAATTTGGAAAAATTGCATGCTATATTAGTTTTAACATTCTAACACCATTAATTTTAATATTTTGATCTCACTAAACTCAAGTTTTATTTTTTCTTATCTCTAAACTCAAGTTTTGAATACATTTTGATTCAATTTTTTTTGGATATATAGTTCAAAATTTTTGTGAGGATTTTATTATGTCTAGTAAATAGAATATTGAGGTGATTTATAAGAGGAGAATCCAACTAAATTAAATCCTCAAATAATTTTTTTAAAAATATTATTTTATTTTTCTGAAACTCAAATTAGTGAAAAAGAGAATTGAGAGACTATTAAATTAAATCTGCTTTAAATTAG
This sequence comes from Adenanthera pavonina, assembly GCA_026686845.1. Classification (NCBI taxonomy): domain Eukaryota; kingdom Viridiplantae; phylum Streptophyta; class Magnoliopsida; order Fabales; family Fabaceae; genus Adenanthera; species Adenanthera pavonina. Next base: position 34,353,348 of record JAIVEN010000006.1, read on the forward strand.
GCCGCCTCCACTAATTCAAGGTCCTAAGCATGCCACTGCTCCACAAACAATTCCCATCATCATGTGTGAATTTAAAAAGTAGCTGTATTATTTAATAATTGAAAATAAATTAGTAATTCATATTTAAATTTATTTAAGTGAGAATTTTTAATTAATTAATAAGGTAAATTTACAATCTTGAAGTACGTGATTTTAATTTTCTATTTCCTTTTGCTTTAACTAGACGATTGCACCGGTTCATTTGGTCATATATCTAAAAAATAAATATTTAAAAAATGTTTAAATTTAAAAAAATATATGACAAATAATAAAATTAAGTATTAGAACCCCAAAATTAAAAAAAAAACGTTAAATGAATTTAAGCCATAATACAAGTTCAAAAGACTTGGAATTTATTAATTTCCAAAGTAAAGTTACAAGTATTGTCTCTCTCTATGCGCTCAAGAGGACTAAATCAAAACAACTAATTTCTTAAACAAAATCTTAAGCACTTATTGCAAGCCAATTAGTTAACTGATATAAATCATGATAAATTTATTTCAAAATAACTATCCAAACTTTATTTTGTAGTTGTCTAATCTCATCAATAATCCAAGTATAATTAATATCTTCAAATTATGTTTACTTTACACACGTGACACAATAACATAAAGTTGACCATATATGAATATAAGTCAAGACAAGACAAGTATTATCTAACACTACACAACATGTTTTACTAATATTTATATGTAAAACCATCTGAAATCCAGTTACCACTTTATACTCTAATTAATCCAGATATCTAACTCTATATAACCCTCACAACTCATTTTAAAATTTTTTTGTGAAAAGATAGGGCAAATGCCCAATTACTTAAAATGTTTACTACAAACTAAATATTTTTTATATGTATAACTAACGTATATTTTGATATCTTGTGTGATTTCTTTATTTCTTATATTATTTTATTGGACGAATTACACGCTATGACCAAAATAAGAAATTTATTATAATTTAAAAACAAATTTTTAATTAATTTAAAACTTTAATATTATTATAAGTAATTTGTTATTTAATTATCTTTGTCACCTTATATAATTATTTTTAAAAAAAATTATGATAGATGTTAAGGATATAAAATTTGAAATAACAATATATATATATATATATATGTTAATTCTTTATGGAAGATATTTAGCCTTCAATAGTTTTTATTTTGGATTCGTCACTATTTTAATCAATAATTTTTTTTCCACATTTTGTTGTGATAAAGAATGATGTAAGAAATGAAATATTTTGTTTATTAACTAAATATAGCAAATAAATTTTATTAATTCAATCATAAAATTAAATATAATTATTATGTTGATCTCATGTATGAAATTTAATAAAACAATTCAGTGACTCATGTAAGCAAGATTAATAATTTTGTATATTAAAATGTATATCATTAATTTTTTTAGTATATATAGTCAAGTCAAGCTTAGATTAAAATAAATTTAATGTTGGTTGGTTGTGATCTATTATAAAATAAAACTTTATCCTGTTGTATGTAATATAACATTCATATGTGTAAATATATATATTAAAAAGTAAAAATCACATTGATATCAAATAGAAAATTTTCCCAACATACTCATTAAATTTTGTTATAAAAATTTAAAATTAACATGATTTCAAATAGATAACTTGTTACCAAAGATATCAAATAAATTTGGTTTATGAATAATAACCAAGATGATTTTACAGTTATTAAATCATTTTTTTAGTTTTATTTTCCTTTATATATATATATATTAGACATATATTCATACTAATATTATATTAATTAAACTTAATATTATTTTATGACTAACATATTGGAGCTCATATTATTTATAATAGTTAATTTTAATATTAAAATTGTTGAATATTTAAATTTTAATTGAAAACTATTGGAGAAACTTTTGGAGACCAAATTATTAAATATGTAGATATTAATTTAGAAAAATTAATATTCAAAATTTTAAATTGGTATACATATAATATAGATATATATTATGGCCAATATATATGAATTATATATATATTAAAACAAATTAGTTATAATCAATGGCATCTCATAAAATTTAGTCCTTACAATTTTAAATTACTCAAATAATAGATGTGTGTTATGAGATCCATCATTGATAAAAAAAAATCCTTAATTAATTAAATGACAAATTGTAAACTCGATTAATAAATTTAGAAGTGAATTTTATAGTAAAGTGAAAAAAATTTTTTTTATTCCTTTTCATTTAATCCTATCTTGATCCTTTTGTCACCAATAACTTCAATCACAACTCCCATTACCTAATCAATTTCAATCATTGATCCCATGAAATTAAGCTTATAGTTGTATATGCATTTGGTTTCGTTTTGTGGTTCCAAACTCGTTCTAGCTATTGGTGCAATTAATATTAGCAGTAATTCTATAGATTTGCAAAATAAGCAAAAGTTTCTGTTACCTCCACAACTCTTTAATTATGACTAAACTTGGTTCAAGATCTTGTCAATCTCGTTTGATTTTCTTATCAACTTAATGCTGAATCTTAGAAGATCATGAAGACAAAAATAAAAAAATATCATTGCTTAGAGTGGATCTTAAATATTATATATAATCAATTCCAAGAGTAAAATTTGCAATTTGGGTTACTGAAGAAAAAAAAAAGAAAAATTAAAAGCTTCTCTTCTGTATCTTTCGTTTGAATTTTTCACATCTAAGACTAAAAGAAAAGATAGAAATGTAAAACAATGATGCTTAGAAGAGATAGAGATAAAAAGGAAAACTATCTATGCATTAAAAGAAAATGACTTATTTTGAAGAAAAAAAATTAAATTCAAATTCAAAAAATCTAAAACTCCTAAATATATAAAAATAAAAAATATGAATTTGTTATAATTAATAACATCTAATAAGATTTAATTATCATAAGTTTAAATTATAAAATCAAATAATAATATGTGAATTTATAATATTTTTAAAGAGATTTTTCTAGAAAAAATTGAAGCATATAAATATATAAATAATTGGTTATGAGGAAAAAAATCTCATAAGATTTAGTGTTTTAATTTTAAAGTATAAAATCAAATACTATCTTACTAAAAAAATATCATTTAAAACAAGCTATTAAAAATCGGACTAACCATTGAACCGATTAAGACACTGGCTCAAGATTCAATGATCGGATCGGTGGTGAATAATTGATATATTTTAAATATAGATAAAAAATATAAAAGATATTTATCCATGGTTATAAAATTAACATTCAATCTATGATGAAAAGCAAATTTAATAATTTTTTAATTTTATATAGTAGATAAAAAATTAAAAATATTATTAATAACTTTAGCAGTCTAATATTAAAATCTAAATAAGTTAATATTTATTTATAATTATATTTTGAAATCAAAATAGTCAATTGATATTCTATTTTCATATTATTTGTTAAATAATCTTATCATTATTAATAATTGTGTATCATAATAATGCTTATACAATATTATAATACAGAAAGAAAAAAATTTATATAAAAAAATGCTACTTAGTACTAAAAATAATATTATTTTATCTTAAAAATGAAAAAATTTAAAAAAAAATTCTTAAAAATTCAAAAAATTAAAATAAAATATACCTATTCAACCGATTTTGTATCGATTCGTGACCTGTTCGACTGGTGTTCCACTGGTTCTCAATAGTTCTGAAAACCAGTGGTTGGCATCTATGACCAGACTGGATCTGACACCAGTTCCTGATCCTACCGATTGAACTGGCCGGTTTGGTCCGGTTTTTTATTGCTTGGCTTAAAGAAACACATAGATTTAAAAAAGATAAATATTGATTATGATTAAAAAAATCTTATTAGATTTGGTATTTTTAATTTCAAAATATGAAATAAAATAATAGATCTCAACTTTAAACCTAATTCCAAAGTAGAGATTTTGAAATACGAAATTGTGACACTTGAGTTTTGAAAAAGGAAAAGAAAAATTTCCTTCAAGATCGATGAGATATAAAAACAAGCATATATGGAATTAGAAATATAAAAGAAAAGATGGCTTTAGTTTGGAATGTGGAAAAAGAGAGAAAATTCAAAAGTAATGATTTTAAACTAAGTGTAAAAAATTATATATAGAAAAATTGTCAGATATCACAAAAATCTATACAATTTTTCTCAATTTAAACAAAATAAAAATAATTTGTTATGTTTTAATGCTTTTAAGGAGATTTTTCTAGAAAATATTAAAACACACAAATAAATTATATAAAAAATTAGTTATAATTCAAATGAAATAGAGATAATTGGTTGGGAAAAAAATTAAACATATAAATAAATGATGATTAAAAAACACATAAATAAATATTATAATTGATCAAAATAGATCTAAAAAGTATAATATTAAATTATAAAATATAATAATAGGTCTTAAAGAATTCAGAAGATTTGTATGCAGATTTTTCTGGAAAAAATTAAAACAAATAAATAAATTATATATAAAATTAGATGTAAATTAAATGAAACATATATAATTAATTGTGGAAAAAACAAAAGCACATAAATAAATATTATGATTAATTGAAATAGATCTAAAACATATAATTATAAACTAAAAAAATCTAATAAAAGGTCTAGGGTATTTGAATTTAGAAAATTATTTAGAAAATTTTCTGCAAAATATTAAAATGTATAAATAAATTATATAAAAATTACATATAATTTATACAAAATAGATAATTAGTTATGGAAAAAATAGATATAATTGTTCATGATTAAAAGAATTTCATTAAATTTGGTGTTTTTAATTTAAAAAAAAACAAGAAATAATAGCATGAGCTTCGAACCTAACTCCCAAGCAGAGTTTTTGAAGTACAGAATCACAGAAAACCTTATTTGAAGCATCAAAATCATTCCAATGCCTATATATGTTACCTACATCTATATATATATATAATCAATTGTGTGGTGCGATCATTAAATATATATGGCCCATATGAGAGAAAGGCATATTCTACAAATTGTCTCTGTTTTTTTTTTAATTATAGAGATGATCGAGCCTTCAATGATTGGTGTTAGGTATTTTCTAGGTGGAAAATGAATTTACTTTCCAATTTTCATCCAATTTTCTGTTCTTTAAATTTCTTTTATTACTTGAAAGCAGAATGCCTCAATCGAGGACGTACACAAGTCCTGTAAGATAATCTCCATTATAGATTTAACTTAACATGATATGAACTAGTCCCTCCACTTTTTAATATAGTGTCGCATGTTAAGAATTTAACTATAATAACTTTTTTAAAAATTATAATATTTTTTTAAAACTAACATATTTAATTTCTCTCTAGAATGAATTGAATAAGGGGTATTTTTTTAAAAAATATAAATATTAACTATATTTTAAAAATGATATCATATTTAAAATTAAAATAAAAGATCTTATATTTAAAATAAGAGTGAGTATAATAAAAGTATCCCTCTTGATCAGTTGAGTATGTGACGTAAAACATTAAAACTAATAAAAAATGTATCTAAAATTTCTTTTTTCTTAAAGTAAAAAGAAGTACTTAATTGGATGATCACCATATTGACGTGGAGTGAGTGTGACGTATATAAGCAAAATCTGTGTCTTTTAAAGAAGTATGGACTCACTTTGTTTCTCATGTCTTGTGTTGTCTCCCACCATCGGAGGGGGTAGGGTAAGGTGTTGATTATGGTTGGCATGAGAAAAAAGTAAAGAAAAGATTATTAAAAAAAATAAAGAAAAGAGAAGAGATTAATTAGGCAAAAATGACAATGCGGAAAAGAAATGGGACACCACTTTGTACTGATCCTTATATATGCTTTATACAAAGGCTAACTAGTATAAAGCCTAAGCACATTTTAGCCTAACTAAAAATTTTAGTTTGGTCCTTTTGAATGAGAGATTTTTAATTTAATTTATTGTCTTGTATAATTTTCTTTTAATTATATATATTAATTTACTCTTTTAGAGATAACTCTTATCAATAACATTTTTATATTAAACTATCTACTAGTTATAAGCGTCATAGTTTTATTTATAAGGTTCTTTCTTCTATAAGATTTGATCAATGAAATTGTCTATTTATTTGAGTATGTCGTATATATTCAAGCATTGTCAGAGATTAAATGAGTGTAAATCTTTTAATATGATTTTTTTTTATTTACAAAGCTTGAACTTAAGAGCTTAGTTAAAGATATTGAGTCCTTTATTACTTAACTTAACAATTGTTGGTTGCCTAAATATTTATTTAAATAACATGAAGAGGTATTTTTGTGTGCATACAATATATACTGAAACATTAATATATGCTATCCATTTATAGTTAATCAAACAAATTTTCTTACTTATTATAAAGAATTTGATAAATGAGTTGTTCTATTTATAATTTATAAATAATGCATGTTGTAATCAAATAATGAATACTGATACATTGAATAATATTGGCAATATATTGATTTATTATGAAAAAGAATCAAATTGACGTGGTCCATATCATTCACATGATAAAGCACCACAAGGACGAGCGTAAGGCCACTAAATATCCATATATGGGGTTCCTGGTATATTTAAAGCATCCCATCAAGTGGCAGAAAAAAAATAATAAAAATAAATAAATAAAGCTTCCCATCATATAATAAAGCTTTATTAATAGGTCCCACGCATGCGACTAGGTGGCGTCCCTGATTTATCTCCCTCCTCTCATGAAAAATCTTGAAAAAAGAAAAATAAAAAAAAGATATCAATGCCATGACATTTACTTTTATATAAACAAAATTCCATAACTTTTTTAATCTTATTTTTAAAAAATTATAATGTTTTGGATTTCTAAACTATTTATCATCATAATGTTTAGTACATGTGTATATTATGTAAAATTTCATTTAGCAAATCACATTATTTACAGCTTAAGAACAGCGTAGATTGCTATAAATTTATTAGATATTTATACTCACATAACAAACATATTCATTGATTTGTTATTCTTCTAAGAAATAAAGTTAGTGATATTTGTATTAATTTAACTCATCATATATTTTTAACGTGCTTTTAAAGAACGACCGCGCGTTATCAGCTAAGTTGAATAGCTTGGAATTAATATTACTCGTTGAGAAGAGAGCTTTGAGACAAACAAAATAATTAAAAAATAGAAATCAAGACTATTTGTTGTACTCCATAGGACCATGATTATCCCGGCCCATGCATTTTAAACCATTAACGTCTTCACAAAATTTCAAATTTAATCGAGTAGAGAATAGGAAACTGTCACTAAATTTTCACAAACAGAGAACTTAACTAATTATGCACCCCACGCCCACCCCCCATCACACACATACACACACACACGTAATTGTTACATGAATTCTCCAGCAAGCTACAAACACACATCCACATACAGTTGCTAAGAACATTTCCGGTGCACTTAATCACTTGCAAGTTGAATACTTTCCTGAAGTAAAACTTGCACTTATAATAGCTTAAGAGCCCTTTGAAACATTTTGAACCACCCAAATTAACGTGGTTCCAGTAGGAGCATTAAGAGAGCTGCTTCTGCTGGAACCACATTTTGAATTACGTGGTTCCAAATAGAGCCTAAAACTAATGCATCCCCAGGTTCCAAATAAAAAAAATTATTAAAAAATAGAAATCAAGACCATTTTTAGTACTCCATAGGACCATGATTATCCCCATGCATTTTAAACTATGAATGTCTTCACAAAATTTCAGATTTAATTGAGGAAAGAATAGGAAACCACCACAAAATTTTCACAAACAGAAAACGTAGCTAACTATCACTACAAAAAAAAAAATTCAGCAACGACAAAGGTCGTTGGCATAAGTCTTGTTACTGAAAGTTTTGACGATAACAAAAGATGTCACCGACAAAAGTAGATATTTGATGGTGAAAATAGTTGTCACTAAAAATATAAATTGTTGTCGCCATAATTGTCGTTGCTGAAAGTTGATCTTTGACAATGACATTTAGTCGCCGCCGAAAGTCTATTAAACACCATTGCCACATCATCATCGGGTCACACCACATCACCGCCACATCACTACCACGTCACCCTGGGCCCACACCATGTCACCGCCACGTCATATAATGCTTTAAAATGTGTTCACCTAGATTTCGAACTTATGACCTGATACTCCCAAAGCCTTATATTCACTCTTTTGTTAGTTGAACTGAAATATACCTGCAATCTTTATATGAAATGTTAAATATATATTATTTATATATACACTAATATACATACATATATTTATAAATCATTATATTATTAAAAAATACACATTTGTTTTATTTTCAATTATTAATTTCATAAAATATTTTATTTATATTTATATTTATATGACTATTTATATTATAATTTTTTATTTTTAAATCTTACATAAGTTTCCTATAAATATATTTATTTTTCTTTGACAAGAAAAAAATTATTTTCTAGCTGACTTTTAAATTTTATTTTTATTTTTAAATAAAAATAATTATATATATAATATTTATGATCCATATGTATTAATATTATATTATTTTATGTTATTTTTCGCATAGTCATATCATATAATATATATCATATATTATATTATTTGATAAATTATATTATATATGCTTAATATATATTAGAGATGGGATGGGATTGGGTAGGAGCGGATTTTATTCCAACTCGTGGACTGACTCGAAGTTTTGGTCGAGTATTATATATATCCATTTTTTATTTTTTATTTTTTAAAAGAAAATTAGAAAATTGAACTTCTACTATTATGGTATTCCCAACAAAATGTGTTTAATACTTGATGAAACTACATATAAATATAAAAAATTACAAAAAAAAACCCTTAGGTTGGGTCCAAACCAAGTGATCTGGGAAGATTGCTCGAAACCTGGTCTGACTCGGTCAAATAGCTCTGTCCGATGCTCAAGTTTTGGTTTCTTGTTAAAATGACCGGATTTGTCTTTAGTTGGGCTGCTTCGAGTTGAACTAGACTGATCAGGTTCAGGTTTATTCTCTCATCCCTATATATTATATATAATATAATAGGAATTTGGAAAAAAATCATTATTACAAATATTGTAATTTTGATTATCATATGATTTAAAAGAAAATGTAATAAATTCAATCTGTTATTATTGGGAGAATAAAAAAGATCAAAAAGGTTGAGATAGTGAGAAAGAGAATTCGCTAATACATGTTTTTTAAATATTGTCATTACTTATTAATTAGGAAAGTAGATTAACAATCCATAAGCATTTTTCCTCTATGTGACATTGCTCTGTTAGACTTTTACACTATGTGAAAATATCTACACTACTAACACCCATAGGAGTTTGGGCTGAGAGTTTCAATCATAGCATGGCTGATTATTCTTTTAGATATATTAACTACTGATTACTGTCTTGGTACGTTACTGCTTCATCAATTGTTATTAGTAATAAATAACATTAATATTAATTTATATGTTAAATATATTAGCAATTAATTACTTAGCCTAATAAAAATTTCTCCAAATATAGGATTGATCATATTAGATAATTAGATATTAGCTTGTCCTCCTATTCTCTTTTATTAGTATTATCAATCCCTTTATTAATTAAAAAAATTATCCTAATAAGAATAACATATTTCATTAATTAAGATGAAAGAAAAGTAAAGATAAATATGAGATAGATTTAATAGTTCGACCATTCAAGTTTTTTAATCTCAAGCAGAAACAAAGCACTTTCAAAATATTTAAAATAATTCAAATGAATTTGATAAAAAAAATTCAAATAAAAAGAAATAGTAAAATACTTTGACTTTAACAAAAATATTAGATATTCTTTATAATACAAAATATATGTAGAATATCTTATTTTTTGTTATAAAATTGCATCAACATAATACAATTATTATTTCAATATGTTATTTATTAATTTTCAAAGTAACAATAATAAAAATTCAAAAAATTAGCTTTGGCAGCGATATAGTCGCCGCTGAAAGTATGACTTTCGGTGACGACAAAAAAAGTCGTTGCTGAAAATTTGACTTTTGGTGACAACACAAAAAGTCGTTGCTAAAAGTCATACCTATAACGAAGACTTTCAGCAACGATTTTTGTTATTATCGCCGAAAGTCATACTTTCAGTGATAAATTTTTCTGTCGTCATCGAAAGCATATATACTTTCAGCGATGACTTTTTTATGTCGCCACCAAAGGTCATTACTAAAAGTCTATTTTTTTGTAGTGTATGTATATATATATATATATAATTGTTGCATGAATTCTTCAACACGCTACAAACACATGCACATACAATTGCTAAGAACACTTCGGATACATACAATCACGTACTTGCAATTAAGTTGAATACTTTTATGAAGTAAAACTCGCATTTATAATAAAAAACTTGCATTTATAATAGCTTAAGAGCTTGTTTGAAATATTTTGAACCTCCCAAAACGTGGTTCTAGGAGAAGCATTAAGAGAATTGCTTCTGCTGTAACCACATATTGAATTTGGCTCCAAATAGAGCCTAAAACTAATGCACCCTTAGGTTTTATTAGTGAAATTAGGCTCATTGGGCTTCTGCGGTAACAATGTCAAAGGAAACCGATGATTTTGCTCACCATGTTTTTGCAAGCTTCGCAGGGCATTGGTGGCAAACCTTGACACATATGCGGCAGCACCCAGACTTGGTGCTGACCCTTGTTCATTTCCCGAAGCTTCTAGTTCTTCGCATAGTGATTTCTCAATCTTCCTCCTGTGGTGGCGACGCCATGCTGCTTGTATGTAACAGGCAGCCCATGTCCTCCATTGTAAGGAATAGTACCTGGACAATAAGTAGTGAACTATATTATGAAACCTAACACATCTCTACCATAACTGAAGCTGTTTTTCATGGATGTGGATGCCCTATGGCATACTTGGTTCAATATAAAAAGGGTTTGGATTTAAAACGAATATTATTTGAGACAATGGCCTTAAATTCAAGACACATAATTAAAAGCTGAATAAAGAAGAAAGGGCCACTTTGATTTGTATTTTCAAAAACTGATTTTTTATTTACAAGGAAAAAAATGTCTTGGATATACTGGTTTTTCTATTTAATATTGTTTCCAAAATTTGTTTCTATTTAGTTGCAACCATCACCAACAACTTAAACTATATGTTTCTATATGATTTCTGCAAAACCCTTACCTGAAAGTGTGCTGGATGTTTCTTTTGTGAAGCCGTCGAAAGTGGGAAGCAATAAGCTTCAAGTCATTAGCCATGATAGCAAAGGCTTCAACTTCTGATATACATTCTACAGTTTTAGTCGAAATGGGAAGATTTGATGAAGATGAGTTGGGATCGAAGGCCCATGAGAAAAGCTCCTCTCAGCAGAAGTCACCTGCCTTGATAACAAAGGAGTTGCAGAAACTAGTCCCTCCAATTGTTGCATATAGCAACAAGTTTTCCTTGCGTAATTAAGAGCAATTCATCGACTGGATCCCCTTCGTGAACAATGTCACTCTTCTCCGTGTAAAATACTGGCTTCAGCCTATCACAAAGTGCATCCAACACCCGCTCATCTGTTTTCTCAAACATTTGCACCTGAAGCAATATCATAAACATGTTCATACAGCTTAGTCAAAATGATTAGACAAAGAACAAAATTCCTAGCTAAACCTGGACCAAGTCAACCAAGAAGAGACATGTATGCATGTTAAGTACACTTATGAAGCACATATAGACATGAAATGCTAATTATGTTTATCATGGATGGAGAGATGGGTGAAGATGATACACACTTTCCTAAGAAAAGCCAAGCAAAGGTGACGCTTTATGTCCCTTCTAAGATCTTTAGGAAGATTGTGGATGATTGTTTCCTCATCCACACCGTCATGTTGATGCCATTTGTAATGTTCATTCCATCTGATTCTTTCCCTCAAGTCCTCAGGTAGCGTATGATGGGACATCCATTTCTTTTTTTTTTTTTGTATGAGGAAAAGAAAAACTATAAAAAGCTACACAGGAACTTCCGTACACGAGGAAACCCCCGCCATATCTTGCAATAAAATACTAATGCACTCCCTTGGTAGAGAGTCTTGGAGAGAAAAAACAGGAGATCTAAAGATCGCCATATTCGCCAGAGAATCAGCGACTCGGTTCCCTTCCCTATGTGTGTGCTGTATGTCCACCTTCCATTGCTTCTTCAAATAGGTCAGTATACTAGAAATGACGTTCGCCAATGGGTGCCAATGGGTGCGATGGCAAGACGCCTTTGGTCACCAAATGCACCGCGACTTGTGAATCTGCTTCAAGGCAAAGATCTCGAATTCCACATTGCCATGCTAGCTGTAATCGGGATAGGATTCCCCAAAGTTCTGCTCCTACTACTGATCCAGTCCCTAGATTATTGATGAAACCACGAACCCACGTATTAGTTGTGGCTCCTCTTTTCATTTTTATTTTTTTAATTTTTTGCATTTTTAAGTTAAATATACACGATTTAAATATAACAAACATTTTTATTAAAATTAAAATTAAATCATCCACAAATCAGTATATTATATTTATATAAAAGTAGAACAGGTGACTATTGTTTTCTTATTATTTATTTAGGTTTTCTTTAGTCAACTATTTATTTGAGTGATTGTTGATTTATTTTTAATTTCATTTAATTTAAAAAAATTCTACATTTCTCCAAGTCTTATGACTAGTTGCTTTATACCACTTGAAAATTTTAAAAGCCACACCTGTAACTTTCCCATTCCACAGCCGCATTATTTATTTATTTATTTATTGGGTTGGTAAGAAGAATGCGTCATTGCCATTTGGTTCCATCGTAAACAGTTTCAAAAAATGAGTCAATAAATAATTAAAAAAAGTAATTGTTATCCATTCTTTCCATGCGCTGTTTCCTCATCATTCTTTTTAACTTTTTTCCATCTGACCAAAATTTTTCCGTAATAATAAAATATTAATATCAATGTAAATATCATTAATATATCAACACATATCATCATTATTCAATACATAGTAAAATTTGTAACAAGATATATTATTTACAAATTATAAAAAAACTAATTCATTTTCTAAATTTTATATCATGTATATAAAAACTAATTCATTTTCTAAATTTTATATCATGTATATAAAAACATATCTAATTTAATATTGATATTTATATAATTTAAACCAATCTGTCTGTATAATTAAAACTTATAAAAGACTCAAACTCTCTTTTGTGACTGATATGATCTAATTGCTCAAAATTTATTAATATTTACTACAAATTTATAGGAAATTATTTATATAAAATAAAAAATTTATAACGATCAATATTAGTCAAAATTTATAAATTTAAAATTTATTTTCAAATTTATATATAATAGGTATGAAAAATATTTTTAATTAATTATATATAAAGAAGAACCATGTTCATACGGTAATTAATATCATTCAGCCACCACCACCATAATGACAAAGCAAATCAATAATTATTATATTAATATATGTATATAAGAAAATCTATAAGAAATTACATTAGGAGTAGTATCGTGGCTTATCGGGATGCATTGGGGGCAATGAGAGGTGTTTGCCCCCCATACTCTACTAGGTTTTTAGTAAAATTATACATTTTATTTGTGAAAATTTTGAAACTAGATTTTAGCCCCCGCTCTATGTTTTATTATCAATTTAGTCTCCAAATTATCAAGCTCTAGATCCATCCATGAGCTTACCTCAAATATATATATATATATATATTTCTTTTGGCCAGAGAGCTTACCTCAAATATTATACAAGTTTTTTGGTATGTTATTTTTTTTAAAAGAAAAAAAAGAGCAGATTGGTCGAATATGGAGCCCAAAGGCCACATAATATTAGTAAGGAAACTGACATAAAGCAAAAGCATCGCTCCCATATAATTATAATTTTATAGTCATGATTCACGATTCTTCCACCAAAATTATATTTTTCGAGAAAGGATCCAGTTCCATAATCCTTCATTTGCCATGAAAAATTATATTTTCTTATCTTATTGTAAAAAAATGTGTTACATCTTTGTTCAAAAAATATTATTATTACACTTATTTTAATCAAAATATTTTTTATCTATTATTTATGCAAAAGTAAGAAAAATTAAATATATATGATCAGTTTAAAATAATTAATTCTTTTAAATTGAACAAATAATAGAATCATAACAAATTTAAATATATAGCTAACAAGATTTTCAAACGAATGAGTTTAAGCAAACTCATAATAGCAAAATAAACATAAGAGTTTTTCTCTATTGACAAATAACTATGAAATGACCTTGGTGATAAAGATAATGTAAAATGTGAGTAATAATTAGAGTTCAAATTCTTGTAATGTAATCAAAATTACTATTTAAGATATATAATTATTCATTCGAAATATAAAATGTAAAAAATATTTATATATTTCTAATTACTCCGTTCGTTTCTTAATATGAGGGATACTTGAGAGAGTGTTCATATTTCAAAATATAAAGGACAAATATGATTTGTCTGGTGTATTTAATAATTTTTTTTTTCAAAAATACTCCTAATTAAGATGATATTTTTTCCAAAAATTAGTAGCATAATTCATTTATATTAATTGCATGATGTAATAGTTATTAATATTAAATGATGACTTTCTTAAAACTATTTTATATTTCATATAAATTTATTGTTTTCATTGGTCTTTATGATTTTTTATTTTGTCCTTGATATTAAGAAATGAAAGGAGTGCACTAATTCAAAAGAAAATTATTGGTATTAAAAATATTAACATAATTAATACTATATAACATGATTTATACATAAACAATTTAAATGAGAATGGAAACAGGAAAATATGATACAAATTTATTTTTATCTTTGTAATTATTAACCTCACATTCCTAAGTTCTATTTTTTATCCCTTAACTTTAAGACATATTTCATTTTAATCCTTTAATTTTATTTACTTTCATTATAATCATTTAATTTCTAAAATGTAATCAAACACTTCATAATTATGAATACCATTAAATAACTTAACTATAAATAATGACTTGGCACATTTAAATGACAAATAATTAATGTTATTATATATTTGTAATATTATAATAATAACAATTGGCCAAAAAAATCTTGTAATTATCATTAACATAATTTTAAATTTTTATAATAAATAATTATCACCTTTAAAAATAAAATCTAAATTACATCATCAAATAAATATAAAATATTAAAATAAAACCTAACTTTAAAATCTTAAAAATAAAAAATATAACATAAAAGTTAATGAATAAATAAAACAAAAATTGTATCACCACAATTTTTTTGGGTCTTGCTCGCCACTGGGCTATACCACAAGCGTACAAGCCGAGGTAATAGTAAAGTGATGAGTGAGTATCATTTCCACAGGGACTTAGATTAAAAGTGGTCAAACATTAGACATCGCATTATCAATTAATTCGAATAAAGCAATTAAATGGTTCACTATTTAATTAACTTATACTATGAAAGACAAACGTATAAAAATAGCAACAAGTACAACTAAGGACTCAAATAATTCGAACAGATCTAAGATTATTCATCTCCCTTGTATTTCATAAATACACAATTGAACTCATTTTACATTTGTTCTTAATGCAAGATTATGTTAGCCAGGATACCAATTTAGCTATATATACTCTCTCAAATCTCCAAATAGCTGTTTAGTTTAATTAATTAAGTAATCTCTTAACTAGTTAATTAACCTTCCCAATTCAATTCAAATCCTAAGTGATTATATGAGGTTAGTAAGTATATCTCTACCCCACTAACATAACTTTTCACTCAACAAAGCAAGATTCGAGTTCTTATATGACCCAACTTAAGTTCTCTACTTAAGCTAGCTTCTTCAAGCATCACTTAAATAAACAAAACAATCTTATTAGTGGTCAAACAATAAGAGGCATTAATAATAGAGCTAAATCAACATAAAGATGACATTAATCATAAATATAAAGGAGAAATGAGTATTTAATCCATACAAGAGTTCAGAATAATCCTAGAAATGGAACAACTAGCCATTCATGTTCAACAAGATCACAATAAAATATATCCCAATCAACACCATCATTGAACACAAGTAAGGAAAGGAAGAAGGAGATGCAGGAAAACCAAAGAGGGAAGCTCAAATCTCTTCAATGTTTCAAACCCTAGCTTCAATCTTCTTCAAGATGTCAAACCCTAGCACACCCAAGCTCCCAAAGTTGCTTTCTAGACGATCTCTTCATGCCCTAGCTCATAATACTGGAATATTTCTCTCAAACCCTTCATATACTCAATTCAAGTGAAGCTCTGCATTTTGCTGACAAAGGGTTGGCAAAGCGGCTACACTATCTAGGCCGCGGCTTCGTGTCATCAAGCCATGATGTCTAGCTTACTGTTTGTCATAGGGCCGCGACCTCATATCATGAAGCCGCGGCATGGGCATCTCAGGCTATGGTCTTTCCTCACTATCTACTATGAGGCCGCGACTTCATTCCATTAAGCCACAATGTGGTCTTCTTCAGAAGCCTGCTCTTTTCTTTGCTCCCATGTCTTTCTCAAGTTACATTCTCTCCCTCTTTTCTTGGTCTCCTAACTCTACAAAAGGGGCTTGGTTGCTCCACTGCTCTCCTCATGAGGTCTGCAACAAAGATGATGATTTATAATCTTTCATGAGAACAAAATAATATATAATAAAGCAAAAACATACTACCATGCATTATTATGATTAAATTATATATTTTCCTATCCTGAGTGTCAAATATGTATAAATATATATGCGTAACTCAAGAAAAATGCGCTAAAAGGATGTAATTTGGTATGATTAATAGGTCTTTCACATTAACAATTAGAAAAAATAACTAGAACGAAAAACACAATTTAACTTATATTTCTTTAATTTTAAGTTATAATTATTAGTTTTAAGACTCTAAAATAATTATTTATTTTAAAATTAGGTTTTAATTTAAGATTTTATAATTATCTAGGTGATGTAATTTAGAGTTTAATTTTAAGTTTATAATTATTTATTATAATATTTTAAATTTATTTAATTATGATTATAATAGTTTTGGCTAATGATTATCATTATAAAATTAAAAAATATAAAATAATATTAATTAGTTGTCTTTTAGATATGCCAAGTAATAATTTATAGTTAAATCATTTAATGTTGTTAATATTAGGATGCTTTTGATTACATTTTAGAAGCTAAAGGATTATAATAAAACTAAATAAAATTAAAAATTTAAAGTGAACTATGCTTCAAAGTTAAGGGATTATAAGTTTATTTTAGCCTTTATAATTTTATTTGGGATTTTGCACTTCATACAAGATTCTTAATTAGACGTTTGAAGTCTAGTTTATTACATATAAAAAGTATTGCCCCATAGCTACGGATGCAAGTTAACTAGGTAAGTCAACTTAGTTGACTCATGAATTAGTGAGCGTTTAAATTAGATTTTACATAATTGATTATAAGTAAAATTGATTCTGCAGAATAATTTTACTTTGAATTGATTTTGTCAAATGTAATTTATATTTGAATATTTTTATCACAAAAAATAATTTTGATAAAATAAAATATGTTTAAATGATTTTAATCAAAAGTATTTTTAATGAATAATCACTCAAAATGTCTTTGTTCCATAAATAATAATATTTATTTTTAAACATTTAATTAATAATTTCTTAATTAAAGTTTTAACATAATTTAAATCCTCATTAAATGTTTTAATGGACAAAAATTGAGAATCATAATAAATAATTGATAATCATAAGTGATAATTTTTCACTTCACCATATAATTGATTTTGAAGATTGTCTCAATAAATAAGTACTTACGAGCTGAAATAAGCACTTATGACCTTCTCATAATTGAATTCAATCGCATCCTTAGACAATACTTATTGCGAATTTAAACCTTGCATTTTAATTTCAATAATAAAGTGATATATTGCAATAAATTAGAATATATGATTATTATTATTTTACTATTCATGCATCTATATGAAATTTTTTTTATAAATGATAGATTTTTATTCAAATTTTAAAACTTTTATTTTATTAAAAAGGTATGTACATTTTTCTCTCTATAATTTTCATCTTTCATCAAGTTTTGGTTTTCCCACTTTCAGTTCAAATTTTGAATCATTTACATGTATAAAAAATGAAATAACATTTATTAATATTATTATATATTTATTGATTAATATATATAATTGTATATATCCCGTATAAAATATAAAATTTTATAAAAAAATTATATTATTTATAAGCTATAAATAGTTAAACTCATTTAAAACCATGTATGAAAAAATGCATCAATTTTTATTAAAAAATACATAAAATATGAATTTCCCTTCATTTACACGGGTAATTTCTAGTTTATATTTATAAACATTAGTATTAGTGGTTTAGTCTATCACATATGTCATTTTATTATTATCATCAAAACTAGCCTCAAATGCTCTTTTGTGTTTCTTTAGAAGGTAGAAATCAGATCCCCTCTTACTTATGGGAGAACAATTTTTTTTTTAAGAAAACAAAAAATCCTGGATTTATAGACGTAAAAACGCCCCTTCTCGGAGTCTTCCTCTAATTAATTCTTTTAAAAAGGTCAGAATTTATTTCATCACTGTAGACTCCAATCCTCAAAGGGAACTTTTTTTCTTTCTTTTTTTTATCAAAATTTTATCAATCTTCATCAACTTTTGTTGTGTTCTGGGCATTTCTTTATCACTTTTACTTAAAGGCAACAACGTAAAGACCCTCAACTAAAAGGTGGTTTGGTGTGGGGAAAATGAGAAGAAAAAGTTTAACATTTTAGAAAATAAATTAATCACTTTTACTTAGTTATAAAAGAAAAGATACAAATTCTTGGAAAATTGAACTTAGCTCTAGAAGTTATTTTCTAAGTTATTTATAGTGATTTTTTAAATATACCCTTATCATCTTAATTTTTTTAAGAAAAATAATATTTATGTAATTAATCATAAAATATAATATATTTATTTAAAAAATAAATTAAACTTCTTAAAAATAAAAAAAAGAAATAAGCAAATTAAAAGTGAAGTACAGTCTTGAGAAGCCCAGAAAAAGTACAGCAAGCAGCCTCTCTAGAGATTCATCTCCATTATTGATTAAACTATATATAATAAGAACTATGACAAAAGTATCCCTTTTGATTAATTTAGTGCGTGATGTCAAACAGTAAAACCAACAAAAAATACAGAAAGAATTCCTTTACAATAGAAAAATAAAAAAGAGATGTACTAATTTGAAGTATTTTTAGAAAAGAAGCCGTGAATAAATTGGATGATCACTAATGACGTGAAATGAGTGGGACGTGTGTGTCGGAACCCGATTTTTCACGCGGTTCGCTCGAAATGCGGAAAGGAGGGAAAATTGATTTTCGAAATGAAAATTAATTCAAAGAAGTCTCCCCTAAAATTTTAAGAAAAAATTTTGAAAAATTTTTCAAATAAAAAAAAAGGATAGTCTTGCGAAATAAGGATAGGTTTAGAAGTCAATTATACTATAAGAAAAATGTTAGATACCCCATAATACCTATTTATTATAAGAATAATTATTTTAAATTGACTATGTAAAATTTAATGTGCCTTTAAAGATATTTTAATTAACCTTATTAAAAAAGAAATTAATATATTTTAAAGAAATTAATTTAATTAAAAAATAAAAAAAATAATTAGTTTATTTTCAAGGACGAATTTAATATGAAACGAGGCTCTAGAGTTTACGTACGTACCCTGCAATAGAAATTAAAATTTACATAGCTCTGGATGAATTTGGTATAATCGTCTCAGTCAATATTTGTTAAAGAAAGATTATCAAAATGATTCAATCTGTCCTTGTATATTTATAAAAAGAAATGGATCAGAGTTTGCCATAATTATTGTTTATGTAGATGATTTAAATATTATTGGCACTCCTAAAGAGTTTTAGAAGGCAATTGATTGTTTAAAGAAAGAATTTGAAATGAAAGATCTAGGAAAGACAAAATTTTGTCTTGGGTTACAAATTGAACATCTAACAAATGAGATACTTCTTCATCAATCAACTTATACTGACAAGGTCTTAAAGTTATTCTATATGGATAAGGCACATCCATTAACTACCACAATAGTTGTAAGATCGTTTAATGTAAAGAAAGACCCTTTTCGTCCTCGAGAAGATGATGAAGAATTTCTTGGTTCTGAAGTACCATATCTTAGTGCTATAGGTGCACTAATGTATCTTGCTAATACAACTCGGCCTGATATTGCATTTTCTGTAAATCTATTAGCAAGATTTAGCGCCTCCCCAAATAAAAGACATAAGAATGGAGTTAAGCATATATTCAGATATCTCCGAGGGACAATTGATATGGGACTATTTTATACTAATGAATTTGGGTCCCAATTGATCGGTTATGCAGATGCAGGTTATTTATCTGATCCACACAAAGCTCGATCTCAAACTGGATATTTATTTACTTGTGGAGGAACAACTATATCTTGGAGTTCAACAAACAATCCTTACTTGCTACCTTCGTCAATCATGTAGAAATAATTGCATTACATCAGGCAAGTTAAGAATGTGTTTGGTTGAGATCAATAACACAACATATCCAACAAAAGTGCGGATTTGTAGAGGAAAGGAATTCAACACTATTATACGAAGACAATGTAACATGCATAGCTCAAATAAATTGAGGATACATCAAAGGAGATAAAACAAAATATATTTCTCCAAAAAGTTTTTCACCCACGATCTTGTGAAGAATGGTGATATAGATGTTCAGAAAACTCGTTCATGCAATAATCTTGCGGAGTTGTTCACCAAGACTCTACCTACCACAACTATTGCGAAGTTAGTATATGGTACTGGAATAGGTCGATTCAAAGATATAAAATGGTCTTGTCATCAGGGGGAGTAATGAAATACGCTGTACTCTTTTCCTTTCCATAATTTTGTCCCACTTGGTTTTCTTGGAAAAGTTTTTAATGAGGCAGCTCTAGTCAAGTTTATCGTGTACTCTTTTCCTTTCACCAGGTTTTTATCCCATTAAGTTTTTCCTAGTAAGGCTTTAACGGGGCACAATATTTATTCATGAACATTCAAGGGAGAGTGTTGTAAATATTATTATAATTATGAATGTCCATGAACCTCAAACTCTTTGAATTGATAATTGTAATCATGGTCTTCATGAATGAATCTTCAGAAAGGATTGATGATGTATTTCCTTCATGTACTTAGGAATCCAAGACATTAAATTGAAGACTTATCATCAATGATGCATGAAGATAAAGAGCTTCCATTTAGTGTACATGAATTTTCCTTTTTAATACATTGTACCTTTAAGTTATTATTTTATGTAGAAGGTCTATAAATAGAGGTTGAACTCATGGCATTGTACACACATTCAAATTAAAGTGAATAGAAAATTCTCAATATGACAAGTGAACCCTTTTGGAACCTGTCCAAAGAACCCACTTTTATGTGTATGACACCCGGATCTTTGCTAAACAAGGAACACAAAGACTAGACACAAAGAAAATGAACAAAACGGATAAAAACAGTAGCAAAAGAAAATAATAATAAAGAAGATAAGAAGGATAGATGTTAATCTTGAGAAGTAGAACCCAAGAGAACTGGTCTCTTGAACCTAGTTCCTGTGACGCCACAAGCAATGACCAATTCCTTGATAAGTCGCAGTTCGCTCTAGCACTCAAAGAATGTAAGAGAAACTCACAAAAGTCTGAAACTTTAATCATTCAAATTTGAAAAACGTACATAAAAGCTAGTCTTAAATAGGCAAGGTAAAATCTAACCTAATAAGCCTAGAAACCCTAATTAATTTGGGCTCAAGTAGTCCTAATAGAATTAGGAGACTTTGGGCTCAAATAACACTCTTATTGGACTTAGAAAACTAATAAAATAAAGCCCTAAAATAAAATAATGAAAATTCATAAAAAAATAATAAAATAATACCTAAGCCCCTATCAACATGCCACCACATTAATGAAATCACATGTTTGGCACATGACATGTTTATTTACAAGTTGGGCCATCAAAAAGACTATTACTTAACCAATTGGGCTTTATTAATCACTTAAGTTTAGCCCATAATTAATAAAAATGAAATTAACACTAATTAAGCCCAATAATACTTAAGTCACATGCTATTTTAGTGAAGTACATGATCTTTTAAGTAATCTCTTCCAATGGACTTCTCTTGGGTTTGCATCTGAAACTTGTATTTTGGAGTTGATAATCTCATCTAAACTTGGGCTTTATGTTCAGCACCTTGATCAAGTCTTCCAAGCTCTCTATGCTCTTTTCCAAATTCTTGCAAGTCATTCATAGCCCTTATTTTATCATTCCCTCCCTAATCTACATGAAAAGAAAGGGAAAGATTACAAGCATCAAATAGATCATAAGGAGTATACTTGCCTTTCAAGCTTGATTGATGCATCTTTTCTTTAATCCTTCCATAAACTTGAAGGACATCACTCTCCCTTGGCTGCAAATTTGTTTTAAATATTCCTCTAAGCTTTTGTAACCAATCGCCAAGATAAAAAATCTTCCAACTATTATGTCGAACAAGGGACTTATTTTCCAGCATTGGTGCACAAAATTTGAAATCTTTCTTCATATCCTGCCACAAAGAACTAGACACAAACTCGACACAACTAGACTCAAATGGAACCAAAGAGTTAGGGAAAATATGAAGGATGAAATTAGGACAAAACATGACACAAAAAGACTCAAAAGGGACTAAGGTGATGCAATGATCATATGGGAGGAAATCTGGACAGATTTGGATGTAATTCATTAAATTCAAAATCTGGATAGATTTGACACATGTAGATGATGTATAATGATAGAACAAAGATGGAGAAAAAATGACTAAAGGGACACACACTAACATAGAACAAGAAGAAGAGAATGAGTTGAATAGAAAATAGAACACAAAAAACTCATGAAGGTGAAATGAGATAAACCAACAAACAACCAAAAAGACACATGACTTATAAGACACACAATAAACATAAAACATAAAATGAATAGGAACTACTTCACAAATACATAGGAAATACAAAACACTATGATGATAAGATGGAATGACATAGAAGGATAAACTAGAAAAAGAATGCACTAAAGTAACTAATGAACTCATTATTGACTCAAGCAAATTGGACTCAAAAGAAATTGCGGACTCATGCAACAATGATAGATGACATAATTTAAAGAAATTAGAAACATAATGAGAAGGACAAAGAAAATACACTGAAGACACATAAGACAGATGAGGTGAAGAAGGAAGAAGTTATGTACAAATTACTTTAAATTTACTTTCACTTTCATTCTTCCTCAAACTCTCATTTTCTTTTCTCTTTTCTCTCTTTTTCTTTCTCTTTTTCAATCTTCTCTCAATCTTTTTCTCACTTATTCTTTTTGCACTCTTTGCATTTTTGTGGACTCTTTCTCTCTTAGTTTTCCCACTCATATTTTTCCACTTAAGCTTACTTTTTATTTTCTCATGAGTTTCACCTAAATTACATGGTAATGATGCATGGGCCTTTTCCACTACAAAAGAACAGAGACTAACATGCCCATTCAAGTTAGAATCAAAAGCATAATCTCCAATTACCATGTAAATATGCTCAACATCAATGTAATTATAAGAGTCAATTCCCAAAGGAATCATACTATTATCCACATAGTTTTCCACCAAATCATTAGCAACATATAAATCATGTTTTTCTTCTAAAAATTGCACACAATCATGGTTAATCTCATTAGCACAATCATAAAATTCATTTTTCAATTGATACAAATTAGAAACACCATTAGAATTAAAAGTACTAGCAACTTCTAGATCAAGATTCTCCTCTAATTGATGCAAACAATCAATCTCTTCAATATAAGCAACATCATCAAAATTATTGATATTCTTAGGTTCAACACATTTATACTTGTATTCCAATACGATTGATCCATTGCAAGAGATATAATCAATGCAAACAATATCAATATTCTCATCAGAATTATCACATTCTAAATCACAAGAGATATCAGTATTAGAATTTTGAGATTTAGGCATACCTGTAGCGAATTCTCTCGTTACATCATCAGTTGTTGAAGTGGTAGCAATGTCATTATCCACTTGATCATCTTTCTCCATGTGGGAATCACATGAATCTTGGACCACAAGCATTTGTATCTCCTTGGAATGTTCAACCACACTTTTAGCTTTGGATGACATGTATTTTTTTCTCAAGATTGCTCTCATTTCATTCCATGTTATAATGGAAGGTTCTCCATTCGTAGCTCGTCTAGTTTACATCCATTTCCACCAAGCAGCAACCTTTTTACCCAATCAAAGGTAAGCACATTGTGTCTTCTTTATTTCGGAGTAGTTGCAACATGCGAAGACTTGTTCAACTTTTCTTTCCCAATCCAAGTAACCATCAGGATTTTTCTCATCATGAAATAGTGGGATCTTCGATTTGATCTTGCTAAGAACATCCGTGTGAGCAGGAACCTTTGGATTACGCCTTGCTTTGGTTTTAGAAGGAAACTCCAAGCAATCCAATTTTGCATTTACTTCCTCAATTTGATCATTGAAAGTCCTTAATAAGGTCTTAAAATCAACTTCTCCAATAGCCATGTTTATAATTTGAAATGTTAGTGCAAAATAAAGAGAAAGAAATAGGGACCTCACGCACTCTCTCACGTGTTTCACTTAAATAATATAAATGTACTCGTGTTTCACACTAAATCAAGGCTTTTTCAAATATGATGCAATTTCTCTTTTACCTTTTCCCACTCAAAGCTTGCTTTCTTATGAGAGTACTAAATTAAAACCACAACTTTAATCAAAAGGAAATTAGTTTTTAAAGTAGTGGCAATCACAGAAAACCAAAGTTCAAAATTAAAATTCCTAAAGATTTAATTTAATTAAACAATAACCAACACAAAATGAGCACAAAAGAACTGAAATTTCCAAGAGAAATCTCAAGGAAATATAATAAAGAAGGATGAAAATTGGTAGCAAATTGATAATGAAAGAAATCTGAAGGAATGTCAAATTATAGAGATTTATGCTTAACAAATCAGGAAACAATCCCAAATGATTAAATATATGATAATTTTTTTTTAATAAGATTGAGTTTAAGCAAGGAAAAGCTACTTGGGATTATACTTTACGAAAGTATAATCGTGAATCAAATAAGGAACTCAATCAAATCACAAAATTCTAAATTTAGCCCAAACAAATCTCTTTTTCTTTTTTTTTACTATTTTTTGTTGCTGCTATATTCTTTTTTTTTTAGCAATCAATCTCTCTTTTTTTTTCCTCAGTTTTTTTTAATATTTTTTTTGTTGCTACCCTTTTTTTTTTAGCAAACAATTTTTTTTTTAAATTTGGGCCACTCACACTCTATATAGGATGAATCTTTTTTTTAAAAAAAAAATATAGATGATGAACAATGAAACAAAACAGTACGAAACAGTGTCGGTGAACAGTGAAATCCGTACATTATGAACAGTGACACGAAAATTTCCTTGAAGCAACGACGATGGATTGAAACAAGGAAATTAGCAAAACAGAGAACACACATTGATTTGCAAACCTAAGCTCTAATGTCAAATAATAAGTGAACCCTTTTGGAACCTATCCAAAGAACCCACTTTTATGTGTATGAGACTTGGATCTTTACTAAACAAGGAACACAAAGACTAGACGCAAAGAAAATGAACAAAACGGATAAAAATAGTAGCAAAAGAAAATAATAATAAAGAAGATAAGAATGATAGATGTTGATCTTGAGAAGTAGAACCCAAGAGAACCGCTCTCTTGAACCCTAGTTCCTGTGACGCCACAAGCAATGATCAATTCCTTGATAAGTCGCAGTTCGCTCTAGTACTCAAAGAACGCAAGAGAAACTCACAAAAGTCTGAAACTTTAATCATTCAAATTTGAAAAATGTACATAAAAGTTAGCCTTAAATAGGCAAGGTAAAATCTAACATAATAAGCCTAGAAACCCTAATTAATTTGGGCTCAAGTAGTCCTAATAGAATTAGGAGACTTTGGGCTCAAATAACACTCTTATTGGACTTAGAAAACTAATAAAATAAAGCCCTAAAATAAAATAATGAAAATTCATAAAAAAATAATAAAATAATACCTAAGCCCCTATCAACATGCCACCACATTAATGAAATCACATGTTTGGCACATGACATGTTTATTTACAAGTTGGGTCATCAAAAAGACTATTACTTAACCAATTGGACTTTATTAATCACTTAAGTTTAGCCCATAATTAATAAAAATGAAATTAACACTAATTAAGCCCAATAATACTTAAGTCACATGCTATTTTAGTAAAGCACATGATCTTTTAAGTAATCTCTTTCAATGGGCTTCTCTTGGGCTTGCATCTGAAACTTGTATTTTGAAGTTGATAATTTCATCTAAACTTGGGCTTTATGTTCAGCACCTTGATCAAGTCTTCCAAGCTCTCTATGCTCCTTTCCAAATTCTTGCAAGTCATTCCTAGCCCTTATTCTATCACAATATCTCTCTTATCTCTAGGTTTCACTCTTACTCTTATATCTCTTGTTTTCTTATATTTCCTTAATTTTATAATACATCTCTTTTTTTTCTATTATAAAGGAATTCTTTTTGTATTTTTTGTTGGTTTTACTGT
This sequence comes from Adenanthera pavonina, assembly GCA_026686845.1. NCBI lineage: Eukaryota > Viridiplantae > Streptophyta > Magnoliopsida > Fabales > Fabaceae > Adenanthera > Adenanthera pavonina. Next base: position 34,380,084 of record JAIVEN010000006.1, read on the forward strand.
TTGACATCACGCACTAAATTAATCAAAAGGGATACTTTTGTTTTAGTTCTTATTATATATACTTTAATCAATATCAATAATGGAGATGAATCTTTAGAGAGGTTGCTTGCTGTAGTTTTTCTGGGCTTCTCAAGACTATACTTCTTTAAATGTTCACTTCTAATTTACTTGTTTTATTTTTTATTTTTTAAAAGTTTAATTTATTTTTAAGTAAATATATTATATGTTACGATTAATTATATAAATATCATTTTTCTTAAAAAATTATTAAGATGGTAAGAATATATTTAAAATATTACTATAAATAACTCGGAAAGTATCATCCAGAGTCAAGTCCAATTTTCCAAAAATTTGTATCCTTTTTTTCCATAACTAAGTAAAAGTGATTAATCTATTTTCTAAAATGTTAAAACTTTTTTTTCTCTCATTTTCCCCGCATCAAACCACCTTTTGGTTGAGGATCTCTACGTTGTCGTCTGTACTCATTTTGCTTTCAAGTGATAAAGCAATGCACAGAACAGAACAAAAGTTGATGAAGACTGATAAAATTTTGATAAAAAAAAAAAAGTTCCTTTGAGGATGAGTCTACAGTGATGAAATAAAATCTAACCTTTTTAAGCGAATTAATTAGAGGAAAAGACTCCGAGAAGGGGCGTTTTTACGTCTATACATCCAGGATTTTTTTTTTTTTTGAAAATTGTTCTCCCATAAATAGGAGGGGATCTGATTTCTACCATAATAATAAAATGACTTATGTGATAGACTAAAACATTAATACTAATGTTTATAAATATAAACTAGAAATTACCCTTGCAAATGAAGGGAAATTCATATTTTATGTATTTTTTTAATAAAAGTAAGATGATCGGACAAAAAAATGATAAAAGTAAGATGATAATATAAGTTGTACTTGTATCCACAATTTCAATTCTTAGATGTATGACACTACAAAAAAAGAAGTATTTAGAGATAACCAAAATCTGTCATTAAATAATTTAAAATCCATCTCTAATATATTATAGACGAATTTAGAGATAACTTTTAAGCTATCTCTAAAAGTGGCGTCACTAAATAATTAGAGATAGAACATAATCATCAGCCACCTAACCTCATGCCCCTACGTCACATCACTGCCATGTCATTTGTACCAACAATTTTTAGGGAAATTCATATTTTATGTATTTTTTTAATAAAAGTAAGATGGTTGGCCAACAAAAAATGATAAAAGTAAGATGATAATATAAGTTGTATTTGTATCAACAATTTCAATTCTTGGATGTATGACACTACAAAAAAAGAGGTATTTAAAGATAACCAAAATCTATCAGTAAATAACTTAAAATCTATCTCTAATATGTTAGAGACAACTTTTAAGTTATCTTTAAAAGTGGCATCGCTAAATAATTAGAGACTGATTAACTCATCCGTCTCTATTTAGAAACGGATTTATTCCATATCTAAATAAAATAAATTCATCTCTAATCTTAATCAAAATTTGTTACCAAAATTGTTAAAAATAATCAAATAAAATAATAGAGATAGAACATAATTATCAGCCACCTCACCCCAGGCCCCTACACCACATCACTGTCATGTCATTTGTATCAACAATTTTTAGGGAAATTCATATTTTATGTATTTTTTTTAATAAAAGTAAGATGGTCGGCCAAAAAAATGATAAAAGTAAGATGATAATATAAGTTGTACTTGTATCAACAATTTCAATTTTTGGATGTATGATCACTACAAAAAAAAAGGTATTTAAAGATAACCAAAATCTGTCGCTAAATAACTTAAAATATGTCTCTAATCGGTTAAAGACGGATTTAAAAACAACTTTTAAGTTATCTATAAAAGTGGCGTCATTAAATAATTAGAAACGGATTAAGTCATCCATCTCTATTTAGAGACGGATTTATTCCGTCTCGAAATAAAACAAATTCATCTTTAATCTCATACCTTCAAAGTTACCATTTTATCAGTTGAGCTAAAATGTTTCTATAGTCTTTATATGAAATATTAAATATATATTATTTATCTACATATTAATATATAAACATATATATTTATAAGTCTACTCCCTCCAATCTCATTTATAAGATGTTATCTTGAAAATTTGCTTGGTCTTATTTATAAGGTATTGTATTATTCTTTTATTTGAATTTTCTTATTTACCCTTTATTTAATTACTTTTTTGTCTCATAAATTGTTCCATTTTTTAATCAATAAGGATAAGATTGGAAGCTTATACTATATTTTTATAAATTCAAGAGTATAATTATGTCTCCTTGATACCTGTGCAATGAAAAATAATACCTTATAAATGGGACCGGAAGAGTATATATTATAAAAAATACACATATGTTTTATTTTCAATTATTAATATCATAAAATATTTTATTTATATATATTTATATTTATATGAATATTTATATTATATTTTTTTAAATCTTATATAATTTTCCTATAAATATTTTTATTTTTCTTTAGCAAGAAAAAAATTATTTTCCTAGCCGACTTTTAAATTTAATTTTTATTTGTAAATAAAAATAATTATATATATAATGTTTATAATCCATATGTTTTAATATTTTATTATTTTATGTTATTTTTTGCATAGTCATGTCATATAATATATATCATATTTTATATTATTTAATAAATTATATTATATATACTTAATATATATTAGAGGTGGGAGGGGACTGGATAGAATTGAGTTTTATGTCAGTCTGTGATCTAACCTGAAGTCTTGGTTGAGTATTATCCAACAATAACAACAACAACATTAGCATTATCCCGCTATGTGGGGTCAGCTATATGGATCATACGACGCCAATGAGCTCTATCAAACGCCATCTCCTCAGATAAATCATTTCTCAAAAGGTCATTCCTTATAACTTCCCTTAGTGTCCTTTTTGGTTTTCCTTTACGCCTTTTGATCGGGCTCCAGGCCATTTGATCAACTCTCTTCATTGGCTCCTTTTGCCCTCTTCTTTGTACATGCCCAAACTACCTTAAACAATTTTTTACCATTTTCTCCTCGATAGGTGCTACCCCAACTTTCCTTTGTATACAGTCATTTCATATCTTATCCAATTTTGTATGATCACACATCCATTTCAACATTTTCATCTCTGCTACTCCCATCTTATGTTCTTGATGTCCTTTCAAAACCCAACATTCACTACCATATAGTATTGCTGGCCTTATAGCTGTTCTGTAAAATTTTACTTTAAACTTAGTAGGTACCTTGCGGTCACAAATAACTCATATTGCTTTCCTCCACTTTAACCACCCAGCTTGTATCCTATGCATAATATCTCCATCAATTTCACCATTATTCTGTAAAATCGACCCAAAATATCTAAACTTTGACACCTGATGGATGATTTGCTCTCCAATTTGTACCTCTGAATCATTTCTAATTGGCCTCTTATTAAATTTGTAATGCATATATCCCGTCTTACTTCTACTCAGACGGAAACCTTTTGATTCCAAAGTATGTCTCCATAATTCAAGTTTAGAGTTGACCTCTTTTCTTAAGTCCTCAATTAAAACTATATCATCTACAAAGAGTATACATTTTGGAATTTCTTCCTGTATATGTTCTGTAAGAACATCCAAAACCAGATAAAACAGGTATGGACTCAAGGAAGATCCTTTATGTAAGCCTATTATTATAGGAAAGTCCTTTATCACACCTTCAGGGGTTTTCACACTTGTTGTTGCCCCCTCATACATATCCTTTATTGCTCGAATATAAGTCATACGGACACATTTCTTCTCCATTACTTTCCACAATACATCTCTTGGTACTCTTTCATAGACTTTTTCAAAATCAATGAAAACCATATGCAAGTCTCTCTCTTTACTCTGGTATCTTTCAATCAAACCTCTTAATAAATAAATAGCCTCTGTTGTAAATCGTCCTAGCATAAATCCAAATTGATTTTCCAAAATACGAGATTCTTTTCTGAGTCTATGCTCAATCACTCTTTCCCAAAGTTTTATGATGTGATTCATGAGTTTTATCCCCCAATAATTAGCACAATTCTGAATATCCCCTTGTTCTTATATATGGGCACTAGAGTGTTCTTTCTCCATTCCTCTGACATTTTCTTGAACTTTAAAATCTCGTTAAATAACTTAGTGAGCCACCAAATTCCCTTCTCTCCTAAGCACTTCCAAACTTCGATAGGAATATTATCAGAACCAATGACTTTACCATTATCTATCCTTTTAAGAGCTTCTTGGTTGAGTATTACATATATCAATTTTGAATTTTGAAAGGAATATATCTTTTTATTATTTACACATTCTAAATTTAATTATGGATTCCTAATGGAAAAGGATTAAAATTTTATTTGATTTTGATTTGATTTATTTTTTAGTATCATTATTACTTTTAATTTTAATTTTAAAATGTAGATGTAGATTCTCAAAAGAAGATTGATTTAGAAAAAATTAATAATTAATAAGTTTATAACAAATTTATTGTTGTCACAATTTTTTGAAATTATTATCATGAAATAGAATTAAAAAATAACTTATTAATTCAAAGTAAAATAAATTAATGAAATTAAGATTCTACTTAGATATTTCAAACTAAATGATATTATTAAAGATAAACTTTTTTTTTAAAATCAATTCAACAAACATATCCAATACAAAAAATTTATCAACATATGGATTACTAATTAAATAAAAAATATTGTTTAATATTAATTGATTCTAGATATTTATTAATTACTAGGATAATTAAATGTCATTTATGATAAAATTGCTTGAGTTATCTTTTAGTCTAAAACTCCTTAAAACTTCAACACTTCCTTTAATTTCATTTTACTACTTCTAATTCTAAAGTTCTCTATATATCTTGTTTCTCCTTTATTTCTTATTTCTCATTTTTATCCTATATTCTTAATTTCTCAATCTCCTCCCATCAACTGACAAGCATTCTCTTAAAAAAATAAAAGAAACATTAGGTTTTAGGATTCTGGTGGTTTAGCTTGAGATTGCTTTTCAAAATATCTTTTAATATTATTAGAAATACAATTCATTTAACTTAAATTAGCTAACTCACGAGTTTGGTTCATTTAACATACTATAATATTTAAAAAAGACCAAAAATTTGAAAATATCTCTCAAAATTTAAATTAACATATTACAATATTAAAAAAAAATAATACTATATAAAATTGAAGTAACTTAAAAAAAATTTCGTATCTAAATTCGTCTCTAAATGTGAATTAGAGACTAATTTAGAGACAGACAAGGTTCCCGTTGCTGCGTTCATTACAAATGCGTCTCTAAGTTCATCTCTAAATAGATATTATAGATGGATTTAGGGCAAAACATCCATTGTTGCATTTATTAAAAATACGTATCTAAATCTATCTTAAAGAAAAAAAAATATTAGAGACGGGTTCAGTGACAAATTTTCATCCATCACAATAAATTAAAAACATCTGTCACAAAATTCATCTCTAAATATTAAAGAATTTTTAAGAAATAATAGAATCTTTTTAGAGACGAATATAGAGACAGATTTTTTTATTTTAGAGATGAAAAATTAACTATTGCTAAGCCTGTCTCTACGCTATTATTAGATACGGATTTAGAGGCGGATTTTATTATAAACGATGTATAACTGTCTCAAACTCCTTCTCTAATATTTTTCCATTATTTTTAATATAAAAAAAAATTATTTTGCTAAAAAAAATTCGTTATCCGCCTATGTTTTCATCTCTAATAACAACATATTTTAATCTGCCTCTAAAATTTGTAGCTAAATGAGATTTTTTTGTAGTGTGAAAAATCAGTTTTTTTTAAATATATATATATACTATTATTAAATAACTTTTGATGATCTATATGTAAATAGAAATTTGCTGAATTATAATAACACTCACCTAAAAGGACTTAAAGATGATGGGAAGAGCAAATTTAGATGATGAAACTGAAGATGTCATAAAGGAATGATTAGCGTAGTGCGAGGCCCACTGCTCAAAGCTGTGGTTCCTTATAGACAATGGCATTCTCAATATCCTCTATAATAATAATTAATATCCTTCATCTTCTCAATATTTAATCTTACTTTTCAAAAGTTTGCAGATATAGCAAATCACCTTTTCACAGTGCCTCCATGTTGGATATGATGCTTTACCTTTTTTACTTTTTCTCAATACTGAGGGAAAAAAGAAGCTCCAAAGTCTGGAGGATGTGAAGAATTTGAAACTCATCAACAATTTTATTACTATTACAATAGTTATAACTTAAAAATAATTATTTTAGAGTCTTAAAACTTATATTTATAACTTAAAAATAAATAAATATAAGTTCAATTGTGTCTTTCATTCTAGTTATTTTTTCTAATTGTTAGATGTGGAAGACCCAAAAAAATTCTGGTGATACAATTTTTGTTTTATTTCTTCATTAACTTTTAAGTTATAGTTTTTAATTTTAAGAATTTAAAATAATTATTTATTTTAAAGTTAGGTTTTATTTTAAGATTTTATATTTATTTTAATGATGTAATTTAGATTTTATTTTTAAAGGTGATAATAATTTATTATAAGAATTGAAAATTATTTTAATTATAATTACAAGATTTTTTGGCCCATTGTTATAATTATAATATTAAAAATATATAATACCATTAATTCTTTGTCATTTAAATATACCAAGTCATTATTCATAGTTAAGTTATTTAAAAATATTAATAATTATGATGTGTTTGACTACATTTTAGAAATTAAATGATTATAGTGAAACTAAATAAAATTAAAGAATTAAAATGAAATATACCTTAAAATTAAGGGATCAAAAGTAGATTTTAGGGAATGTGAGGTTTGTAATTACAAGCATCAAAATAAATTTGTATCAGATTTTTCTGTTTCCATTCTCATTTAAATTGTTTATGTATAAATCATGTTATAATTTTATATTATTTAATGTTAATATTCTTACCAATATATAATCTTCTTTTGAATTAGTGTATTCCTTCCGTTCCTTAATATAAGGGATAAAAGATAAAATCACAAAAGTTAAGGAATAATAATTTGTTTAAAATATAAAGTAGTTTAAAAAAATGTTCTCATTTAATGCTAAAAAATTTTATATTATGTAATTAATACAAATGAATTGTACTACTAGTTTTTGAAAAAAATGTCATGTTAATTAGGGGTATTTTTTAAAAAAATTATTAAATATACCAGATAAACTCTATTTGTCCCTTATATTTTAATAGATAGAAACTTCTTCAATTATTTCTTATATTAAGGAAATGAATAAGTAATTAGAAATATATGAATATTTTTCACATTTTATATTTCAAATGAATAATTATATATCTTAAATATTAAGTTTTATTACATTACAAGAATTTGAACTCTAATTATTAGTTACATTTTGCATTATCTTTATCACCAAGGTCATTTCATAGTTATTTGTCAATAGAGATAAACTCTTATGTTTATTTTGCTATTATGAGTTTGCTTAAACTCAATAGTTTGAAAATCTTGTTAGCTATATATTTAAATTTGTTATGATTCTATTATTTGTTCAATTTAAAAGAATTAATTATTTTAAACTGATCATATTATTTAATTTTTCTTACTTTTACATAAATAATAGATAAAGAAATATTTTGATTAAAATAAGTGTAATAATAACATTTTTTGAAGAGATGTAACGCATTTTTTTCACAATAAGACAAGAAAATATAATTTTCCATAGCAAATGAAAGGATTATGGAATTGGATCATTTCTGGAAAAATATAATTTTGGTGGGAGAAACGTGAATCAGGACTATAAAATTATAATTATATGGGAGCGATGCTTTTACTTTATGTAAGTTTCCGTACTAATAGTATGTGGCCTTTGGGCTCCATATTCGACCAATTTGCTTTTTTTTTTCTTTTAAGAAAATAACATTAGAGTTAACCTCTTACCAAAACAAAATTGTATAATGTTTGAGGTAAGCTCTCTGGCCAAAAGAATATATATATATATATATATTTGAGGTAAGCTCATGGATGGATCTAGAGCTTGATGATTGGGAGACTAAATTGATAGTAAAACATAAAGTGGGGGCTAAAATTTAATTTTAAAATTTTCACAAATAAAATGTATAATTTTTACTGAATACCTAGTAGAGTATGGGGGGGGGGGGTCAAGCACCTCTCCTTGCCCCCAATGCATCCCTCCCTGGATAAGCCATCATACTACTCATAATTAATGTAATTTCTTATAGATTTTATTATATACATATATTAATCCATATATTAATATAATGATTATTGATTTGCTTTGTCATTACGGTGGTGGTGGTGTGTGAATGATATTGATTACCATATGAACAAGGTTCTTCTTTATAATTAATTAAAAATATTTTTCATACCTATTATATAGAATTTTGAAAATAAATTTTAAATTTATAGATTATGAATAATATTGATTGTTATAAATTTTTTATTTTATATAAATAATTTCCTATAAATTTGTAGTAAATATTAATCAATTTTAGGCTATTAGATCGTATCAGTCGCAAAAGAGAGTTTGAGTATTTTATAAGTTTTAATTATACAGATAGATTTGTTTAATTATATAAATATTAATATTAAATTAGATATGTTTTTATGTACATGATATAAAATTTAGAAAATGAATTAGTGTTTATATAATTTGTAAATAATATAGCTTATTATAAATTGTATTATGTATTGAATAATGATGATACGTGTTGATATATTAATGATATTTACATTGATGTTAATATTTTATTATTTTATTATTTTTTTTAATTATTTATTGCCTCTTTTTTGGAAACTGTTTACGATGGAACCAAATGGCAATAATGCACTCTTCTTACCAACCCAAAAAATAAATAACTAAATAATGCGGCTGTGGAATGGGAAAGTTACAGGTGTGGCTTTTAAATTTTCCAAGTCGTATAAAGCAAACTAGTCATAAAGACTTGGAGAAATGTAGAATTTTTTTAAATTAAATGAAATTAAAAATAAATCAACAATCACTTAAATAAATAGTTGACCAAAGAAAACCTAAATAAATAATAAGAAAACAATAGTCACCTATTCTACTTTCATATAAATATATTATATTGATTTGTGGATGATTTAATTTTCGTTTTAATAAAAATGTTTATTATATTTAAATCATGTATATTTAACTTAAAAATATAAAAATGCAAAAAATTGAAAAAACTAAAAATGAAAAGAGGAGCCATGACTAACCCACTCTCCACAGTCCACACTCTTCCCTTTCATGCCAGCACTTATACTCACATTAACCTCAATATCATTCCTTATCGCCAATTTTTGCCCGGCATAGCAAAAGACTTTCACACTACTAGAAAAAAGTAATTTATCTCTCACTACTTTAATCGTTATAAATCGTGTCGCTAAATTTAACGAGGGCTGAGTTGATTTCCTTACTAAATTAGCGATGTAATTAGTAAGGGATTTAATTCCTCTTTAAATTTAGTAAGGAACTTATTCCTCGCTAATTACTCACTAAACTATAAAAAATTCATCACTGCCACATCATTGTCATATCACCACCAAGACTGTGCCACGTCACATCATTGTCATATCACCCGCCACTCATGCCACATCACCCCGCTACCTATGCCACATCACCATGATCGCGACACGTCAAATTTCAAATATACATTTACTTAGGTTGGAACCCATAATCTCCTACTTTTAGTGCGTTTATATTCAGACTTTTACCAGTTGAACTGGAATGTATTTGCAGTCTTTATATGAAATATGAAATATATATTATTTATTTACACATTAATACACACACACATATATATATATTTATAAATTAATATATTGTTAAAAAAATAAAAATATATTAGGAAAAATTAACCTTTTAGTCCCTGAACTTTACATCAATTTTGAAATCAGTCCCTGAGCTAATTTTTTTTAGATAATGCTCCCTAAACTATTTAACCGTGGCATATTTAGTCCCTCAACTTTGCATCAATTTTGAAATCAGTCCGTGAACTAATTTTTTTTAGATAATACTCCCTAAACTATTTAACCGTGACATAGTTAGTCCCTCAACTATCGTATTGTTTGTAAATTAGTCCCTATGAGTGTCACGTGGCAAGATTGATATGAAACAGTGCTGAAGTAATAAATAGAGTTGCTGATGTGGTAGACACATAGGTAAGAGGTGCTAACTAGGATTAAAGAGTAGCTGATTTTAGTCTTTATATTTTACCATAATTTATAATTTAGTCCTTAAACTTTATTATTTTTCTTATATTCATCCTCAAACTTTATGTCTATTTAAATTGTCATCATTCAACTATTTATGGACCATTTAATCCTAATCAACATTCCTTATAATTAAAATATATTTCAATTTGTCAAACTTACTTTTACAAAATGAATATCCAAACATATCATCTTCCAATAAACTTACTTTTATCCAAACTTTATTTTTACAAATTTCATTTATTCTAACTTACTTTTACAAGTGAAATTTGTAAAAATAAAGTTTGGATAAAAGTAAGTTTGTTAGAAGATGATGTGTTTGGATATTTTTTTGTAAAAGTAAGTTTGACAAATTGAAATATGTTTTAATTATAAGGAATGTTGACTAGGATTAAATGGTCCATAAATAGTTGAATGATGACTATTTAAATAGACATAAAGTTTGAGGATGAATATAAGAACAATAATAAAGTTTAAGGATTAAATTATAAATTATGGTAAAATATAAGGACTAAAATCAGCTACTCTTTAATCCTAGTCAGCACTTCTTACCTACGTGTCTGCCACATTAGCAACTCTATTTATTACATAAGCACCGTTTCATATCAATCTTGCCACGTGACACTCATAGGGACTAATTTACAAATAATATGATAGTTGAGGGACTAACTATGCCATGGTTAAATAGTTTATGGAGCATTATCTAAAAAAAATTAGTTTAAGGACTGATTTCAAAATTGATGCAAAGTTGAGGGACTAACTATGCCATGGTTAAATAGTGTAGGGAGCATTATCTAAAAAAAATTAGTTTAGGGACTGATTTCAAAATTGATGCAAAGTTCAGGGACCAAAAGGTTAATTTTCCCAATATATTATAATTTCAATTATTAATATCATAAAATACTTTATATTTTGAATTTTGTAATAAATGAATTTTCATTTTTATTTTTTGCCAACAAGTTATAAAAATTAATCTAACTATTTTTTATTGATTTAAAATAATCAACTGATAACAATAATTTTATAAATTAATTATTAAAAAAATTTAATTCATTAAAATTAAAATTTTAATAAAAAATTTTAATCTATTAAAATTAATTTTAAAAAATTTAGTGAGGGACAAATCCCTTACTAGATTTCTCGCTATTCATAATAATTTAGCGAGGAATAAAAAATTTCTTGCTAATTCTTCACTAATTTAGTGAGGAAAAGGATATTTCTTGCTAATTTCTTTCCTAAATTTAACAACAGATACGAACTTACAATTCGTGACTAATTTCTTCGTTATTTAGATTATTTAGCGAGGGATAAGTAATCCCTCAATAAATTTTTTTACTAAATTTAATTTTTCTAGTAGTCTCCCCCTCACAGCTCAGATTTGGTTCCTGAGAAAGGGAAGGAAAAACTTGGATTTGGAAAGAAAACGCTTCGCCGGATTCAACAATCTTGCAATGTTTGAGGTTAGTGTTTTCTTTCTTTCTTTTTCTCCTTCTTTCCCAAAGTTTGTTTGTTTGTTTGTTTTTGTTAAACCTAGCACATTCTACGAAGGAGATTTAAATATGATATTTGTTAAAACTTAAACTTGAGTTTATACTACTGGGATCTGGATGATGTTCACATTAGACTTACGCTTAGAGTTTCTGCTACTTACGTCTATCCAGGGTTGAGGATTGGAGATCTACAATCATCTTTTTAGTGTTGATCAGCAGACAATTATTGTACGGATGAGACTCCATAGAAGGTCTCATGAGAAGATGAAAACAAGAGAAACCCCATTGTTGTTCAGAGATGGAATAAAATATTATTAATTACCTGTGCAATGGCACTGTCAGTGGACCCACTATTCCTTTGCATCCCAGTGATTGATGACAAGCGAAAATGCCTTGTTTTTTATAGACCCGTGCAGATTGCCTCTTGTGTTGTTCGCACATTCCTTGATCTTTGCTACATTATCCTCCACCTTATGCTTCGGTTTCAAACTGGTTTTATTGCCCCTTCTTTTGTATTTAGAAGAGGCGAGCTCATTCATGATCCACTGGATATTGCAAAATTATACTTATCATCAAAATTATTCATCGTTGACATCCTATCAATTATTCCACTTCCCCAGGTATATATCTCCCTTAATTATCTAGAACTTTCTTATATATTTCTAAGACTTTGTTTGGAATGGAGAAAAAATAGAGAGAGAAGAATACTACGGGAGAAAATAAGAAAGAATCTAAACAATGGGATGTCTAGATTCTTTCTTGTATTCTCTCCAAATTTTTCTCATTCTCTATTTTTCCCTCATCCAAATGGAGGGTAAGAGTCTAAGTCCTCTATGTGCTCATCTCCAAGATGAATAGATAATGTATTCCTTCATATATATATATATACACACACACACACATACACAAATGATAGCTCACTAAGCTTGAACTACGGTAGAAATTTTTGATGTAGATGGAATACAAAATTTGCTATTGTTTTCAACACTAACGGTTTTTTTTTAAATTTTTTTCTAAAATTTAATCAGGTGTTTGTTTTAGCTATACTAACGAATTCATCAGTTCCACATATAGCAAAGGATTATTTGAAGTGTATAGTATTACTCCAATATGTCCCAAGAATTGTTCGGATCAATCCTTTATTCAGGGATTCAGGCATACTTACTGAGACAGCATGGGCTGGTGCTGCCTATAATCTACTTCTCTATATGTTAGCAAGTCATGTAAGATGATTTTTATGACTTATGAATAAAACCTTATCTATGTTAATAGATATTCAATTTTTTTTCAACTTGGAATAACACCAAATGGGAAAACCACCTAATGTGGGTGGGACCCAAATGGTGCGATTCCTATACTTATCTACGCTCACGCACGCATACAATATATATATATATTCTACTTGGTTATTAGATCAATCATCATTATGTAAATTCATATCAGGCAGTTGGAGCTTACTGGTACCTATTATCGGTAGAATCAAAGATTCGATGTTGGGGCCAAGAATTGGAGAATGCTAATCTCTTTGCAACTACATACATGAACTACCAAAATACAACAGTCATACTTCTCAATAGTTCTTGCCCCTTAAATATTAATCCTGATGACATTGACGACCCCAGAGTCTTCAATTTTGGAATATTTATCGATGCTCTAAGATCTCATGTGGTGGAATCAACAACGAAATTTCCTCAGAAGAACATCTACTGCTTTTGCTGGGGTTTCTGCAATTTAAGGTTGGTGAATTGTCTTGTCTTTTTGCTCTTCACTTCCTACGCGTAAGGTTCACATTTTATGTACTGTGAAACTTCTTTATACTTACATTTCAATATATTCCCTTTAAAGTTTTGCTATTTTAATATCTGTATCAAGGAAAACATACTAATAAAAGTCATAAACTTTGTCCTATATTAATCTGTATAGTTCTCTCGGGCAAGACCTCAAGACAAGTACATCTGTTGAGGAAATATTCTTCATTATCTTCGTTGCCATCTTCGGGTTGGTTTTATTCTCGTTACACATTGGAAACGTACATGTAATCATTTATTTTAATTTGTTTGTTAGTGAAATGACATACTTGAATGTCATCCAACTAAAATGTATTGACCTAGAGCATTTAGTAAAATCAGAATTCATTCAGAGGTGTAATTGTCCTCTTACAGACATACAAACTTGACCCTATTTTTTTTCCCAAAAAAGTAAAAAGATTAAAAAAAAAAAAGCTCAACCATTTTACCAAAAAAAAAAAAGACCACAACCTAGATACATGCGGTTCAAAACATTCTAATGTTTAGCATGTGATGTATGAATAGTTTCACTTCATCCAAGGGATATTCTTTAAATTATGTAAATACACTACATTCATACATTAGTGATAGATAATGAAAATTGTTGTTTTCGTTTCAAAATTTAAGAGTTAGTGACGGAAAGTTTTTTAATTTTTGTTATTAAAACTAACAATTAATAATAGATTGATGACAGGCAATGATCATTATCATATATTTTTGTTTAATTTCACATAGTTTATGATGGATATGCATCCATTACTAAGTCATTATTAAAAATTAATCTAGTGACAAATTAGAATGAAAGAGACAAGTGTATCAAACTTTTAATTAGAATGAAAAATGCAAAGTGGTGCTTATTAATTTTCATTTTTCAATTGAATAATGTGTATGTATTAAAATTTGTGCATAACGAATGAATGATTCTTATAATGCAACTGGCTATACAAAGGGTGTTTAAGACTTCAAGCAATTTTGAATAATTCTTGAGTATACACTATGCACCAAAGAAAGGTAGGTTTAAGAAGTCAGCAAAAACTCACCAAAAAGGATGTCTCAAGTGGTGGGATTCATTAATGTATATATACACCCATTTTGTGATCTTCTCTATCGGTCTGCATCTATCCGTGAGTTTCTTCTATTTACATTAATTAGCAACCAAACTTTTATCCATTTGAAAGTTATAAAGATGGCTATGTTAAACTGCCACATTTAATAAATTATTGAATTGTGTTGAATACAATTACAGAAATATCTACAATCCATGCAATGTACGGCTATTACAGCTGAAGAAATGAGAGTCAGCAGACAGAATATAGAGAAATGGATGTCCCACCGTACGCTACCCCTGAGGACTTGAGGGAAAGAATCAGATGGTATGAACATTAGAAATGGCATCAACATGACGGTGTGGATGAGGAAACAATCATCCACAATCTTCCTAAAGATCTTAGAAGGGACATAAAGCGTCACCTTTGCTTGCCTTTTCTTAGGAAAGTGGGTATCATCTTCAACCACCTCTCCACCTATAGGATGAGAAAGATAATTAGCATTTCATGTCTGTGTGGGCTTCATAAGTGTACTTAACATGCATACATGTCTCTTCTTGGTTGACTTGGTCCAGGTTTAGCTAGGAATTTTTTTCTTTGTCTAATCATTTTGACTAAGCTGTATGAACATGTTTATGATATTGCTTCAGGTGCAAATGTTTGAGAAAACAGATGAGCGGCTGTTGGATGCACTTTGTGATAGGGTGAAGCCAGTATTTTACACGGAGAAGAGCGACATTGTTCACGAAGGGGATCCAGTCGATGAATTGCTCTTAATTACGCAAGGAAAACTTGTTGCTATGACAACAATTGGAGGGACTAGTTTCTGCAACTCCTTTGTTATCAAGGCAGGTGACTTCTGTGGAGAGGAGCTTTTCTCATGGGCCTTCGATCCCAACTCATGTTCATCAAATCTTCCCATTTCAAGCAAAACTGTAGAATGTATATCAGAAGCTGAAGCCTTTGCTATCATGGCTAATGACTTGAAGCTTATTGCTTCCCACTTTCGACGGCTTCACAAAAGAAACATCCAGCACACTTTCAGGTAAGGGTTTTGCAGAAATCATATAGAAACATATAGTTTAAGTTGTTGGTGATGGTTGCAACTAAATAGAAACAAATTTTGGAAACAATATTAAATAGAAAAACCTATATAACCAAGACATTTTTTTCCTTGAAAATAAAAAATCAGTTTTTGAAAATACAAATCAAATTGGCCCTTTTCTTCTTTATCTCAGCTTTTAATTGCGTGTCTTGAATTTAAGACCATTGTCTCAAATAATATTCGTTTTAAATCCAAACCTTTTTTACATTGGACCAAGTATACCATAGGGCATCCATGCACATCCATGAAAAACAGTTTCAGTTATGGTAGAGATGTGTTAGGTTCATAACATAGTTCACTACTTATTGTTCAGGTATACTATTCCTTGCAATGGAGGACATGGGCTGCCTGTTACATATATACAAGCAGCATGGCGTCGCCACCGAAGGAGGAAGATTGAGAAATCACTATGCGAAGAATTAGAAGCTTTGGGAAATGAACAAGGGTCAGCACCAAGTCTAGGTGCCGCCACATGTGTCAAGGTTTGCCACCAATGCCCTGCGAAGCTTGCAAAAACATGGTGAGCAAAATCATAGGTTTCCTTTGACATTGCTACCGCAGAAGCCCAATGTGCCTAATTTCACTAATAAAACCTAGGGGTGCATTAGTTTTAAGCTCTATTTGGAACCAGATTCAAAACGTGGTTATAGCAGAAGCAGTTCTCTTAATGCTTCTCCTGGAACCACGTTTTGGGAGGTTCAAAATGTTTCAAACAGGCTCTTAAGCTATTATAAATGCAAGTTTTTTATTATAAATGCTAGTTTTACTTCATAAAAGTATTCAACTTAATTGCAAGTGATTGTGTGTACCTGAAGTGTTCTTAGCAACTGTATGTGCATGTGTTTGTAGCTTGTTGAAGAATTCATGCAACAATTACATATATATGTGTGTGTGTGTGTGTGCGCGCATAATTAGTTAGGCTCTCTGTTTGTGAAAATTTAGTGACGGTTTCCTATTCTTTGCTCAATTAAATTTGAAATTTTGTGAAGACATTCATGGTTTAAAATGCTTGGGGATAATCATGGTCCTATAGAGTGCTAAAAATGGTCTTGATTTCTATTTTTTAATAATTTTTTCTATGAAAACTCTCCTCTCAATGAGTAATAAATTTAATTCCAGGCTATTCAACCTAATAACGTGCGGTTATTCTCTAAAAGTATGTTAAAAATATATGATGAGTGAAATTAATACAAATATCACTAACTTTCTTAGAAGAAAGACAAATCAATAAATATGTATGTTATGTTTGTATATGTATATATATATATATATCTAATAAATTTATAACAACCTACACTATTCTTAATTTGTAAATAATGTGATTTCCTATATGATCAGATTTTGTATAATACATGTAGCCTTGCATTTATTTTCCTTTAAAAGTCATTTTTATGGTAATAAATAGTTTAGAAATCCAAAAAAATTGTAATTTTTTTAAAAATAAGATAAAATATTATGGACTTTTGTTTATATGAAAGTAAACTAAAATTGATTTCCATGCGATACACAGATAATTTCAAATATTGCTTATAAAATCAACACATATAGATGTAAAAATATATAAAAAAAATATGAATATTAAATACATTTTATGAATTATAATGCAGATTTATCATAAAATAACATATAGGAATAACATAAATCAACATATCAATATCCACGACTCACTTTATATATATTCAAGAACCATTTTTACAATAAGTAGATGAAAACTTTTTTATATACCACATTTGATATTGTGTCTATCGAATTGCCATTACAATCAACAATAAAAATTGTATTAATACTAATATTTGAATTAATTATATTATTGAATACATATTCAAATATATGATTAAAAATGTTACCGGAGCATTAATTTGAAGAACTGGGCCTCTTCAAAAATTTCTCGTTATCACTATGGAATAGTGATGAAAATGAAAACGGTGAGGATAAAGGTCTTACAGTAAGTATCCTATCTAGTTTGTGAAAAGGAAGAAAATAAAAATTACAAATAATAATATGATGAAATTTTATCATTGAGTGTGCCTTCAAAACTAAAAATTAATGAACAAAAAATCGGACCGGACCAGTTGGTTTGACCGGTCCCATCGGGAACCTACCCCTGGTTTAGTCCAGTCACAGATGCAGATTAAGGGTTTCCAGAACTAGTGCGAACCGATCAAGAACCGGTCGAATCAGTCAAAAACCAGTACAAAACCGATTTGAACCGGTCTAGGCCTTTTTTTTTTTAAAATTTTTTTAAAATAAAATAATATTATTTTTAGTACTAAGTAGCATTATTTTTTACATAAATTTTTTTCTTTCTATATTATAATATGTTATAAGTATTATTATGATACATAATTATTAATAATGATAAATTCACTTATCAAATAATATGAAAATAGAATATCAATTAATAATTTTGAATTCAAAATATAATTATAGATAAATATTAACTTATTTAGATTTTAATATCAGGTTGTAAAATTTATTAATAATATTTTTAATTTTTTATATATTATTAAATTTACTTTTTATCCTCGTATAAATGTTATTTTTATGATTATGCATAAATATCTTCTATATTTTTTATCTATATTATTTAAAATATATTAATTTATTTACAATTGGTCCGACCTCAATTCAACTTTGATCCGACCACTAAACCTTGAATCGTTGTCTCATCCGATTCAATGGTCGGTCCAATTTTTAATATCTTGCTAAAAACTATCTCTAGAGTAAAGAGACTTACATATTACTGATTTATATATATCTCATTATAGGTTTAAACAATTAAATCATTTTTTTACAAATATATATATATATATATGATTTTTATTTCTATTGTTATCATATCAAATTTAAAAAAAATATGAAAGCATATATAAGAAAATAAATATTATTTAAAATATATGAGCCAAATTTTGTTATAATATGATATAGAAGCTTGAAACATTATGTTTTCAAACTCTATTTTAAAATATAATAATAGATGTCATGGCATTGATTTTTTTTTTTTTTGAGTTTTTTCATGAGAGGAGGGAGAGATAGAACAGGGACGCTACCTTGTGGCATGGCATGGGACCAATCAACTCATAATAAAGCTTCTTCTTCTTTTTTATGGGCAGCTTTACATATATCAGGATCCCCATATATGGATATTTTGTGGCCTTTAGGCTCGTACTTGTGGTGCTCTGTCGTGTGAATGATATGGACCACGGCAATATGATTCTTTTTCATAATCAATAACATATCACCAATATATGAGTATTAATTCAATATATATAACCCAATTTATTATCATCTGCGTTATAAGTTATAAATAATATGACTCATTTATCAAATTCCTTATAATATGTAAGAAAATTTATTTGATTAACTATAAATGTATCACATTTATTAATGTTCCTCTATATATGGTTTGCACACAAAAATACCTCTTCATATTATTCAAATAAATACTTAGGCAACTAACAATGGTTAGGTTAAGTAATAAGGAATTCAACACCTCAAATAAGATCTTAAATTTGAGTCTTGTAGATAAAAAAAATTACGTTAAAAAAGTTACATCTATCCGGTCATAATAATACTCAAATATGACACAGTCAAATAAATAGATAGTTCCATTGATCAATTCTTATATAAAGACCCTTGTAATTAGTAAGTAGTTTATAATATAACTATATGAGAATGTTGTTGATAACAGTTTTTTCTAAAAGCCTAAATTAATATATATAATTAAACGAAAATTATATAAGACAATAAATAAAATTAAAAATCTCTATTTAAAAATGACCAATCTAATCTTTTTAGTTAGGGCTAAAATGTGCTTAGGCTTTAAACTTGTTAGCCTTTGTATAAAGCATAAAGGATTAGCACAAAGTTGTGTCCCATTTCTTTTCTGCGTTGTGTCATTTTTACCTAAATAATCTTGTCTCTTTACTTTTTTTGTAATAATCTTTTCTTTACTTTCTTTTTTCATGCCAATCATATTCAACAGGTTAGCCTAACCCCCTCCATCCCTCCGATGGTGGCAGACAACACAACTTGAGAAACAAAGTGATTCAATACTTTACATGCGTCACACTCACTCCACGTCGTTATGGTGATCATCCAATTCGGTACTTCTTTTTCCTTTAAAAAAGCTTTAAATACATTTTTTTATTATAAAGGAATCCTTTTCTGTATTTTTTTATTGGTTTTAATATTTTACCTCATGTACTAAAGTGATGAAAAGCGATATTATCATAGTCTTTTATATATATATATATATATAATTTTTTACTTTGATTCTAAATATAAGTTTGTTTTAGAATATGAGATAAATTTATTATATATTTAAAAAATGCTCATCATTCAATTCATTTGAGAGAGTAAAATTAAATAAAAATAGTTTTAAAAAATATTATAATTTTTAAAAAATTTATAATGGTTAACTAATTTTAACTTCCATTCTGAATGCTCATGATTCAGTTAATAGATTTAATCTTAAATATAAAACCCTTTTTTAGAATACGAGATAGAATTTATCATATATTTTAAAAAAAGCCCTTTATTCAATTCATTCTAGATAGTAAAATTAAATAAAGGTAGTTTTGAAAAAATATTATAATTTTTAAATAAAATTATGATAGTTAATTGATTTTAACTTCTATTCTTAATACCCATGATTTGGTTAATAAAATCTTATATTAAGATATGCAGAGAGTAGTTCATATCATGTTAAGTAGTTAAATTTACAATCGGCATTTTCTTTATACAGGACTTGTGTACCTTCTAGATAGAGTCTTTTTTTTTTTAAATATGGAGAGACAAATACAATAGTAAAGGAAAAAAGTAAATACTGGATTGAGTCATTTTGCTTTCAAGTAATAAAACAAATGTAAAGAACAAAAAATTGGATGAAAATTGGAAAGTAAATTCTCTTTATTCTAATTTATATGGTATTTTTAACTATTATACATGTATCAAGGGTAATAATTAATAAAATTTTGAACATTTTTTAAATTACCCTTATTTAATATAGTTAACTCATAAATTAAATTTTCTTACATCAATTAAATTTTATTTATTTTCATGGATTAGAAACTAAATATATTACATAATGTGTAAAATATTTTATATTATAAAATATTAATTTGTTCAAAAAGAATTAACAAAGGGAGTACATTTTCCACCTAGAAAATATCCAACACCAATCATTGAAGGCTCGATCTTCCATAATTAAAAGAGAGAGAGAGAGAGAGAGAGAGAGAGAGAGAGAGAGAGAGAGAGAGAATTTGTAGAATATGCCTTTCTCTAAGATGGACCATTTATATTTAGTACATGTTCAGTTTTTTCTTGATTAATTATGAGAGTAAATAGTTTTTTAAAATTGATTATAATAATAAGTGAATGTATCAAAAATTATTTATATTTGCATTTTGAAGGTTTTAAATAATTATTGGGTTGATAATGAGAATAATAAGTAAAATAAGTAATTATGAAAAGAAAAATAATTATCATACACAGAAAAAAATAATTTTTCATATAATCCCTTATTTAAAGTATAATTGATCATTAAAATGTGTGGTGTGTTTGACAAATTTTGGAAATAAACAATTATGGGTCCCTATAATCACTTATTATATTACCTCCGGTCCTATATATATATATATATATATGACATTTTACCTTGGTCCTAAATATAAGATCATTTACAATATACGAGGTGGTATTTATTATGCATTTCCAAAAAAATACCCCTATTTAATGTATTCAAAGAGAAAAAGAGAGAGATTAAATAAGGGTAGTTTTGAAAAAATGTTAAAATTTTCAGAGAAATCGAGGTAGTTAATTAGTTTTAACTCATTTTCTTAATTCGCGTGATTCGGTTAAAATGGTCTTATATATAGGACCAGAGGGAGTACTTCGCCAAAGAATCTTGAAATTGATGAATTAGTTTAGAGTTAATAAATTTTGTACTCAAAGTAGAGTAAGTTTAAAAAATCATGTGTATAAAGAAAGAAAATTAGAAGGGAGTGCAATTTATTCATGAAAATATTACATTTAGAATTCAAAAGGTGTTTATAAAAAAAAAGAATTAAAAAGATAAATATGAGAAAATATTAATTTATTTAAAATTTAATATTAAATTATCAAATTTATTAATAATATTTTTTATTTTTTATATAATATATAACAAATAAACTTAAAAATATATTAATTTTATTACTAACAGTTTAATTATAATTTAATTATAACTATTGAATCAGTTAAATGACTGACTTGAGGACTCTTCTCACACTCTTGCGTGGACGGTGGACTCACTATTTTAGTCTTTCTTGCAACCGCAAGACGCTCTTCAAAGCTCAGCCTCGGGCATCCCTGAATGCTTCTCCTCCTTCTGTTCTCTCTTTGCTAGCAATTCTGAAGCTTCTATTGTCACATTTTCCACTCTTATTGGACTCTGCTTTGTGCTTTCCCTGTGGTTTGCTTCCCGAGAAAGGGAAGGAAAAACGACAAGCGCCTTGGGAAAGAAAGCCCTTTACTCTATTTGAACTATCACAGGACATGTTCCTGGTTAGAATTTCTTGTTTCCTTCTGCTACTATTTGGAAGTTTGTCTTTTTATTTCATCTTGGTTTACCCAAAAAAAAAAAATGTGAGGAACAAAATTTTTCATCTTTCTGTACTTCTTAGAAACCAGACACAATTCCATGTATAACCTTCTACTATGATTTGCTGTTTTCTTCTGTTATCTTCTGAAGTGATCATGCACACATGTTTGGTAATAGGTACATCCATGAACTTCTCTTTGATGTGAAAATGCCCCAGTCAGATCTTTTAGGATGAAAGCTTTCTGCTTGTTCATATTCACCTGTATTTTTCTAGTTCATCCCACTAGATTCATGCTGTTCTTCATCTTTGGGTTCTTCTACATCAGTGAATAATCCCACTTAGTTTCAAGCTTTTCTCCATCCCTCTTTTTCTCTCTATAAATTGGCGTGTCCCATGTGGTGAGTACTTGACTTACTAGATTGACTTCATTGACTTAATAATCTAATAGTGCAAGTTGTTGATGGTTTGTGGCTAGTATTATTTAATGTTACTGTGGCTTTAACTCGGAAACTTTTTAATCATTGAAATTTTTCTTTGTTCAATTTCGTGTTCAACACTTAAGATTTTTCTGACGCGAAACTCCTAATCGAAGTTGGATTTTGCGGGCTTGACCTGAGTCAAGCGGGGAACTCTATAAATTGCTTCTCTGTCTGAAGCTTCAATTTTCTCTTTGGGTGATTTAAGAGGTCTAATCATGGATGCCAAGGGACAAAAAGTTGTGAGGTTAGTTTGTTTAATCATGGTTTTAATCATGATCCCACATATTCCTAAATATTTCTGTTGCATTCTGCTGCCTCTGTATGTTGTTTTAATTGCCTCAGTCGTCTATTTCTAAATGAAACGTGCATAAGGAAAATACCACTTGTGGATCCAAACTTGATAAAAAATAACATCAATGGACCTTAAAAATAAATTTTCTGACCAAAGCTCCCACTTGTGCTTCTCAGAGATATCGTTGGTGTTTCCTGAAGTTCTCGAATGCTTCTTAAAATTGCAAATTCAGAACATCTTTATAACATTGAGAAGAAAAAAATCAATAAATTGTAACTTCAGCACAAGAGTAGTAACTTTGAAAATCAGCAGTTGAAACTTTGGATCTTCAGAGGAATTTTGATTTTTCAGAGATCTTTTAGTGACATTTTTACTAAGTTTGAAACCTCAAGTGGAATTTTCCCTTCAGTTTCTCCCAGTCTCTGCGCTTGACACCAAATAGAGCAATTCACTCCCACAATTGAGGTTGCATTACAAACTACAAACCATGGTATTCCAAGCTGGGTAGTTATTAATGTTTGATTAAAGAACAAGACAACCGGCTGTTGATTTGGAACGAGTCTGAATAGGAGATAGGTGAACTTAAAATCATGCAGAGACATGATTAGGTTGATCTAGTTATCTTTTATAAATTGGTTCTACTGACAGTGTTTCTTTCCTAGGACTATCATTATTTTGGGCTTGTCTTCTTCACCTCTTTTTTACTTTCTTCCGTCTGATTGAGCAACATAACAAGGTAGTTCTTAGCTCTGCCATAAACTTCCTCTACCCCCCTCTGCTAATTGGAGTTGAACATGTCTATTTTGAATTTGCAGTATGCAGCACTCAACAATTTGGTTTAACCTCCCAGACTAGATCTGATGACTTTTGTTAAAACTTGAAACTTGGTTTCACATTGTTGGGAACTAGATGATGCTCCTATATTCTAGATACTTACTGTTTAAGCTACTTACTGTGTTTACATTTCTATCTAGGTTTAAGGAATGGAGTCCAGAATCATCTTTTAGTGTTGAGAACAAAAATTCTACTGATCATGGATATCCTCAAAGAAAAGTTAGACCAAGAGTAGGAGCTGTCTTCAAGAATATCAGAAGAAGATTCCAAAGAAGGTTTGAGAAGATTAAAACCTTGAGAAAACCCATAAATGTGCATCCAGTAAGTGATGCAACACCCAAGACAGTGGCTCCTAAGAGCAGGATTATTGATCCACAGGGGTCTTTCCTTCAGAAATGGAACAAAATATTTGTGATCACATGTGTAATGGCAGTGTCTGTGGACCCTCTGTTCTTTTACATACCAGTTATTGATGACAATAGAAAATGCCTTGATTTGGATAAACCATTGCAGATTACTGCTAGTGTTCTTCGTACATTCTTTGATCTTTTCTACATTCTCCACATAACATTTCAGTTCCAAACGGGTTTTATCGCCCCTTCTTCTCGAGTATTTGGTAGGGGTGAGCTCATTCAGGATCCTCGGGCTATTGCAAAAAGATACCTATCTTCATACTTTATCATTGACATCCTATCAATTATTCCTCTTCCACAGGTATCACCCTCTTACATATTCTCTTGCACTTCCATATATATCATTATTTGTCACTTGACCCATTAATTGGGGTAACTTGTAAACATGTGATTAAAACTCGTACAATGAATTTAGTGGATTTAATGCCCTGAAAAGAATTAGAGTGAAAAAAGAATCCTTAATCTTTGTCAAGGATCACTTTAACTCCAAAGTTATTAAGTGATTACATGAAGGCATGTAAATATTTCTTATTGAAATACTTCTTATTGCAAACTCTAATGCAGTACTTCACATGAAATTTTTTGGACTGTATACAAAGCACAGGCCCACTGACTTTGTGATGAAATTTCACTTAAAAATGAAGAATGAGAGTAGCAAGGACCATACCCCTTACTACTTGATCATGGAAATTTTGATACCATGTAAAAAATGGCTAAAACTCAGAAGTGTAAGCTACTAAGTGGAGGTCTATGACTTTTTTATTTTTTTAAATATCTAACAGTCTCCTTTAAGCTTCAGAAGTAATGCACTACTTATTATTTCCTAGGTTGGGTACCATGGAAGCAAAATAAAGGCATTTATAGTCATGTTTTTCAGTTCATTTGATGTGCTGGACATAATTTGCTATCATTTAATCACTTTTGATATTTTCTTACTCATTCAGGTGGTTGTTTTAGCTATCATTCCAATGAGACATTCAGTTCCATTTGTTGAAAAGGACTGGTTAAAATATATAGTGTTAATCCAGTACGTGCCAAGATTTCTTCGGATCTATCCATTATTCACAGAAGTAACCAGAACATCTGGCATACTGACTGAGACAGCATGGGCTGGTGCTGCTTATAATCTCTTTCTCTATATGCTAGCAAGTCATGTAAGCTGATTTTAATGCTTATGCATAAAACCTGGCCTACAATAGATATCATACTAGATTCCTTAATTGCCAAGTAAATGTGGCATACCAGGTGGTTGGAGCTTTCTGGTACCTGTTTTCGTTAGAATCAGAGCTTCGATGCTGGCACAAACAGTTGAAGAAAAATGGTAGTTTCACTGGATTTAACATGAGCTGCGGGCATAGTAATTCAGAAGATGTCATTTCATTTCTCAATCAGTCTTGCCCCTTCACTGATCCTGATGAAATTAAAGACCCTGAAACCTTCAATTTTGGAATCTTTATCGATGCTCTAAGATCTCAGGTGGTGAACTCAACAACAGATTTTCCTCAGAAGATCTTCTACTGCTTTTGGTGGGGTTTGCGCAATGTAAGGTTGTTCAATAATCTATGTTCTTGACTTCCATGCAAGGTCCTCATTTATAAACACCAAATCTGTATTCTTATCTTCTTAGTTTTGCCTCTTAACTTTTGATGGATACATTGATGTTAGTAACATCTGTATGAAGGAAAGCACACTAAAAGTTGAAATTTTTTGTCCTATGTTCTGCAGTTCTCTGGGACAAAATCTCAAGACAAGTACATATGTTGGGGAGATCATCTTTGCCAGCTTCATTGCAATCTTTGGGTTGGTGTTGTTCTCGTTACTCATTGGAAACATGCAGGTGATAATTTCTTAGGATTAAAAAATCAAATACAGTAGCACCATCCAGCTAATAGACTGACTCGGACCATTTAGTAAAATCAGAGTTCAAAGTTGTCTTCTCACAGACATAATACATTAACATTTGCGATTTAAAACAGGTCAATGTTGCTCATCTGACAGTTAATTTTTATTTTATTTGACAAAAGTTTATCAAATTATGTTCCTCATAACAAGTAAAGTTTAATTCACAAGTCTTTCAAGTGGTGAGGTCTGCTGACACCCCCATTTTGTTAAGCTTCTATTGGCTCATTCACAAGTCTAATGATTCCTTATATTCCATTGGGAACTAAGTTTTCATCATTTTGATAGTTGTAACTGGCTATGTTAAAATTCCTTATGGAATGACTTATTGGGCTGTGTTGAATATAATTACAGAAATATCTACAATCTGTAACTGTTAGAGTTGAAGAAATGAGAATCAAGAGGCGGGATGCAGAGCGATGGATGTCCCACCGTATGCTACCTGAGCACTTGAGGGAAAGAATCAGACGGTATGAGCATTACAAATGGCAAGAAAATAGGGGTGTGGATGAAGAAACATTAATCCACAATCTTCCTAGAGATCTTAGAAGGGACATAAAGCGTCACCTTTGCTTGGATTTACTTAAAAAAGTAGGTATCATCCTTAACCATCTCTCCTTCGAAGAAGATACATATAAGCATTTCATTTATGGGCTTCATAAGTGAGTTTAACATGCTTACATGTCTCTTCTTGATTGATTTAGTCCCGGTTTACCTAAGAATTTTTTCTCTATCTAATTATTTTGACTAATCTATGAACATGTTTATGATTGCTTTAGGTGCCAATGTTTGAGAAAATGGATGAGCAGTTGTTGGATGCACTTTGTGATAGGCTGAAGCCAGTACTTTACACAGAGAAGAGCGCCATTGTTCGTGAAGGAGATCCAGTCGATCAAATGCTCTTCATCATGCGAGGAAACCTTGCCACCATGACAACAAATGGTGGAAGAACTGGTTTCTTCAATTCCTTTGTTATCAAGGCCGGTGACTTTTGTGGAGAGGAGCTTTTAACATGGGCCTTGGACCCCAATTCTTCTTCAAATCTTCCCATTTCAACCAGAACAGTAGAATCCATATCAGAAGTTGAAGCCTTTGCTCTCATGGCTAATGACTTGAAGTTTGTTGCTTCCCAATTTCGACGCCTTCACAACAAACACATCCAGCACACTTTCAGGTGAGGCTTATATCATCTTGTTTCTACCTGCTTATCTCCTTGATGATATGGTATCTCCTTTCTTATGGAATAGTGCTGCACGGAAGGGTACAGTTTGCAGAAATCATATAGAAACATCATGTTTTTTTCATTATCTCAGCCTTAAAGTGTGTCTTGAATTTAAGCCCATTGTCTCAAATGTTAGGTTTAAATCCGAACCTATTTTACATTGAGTTAAGTATACCATAGGCCAACCTGATCCATGAAAAACAGCACCAGTTATGGTAGAGATGTAAAGTCTTTCAGGTAAGGCTTATATCATTATGTACCTGCCTGCTTATCTCCTTGATAATGTGCTATCTCTTTTCTATGGAATAGCGCTGCACAGGACAAGTTTGCAGAATTATATAGAACTATAAAGTTTTCTTCTTTATCTCAGCCTTAAAATTTAAGACCATTGGCTCGAATGTTAGGTTTGAATCCAAACCTATTTTACATAGAGCTAAGCATACCATAGGCAAACCTTGTCCATGAAGGACAGCCCCAGTTATGATAGAGATGTTAATGTTAGTTTCATAATATAGTTCACTGCTTTTTGTCCAGATACTATTCCTTGCAATGGAGGACATGGGCTGCCTGTTTCATACAAGTAGCTTGGCGTCGCCACTGCAAAAGGAAGATTGAGAAATCGTTACGTGAAGCAGAAGACAGGCTACAAGATGCCTTGGCAAATGAGGAAGGGACTTCCGCAAGCCTCGGTGCCACTATATATGCATCGAGGTTCGCGGCCAATGCGTTACGTAGCCTGAGGAAAAATGGAGAACGAAAAAACAGAATGCCTCAGAGATTGCTGCCTCTGCTACCTCAGAAGCCAACTGAGCCTGATTTCACTGCTCAAAAGCTTTAAGGTTGTGTTGGTTTGAAGCTATTAATTATGATGTAAGTTTTACTTAAAAGAGAAAGTAAACCTGCAAATATTTGTGCATATTTAGCTGGCACTCAGCAACTATTTGTGTGTGTATATGTAGCTTGCAAGTGTTGTTGATAATTCCCGCAACAACAACTATATGTGCGTAATTAGGCTTTTCAGAATGTGAAAATGTAATGTCGAACAGAAAAAAGTTGTGTGAAAATGTATTAATTGTTTCGTCCTATATTTTGCTTAAAGGTGATATTATTGCAAAGACTTCTGGTAGTTTTGGCTGCAACAATAATTCTTCTGAGAAAAAGCTTTTAGAAATAGAAGTAGGATCCACCAGTCAATATGGGTCCCATGTGTGTCCTATTTCTATTTCTGTCTCTCTTCTTACTTGAGCAATTCAGCAATTGAGGGAATCTAAATCTGTGACAATGGTCTAGGCCCCTTTAATTGCTAACTGTGGGCAATTTGGAAGGTCAATTTTAAATTTTGAAGACCAAAGATTATATTTGACGTTTTGTACGTAAATTGAAGTTTAGAGGGATTACATACATTTTTACTTAATAATAATGTTCATAAGTTCATTTCCACTGTCAAGTTTGCTATTTAATGTAAAGAAATTAACAATTTATTGACTTATTATGAAAAGTATGGTTACTTTCCAATATTAGATGATAGCAACCCCAATTAAAAATTATCATCTAAGATTAGCTCAATTAGTAAAGATGAGATGAGATGTTGATGTCATAAAAAAAATTGATTAAAAATTAGCTATATTTGTAGAGGATACCTTATTTGATAGAAAGTAGGTAATTTTTTTAATACACATGTAAATTATTAAACTTAAATTTGGTTAGCAGTTGATAATATGTGATATTAACGTCAAAATAGAACACTAAGATATATCGAAAAATTCATAATATAATCTTTGAGCACAATTAAGCAACTTGGCCAACTCAGGTTCCGTTGACTTGGGAAGTTACATGGAACATTTGATTTATTGAGAGTAATTATTTATACTAAGATAAGATTATAGCAATTTGTTGATCCCATTTCCAATTGCTGCTCACAGGTGAACACTTGAATCCCAAGCCACCCTGCATAACCAGTAGAAAAGTTGTTATTATCTTCCAAGTTGCATATATAGAAACATATATATGTGTGTGTGTATATATGGATGTATATAACTTGAAGAAACTGGGTAGCAAACATGTAATTTCAGGACTCGGAAAAAGAAAGCCTTACTTGGTGCAATTAGTCCCTTTACCAATGGGAGGAAGTGAGAAACTTAAGCCACACTGTTTAGGAATCTCAGGGATGCGATTAGGATCATATTGGCTCCCTTGGGAAACTACTTGCTTAATGCAATTGCATGCATCAGTTCGGTCTTGCTTGCTCTTGAGCTTGTCTTTCAAGGTCTTGACGCCATTACAGCACCCCTTAGAGGGCTTAGACTCGGTTCCCATTAAGAAAGGACCACAAGGAGTGATCACCGGAATAACCTCCATGCACGAAACCGACGACTCGTGAACCTCGGCTTCAGAGTTTGACATAAGCACAAGAATGGCCACCACAATAGCTGCTAGGCGAAACATGGAAGAAGCTTCTGCCATTTTCATTGATTGTTGAAGAAATTAACCACAACGTTTTCGAGGGGAATGATTAGCCGCTTGATGATTATAATGTATTGTGAAACGAATATATATATATATAGGGACATTGGTTTGTGTAGAGTCGTGCCTAATTGGTACATTTAGGATTTGTAATATTCAAATCATATGGATGCTCTTTTGTTTGATATGTGATATAAAGGGATCACAACGGCTTCATTTCGGAGTGATGTAATATTTGCTTTTGGTGTTTTGCTGAGAAGTTTAATGGGGTTTACTTCTACGAAACTAGGTTTTCTAATATTATATCACCCTTGAAATCTTGGATAATTTATGCACACTTTCATTGCTTTATAAAAAAGTTGCCCTGACTATCACGATTTGTTAATAATTAGGTGACAATTAACATCAGTGTTTTTTCATACAAACTTAAAATTTTAAAAATATTCACTAACAATTGAGTCAAGTGAAAAAAAGTTGATACTTTTTAAATAATATTGTAGGTAAAATATTTATATGCAAATTATAAAATTATAATTTAGGAATAACAACATTATTATCTCTTGACACTACTAGAAAAATGGCATTTAGTAAGAAAAATAGTGAGGAATAAAGGGCATGTTTGATAGTGTTTCCTATTTTCTGTTTTTAAAAATAGTTTTGTAAAACTGTTTTCAAGAAACTGTTTTGAAAACAAGAAAACAAAAAAATCTGTTTGAATAATTGTTCTCAAAATCATAACTAATGAATAATAGATGAGTTATTCAAAATTTATAACTTTACCATTAATGAGGTGGATGTTTCTCATCTTTCCTTGTGTTTTCCAGAACAAAAACTACAAAACACCTAAAAGGTGTTTTGAGTTTTTTGTACAAAACTATTTTCTGTTTTTCAAAACAGTTTTTAGAAAACAGGTTTATCAAACAAGTTTTCTGAGTTTTCTGTTTCTAAAAACAAAAAAACTGTTTTACAGAACAGCATCAAACAGGGCCAAAGTCTCTCGCTAATTTTATCACTATAAATCGAGTCACTAAATTTAGCGGGAATAAAGTTCCTTCCTAAATTAGGGAGAGATCTAATCCCCCTCACATCACCCACGAGTTTCCACCACTTCATTGTCACATCTCCCACCACCTATGCCACATAACTGCCACATCACCACCACCACACGACGTTAATCATGTTATATCATATAATAATTTCAAATGTGTCTTTACCTAGGGTTTGAACGCATGACCTTTTGAGTCCAGGACCTTTGTATTCACCCTTTTTGCGAGTTGAACTTAAATGTATTTACAATCTTTATATAAAATATTAAATATATATTGTTTATTTATATACTAATACATATGTTTTTATAAATCAATATATTATTAAAAATACAAATATATTTTATTTTTAATTATTAATATTATAAAATTATTTATATATATTTATATTTATATGAATATTTTTTAATATGAAGTTACACAAGTCAATCAAAATTAAGTCTTTTAGTAAATTAAGTTAATATTAATATATTTTGAATTTTCTAATAAATAAATTTTAAATTTCATTTTTTCCAACAAGTTATAAAAATTAATTTAACTATTTTTATTAATTTAAAATAATCATTTGATAATAATAATTTCATAACTTGATTATTTAAAAAAAACAACATTTCTAATTAATTAAATTTTTAATAAAATAATTTTAACCCATTAAAATTAATTTTAGAAAAATTTAGCTAGGGAAATAAAGCTCACTAGATTCCTTGTTATTTGAAATAATTTAGTGAGGGATAAAAAATATCTCACTAATTCCTCACTATTTATATTAATTTAGTAATAAATAAAAATTTTACCCTAATTCCTCACTAATTATGTTTAATTTAATGAGGTATGAGATATTCCTCGCTAAATTTTACATTGGTTACGAAGTTAAAATTCCTCGCTATTTAGATTATTTAGCGAGAAACTCTTTCCCTAAATTTGATTTTTCTAATAGTGTGATGATGTCATTACCTCTTCATAAATTATATCCATATTCCTTCATTGATGACATTTTTATTCATTCATGATGATTTTTTGTCTCTTCATTAATTACATTAATTCTAATCCCATTTACACCTTGAAACTATATACTCCATCCATTTCAAACTATAAAACCTTTTCAACTATATTATACTCGTTAAAATTAGTTAAGTATCTAGATTTTTTTTAAAAATTGCTGAACATT
The DNA here is from genome assembly GCA_026686845.1 of Adenanthera pavonina. Classification (NCBI taxonomy): domain Eukaryota; kingdom Viridiplantae; phylum Streptophyta; class Magnoliopsida; order Fabales; family Fabaceae; genus Adenanthera; species Adenanthera pavonina. Next base: position 34,412,165 of record JAIVEN010000006.1, read on the forward strand.
TTCAAACTCCCGTAATTAATATCAATATTAAAAGAAAGGGATAATATTTATTGAGTGGAGTTATGAAAGGTATTTTTGGAAAAAGCTTATAAATGCTTCATTAATTTTTGCAAAGGGTATTATATAATAAAACATCAAAATCTTTTAGAAAGTGTCTTATAATTTGAAAAGGAGGAAGTAAACATTTTAGAATTCAAAAAAGAAGCCAGAGAAAGTGAGACATACAGCTGTGAGAGAGAAAGGGGAAGAAAGGGAGAGACGGGGAAGAAAGAAGGAGAAAGAAAATAAGAAAGAGAGAAAGAGAGTGGAGGACAGGGGAGAGAGGGGGGACGAGAAACAAATAGAAAAAGAATTGAAGAAAATAGGAGAAATTATATTGAGGTAAAAATAATAATTTTCTAATTAAATATGTTTTCTATCTTAATTTTATAGTTTTATTGTAATTATAGTAAATTTATAATCATGTTGTCCCAAATATTTTGATATTTGCTTACGTGATTCAAGTGTGCCAAATGTCCAAGCCTCAAATTTGTAGAAAGACTCTAGCTTCCAATCATGATAATTGTGAATTCTTAGGATCTCATATGTAAGTGCAGACGTGCAAGTACAAAAAGTAATCAAATAAACTTGTGAGGAATTTAAACTTGTATACGAGGATAGATCCACATCAAGAAAATTGACATTAAAGGTGTCTAGAAATTAAAAGTAAAAAAACAAAAGTACTGGAAAAACATTAGCAAGTCTTGGGAACTATGTTCTTAGGGCAGCATTCTTGAGCACTTAGGGCATGTTTGGTGTTTGGTTGGCTGAAACGTGAGGGTGAGGGAGGAAGAGGTTCAAAGATTCCAAAACTTAGAGTGTTTGGTTGGATATCGCTGGAATAAACAGTGCCCATGATGGGAGACTTCTTTTCAATGCATGAGAGAGCCTGTGTGTGAAGAAAGATATGTTGTCAAGAATGGAAGACTATGATAAGATGATAGAAATACTCATAGGACCGTTTGGTTGCCGGAAACTAAATTGAGGAAAAGGAAAGAAAAGGAGAGCTAGGGAAAGGAAAGATAAGGAAATGAGATATATAATTAAATGTTTGGTATGCTAACGAAATGAGAGATATTTAATGGGAGAAAAATGGTTTAGTTTGTAAAAAGATAGAAAAGAAAGGAAACTATAAATATGAAATTTCCAAAATGTCCTCATCTAAAAATAATCAAATATGATTTTTTTTAAAATTTATTTAAATAGTTATTTTGAATTATTATTAATAAAATATGATAAAATAGGTTATATGAAATTTTGATTATCAACAATAAAAAATAATAATTTTTTTTATTTTAAATGTTCAATATTATTTCTTAATAAAAATAAAATTATTGTTTTAATATATATATATATATATATATTTTTTTTTTTCAATTCGTTTCTTCTCGAGACATCAGAGTGAGACATCAACAGGCGCAGCCTGTTACTTCTTCTTTTTTAATAATAAAATGTATTAAAATAGTTATTTTTAATTATTATTAATAAAATATTATAAAATAAGTTACATCAACCATTTAAAAGTAATACTTGTTTATTTTTAAATATACCCAAAAGCATTTATTAATAAGAAAGAATGGGTAATCAAAATGGTTTTGCTCTCTTCATTTTTTGATCTAAAAAATGTAAATTTTTAAGGTTTAAAAAACTAGATCGAGTATTAAACCGGTTAAAGCACTAGTTCAAGATTTACTTATTTAATCATAGTTTAATCAGAATTAAACCAGTGATAATAAATTTAATAATTTTTTAATTTTATACATTATATAGAAAATTAAAAAATATTATTAATAAGTTTTGTAACCTAATATTAAAATCTAAATAAGTTAATATTTATTTATAAATATATTTTAAATTCAAAATAGTCAATTAATATTTGTTTCATATTATTTGTTAGTAAATTTATCATTATTAATAATTATATATCATAATAATACTTATACAATATTACAATATAAAGAAAAAAATTTATACAAAAATAATACTATTTAGTACTAAAAATAATGTTATTTTATTTTTAAAAATAAAAAAATTAAATTTTTAAAAAAAATTTTACAAAAATTAAAAAATAAACTGTTTTAACCGATTCAGCATCGGTTCAAGATCAGTTTGACTGGTTTTTCACCGGTTCTAAAAAGAGGTGCTCAAAATATATAACTGAACCAGACCTGGCACCGGAAACTAGTCAAATCGGTCAGTTCGGTCCGACTTTTTAAATATTATAAATTTCCTTATCATTATTGTTGACTTTCCCACCACTACCTAAGCTCCAAAACCACTCAAATAAAGAAAAAGGCCAAGAGAGGTCCAACCACCTCAATATTAAGAGAAGGGCCGTTAAATCGAGATGAATATATGGTCTCATTTGATTATAAGAAGGATGATAATGAAATGAAATAGATTGAAATGGAATAATGATCACATGAATTTGTTTAGTATAACCATTGTTGTTAAAACCGGACCGGACCGGCCGGTTCGACTGATCGGACCAGGAACTGGTGCCTGATATGGTCTGGTCCGGTCATAGTACTCAACCGATACTGTTCAGAACCGGTTCAAAACCGGTGAAACCGGCCTTGAACCGGTAGAACCAGTTCCGAACCGATCCTGAACCGGTTTGAACCAGTTCTGCATTATTTCTTTTTTCAAATTTTTTTAAAAAATTATTTTTGATTTTTAAGATAAAATAGCATCATTTTTAGTACAAAATATGTTTTTTTATATATTATGATATTATATAAGTATTATTATGATATATAACTATTAAAAATTATATATTTATTTAATAATTTATTATTTTGAATTCAAAATATGATTATAGATGAATATTAGCTTATTTAAATTAAAATATTGAGTTATGAAACTCATTAATAATTTGTTTGTGTTGAATAATATATTGATAATTAAATATTATTTAGTTTGAGACTTTAATTAAGTTATAAAATTTATTTAAACTTATATTATTTATTTTAAATATATTATTTTAATCACTACAGGTCCGACCCCGTTCGACCTCGATCGAACAATTGAACCTTGAATCAGTAACTTGTCTGGTTCAATGTCCGGTCCGGTTCTGACAACATTGAGTATAACATTAAAAATCTTGAAATCAAATTTAATTTGATCATAAATTAAATGCAAATAAAAATAAAACGACATAAATACCCCCGTAGAATTTGCTTTTTCTATCCCGTCTTCGTTCCTTCCCATCTCTTCCACTTCCCTTCTTGCAACACCACCACCTTTAACACCATCATTGTCGCCACCACCAACACCCTAACCACCATTGTTCTTCCTCCTTTTTCCTTCAACCTCGATCCCCTCTCATTCCAAGATTGCAAATGCAAGCAACAAAAATCACTAATCCAGATATAACAAAACGAAAAGAAAAAGAAAAAGAAAACAGAGACGATGGGTTGCTGGTGACAAGAGACGTGAAATCCAGTATGCCATCTGTCGAGAGAGAAGAGAGAAAGGAGAATGTGGCGGCGACAATGAGAGGCAGAGAGGCACAATGACAGAAGCAATCCACACCTCGAGCTTGATTTTCTTCTCCTGTTCTTCGATCAGCGACAGCGTTCTTCAGGAAACAAAAGTCGTCTCTAGCAAAGAGGCACGGTGGTTGGTGTAAGGAAGATGGGGAGGGTTGCTGGGGTTTTGCTGTCCATGGAAGAGGAGTTGGAAGATGATGTCGGAGAGGGAGGACGGAACTTGTGGAGGATGCCAGGGGACGGCGAAGTCTATGAGTATCTGGGTGCGTGTCGCCGTCGTCTGTGACTTTACTATTGTTGTCTGACAAAGATGGGGAAGAGGAAGGTTGGTTGGAGGAGATGGACGGATGAAGGTTGAAGGAGATGAAGCTCGGAATCAAGATTGACACCAACTTGCGAAGACGTGATGATTACCGTTATGTGTTAATGAGGATTGCATGGGAAAGCCAAAGCTGGCAGCCAAACTGTTCAGGTGAAGGAATCCGAACAAGATTCCATTGCTTCCCCAACGGAGTCTAGCAACCAAACGGGACCATGGTGCTTAGGAGTGTGCAAAAACACTAAAGATTAGATGTGGGAATATGGACCAATCCAGTACCTACTTTCTAGTGGATCGAAATTTTCTTAGCCAAGTCCACCAAGGGACCAGCTATAGCCCACTTTTTTTTTAAAAAAATAATAATAATAAATTAAGACTTTTTTCCAAGTAAAATGAAATTCTTATATCCATAGTCACAATTCACAATTTACAAAATAAAGTTGTCAACATATTAATTTTCACAAATCACAATTCACAATCTAAAATACCATATACATTTCTCCTCAAAATTTACAATCATAATTCACATTTCACAATGAATGAGGAAGGAGAGAGATCAATTGCAAGGGTAGCGATGGAAATATCAGGGCAAAAATAATAGAGAAATGTTCTAGAAAAAAAAAATGTGAGCTAAATGGGCCACCTCTTGTGGGTTGAAAGACTAGCCTATTTAACACATGGGCCAAATGCGTGCAAAATGGACTGTTGAAAAATCTAACCCTCTTTTTTATCAGTTAAACAAGCCAACTCATGCCAACCCGGCGGAAGATATAAACTAAAAGCTAAACTGTTGATAAAAGAATGCGTTTGTGTGATTGTCTTGTACAGAATGTAGGTTGCTAGGTCCCCCTCCTATTGATTGCTTCCTCTATTTATACTTTCAGGTTTCTAGCTAATACCTATCTCCTGAGTCTTCTATGCATTACCGTCAGTTGCCTTCCTTCTGGGAACCACACTCCCTGTAAGCCCACGTTTTGGGAATCATTCAACCATTTCTCCACTATCTGTTGTCAATGATCCCTTTACCGTTTGATTAAGTCAACTACTCCCCGTAGCCTTCCAAATATTAATTTTTTAAATTAAAGAGGCCTAATAATTTACAATAGGCTTCATAAATTTTCTTGCAATTTGCAAAAATTACTTGGGCTTCACCCACTGCAATTTCAGGCCGAAACACATGCATTATTATGTCTTGATGAATTTATAATTTTATTTGGATGACTTATGTCTCTTTTATATCAAAATAATATAGTTATAGTGTTGCTCAACTATGCCTATATCCTATATGATTATGTGTGAAAAAGTCTATTTATGAGCAAGAGGGAGACAAGGTGAAAATAAGAATTTATCCTTAAAGAAAGCAATCGACGCAAGGCAAAAGGAAGTAAAATCTTGGGAGCTGCAGAAATGACTCTCCGGTTATGGATACATACTAGGGATGCCCTAATTGAGAGAAAAAAGTATTAAAACATTTTATTCCAATTCACATAAATAGGTAATAATTGATAGATATTTATTTAAAAATAAACTTATTCTTCATCTGTCAAGTTTCTGCGTGGATTGCACGCTATTTTTTCGCATTAGTTTTATGAGATAGTAACTTGATTTTCTTTTTGTCTCAGTTATTTGTGTCATAATTAAGTTTTTATTTAGAGAAGAACACTTGGGAAAATTATAAAACGAAATTTCATGAAAAAGTTTTTGTCATAACATGATTGAGTTTTATGATATTTCTCTGGTTATGTCATACTTTGCCTCAAGGCGATCGATATTGTCGTGAAGACTTCTAATGGTTTTGGCTGCAACAATCATTCTTCTGAGAAAAGTTTGGAAGTGGTTCAGCAGTCACAATGGTTTTTAGATCCCCTCAATTGTTCAATTGTGGAAGTGGGGGGAGAGATAGAAATAAAAGTAGGATCCACCTATCAATATGGATCCCAAATGAGTCCTATTCAATTTCTATTTCTCTTTTCACTTGAGTAATTAAATAGTTGAGGGAATCAAAATATGTGACAACAGTTTAGATCCCTTCAATTGCTATTTGTGGATAATTTAAAAGGTCACTTTTAAATTTTGAAGACCAAAAAATGATATTTGACTATTTGTACAAAAATTGAAGTTAAGAGAATATATACATTCTTACTTAATGATAATGCTCATAAACTCATTCCTGCTGTCAATTTTACTATTTAACGTAAAGAAATTAACAATTTATTGACTTATGAAAGTTTGGTTATGTTCTAATATTATATGATAGCAAACTCAATTAAAAATTACTGACTCAGATAATAAAGATTGGGTGGAATATTGGTATATAGAGATCTAAAATTCAAATACTTGAAGTAAGATTGATTAAAACTTAGCTAGCATGTATTGAGGGTACCATATTTAATACTCTCAATATAGCTTTTTATTTATCAATTTAGATAATTTTAAAAATCTCACATTATCTTTCACTTTATGTTATTAATAAAGCATTAATTATTTTTTTATTGTTTTATCCTTAATTGAAAATAATAGTAGATGGAGTGCAAGTTATCTTTTAGCATTAAATTTAAGGATATTTTGGTAAAATATCATTAAATTTTATTATAACCTAGATTATTTGATGATTTTATTGATTTATGTGAATAACCTTAAAATGACAAATAAAATGGGACAGAAAAAGTAATCAATAACTAATTTTCTTAATTCAAGTGTTAATTATTAGGTGTAAATTTATTTAGTAGTTGATATATATATATATATAAATATGAAACTCCCTGTTTCATTTTAATGCAATTAATATGTTACTCTCTTCATTTCAAAACAATTGTCACTATAAAATTATACACAGAGATTAAGAATGTTGATAAATAATCTAAAAATTAACAAAGTTTAATTGTATTTTATTATTATACCTTTATTAATTATATAGTACTTCTTAATATTTTTCCTTTACTTCATTGAAAGGCAAATTTGCCTAACCTTAATTTATACTTTCTTGAAAATTATAAAGTAAAAATTATTTTAAAATAAAAAAATCCCAAAGTGACAACTATTTTAAAATGGAAAAATTAATATTTCTTCTAATTTTCCCAATATACTCTTATTAAAATTAGCCAATTCATTAATTTTCCATTGTCAACATATTATCCAATGCAACTTATTAAGGATAAGATGAAAAAAAAATCTAAATTCTCCTTTGGGATTTTAAAATATCACTTATATTAAAATTTTTTTAATTATCTGAAACATCACTTAATATGAAATGGAATGGAGGGGGTATTATAGTCAAAATAAAATACTCAGACATAACGAAAAATTCATATTCATTGTGCACAATTAAGCAACTGACCAACTCAGGTTCCTTTGAGCAACAAGTTACATGGAACATTTCATTTATTGAGAGTAATTATTCATATTAAGATAAGATTATAGCTTGTTTGTGGCTCCATTTCCAACAGCAGCCCCACCCCAGGGGAACACTGGAATCAAAAGCCTCCCTGTCCAGCCCTGTATAACCAAAATAGAAGTTGTAAATTCTCCTTCTATCCTTGAATGTATGAAATAAATACATATTTTATACAAATAAAAAAAAATAAAAGTAGTTAGGAATATTAAATTTGTGACAAATGAAAAGTTTTTCTTAAGAAATACCTTTATTTAATGCCTAAAACTCATATAATGTAATTAATAATTCACTAGTATATTTTCTCTCTCATGTGTATTTAAAAAAGAATAGTATAGGAAAAAAGAATTAAATGTATTAAGCAATCCACATCTCTACTTTATATTTTGGACCAAGTAAATCCCTCCAAAATCCCTCGTATTCAAGATTGAAGGGAGTAGTATTATCTTCCAAGTTTTATATATATATCCCAAAAAAAAAAAGAAATTGATTGAATTCAATTTATAAAAAAGTTATTAGGCAAAGCTATTCATAAAAGTTATTAAGAGATTATATACATTTCTGCTAAATAATAATGCCCATAAACTGAGTCCTGTTGTCAAGTTTGCTATTTAATGTAAAGAAATTAACAATTTATTGACTTATGAAAAGTTTGGTTATGTTCTAATATTATAGCAAACTCGATTAAAAATTACCATTATAAAGATTGGGTAGAATGTTGGTAGGGGTCCAAAATTAGAAAATTGACTAAAACTTAGCTACCCTTATTCAGGATACCTTACTCTCTCTCTCGATTTTTTTTTTTTAATTTTATGAAATACTTCATTCAATCCTTTTTATAAAGGCCTTTTGAGAATTTTTTTTTGCTTTTAATATAAGAGCCTTTAAAATTTGTCTGAATTGTTAATATGTTTTACCCAAAATGCCCTTTGTTTGGAATAATTATTATTGAATAAAAGAATTTATTAAACTTTATTAAATAAAGGTAATTTTAGAAAATAATCAAATTTTTAAACAACATTAATGAGGTTAACTATTTTTAACCATATTTCTTAATATATGTGACTGTGATTAAAATGCTATCATAAAAAGGACTAGAGGGAGGACTCTCTTTGTTTCATTTTGATTGTTGTTTGTGTTTTTTGCATACAAATTAAAAAATGCAATTAATATGTTAACATTTCTTCTAATTTCCTCAATATACTCTTACTGTTAAAATTAACCAACCCATTAATTCTCCATTGTCAACACATTATCTAATGTGAGTTATTAAGGGCGAATGAAGGAAAAACATAATTCTCCATTGAAATTTGAAAACATCACTCTTTTTTTTTTGTGAACAATAAAGCATCTCATAGTAGACGATTAAAAACTAATCATTTCAAAATATAAATATTACTGAAGTGGGTTTTAACTTTCTATAAAAAAACTTTTTCATACACACGACCAGGACAACATAATTAAGAGACTTGATTATTTACTAATTATGCCAGACTTTGTTGGTTAATTTTTTCTTGAAATGTCAGCTTAATATGAAATGAAGAGGGTATTAATGTCAAAAAAGAACATCCAAACATTCCTTAAAAATTCATAATCATTGAGAACACTTGAGCAACTGACCAACTCTGGTTCAAGGAAGTTACATGGAACATTTCATTTATTGAGAGTAATTATTCATATTAACATAAGATTATAGCAAGTTTGTGGCCCCATTTCCATTAGTAGCCACACAGGTGAACACTGGAATTAAAAGCCACCTGGCCCAGCCCTGTATAGCCAAAATAAATGATGTTAATTATCACCCAATCTCAAATTCAAGAAATAAACACCTACTTTATGTAAATAAAAAATTAGTTAAAAACAGTTAAAATCATTAAATTTATCATAAATAAAACATTTTTTTTCTAAAAATATCTTTATTTAATATCTAAAACTTATACTCCCTCCGATCCATATTATAAGATATTTTGTATAATAAGTTTTTGGTCCAAAATATAGGATATTGGATATTTTTCTTCCTCTTTTACCCCTATCTTTAATGTTTTCTCTCTCATCATTTATAGCTTTACAATGATAATAAAATGAGGTATTTAATAAGGGTAAAATAGGAACTATGAATACTTTTTACATTGATTTCAGTTGAAAAATACTCCCTCCGGTCCACATTATAAGGCATTTTATATTAATTGCACGTATATTAAGAAAATTACTTTTTCAACTCAAATTAATGCAAAAAGTACCCATATTTCCTATTTTACCCTTATTAAATACCTCATTCTATTATAATTGAAGAGTTATAAATAAAGAAAGATAAAGCATTAAAGACACGGGTAAAATAGGAAAAAAAAATCTAATACCCTATATTTTGGACCAAAATTTTATCATACAATATGCCTTATAATATGGACCGGAGGGAGTAATTTCCTTAATATGTGTGTAATTGATATAAAATATCTTATAATGTGGATCAGAGGGAGTATCATATATTTCTTACAGTTCAAAGTATAATTCCAATTTTACTAATTACACATAAATGAAGAAAAGTAGTTTTACCCATTAAATTTCTAAAAAATATATTAGTTTTTAATATTACCCCTATTTAATCCATTGCATTTAAAGTTTACACAATTTTCATATCATTTACTACATTTTTCACATTTAATTACAGACAAGGATAAAATAGAAAAACAATTTAATGCCCTAAAAATTACTCCCTCTGATCCCATTTATAAAATGTTGTTTTTCATTGCACGGGTATTAAGGAGACATAATTATCTCTCTATTTATAAAAAATTAGTATAAACTCCCAATTTTATCTCTATTGATTAAAAAATGGAACAATTTACGAGACAAAAAAGTTATTAAATGAAGAGTAAAAAAGAAAATTTAAATAAAAAAATAACATAATACTTTATAAATAGAACCAAGTAAATTTTCAAGATAACATCTTATAAATAATATCCAAGAGAGTACTAAATATGACTTATATTTTGGATAAATAAATTTTTTAAAATAAGACTTATATTTTAAAATGAATAGAGTAATTAACAATTCCCTATTATATGTCTCTTTCAAATGCAATTAATAAGGGGTGCTATAAGAATAAAGAAATTAGGTGCATTAAACAATCCACATCCCTGCTTTATATTTTGGAACAAAATAAGTCCCTCCAAAGTCCCTTATATTCAAGACTGGGTGAGTAGTACTATCTTTGAAGTATGTGTGTATATATATATATATAAAGAAATTAATTGATTGAATTTAATATTTATAAAAAAAGTTATTATTAGGCAAACGTATTCAGAAAAATGAATAAAACTTTTAAATATTCAAATATCAAAATGAATATTTAATCATCTAAAAAGATTTTGAAATGAGATATGAATTGTTGAACGTTTACCCACAACATATTTAACTATTACTCCCTCCGGTCCTATATATAGGATCTTTTATCTTGATCCTAAATATAAAATCATTTACAATATATGAGGTAGTATTTATTATGTATTTCCAAAAAAATGCCCCTATTTAATGTATTCAAAAAGAAAAAGAGAGAGATTAAATAAGGGTAGTTTTGGAAAAAGGTTGAAATTTTCGGAGAAATCGAGGTAGTTAATTAGTTTTAACTCTTTTTCTTAATTCACGTGATTCGGTTAAAATGATTTTATATATAGGACCAGAGGGAGTAGAATCTCGCGAGCAAACATGCAAATTTACCAGTAAAAAGAAAGCCTTACTTGGTGCAATCAGTCCCTTTACCAATGGGAGGAAGTGAGAAACCCAAGCGACACAGTTTAGGAATTTTAGGAATGAGATTAGGATCAAATGCGCTCCCTTGGGAGACTACTTGCTTAATGCAATTACATACATCAACCCGGTCTTGTTTGGTTTTGAACTTGTCGTTAATGGTCTTGGGGCCATTACAGCACCCCTTAGAGGGCTTAGTCTCAGTTCCGCTTAAGTAAGGACCACACGGAGCGATCACCGGAATCACTTGAGAGCACGAAACAGCCAACTTGTGAACCTCAGCTTCAGTAGTGCTTGATATCAGCAGAAGAATGGCCACCACAATAGCTGCTAGGCCAAACATGGAAGAAGCTCCTGCCATTTTCATTGATTATTGTTGAAGAAATTTATAACCACAACGTTTTTGAGCGAATAATGAGCTGCTTTTGACGGTTTACGCATTGTGAAAAGAATATATATATATATATAAATAGGGAGATTGGTGAGTGTAGAGTTGTGTTTGGTATAGGATTTGTAAGATTCACATGCATGCACAGTTCGTGCCTCACTAGATTCACATGCATTCACAGCGGCTTCACTTCGGAGTGATATATATGTAATATTTGCTTTTCGTGTTTTGATGAAAAGTTTAATGGCGGTTACTTCTAGGAATCTGAGTTTTCTAATATTATTTCCCTATCTTGAATAATTTATGCACGCTTTCATTGCTTTCTAAAAAGTTACCTTGAAAAAGAAAAATGGATTATAACATTATTTATCACCTTTTGCTGTGTAGGAGACATATCAACATGAGCTATTTATACAAACTTTAGATTTTTAAAATATTCACTAATATTGATTAGGTTGGATAAAATGAACCCGATACTTTTTAAATAAGATTATAATAAGTAAAATATTTACATACTTACAAACTTATCAGTTACGACAACATTCTTATCCCTCAATGATGTTATTATCTCTTCATTAATTAAATTCTAATTCTTTCATTAACGATCCTTATTTTTCTTTATTAATTACATACTCCCTCTGATCCTATATATAAGACCATATTAACCGAATCACGCGAATTAAGAAAAAGAGTTAAAACTAATTAACTACCTCGATTTCTTCTAAAATTTCAACCTTTTTCCAAAACTACCCTTATTTAATCTCTCTCTTTTTCTCTTTGAATACATTAAATAGGGGCATTTTTTTAGAAATGCATAATAAATACTACCTCGTATATTGTAAATGATCTTATATTTAGGATCAAGATAAAAGATCATATATATAGGACCGGATGGAGTATTATTTTCCTTTCATTAATGACATTCTCATCTCCTTATGACGTTCTCATGATCTCGTCATTAATTACGTTCTAATCTCCTCATAGTTACATGATTATCCCATTTACACTTGAATTACATAAAAGTTTTAGGTTCTTTGTTTTGGAACCCAAAATTCAGAGAGAGAAAGAAAGAGACGAGAGTGGCAAGGAGAAATAAAAGAAGAGAGAGCATGAGAGAAGGAAACCCGGGGGAGAGGCAGCAAATAGAGATAGGAGAAGAAGAAAAAATTAGGAAGAAATTATATTGAGGTAAAAATAATAATTTTTCTAGTATATAAAATGTCTTTTTGTATATTAATTTTATAATCATGTTGCTGCAAATATTTTGGTATTTGCTCACATGATTCAGGAATGTCAAAGGTCTTAGCTTCAAATTTATGAAAAGACTAAACATGTTTTGCATTTTTGCACTTGCATCTAGGAAAATTATAGTAAAAGACTCAAAGAACTTGTCAGGAACTAAAACTTATACATATGGAAAGATCATTGGTACATTAAGGAAACTAACGCTAAACATGTTGAGAAAATAAAAACAAATAACAAAAGTACTGGAAACAAAAAGGGAAAATCACTAAAAAAATCCCAAAATATAAAAATATTTATTAAGAATTCCTATGAAAAATATTACATTGCTTCCCCCAGAAGCACACTAGGTTAGACTTGACATCAATGGTTCTATCAAAGCCAATGGCGCTACTGCTTACGGTGGTCTTGCTTATGGTGGTCTCATACATGATTATTAAGGAAATTGGATTAAGAGCTTTACAAAATATCTTGGTTATTACTCTAGTACCATGGCGGAACTCTTAGGTATCCTCAAAGGTCTTAACAATTGTTGGAATAACAATCACTCCAAAGTTAATATCTATACTGATTCTCTTGAAGCACTATCGCTCATTTAGCATGAATTCGCCTATAATTACCCTTTTTTGGGAACCACCAAGAACATTAGGAATTTTGCCATGAGAGATTAGATGATTACTTTCGACCATGTATTTAGAGAAAAAAATAGATGTGTTGATTGGCTTGCTTAATAGGCTTCCAATGATAGTTTTGATACTTTTATTTTTTATATTCCTCCTTTAAAGTGTAGAAACCTTTTGACTTTTGACATGACCTAATCTTGTTGTATCTGCACGATTAATTTGTGGTCTTGTATTAAAAAAAATATATTACACCTAAGTCTCATGTCTTGAGTATAAAAAATTTTATTGTTGAATATAAAATTGTGAAATATGAGTATAAAATATTATAATATAATTTTATACTCAATACTAAAATTTTTTATACTCATTTTTCATAATTTTATACTTATTTTTTAGGATTTTACACTAATTTTTATCATGGGACTTGAATATAATATTTTTTAGAGTTGGAATTTCTTAGTAAATATTTTCCTGTTTTGAAAATTTTTAGTAATTTTCCCAAACATAAACAAGGCTTGGGAACTGGCTGCTTAGGAATGCAACCTCGAAAGAAGGTGAGAATATGGGCCGAGCTTGCCCAAACAAATCAACCCACCATCGGTTAGAATAGAGCTAGGACTGTAGGACAAGAATAATACAAGATGAGATAGGCTAACTCACTTATCCTGCGAGTTGAAAATTTCACAATCCAATCCACCAGGTGTGGGCTGGTGGCCTAATGGGCCAGCCCACTTGTCCTTTTTTTTCTTACTAATCATTTTTAACCGTGATAGTACTTTAGGCATTGAATGAAAATGATTGATATAACCATTTTCGCAATTTTTGAATTTCTATTTCATCCAAAACAAAACAACTTCAATTACAACGCAAACCCAAATACAATAATGAGAAGTTTCACCCAAAAGTAAATATGTGTTATAAAGGAAAGCTATATTGCCATACAAACATCAATTTTTTAATTTTCATAATCTAATTATTTATAACCCAAATACAGTGCTTCTTAAAGTGTTCAAAACTATCATAACTAGCGGACTTGCAAAATGAGGGAATGGAAATTGGGTTATAGGAACTTACTGCTTGGTTAAATGCATTTTTTATTTTAATATTCTCAAAATAATTTTGTAAAATTATTTTCTAGAATAAGTTTTAGGAATAAGAAAATAAAAAAAATCTATTTAAATAATTGTTATCAAAATCATAATTATTAAGTGTTAAATTAATTATTTAAAAATTATAACTTTTTCATTAATGAGGTGATGATTTTTTTATTTTTCTAGTATTTTTTAAAACAAAAAATGCATAACACTTTAAAGATTTTCTGAGTATTCTATTCTTTTATTTTTATGTTTTTCAAAACATTTTATAAAAATAGACTTATGAAATAAGTTTTTTTATTTTTTTATTTTTAAAAATAAAAAACTATTATAAAAATATGAATCAAATATACCCTTAATCTCCTAGGGTTAAGGTCCTTAAAACATTAAGAAAAAGTAACAAATAAAAACAAAGTGCACTCACCAGCAGGCTAACTAAATGAGGCAGGTTAACGTTGGCCCACATCTGTATAAGCTCCCAATTTTGTAGCCTCGCCCCGCACTTTTTAATTTGCAAGCTAAACAGTATGGCCCGACAAATGCAGCCCGTATTCCCAACTCTGGGTCTGAATATATATGGGCAAGTGAGGACAATCTACTTTCTGGTGGCCCAAAATTTTCTTTGCACATGCCCTGACAAGGACAGTGATTGCCTCTCTAGGATTAATTCTTAGAAATACAAAAAGTCAAATTGTCCACAAAGTAAAGGCACGAACTTAAAGAAATAAAGGATAAAAACTCTAAAATCTAATAAAATCTCATAGTTTCTAAAAACTCTAAAAAGCAACGTCACAAAAGAGAGATTATTTGTCTTCTAAGAAAAATACAAAAAATTAGTAAATCTCACTAAATGAAAGAAATATGAATATTATTGATGATTTGATTAGAATGGCATTACATGATATTCTTAAATTAAAAAAAAAATCTAAATCATAATGAAACTCCTAAGACTATTAAATAGAGATAAACTTTATCTAATTGAATTATAATTGAATTAAATTCAATCTAAACATAATAATTGGTCTCTTATAATACAAATAGAAAACCATAAAAGAATTATCCTAATCTTAATTTAACATTAAAAATAAAATAAAAATATGAAAAATAATTAATCCTAAGCTAAGAGATAAAAAGCTACTTGTATATGACTTTTAATGAAGTCATGTGCTACTGGGATTTGGGAATTAGGTCTCACTCAAACTTGGGCCTAAATTAGTATTATGACTCTCCTTTGAGTTAAATAATCTCTTCTAATCTTTGGCAATTTGAGACTTCGGAATTTGAGCTTCTCCCTTATTTGAATTTCAAAAGCATCATTGTCTTCTTATGGCTCCCTAAGGACATCATATGGCCCAATTCAGTGTGCATTTGAACCCAAATAAACATAACTAAGGCTTAAGTAAATTGAAATTCCTATATCCCCAATCACAATTCATAAAAATAAACTGTCAAAGTATTAATTTTTCACAAATCACAATTTAGAACACAATCATAATTAACAATTCATTTTACAATCTAAAACATAAACTCTAATTCTCCACAAAATTCACAATCATAATTCACATATATTTTACAAAAAAAAAAAGAGAAAGGAGAGAGCCAATTACGCTAATGACAGTAATAATGTTAAGGTAAGGGAGAAATGTTTTAGAAAAGAAGTAAGAGAAAGTGAGCCCAACAAGCCAGCCCATGGTACACCTATTTAACACACAAGAAGCCGAATAAGCATGTTTTCTCCCATTTCTTCCATATAGTCACCTTTTTTGTCTAATCCACTTTTCCATAGTCCTCAAAATCTTTATATACCAATGATCTTTCTGAGGTGGTATTTGCTCATTCATTTCCATTTTAGCTTTACCCACAAGAAGAGAGCTTCAGACTTGGATCGAACAGGGAACGTAGAAGAAGAGCAGAATTTAAAAAAAAGAAAAAAGAAAAAAGAAAAGAAACAGAACGATGCAACTCCACTGGAGAATATCCAGATCAATGTGCATCACTCTCATGGCATTGGCATTTTACCTACTTGTCTGCCTTCCAAACTGGAGATCAACAGTAACACTTGTTGATGGTGGTATTGGCCTATCTATTTCCATTTCATCCTCTCTTATTTGTATATGATTTTTTTTATATTTTGAAAATACATAGTGGATGATTCGATGGATAAAATTGAATCAAATAAAACGTAAAATAAAATAAATAATTAAATTATATATATTGAATATTAAAAGATATGATAACTGATCCAAATTCTACATTGGCCCAAAAAAAAAATCATACGTCCCCACTAAATCAAACGAACTATGGATTGGATCAAAAAGATTAGAGACACCGAAAAATCACAGAAAATATATCAGAAATTTAATACCCATAAAGAAGAAATGCATGCAAAATGTTTGAAAAACTAGTGGAGAGAAGTTTAAATGAGTATTTCTAATTAGTGACATCAGTCAACAAATTTATTTTTAACTTATAGGTTCTAAGTAACTTCGAATCAAAGTTCGCAGTGAAAAAATTTCAACCATAAGTTAAAACGAATGAAGTTAAATTCTATTGACTTAAAATTTACAATCATGAATCGGAATTCTTTTGTATTTGCTACAGGTTCATATGTATATAACTATGATTTGGTTGATCAAAAAACAAGTTTGAGAAATTTGTAAGCATAAATTTGAAAGGAATTATAAATCATCACTATTTTATTTCAAACTTTGCTTCTTGTTCTAATAGTTTTCATTCAAGTGGTGGTAATGTTCCTATATTTTTTAATAGATAAAACTATAATCTCTTCTTTGATGAATTGAAGAAGAAATTACATTGTGAATCAAACAACTTCATTAATAATCTTTTAACTAAAGAGGTTTTTCATAAGATTAAACATAATTAACTATAAATTGCACAAAATTTGAGAGACATTACACTATTTATGACTTATAAATAGTACTCCTTCCGGCCCTTAATACAGGACATTTTCTAAGAGCAATGTTTGGTCTAAAATATATGGCAATTTGTAAGGTTATCTGGTACAATAATTATTCTTCTCCATTTATACCTCTAATGTATAATTAATAAGTGAAAGATAAATATTGAAGAAGTTATGAGACATAATGTAATTAATAATAATAAATGGTGAAAAATATTAACATTTTTAGACAAATCTAATGATCCAATATATTAGTGATTAAAAATGACTTGTTATAAATTTTATTATACTTCAATTTCAATTCGGATTAAGTATTTAGAATAAAACCACACCTAGAGGGAAATTTTCAAACCACAAGGCACTAAACTGCAAATAGGCCAAATTAAATTATAGCTTAAATTTTCAAATGGCATCAATGGATGTTATGTCAACTCAAACACTTCTATAGACAATATCACATCATTACATCTTTCTATGAAGAACTGACTACGGAAGCAATCGATAAAAAGAAGATCAACTAAAGATATAAGACTCCAGACCGTTCCTAAAGTTCCTAATCTGTTTTCTACTACTGATACAAACTTAAATGAAAACCTTTCATTAATAGCTTTAGCTTACAAGGGAAATATCACACAAGAATTATTACACACTCATGACTTTGGACTTCAATTTTGCATATAACATAACCTTTTAACATTTTTTACTTTTAAATTTTTATTTTTATTTTTATTTATTTAAATTTTCTATAGTTTAGAAAATATTATAAAATATTTTTTCGTATATTTTTATTCTCTCTCTTCATATCCTTATTATTAATTTTATTTGATTCTATTAAATTATATCAAATGTGCAACAGAAAAATACTTTGCATCTTCAATTTATGACATTTTTTTCTTTTATCATTCCTTCTCAAATAACATAAATATATTTTTCATATTTAAATTTTAAATCTTTTAACTCTATTTTTCTACTTATTTTTTTACTCAAATTTCATATATTTTGTACCGTTATCTTTTTATGAACTTAATGTGATATATATTCTATATGATTATTTTTTTTTTATTTTTATATATCCCGGGCAATGCCCAGGATAAGACATTCTAGTTTTAATAATTCTTCATGATTGAATATGTTCCATTTGAATATCATTATTGTGTTAGTGTTAGTTTATTTATTGTTGGTGGCCAAAAAGAATATTTTATTTATTGTTACTATACTTTGTCAATTACAATAGATGATATCAAAGTTAATAACAGCATAATAGAATTATTTGACTGTAAGTTTAACCAACAGTATGTTACATATAGCCAAAATGAATAAATGTTGTTTCATTTTTCAATGTAAATAATGAAATATGTCAAACATAACCAATATTAAAAAAATGTCTTTAACATAACCATTTTTAGGGCCGTTTGGTGTGCTGAAAAAATTGTAAAGGGAATAAGAATTAAAAAAAAGAATTGCTTTAATTTAATTAAAATTGTCACACCCGAAAATGCGACATGGATGGCGCTGAAAATGAAAGAAAAGAGGAGAAATCAGCCCACACGGCGGGGGCCGATTTCGGAGGAGTCACCACCAAAATTTTAAGGGAAATTTTGGAAAACCGGAATAAAAACAAAAAAGGATAAAGATAAGGATGGTCTGCGAATCTGAGTTAGATTCGGGAGTATGATTGTGAGTGGGGAATGTGTTAGGCACCCCCACAACACCCATTCCTAAGAACGGTTACCTTAAACTGATCATGCAATTTTTATGGCTTTTAAAAATTATTTTGATTGCCCTTTTACCATTCACATGTAAAAGTAAATATAAAAATAAGAAAAATGTAAAAACGAAAATAAAGGATAAAATGAAAATATGAGGAATTGGAAAAAATAAAATAAGAGGAAAATATTATTTATTTGTAAAAGTGGACTTGACCTAAAATTAGAGTCTGGGGTTTACGTATCCTGCAATAGGGATCAAAGTCGACGTAGTTCGGGTTAGAAATGCGTGTCATTGGGTTGATATTTTTTATTATATATATTCTTCAAAAAAAGAGGTTTATAGAAAATAATTTGTCTTTCTATAAAAAAACAATTTTTAAAATTGGTTGGTGCGTTTTAATTTGTAAAAAACAGATTAATCTCCATTATTTGTTCTTTTCATTTATTATCATTATTTTTTTGTTTAATCAATTCCTAAAAAAGAATGTATATTTTTTCTCAATTTAGAAAATATGATTAAAATTATATGTGATTTGAACATTTTATTTTGATTTGAAAAGGAAATATTTGATAAGAATCTTATTAAAATAAAACCAATTGGCTTATGTGGCGACTTTATCACTCACAATATACCCATCGATACCTAAATGTCCACGGTGGTACCACTCGAGACAAAAGGTATAAAAAGAGTTCGAAAGAAAACACATATGGTGACTTGATCACTCATAATTTACTGATTAACACTTATATGCTCACAATGATGCCACTCGAGGTAAAAGGAAAAAAAAAAAAGACTTAAAGGATAAAATTGAAAAAAATGAAATCATTTTTATATTAAGTTATAAAAATAAATACGATTATGGTTGTTTTATAAAAAGAAAAGCGGTAAAAGGAATATAAAAATATGACTTTTATGTATATATTCATATATTATTTATTTTTATTTGTTTATTTGTTTTATTTATTTATTTTTTTAGAAAAAGAATCAATCAGCATCTGTGGTGACTTTATCACTCGCAGCTCGCTAATTAACACCAAAATGTCCATGGTGTTAGCACTCGGAGCACAAAGGCATAAAGAGGACTTATAGGATAAAATTGGAAAAGATAAATAATTTAATTTCTTATTTTACAAAAGTCATTTTTATTTCCTCATTTTATTATAAAAATAGGAATAAATACTTCGATAACACATTTTCATTTTAGACACACCAAAAATAAAATAAAATAAAATAAAAAGAATTAAAAGAAAAATGGTTATTATATATATATATATATTTTAACCAAATAGAATATATAAACAACTTCTTTGATAAAATAAGATCTTATTTATTTATTATTTTTTACCTTCATTAATCAACTTTAAAGCAAAACCAACCCTTAATTGTGATGATTTTATCACTCCCAATTTACAGATTGATAGTCAAATGCTCACGGTATCACTACTCGAAATATAAAGACAAAAAAAAGAAATTTAAAATAGAAAGCTTTCATTTTATCATTTACTCATTTATTTATTTATTATTTATTATTATCATTATTATTATTATTATTTTAAGGAAAAATGAAAGTGGCCATTTGAAAAAGAAAAAGAAAGAAAAAAAAATTTAAGATGTCGTCAATATAAGTACCATGGTAACTCCTTACTTATAGTACTTTTGACAGACACTCTAACTATTCGTTCACGGAGACTTAATCTCTCGTGAAAAGCTCTAAGGTGAAAAGAAAACAAAATGATAATAAAATAGCGAAATTGACCATGCATTAATAAAAAAAAATCCAAAGGAAAGATTAGTAATTTAACAACATTAGTCACTAATTAAAAAATCCCGTAGGGTGGGCTCAAAAATAAATATTCATGTAGGCGATTACTTTAATGGACAACTCTACTAACAGCCAGGACCCAATCCCATACATTAAGCTAAAATTTCTCTCCTGCCACTGAACATAAGGACCCTTTTTTAAAACCCCACGAAATTGTGTAACTCACTTGCTGGGCAGATAGTGCAAGCCTTCGTTTTAGCCATCCATGATTTGAAGCCATGGAACAAAAAAAAACATGCGTTGGAGACGCTGGAACAAGCTATGCTCGCCCTTACTTTCTTTCTTTCACTTGAGACCCATATATGACAAACATAAATTTCTCTCCTAGACTAGGAACAACGGAATGGAATCAGGACATAATAATCCCCAATGAGACTTATACTGGCAGACAATAACCAACCTTTCTAAGCTTGAAGTTACCATTGTATACAATAAGCCACAAAACAAGTACGTCATGCAAGTCAAACTCCATTCTTATGACAACAAGAAGCTAAATGACCATTCCTCTAACATTCTTAAAGACTGAAACCATACGGAACTAAAGAGAGAATGTAACTAGCAACCAGCCATGCATCAAGATGTGTATGGTAGACCAATTAGCATTGCATAGCCATAACCCATCAAGACAAGGAAATGGGAAATCACAGTAACGTGAACGCTATGATGGAGGTTCAAGGAATCTGCAAATCCAATGTGACACCTAATTCAACCTTTCACAAATGCTAAACTAACGACAGAACATTCATCATGGGACTCAAACAAGGTCGAAGTTGCCTAAGTATATATTCCAACACCCACTCACTAAATATTGACACTCAAACATTTAAGTTGTTATTCTGCACAACCCCAAAGCCTTTTAAATAGATTAAATTTGTACCTAGATCGTGGGTAAACTTTTTTTTTTCTCTTTTTTTTTTCAATCCTTCAATGCAGGGATACAAATATCCTAAAATATTACGACCAACCTAAGCCAATGTCCCAAAACGCCGTCCCTACCATACATAAGGTCTATGAACCTGTTACCATATTACATTAGCAGAGAGATATAATCAGGCGTGTTGAATGACTATGAAGCTATACCAGTAAACCAATCAAACCAACATGTTCGTCCCATCTCAAGTGTCGTAATCAAATACAATTCACCAACAACAATGGACCAGCGAAAGAAGAGTTATGATTCGATAAACAAGGATGGCTAATAGAGAAACCGAAATGAATTTATCCCAAACAGAAACAGATGAAGGAGGATGAAATTAAGATATAACTAGCCGCATTGAATAACTGAATTGTTACTAACCCAAATGACACTAGCACTTGATTCGCGTCTCGGATCCCCTGCCCCTCTTTCAGTTCTTGAGCTCGTGTCTCTCGACCCCTGGGACTTAGATCTCTAGGGCTTTCAACCCCAAATCTCCTAAGGGCTTTTTCTGCAATCCTCCTATCTTCTCGTGCTCACCAATCTGTCCCTTCCGTGATTTCACTGAGCCTCCTCCCCCCGAAATTCCTCTGATCTCTTCTTATAGCAATTCCGTGAGTGAAAAAGAAGAGGGATCTTGAGCACGTGGTAGCCCATTTCGGCCCTGTTCCCGTGCGCCGCCTGTCCTGCTTCTCTGTATTTTCTGACCTTCTCCTTACCCTGCTTCTTTCGCGCGTGTGCCTCTGGCCAACTTTCGTTGTCATGCACGGCTCCCTCTGGCTTTTTCATCTTCTTCATCGGTCAACGCCTTTGCTTCTTCGGGTCTCCTCTCTCTGGTTCTTGTTCCCTCTGCTTTACTTGTGCTCAAATTGCTTCTGATCTTCGGTCAGCCTTTGCTCAGATCTCGCGGCTCCCTTCTTTCTTTTTCTCTGGCGAGCTCCTTTTTCTCTGCTCTGCCTCCCGCGACCATCCCTCGGTTTCTTGCTCCCTCGGTTCCTTTCGTCCTAGCCTCCATAGCTCCCTCTGTGTCTTGTTCCCTTGGTTGCCTGCTCCCTCTGTCTTGCTCCCTCGGTTCTCTGCTCTCTCTGCGGCCAGCCCTCGTGTCTCTGCTCCCGCGGATAATCCGTCCAACGTACTCCCTCTGCCTCTGTTCTTTTAGGGCTACGCCCTTAATCCTCGTCCACGAGCCCTCACTGAGGGCTCGTGGCATATTTTGGGCTGAAATGTTTTAGCCCAAATATATATATATGTTTTTCTTTTTTTTCTATCTCTTCTTTCTTTCTTTCTTTGTTTTTTTTTTGGCATTTTCTATTATTTATTTATTATTATTTTTTACTATTATTTTTATTATTATATTTATATATATTTTTAAAATTACTCAGACAAAATATGGTGTTCACAAAAATCCTCTCTCACTCTTAATTAAAACCTCCCTTATCAATCTTCCCATCCGATACTCCCTCCACCTCCTCCGTTTGGAAGCAATTATTATTTTTGATTTTTTTTTGTTTTGAAACAACTTTTACTTTATAAGTTTTAAGATAGGATTAATTATTATTGAACAAATTTGTTTTTCAATAATAATGAAGAAAGTGAAAAGTATTACATTACTATATAGTTACTCCTAATCCTTTTTATAAAATATTGTTTTAATTTTTTTTTTATACTTAATATAAGATCTTTTTGAAATTGTTTTAATTATTAAATATTTTTTATCCAAAATACTCTTTACTTGGAATTATCAATTGATATTAATATAGATAATTACACCAATAGTTAGTAATATATTAAATGTTATTTTTTTAAATAGAAGAAAGAGTATTATTAATTAACTTAATTGAGTGGGATAATTTTGAAAAATAATTGAAACTTTATACAAATTTAATAAAGTTAACTACCTTTAACTAAATTTCTTAATATGTATGAAGTTGGTTGAAAATATCTTATAAAAAAGATAAAATAAACTAGAGAGAAAAATTAATAAGGATATAATAATAAAATATAATTAAATTTTATTAATTTTTAATAAAATATAATTAAATTTTATTAATTTTTAATAAATATAATTAAATTTTATTAATAATAATAAATTTATTTAATAAATATTATGAAAATAGAATATTAATTAATTATTTTAAATTTAAAATATAATTATTAATAAATATTAAATAATTTAGATTTTAATAATAAATTTTAAGAACTTATTAATAATATTTTAAATTTTTTATATAATATATAAAATTAGAAGTTAAACCATTAAATCTTTCAAGCGTTATTTTGATTGGTTCAAGATTTTTATGTTATTTACTGGCTTTCTGGCAATCCGTTCATAATTTCAATTGTTTCGAAACTCCCTCAGATGGGTTTTTGGCGAGGAACATCTTGCGGCCTCACGGCCGTCGAATGCGCCGCCTTGCGGTTCGCTGCCGCTGCAATCGCCCTTAACTCGTGCACCTACACACTGTCGGCACCGGCCATCGGGCGGTCCTCTTCGACCGTTTCCGGGGAATTCTCGATGAAGCCGTCGGGGAGGGAATCCATTTCCGCATCCCTTGGGTCAAAAAGCCTTACATTTTTTACATTCGCACTCACGTTTACACCGTTTATTCCGTCTCTGGAACCAAGGACTCGCATACGGTCGACATTACTCTGTCGTCCCGACACCTCTCGCCTCCCCATGATTGTCCGGAATCTTGATCTCAACTACGACTAGAAGGTTCTTCCTTCAATTGGCAGTGAAGTCCTAAATGAGGTGGTTGCGCAATTCAATGCTGATCAACTCGTGGCTGAGCACCCCCAAGTTTGCACTCCGATTCGTGAGAGCTTGATCCGGCGAGCTAAGGATTTCAACGTAGTTATTGATGATGTATGATTAGAGAACTTTAATCTAAAGTCCGTTTAGATTGGTATTAGTGAAGAATGCAATTTGCACATGAATCGTGTTGCGTTTATTTACTAATATTTATACAGGTTGCTATTCCCCGTTGGTCATATAATGGTCAAATTACAAGAGCCGTGGAGCAGAAGCTGCTGGCGCAACAAGAGGCAGAGATTTCCAAGTTCATGGTGATGAAGGAGGAGCAGGGAAGGAGGGAAGCCATTATTAGAGCCAAGGCAGAGAGTGAAGTTCGGATGATTGAGGCATCCAGGGATGTGGCGTCTAATTTGGCCAAGTCCCCCAATGTAGCTCCCCTTCCCAGTGGGAAGAACTAACCCATGGCTCTTAACTTTCATGTTGATGCTGGTAATCTTACTAGTTTATTGTCTTTGTTATATCATTTAACTTGTGGCTTAAATTTGTTTTCTCGGTTCTTTTAGTTGTGTTTCATCTTGATTTTTGATTTCTTGGTTATAACGTGCATGAAGTGGCATTAATGTACTCTAGGATATGTTTAGTTTTGACCTCTGACCTTACTAGATGAGCAAATTGTGATTTATGATAATGTAGTGAATTTCTGTTGTCCCATCTATAACTTCTATTGAAATTCATCTTTCAAAAGCAACACTAGAGGACTCTAAAATATGAATGTTTGTCCTTTCAAGAATCATTTTACACTTTGCACATTCAAAAGTAAAGACATGAGTAAAAGATAGAAGTAATCTGGAAAATGATGGAAATGCATGGATTATTTGTTAATACTACCATTACCTTTTATTTAAGGAAGATGCAGGAGAGCAGTAGCTGCACAATCTTGAATTCTTCTGTAGTAGATAGGCTTGGATTATCAGCATGCTTATTATTTTAGTGAAATTGTATTTTCTTGTTAGCTTAAAACCATTGAGTTGCTAGCTGTCTTGTTTATGTTTGAACGTTGATGCATGTTGCATTATATTTCTTTGTTGAACATAAAAATGGAGGAGTTATATCTTACATTCCTGGTAGCGAGAAAGTGAATCTCAACTTTTGTTATTAGAATTAATGTTCATTAATGTTGTATCGTACTACTATGTCAATAAGGAGGGAAGGTTTTATCCGTTCTTTGAACTACATGGGGCTGAGCAATGCCAGATTGTATTTGTTCCTTTTGCATGTGCTGGCATTTTTTTCTTCGAATGCTTAACTTTCTTATTTGCAATTGGCAGTTTCAATTCCCAGCTTTGCATGTGTCCATTTCACCTGTGGGAAGGATAGCATATGTAGAATTTAGATGAAGTGGCTATAGTTCAAGCATATTTATTTCTTATTTGCATGGGGTTTTTCTGCTGACAAAGAGATGTCTTGTGCATTGAATTAGTACCACTGAAGCATGTAAATTAGTATGTCAGCGTACACTTGAACACATGCTTGCACAATTGCACATTCAACTGCGATTTGAGTAGTTATTATATCAACATAAGTATATTAGTCACTTTATTATGCACGGTACATTTACATCCTTTTTCATATCGGTTTATACAAAGTGATTTATACAGTGTAGAGGGTAGAGGACTGCGCTCTGGCCTTCTCTTCTCCCATGCCAACACGCACGCACGCACACAGTACAGAGACCTTTAAAAAAACATTTTTTTAAATTTTTTATAAACCACGTTGATCTGAGAAGCTGTGCTCCAACTCAACTGACAACTGTACTATAATGTATAATTTAAGTAATGCTAGAGCATGTTTGTTTCAGTTTCTTTTTTTTTAATGAAAAAATCACTTTTAAAATTTTTTGAGATGTTTGTTTAAATTTTTAAAAATAATCAGCATCTAAAAAAATACAATTTTGTGCATACTTTGAGATGCTACTCTGAGTAGCTTATGAAAAAGGTAGTTGCAGTGTACAAGAGGAAAAAAGATAAAATAGGCGGATGGATTCATCTAATTTTAAAATTATAAAAATAACAATATTTGACTTTGAGAGAATATTATAATATAAATTTTAACTTAATTTCTTTCATTTTCATCTGCTACTTTAATCGTTAAATAATTTAAAAAATATTTTTTTATTTTAACCAAACATAAAATAATTTGTCTTTTATAAAATCTCTAAATAATTAATTATTTTTTAAACAATATAAAAATTACTTTTTTAAAAAGCTTAAACCAACAGGCTCTTAGTTACACCGTGTAAAGAGGCAACCATCCTGGCTTATTAGTGGTTGCGTCACAAAATTAAATTTTTTTTCATCCCCAACCCCCCCCCCCCACCCCTCCCCCCCTCAATCCCTCCAAAAATATGAAAATAGACTGGAGGAGTTTTTTTTTTCAAAGAAAAATTATTCATTATTAGATTTATTGTGAATATTTCTGTTGCTCTTTGGGAGTTTGTAGTGGTCAGCAGTGTTGACGCAGCCATTGCTGTTTCTTGCTACAGGCCCTTATATTTCCCTTATGATTGCAGGGTTCAATGATATGGCTAGTGGCAAGCTTGGATCATTGTTTTTCTCGTCGTCCTTTATTGGAAGAATATTTTGAGTAGTCTTTGGAGTGGTATGCCCCTTTTGCTGTAAATGTTTTTTGAGTATATTTTTTTAATATAAGCTCCTCACCTTAAAAAAAAAAATCACCTGCCTTTAATTTTGTAGACTGAATCAGGACACAAGTTAATCTTGCAAAAGAAAAAAAAAATTAGGAATCAATATGAATTTCATGTTTGATGATTGGTCTCTCTTAATAGTAGAAACTATGACCATAAGCAAAATACATATTTGCTTCTGTGCCTTATTCAGGTTTTTTAATCAAAGTTTTATTTAAAATGTTTTAATATATTATGTGCCTCCATTGACTTTGTTTATCAATTTTGCATTTCAATTTGGTTATGTTGTGCTCCCTACCTTTTAGAATTCTTGTTGTTTAATGTTATGCTGCATAAATTAAAAAATCATTCATGTAAAATTTTATTATATGATGATAAAGATATCCTCATTTAATTAATCTATCTTGTAATTAAAGGAGAAGGAGAAAATAGATTAATAGTAGAAAATTAGGACATAATTGAAAAAATTGACCAAGCTTTGAAATTCCAAAATAACCAAAGTTTTGAAACAAAATAAGAAGTTCAAAAGTTTTGTTATGAGCATTGTGATAATTTGTGATGTCCGTAATTCCTCAAAATAACCTCTTGAAATTCCTTTCTTAACGACATAAACTCTCTATTGAATAATTTTTTAGGAGTTTTCTATGATTAATTATTTTAGCCTCCAAAGGTTATTAGACCATTGTGTATATTAACTTTTATACTTATATGATTATAATTCTTGAGAAATGCTCAAGAATATAGACCTATAAATAGAGATTTTGTATGCATTAAAATGTTATTCCAAAAATGAATTGAGTTTCTCCTCATTTTTCCGCTATACTATTCTTTCTTTCTCTTGTATGTTGTTTATATTTTATCAATTTCATATGAAGTTTTGGAATGGAGGGAATAATATGCTAAATTGATGTTAAAAAGCTTCAGAATGTAATAATTCTTGTGTTATGTTTCCCATCTAAATTATTGGTTGAAAAAAAAAAGTTATCAGCGTGTATAAAACATTGCGTTTAGTAAGCTAGTGATTAAAGCGCTCGAAAAACTAAGAAAAATAAAGTCAAGCAAGAAATTATTTCTCCCAAAAAAAAAAGCTAAAATATATAAAACCTTCTTGAAAAATAAGTCCCATGCATAAAACATCCCTCAACTTTAAAACTTGATAATTGACTTTCTCAAGCTTTTATTTATGTGCATGCATTACCCTTTTACCCTTTTATTAATAACATCATTAAATCGTTAACACGTGGCATTTTAAATGAAAATATGGATAACTATACAATTTTTCACTTAAACCATATCATAGCCAGGCAAAATAGAAAAGCCACGTCAGAGTTTATGCACATTCCAACATATTAAAGGCATGAGAAAAAGATAGAAATAATCTAATTAGAGGAAAATGCATATATTCATACTATCACTACTTATATTTGAGGAAGATGCATCAGAGCATTAGCTTCACAATCTTGAATTCTTCTGTACGTAAGAGAGGGCTGAGATTATTATGTGTGTTTGGTTTCCCGTTGGTTTTGGTCTAAAGTAATTTGAGAGTAGCTTTCTCTCAAAATTGCATATTCCCGATTGCAACCATATATGAAACTATACAGGCTTATTACTACACGTAGATTTTTTTTTAGTTGTTAATAGAATAGATTGGTGCCTCATCTTCATCTTCCATTTATTTGACTTATATAAATTTTTACTTTCTAAATTTATTATTTTATTGTGAAAGAATGACAAAATAAATTAATTTTTTTTAATTGCAACCTTATAATATAATTTAAATTTAAAAATAAAAAGTACAACATTTGAAATTTAAATCATTTTAAAAATGATTCTCTTCTTAATGGCATGATTGACCGAGAGCTGGAGTTGCTTGGTTGTCGTAAAGGCCTATATGTTGTAAGAATTGATCCAGATTTTATATATTTTTTAAAATTTTTAATGCCTATTATTTTTTTCAAAATTTATAGTTAAAAGATTATTTTTATTTTTCATAATGCATCTTTTAAAATAAAAAATTAATGCTTCAATAAAAATTATATATAAAATCTGGATCATCCAAATTAACAGTTCAAATCCATGTGCATGTAAAGCTGCAAAGAAACGTCCACTATATGATCAATTGAGTGCTTGACCATCTATTTCAGTTAGATGGATAGATAATTGAATTGACGAATCAGCAGGTGGGAGGGATGACTCTAACGGGATCCAGTGCGCTTCTTTTTTAAATAATATTTTCTTTATTTTTTGCCACATCATTGCTTCTTTCGTTATCTTTTTTTTTTTTTAATTTTGTAACACAATAACTAAACAAATTCAGATGCTTTTTTATACTAATAATATCAATAGTTTAAACACTCATTAATTATAAAATAAAATATCGTTGAAAAAAATTTAAAAATAAAATATATTTTTACACTTCCCTGGATGCCTCATTCCTCTGAAGTTGAACCTCTCTGCTCCGCCTTCAATTTCATCACCTCTTCTTGCAACGTCTGCTTCTGTTTCAAGACCCTTGAAATTTCAAGGTCAAGTGACAAACCAGTAATGGCAACCTGTGTAAATAAAACGATTCATATAAGAATTGCATTATCCAATAACTAATATCCATAAGAGCTTAGATTAAAATTCACAAATAATAATATATACATCATCAAGAATTATGCTGAAATCCTTAGCTCGCTGGATCAAGCTCTCGCGCACCAGCGCTGAAACTTTGGGACGCTCCACCAAGAGCTGATCGGCATTGAATTGCGAAACCACGTGTATCAGGACGTCTTTCGCAATTGAAGGAAGAACCTCCTCGTCAGTCTTGAGACCAAGATTCTGGAGAATCCAAGGGAGACGAGAGGTGTCCGGATGAAAGACTACGTCCAGAGTAATGCGCACCGTATTAAGGTCCCTAGTTGGAGAGACGGACAAGAATACGTGATGGCGTGGGCGAATGTCAAAAAAAATAAGGCTCATGGACCTAAGGGATGCGGATATGGGTTCCTTCCCCGACGATTCCGTCGAGAGTTCCCCGGAAACGGTCGAACAAGACCACACGATAGCCACTGTGGACGGTATAGATGCTCGAGGATAGCAGAAATCCAGCGGCTCCATAGCCGATGATCGACTCAACGATGGTGTCCACGTATTTCGTGAGAAACGAAACGGCTTTTCTCCAAGTACTCAGTATTTTCGGCCACATACTCATCAGAAACAGTTGAAGATGAAGAAATGGGTCGAATTGGGGGGGGGGGGGGGGGGAGGAAAGAAGAAGAAGAAATGCGTGGAATAGACGAGACAGTGTAGGTGTCAGAAGTGAAGTGAGAATAGGTTTTCTTCGTCTTTATTTTGCCAAAAACCCTAGCATGGCTTGCCAGAGAAGGCAAATAAATAATATTTTTGTTTTGATTGGGCTTATTAATGCTGCAATATATTAATGTGGAATTACATATTATATATAAATATAAATATAAAAAATGATTATTGATTTTAACTCTTTCGTATGTTTTCAAATTTTTAAACAGGTATTAATGGCATCAATCTAATTTTATAGAATTCCATTTTAATCATAATCAGTGTATTTTAATATTTTTCTTCTAAAGTGATTTGTCAAATGCATTTTGACAACTAATTTGAGTTGTTTCTCATAAGGTGCAATAAATCCAAATTACATTACAATAATATCTATATGATATCTTTAGCAAAAAAAATATCTATATGATATCTATATAAAAACACATATATTTTAATTGTATTGATTATTCCATTGGTAATAGTTAAATTAATATATATTCCTCCCTTTACTTCTTAATATAAGACATTTTTAACCGAATCACGCGGATTAAGAATTAGAATTAAAACTAATTAACTATCTCAATTTTTTCAAAAATTTCAACATTTTTTTCAAAACTACCATTATTTAATCTCTTTCTCTTTCTTTTTGGATATATTAAATATGGGCATTTTTTGGAAATGTATAATAAATAATATCTCGTATATTGTAAAGGATCTTATATTTAGGATCAGGATAAAAGATCCTATATATAGAACCAGAGGGAGTAAATTTTAATTTTTTTAAAGTAAAACATTGTAAAATAGCTATTGAGAGATGACGAAAACATGAAATGTTACATGGTGGAAGGGTGGGTTAAAATTCAAAAGAACATTATTATATAGAGCATTAGGAATTAGAATACAGTATGATCAATTTTGTGCTTATTCTGCCAAAGCATGCAATTCTAATGTATGCATGGCCATCTATTTCGATTCAACGATATGACGTGAAGGGTTTTTCTCACATATCAACAAAATAGAGCGAATTAGGAGGTGCCGCATTTAAGTGAATTCCATTTATTTCCTCTTCTTTTTTTTCCCCTTCTCACAGTATTGTGTGCGGTACATTATATAATAATCATCCGACTAAACGTGTATTTCTCTTAAATTTTCAAAGACAGTTTATCTATAGAAATTTAAGAGAAAAAAGAAGACCAAATTAAAAGACATGCATGTATATTGGCCATACTTTTTTAATGAAATTCGCCTTTACATGCTCATGCCCGATTTTACCCTTTTTTTTTTTTACAACTCATTTCTAGTTGGTCCTACTAGGAAATGTGTTGTGCCATTCTTAGGTTCGTAATAAGATTCTTCTATAAAATCATCATATGTTGACGAGCTTTTTTGAAGACTCACTAATGTGGTAAAGAGCTAGCAAAAATTATTCATACATCATAATTTTATTAAACAACTTGAAAGTAAACACCTAAAAATTTAGTAAGTCTAACAAAGCCTACATTCAGCTAGGGAAAAGAGCAAAGAAAATATAAGCATATATTTAGAGCAGGGAGTCAAATGCTGCCAATATTTGCATACTCTTGCAAGGCAGTATGTTATCTCAGTTCTCAAATGACCCGCAAGAGGGGGGAAATAGGGAAAATTTATCTATAGAACCAAAAAATTAATTGTTTTCCATTAGGGAAGTGAAACAGTATCTGTTCAAAGACATGATCAGTACTATGTATTGCTCTGTACACATTTATGTTATTGCCTAAATCCCACATTGTATTTACCTTCGAGATCCAGACTTGGGTTCATTACCTCGCTTCATGTACAAGGACCCTACAGCTGGAACTTCAGCACGGGAAGGAACTGTTGCAGAATGAGGCTGGAAATTCGTATTTCCAACGAACCAGTAGAGAGCCCATTTCAAATTGCAGAGAGTGTACTTGAGAGCTTTAGTCCAACTCTCCTGTTTATTGAAGCTTTGAGTAATGGAGTAGTTTTCGACTTTGTCATTTTCAATCCTACAAATCACCAGCACATGGTATTTGTCATTCCAATCCAAAAAATTAATGATAGTTCTAGATGGTGTATAAGCCAAACAATGAGGATACAAACTTGATATGGCAAAAAGTATATATGAAAAACCAAACTGCATCTCCACATGCAACTTTGGATTTGGTTCACACATTAGGTTTCAATGCAATCCATGAAAAGTTATTAAAAAGGGGGAAAAAAAGAGTTTGTAAAAGTATGAAAGTTATACAATTGGGACTCCTGCATATTGAAGCTTTGAGCAATGAAGTAGTTACCGAATTTGTCAAAATATCAATCCTACAAATCAACTGCCCAAGGTATTTGTCATTCTAATCCAAAAAGATAATAGTTACAGATACTCTCTCCAGTCTCATATACACAACAAGAAAAATAATTAATCTTCTTAAATGTGTCTCAAATTAACAAAATTTTCCAAGAATACTCCCAACTTAATACTACCATGAAATTAACGACACACAATTAAATTCACTATTAATAATGATGGATGTAGGGTAATTTGGGAAATAAGTAATTAATACTCCAAACTTCAACATTAGTCTCTGATATTTGGGACTAAAACCACTCCCCAAACAATTCCTTATATATGAGATCAGAGGGAGTAGTACATAAGCAGAAAAATTATAATACAAACTTCATATGGTGCAAATAATAAATAATAAATATGAGAAAATAAACTGCATTCACACATGCCTGCTCATGCAACAAAACTAACTTTTGATTTGGTTTACAAATTGCGTTTTGAAGAAATCAATGAAAAGTAAACAGATTAACAGGAGATTGTGAAAGTATAAAGAAGTTTTGCAATTGGGGCAGGCATTTCAGTACCCATCCTTGACTCCTTTTTACCTCTAATTTAAACCATGATAAATTTCTTTTATTTCACAGCCAACTTTTTATTAGTACATGAACAAATGCAGGTTTGTAAAAGCTCTTGTTAACTACCTACACTTGTCACCACTTTACCACACCTATAGCTCTCATAACTAACTTAGAATTCACATAAGCAAATAAATATTCAATTTAAAACATAACCATAATAAAGCCTACCCTAAGAAGAGAAAATAATGCAACAGAATATGCTATATGCAGATTTCAGTTTCTTTTCTTTATTTCTTCCTCTCTTTTCCGATGAACAAGGATGGAGGAATGAGTGGCTGGGAGAGTGGGAGTTGGGACAATCCAGCATTGGTTCCATTGATGCACTTATGTCCATCAAGCCATGGCTATATTTACATATTGTGCTCCCAAGCTCCTCGGCCATTTTAGGAGTTTGAGCACTCCCTCTAAGATAAGCATAAAGTAATCCTAAAACACTTCATCCTTTCCTCAACTCCATCAACGCACATAGCAAAAGGGCCCAAAATGCATCTAAGATGTCCAACTCATAGTTGCCTAATTCGCAATTTGAATTAGATGGGAAGTGGGGTATCTGTTATGCTTAATTCATAATTCTCTAATTGTACAAGTTAAAGTAATGCATATTTATCATGACAGATACCCCACTCCCCATCTTTCCTTTAAGCGCTTCTACCAAAATTAGATAGTCTAAACTCTAATCAAATCAATATCTCCCATTCCCTTGCATTCTCTCAATCATATTTCCAAGCCATACTCTTCCCTATACTCAATCATTCTCTCTGATAAAAAATCCCACGATATGATACTTCTTTTTTAAAAAAGATACTTGATAAATAAATAAATAAATATATAATATAAATAATCAAGTATATAACAATAGAAAAAACTCTATCATAAGAAAGGCCAAAAAGCTAAGGACAGCTAGACAAAAACCACCAATGAATCTATTTTCATCTTATGTAAATCTTCTCCTTATCTCCTATTTTGAAGTCCATTCCAACTTGCCTCCAAGGTCTCCTCCTTAATTCACCGAATCTCCTTTTCTACAGTGACTGATGGTTGCTTGAATAGCATTTACAAGTTGAGAAATACATAGTAGAAGCAGAGAACAATACTGGTTCGTTCATTTTGGCACTCCAGTACACGAAAGTATTGTGTTTGGGAACAGTGGATCAGGAATGGATTTAAAGCGAGAGCATCTGAATTAGGCTAAGGCAGGTTCAACTACTAAACTCAAGATGCACAAGACTTTTCTATTTATTTTATTTATAATTTATAATTTCAATATCCCAGGACACATTTAAGATAAAAGGTTACCCTTACACTAAGCCAATATAAAATCCATTGCCACAAATACACAAGATAAAACTTACTTATAAGGCAATTTGAAACACTTCTCAGGTGGAATGCTATTCTCCTGATCCTTAGAATTGGCAAACTCTGCGAATTCCTTGAGGTACACCAAAAACAAAGTCATTGCTTTGTCATACCGAGTGCTCCAAAACAAGTTGACGGGACCAAACCTGAAAATTCCACACATTCACTTACAATGGCCCAGTAGACAAGTGTAAGAACAAACCGAAAGGCAGAAAATTCATCAAGTTTCACTGTTGAAGCCTTTCTGTGTAAATTCTGTTCATAGCTTTCCATATTGGTAAAACATATACCAACAACAATCTCAGCACGCCTTCATAATCTGAGCCAAGGTCAAAGCTTGACCCAAAATATTACACAAGCGCCATTTCAAAAGCTCTAAGGTTTTCACAATGTTTAAATAAAGGACAACAATAATAGCAGTATAAAGCAAACTCACAGCTCAAAAGTGCTGTTGTTGCTGTCCATGATGCGAGGGTAGCTACCCATAGGAATTATTTTTATTTTAGATCTAAGGATTGAAGAATTAAGGACAAGTCACAAGTCAATCACAATAAATCATATGTAGAATGCAGTGACAATAATATGAAAATGGAAGCTAGTTGCAAAAAAGCAAATAGGAGCTCGCAAGATCCCATTTGCTTTGAGATTTCAATTCAACTAGGATACTTGTACCATAATTTACAGAAAAACAAAACAAATCTGAAAAAAAGGACACAATTCCTTATTGCAAATTAAACTGGATCAGCAACCAGACTCCCTTTCAGCAAACAAAAATATCTAGGTGGTTTTTAGAAGACCATAAAGTTGAACTAGACACATATATAGGCAAACTAAAATGGCTTAGTACACTTTAGAGAGAGTGCATAGCAACAGTAAACTTTGGCTTGATTGCCAGGCAACAATCGAAGTAATGAGGTATTGAGACCCCAAGCATTAGCAAGCCCATCTGGTCTGAACTCTTTCTGATAAAATATGTGAATTGTATTCACGAAGTTATGAATGGCTTTTATTTGAAGGCATAAAAAACAGTTAAACAAAATTATCCTATTTTCTTAATGAAAAAGGATACTGAAACTTCGGCCTGAAATACTGACACATTGTATGAAGAAGAAGGCAGGCTTGGCCCCAAGCAGCATTTATCTCATCCCATTCAACCTGTACATTGTGGAAAACAGTGAACATCATAATCAAAAGCTTGAATTTTCAAGTTCACTAGAAAAATGAAATTATATAAGCAAAGAAAAGAAAACAACAACCCAAGAAAATGCTAAAGAAAAGTGCATAACTACACCTCATTCATATTAGCAAATGGTTCATGCAGCTACAACATTTTATCATTCTATGAACAGACACAGCAAGATTCAAGCTTACACACCACAGAATCTAAATAATTACACCTTATATTAGTTATCCATACTCTGTCATAGAGGTCTTTGTCAAAAATCACTTTCTGAACTAATGAGTCACAGAACTTCCATAATTTGTTGCAAAACAAGTTTTTTTTTGCTAAATGAATACTTGAGAACAAGGTTACTGGAATTCACTACTGCTACCTTTTGGCTGTGTAATTCTTACTACTGGACACAATAATGAGCTTCCATTTTCAGTATACATAAAACAATTATATAATCTTAAATTATTATTCAACTTCAACATCGTTGGTAGCAAATTATCAATAGCTCTGGTAGCAAATTATCAATAGATTGCATTCCAGAAGTATACTCAGAAATGGCTTATGTGCTGTGTTGGTTAGAATATAAACATATTTAAGCAGACACCAAACAGATGCTTCGTATGGTCAGCTAATTTATGACTTAAAGATATAATTAAAGTACCTAAAACATTAGAAATATGGTGTATGCATGAAGCAAAAGAGTTGCGTAGATTTGCCAACTTGTCTGTAAGGCTCAATCTGTTACTAAACAAGACAACCAGACACAACATGCTTAACACATACTCTTAGTCTCAGCTGTATACTCTGGGTACTTGGACAAGAAAATTGAGCAGATCAAAGGACAAAACAAAGATTAACTCAAACCAGTGACCTTATAAACAACTTCTCTATATCCCATGGTTACTCACCAATTATCCAAAATGCTTCACATTATCTAGCAACAAACCCATTGATAAATATTAACCTCAAGACAATGTGGAGGAAAAGAACATGCCAAACATCTTACTGGAACTTTAGGAAGTCTCCCAAGTCGAAAATTGTTGATTGTTCCAAACTCTCCATCATGTGAAATGGGGAAGGCATCGTTGAGCACATTAGTTCGCTTCAATAATTCTAAATGTGCTTGTGAAACTTCAATCTTGGCCAAAATTCCATCTCTCTCCTCCTGTTGATCAAAGTATTTTAATCAGAATTGGAAATAATTAAAATAGGGGCAAAAAAATAATAAAAAGATTTTTTACAGCTTACTCAAAATTAATCAAAAAATAATTTTTCATTAACAAACCATAGAGTATGACTCTTTAATAGTAATATAAGATCAGTTTTATTTCCACAACTCCATCAGTAACACTATATTTTACTGTTAAAGATGGCAGTAGCAGTAGAAGCACTGGTTGACAAAGCCAAAACAATGAAATTAAGTATGCAGTTTGAATTGAACCAGTGATCCTTCAAAAACCACCTACACTAACTTAAGAGTACAATCGCTAGCATAAACCAATGAAAACTTTCAAGAATAAATTTGTCTTAGAAAAGGATGTTGACAAAGATATTAAAAAGAAAATGATAATCAACCACAAACCTGATGAGAAATTAATTGAAATTGAAAATTATTGAACTCATGCCAATACCTGTTACAGATTAAAATATGTGAAATAAGTAGTGACATTAAGGCTCCACAAACACCAAGAAGAAACAAATAATATAACACCTATATGCATAGAACAATAAAGAAAAATCTGAACATTTTCGGATATGACATAGTTTGATTGAGAAAGGTCATACACTTAAGGTTAAAACAGAAAATATACCGCTCCTCCAATTCTTTGAAGCGGCTTGATTTTAACTCTAGCTCCTTCAGTTCAGCATTTACTTCAGCATTCTGTTTCTCTGTTTCTTCAATTGCTGCTTCAAGCCTTCTTTCTTCTTCCTCAATCTTTAATATCATTCAAGAATCAAATCAATCATTAGGCTTCACATGAAAATTTGATGATAAACTCAATAACATATTAATCAAAACTCTGCCTTCTACGATAATGATACTTTAGATAAAATATCCATTGTCCACTAGAAATATAACGACAGATAAAACTGTAGTGACAAAAAAATTATAACTTCAAAAATTCAAAAAGGAAACACATTGCAAATGGCATAAAACACCCACACTTTTCTTTTCCTTTAGGGTAAGCATGTATTACCCCAATGTAGGATAGAGAAAAAGAAGTAAAGAGAGAACCTATGTACATTACACAAGATCTAGGACTCATCTTGGAATGAGCCCATAAGGGTTCATGTACCAAAGCTGGTCACTGGATCCAGATCCTCTAAACTTCCAAAAGTGAATATATATGGTGCATGCGTTCAAAGAGAGATAGAGAAAAGATAGATGAAAGTACAGATAAAATGTGGACCCCAAATATACTCTCTCTCTCTCTCTCTCTCTCTGTGTGCACGTGTGTGCATGCACACGTGTGTGAATGTATGAATGCATCAATGTAGATGATCTAATTTCAGTCATGACTGCTGAAAGACATAGAAGCTCCATCAAAATAGAATATGTATTGTTAAATACCATAAGGTTCATATTCAGAAAGGATTGATACAGATCATTCGCCTCATACTTGAAGGCCCAATACGACTATTTCGTTAAATGTTTGTGATATGCGCTTTTACAGTTCAAAAACAAAGAATCATAAGTTTTTGCTTTGAGAAGTGGCATGGTAGATTTGAAGTAGTTTGTTTGGTATGTTTGAGGAGTAATAGGTGTGCAGCTAATCAGGAGGCTTTCTTAAGCATTAAGTCCACTGGTTCTGGCCAGAAAAAGGAGATGAAGTTCTTTGGCAGAGTGCAGTTTTGGCAGGTGTTTGATGTCTTTGGTTAGAAAGGGATGCATGAGTATTTAATTGAAGGTTTCTTCAATCACATCTTATTCACGACAGAATTACTCTCTAGGCCTCTCTCTATATTTCAACTATTAAACATTTTACGGGGCATCTGGTATCTCTGTGGACTTACAAATGGATTGAAAGCTCTTTTGAGCAAATGATTACGTAATTTTTATTTTCTTTGTTCTGGGAGAACTTCTTGTCCTCAATTTTTCTTATTGTTCTTCTCTTCATTAAATTATTTTTTTCTTAAAAAAAGTTGAGTCTGGTGTCAGCCTTTTCCTATGCAACAAAGGAAAATAAATGTTCCCAAAATAAGCATTCACATCATAAATTTCAAGGTAATACAATATGGCATGCATCTTTCTAGGCTATTCCATCTATACAAGCATGACATCTGCAAATGTATATTGGCTGTAGTTCTAAACAACAGTCATGACCAGTTATGGTTCGAGTGCTCTCCATAACAAAGAAACACATATAATGGAAATAGTAAACCAAATATACACCTTTAGTTTCTCCTTCAGAAAATCAGCTTCACTAAGCACATCTCCATCCTCCCCTTCCAAGCGTTTAAGACAGGCTTCATATGCTTCACTGTCCCTGTTTACATCTTCAACCTCCTTATCAAGCTTATCTAATAATATCCTCATGCACTCAAGGCATAAAGGTTGTTCAACCTGAAAATACATACATCTATACATGTAAATAATGAACCAACTGCCTCAAAAACAACTCCTATACCAATCAACAAGTTATCTGGCTTTAGAAACAAATTATAGGTTCCATTTATGTAAACCTGTGTCTGTGTTGTGGCAATCTCAAAAGCACGTTTCAGCACAGTAATAGTTGAATTAAACCCAGAATTGTGAGGCTGCAAATGACTACTGGGATCAGCCCCTGGTGATGAATGGGTTCCACTTCCATCAGAAGTGGATTCAGACTTGTGTACAACTACAAATGACTCTTCCATTGCCTTTCCACGTTGGCCTGTATCTGGCTTAATAGTCGCACCGTGAGATGGAGGATTTCCTTGGGCCGGTGGTCGTTGCTTTGGCAAGACAACATAAGAATTGTCCATTCTAGTAGTACTTAGCACACTGTTAGCCCCATCAACCGAAGATCCTTGCATTCCTGCATGTGCATCACCTCCTCATTATAATCAGTCGCAACAATCCTCTCATACAACACTAATAATCATCATCTAACTCAGCTGGTAAAGTCCTTTGCACTTCATTTGGGTAAAGAGGGTCCAAAGTAAAGGAAAGACCTCCCTTCTGTTGCGTAACTAAGAAAAATATTCAATAAACACACACCAAATTTGTTTAAATTAATCGACATGCAGTATTACAGTGCAGAAAACTGAACCACACCTAGTGCCTTCCCTAGGAGCGATTCTCAAGGTAAGCAAGAAAGCGCAACGAATTTCCTGAACTAACTCAATTCTGGCCCGCATTGCAAATGATGGAAGAAATTCTCCTTTGTCAAAAACCACTACTCCGCAAAGGTATAATTCAAACCAGGTCACGAGATATATCCTTAAAAAAATCATATCCTGAATACAGTCTGATCTCATTGAACGGCATAGATACTAAAATTCAGAGATCCGCCCGAATGAAACAGCGAAGTCCCCGACGACATCAAAACATAATGAAAAGTATGGAAACACAAACCAACCGATTCAAATCAAACTGTATCAAAAACGAAGGCAAAGGAAGAAAACCCTAACTGACCAGAGCGAGAAGGGTCGTTGAAGAACTTTTCAGCATAAGAATCGACGCCGACGATGCAGAGGGAGTTGCGGCAGTTCTGGCAAACCCATCGAGGGAGGTTCGGATCCGCCGGAAAGGTCCGACTCTTATCAGCCATTACCTCCTTCGCCTTGATTATGATTTCTTCGTGCAGAGATGAGGCGAGGACCTCTGCTTCATGGACTTAAACCAACTAACGAAGTCACCAAAGGTGTTGGCCACTTGGCCTAGCTGACAAAACCAGAATCTCTGCGAGATTTAGGATTGTTCTATTCATGTTTTTAAAACAGTTTTTTTAATAGAAAAATAAAAAAAAAATTTGTTTAATAAAGGTTTAATAAATTTTTTTATAAAATATTCTAGAAATATAAAAATAAAATAATAAAAAACTCATAACATCTTTTTCACCATCTTATTAGGTTAAAAATTTTGAATAATATATTTAATACTTATTAATTATGATTTTAATAATAATTATTTAAATAAATTTTTTATTTTTCTTGTTTCCACAATTTTTCTAAAAAATAATTTTATAAAATTATTTTAATAATATTAAAATAGAAAATGCATTTAAATGAGTCCAATTTTTTCCCTTTCTCTATCTCATTATCCTCAATCATTGTAGTGTAACTAGAGTTAAATTTAAGTGAGCTGCACGTGGATCCAAATAAAAGTCAAACTATATGACTCCATTATCCAATTTTGTAGGTCATTCTAGAGAACTAAC
The DNA here is from genome assembly GCA_026686845.1 of Adenanthera pavonina. Taxonomy (NCBI): domain Eukaryota; kingdom Viridiplantae; phylum Streptophyta; class Magnoliopsida; order Fabales; family Fabaceae; genus Adenanthera; species Adenanthera pavonina. The sequence goes on from JAIVEN010000006.1 coordinate 34,453,423, forward strand.
GAAAAATTAATTATTTTATTAATTATATCTTTAAATAATTAATAGTAGGTTATTTTAAAAAATTAATAGTATAAATAGTAAAAGAGTAATAATTAAGGACAATTTAGTAAAATTATATTATTCATTAAATAATTTATCATCTTTTTTAATCTTTATATCAAAATCTTAAAAAATATTAAAAGACAGATAAAATGAGGTAGAGAAAATATAATACTCTTTCAACCCCATTTTATATGTGGTTTAAGGTTTTGATGCAAAATTAAGAAAGATAATAAATAATTTAATGAATTATATAATTTACTAAATTATCCTTAATTATTATTCCATTTTAATGGTAGGGAATGAAATTAAAAAAAAAACCAACACATGCTACTATTAATTGCTTAAGGGTTAATGGGAAAGAAAAATTAATTGTTCATTATTTTTTCAAAACAACAAATAAAATGAGATGTTTAAATTTTTTTTCTAAAACAATAAATAAAATCATATGGAAGAAATAGTAATAATATTGGCACGTGAAGAATTAGAATAACGTGTATCATGCATGCTTGTCAGTCACTTGTTACCCACAAACTTAGTTGAGAGATGCTTATAAACATTTAAATTCAAGCGGACATGTAAAAGTAAAAAATATACATATATTAATTTTATTATTATCTGTTCAATCAAAATTAAAACATATTATATATATATATAATAAGAAACTCTTAAATCCAATTTTTAAAACATTATAAAATATAGGCCACATGTTTTCTTCCATATGTTAATGTATTACAATTACTAGCATTGCTTTTCATGATATGCACCGAGCCCAAGACAAATTACTGTTTCCAAATCAAGTGGTAGAATTTATAAATATATAGATATAGAAAGCAACATCAAAGATATGACTTGAGATCGGCAGATTTAGCCTTCATAATGAGTCCATTAAGGCTTAACTTCGTGGTCCAGAGTTCAAATACTGGTACAATGAAAAAAAGATTACCTGAGTTTAATATCTGCGGGTTTGGTATTTAGAATGGGCAAATTGGCACCTCTATGTCAACATATGGCAGTTACATATTTTTTTTCTTTTGGCCATCGCAGCTGCATATATTGAATATCTTAAAAACTTGCCTTTTTTTTTTTTTTGGGTGTACAGATGGGGCATAGAGCCTTAACGAACAGAAACTTACCCAGACAGAGAAAATAAAGCTACAGAAACAGAAAACTAGACACAGATAGAAGAAGACTGAAAAAACTTGCACATTTTACGGAAGATGAATTCTTATTTTGCCATGTCAGGCAGTTGCCTGGGAAATAAAATGATAAAGTTTTCTTCAATTATAGTTAGTTTTGGCTTTAGCAGACAACCGTTCATCCAAATTGAAACAGATGAGTCAATATTCGAGGTACATTTTATACTGGCATACAGAAGAATGCTATGTAATCATTACCATTTGGTAACTCTGCACTTGAGAGAAGCGTCTATCTGGATCCCTTAATGTCTAAAGCTATATAATTGGAAGTTAAAGAAGTTATTACAATACTCTTTGAATGGTGTAATGGTATAGTGCTGTATAAAATATCCCTTTGAGACACGTACGACTGAAATGAATCACAGTAGCTGCTGAGAGATTCTGATGGCAACTACTTCTCCATCACCTCCAGCCTTCATAGCATGGTATTTCACATGAAGACCTGATTGCATTAAAACAAAATTGTGAAACATGATAAACAAAAGTAATTGAGAAAAGAAAGTTTAGTGGAGAACTGAATTCTAAGAGCTATAATATAGAGGTATAGGCAAGAAGGGGCAGTAGAAACGACTATGACCACAATGGCGAGCTAAATTACTTGAGCAGTCTGGATAAGAAGAATGGGATGTTGAAGTTTGCTGGGATTCATTTCCAGGGTTGATATAGTCCAAAAATAGAAAAATTCTTACCTTCATTTTCTTGCAAATTGGTGTTCACAGCGACCGCATGGGGAGCAATCTTGGCCTTCGGTTGCCAATCATTGTGTCTCCCTATCCATGACGCGTAATCAAATACCGCTGCCATATAATTAGGAAATTAGAACAGATTGTATTTATGCCTTAATCCCGATCCCAAAAGTAATAGGACATGAAGTAACTTGCTGAAATACCAATCACCTGAAAGGCTGAAACCACTTGAGCTATTCTTCGCGGAAATAATTTACTTATTACAATTTTTTTAGTAGATTAATTAAAAATAAGTACCCGCTTTGCTTAAGATATAGATTTAAACTTTCCGATTTGCAGACTGGTAAAATCTATTCACAAAGAACAACTATCCAAATATTTATGCCTCACTTGTAAGAAACGGAAGGTGAACTCATTATGTTCTAGTATGGACTAGGAAGCTTATCGTGAGTATCAGGATTTACCAGAAGTAGAAGAATCCTTCAGGTGTGTGAAATCAAAAATGGCCCCAGCTGCTCCATCTGCTCGCTTTTTGATATCATGTGATCCTACAAGCTGGAATTCCCAGCTACCATTTTGGTAGCCTTCACAGAGGAAAAGCTCTATATGCCTTGCATCTAAAGTCTGCATTGTTCCTGCATTAGTAATGGAAAAATGTCAAATGAAGTCAGTCTTAGCATCTTATCATTTACCTCACTGTATTGGGAAAGCCCTGTATGACATAACTCATTGTTCGCCACTCTTTTTTACATGTGGCAGTTACTAGGAAAATACATTATAAAGGGAAAATACTTGTGGCCCTAAATCAAATCAAAGAAGTTAAATTATTATTAATTACGATATCCAGAAAAGAATGTAGTACCATCGCATGTGTTCAGATCACAAACCGGGCATCGTACAAGCTGCAGGTCTGAAAAATTAGCCATATCAACAAATGCAGTTATTAGAACTCAACCAAGACAGTGACTTATTTCCTTTTTAAAAAAGGAAGTTAACTTGTGTATTACCAGCAATCCAGATCCCACTTTTAACATTGTCTAACATGCAACAACCGTGAGACCGCAACATATATTCCACCGTCTCTTCCTTTCTGATCTTCCTCGGAAAGGTTAGTCTCTCAGCCAGGAGGGCCAATGAAGAGTCAAGGGAAAAAGCACCAATACGCATCCAATCTGAGAGTACCCATGAAAAACCAATATACATTAATAATGTCCTTCAAATGTAACGTGAAGTTGCCCATTATTAGCAATGATTAGCATTGGTTTACTTCAACAATATAGGCAACAAGAACAAATCACAGGTCGGATAAATTCTAAGATATAATGCGTCAAAAGAATTGCGAAATAATCAAATGAAGTGCCACGTTTAGCAAAGAAAACGGTAATAACAACAACAACAAGGACAGGAGAGTTATTAGAACTGTTTTGTTCAAGGATAATCATTATTCACGTCCAAAGAATGGAGGTACATTTCTAGTCTTAAACTCACCAATATGTTTCTCCTGCTGGCGGAACATAAAAGAGTGGCTCCCATCTGCAAATTCATTATACAATTATAGATAGTTAATACAGTGAATTGGACGCGGTGAAAGCGCCTTGCATATTTTACCAATTTTAATTCGAGGTGTAAAAAAATTAAAAGGATCGAGCCTTACTAAAGGCTGAAGTGTACAGTTCGTTCCACCTGTACACCACACGTGGAGGAGGAGGTGGGACCTGAAGATCACGCAGGCTCACAAACTTCCATATGTTGTCGTCCATAATAACACGGCGGAACCATCGGTTTGTGGCTGCCAGCATCAACAGAGATTTCCCATCCAGAAACTTAGCAATCTCTGACCATATGTCCTCTTCGTACCTTCACATTTACCATTGAGAAAAATAGTTCAGATAAAAATCGCATACGTGCTTTCAAATGTGCTAAGATAGATAAGCAAGGGAAACGCAGATGACGCTATTAACCTCCATGATTAACATTATCAATCCAAATTTGGTAAATAAATAATAGAGAGCATCGCTTTTCCTTTCTCCGGCTATCTAACAGAGTTTGTTGATTAAGAACGAAATTGAAACTGAATTAAGCTATATTGCTGTTCAAAATTCAAGTAGCAGGTCTGAAAAAAACAGAGAGAGAGAAAAAGTACAATGCGTTCCGCGATCAATCTAACAGCTCAGAACAAAATTAAAGTCTGAAAACAAAACATATATTAGCTCCTGATACAGCTTCTTATTTACTTCAAGTCAGAAAGTTTCCCTTATAATAGTTCAGCTTGCTTTGCAGATCGATGTGAATTTGTTTTCAGAATCAAATTCACTCTAAATTTAGCAACTATGGCTGTTCGAAGTCCATGGATTAGAGGAAAATGTGTGATATCGTATTCAATTGCATCTTGAAAATACAAAAAAGGAGATCGAAAGATTCAGACATAGGAGTTTTTCTACATTGCCAGAGTCTCACAAGAAGCACCGTTTCCATACAGTAATAAACAACGGAACCGAATGAAGCTTAATTCAAAATTTATAAGCAGCAGAGTTAAACTTCGATTCTGCCAAGAGAGTCAAATTGAAATCGAACTTTGATCCGTCACTGACTTCATTGGAAAAAGCACAGAGAAATACAAGCAAGCTTTCGATCACGTTGAAGAGTTAAGTTCAAAGCAAAACACAACACAGTAGTTCGTGAAAGCGAAATCAATTTTGTCAGGTGAGAGAGAAAAAGAACGAAAACCAGTTGAAATCAGAATGTGGAGAGAGAAAGGGAGGACGGGGAGAGTAGCAAGAACGAATGGAGTTGCTCCTTCGCATTCGCTTTTCTGGTCTATCTCCGTCGGAATCAGCACCACTTCGGAGTCGCTTTCCCATGCCTGAGATATCTGAGATCGGATTCTTCTACGGCCGAACTGAGAAGCTGATGCAGAGAAAGAATAAACCACTTCGGAAGCGAGCTTGAAGCGCAAGGTGCGAGTGTCGTTATATAGGCGCGCCAACAGCTCATTCAAACAAAATAAATGACGGAAACTTTTCTTTTGGTGACGGGAAAAATTAAGCGGAATTATAATGAAGCTGCAAGTTTTAATACCTGAAAATCACGATGCAATAAATTTAGAAGTATTTTCTTAAATTTGGTCCACATATTATATTCTCTCTCCATTCCTTATTAGTATAAGACCCTTTTAACCGAATCACATTAATTAAGAATTGAAATTAAAATTAATTAACTATCTCAATTTTTTTAAAAATTTTAATATTTTTTTAAAATTATTCTTATTTAATCTCTTTCTCTCTCTTTGAATACATTAAATAAGAATATTTTTTTAAAATATATAATAAATACTACCTCATGTATTATAAAAAATTTTATAGTTAGAATCAGGATAAAAGATCCTATATATATAAGATCGGAGGAAGTATTTTAGACGTTATAGTTTTAAAAAATTTTAATATAATACAACACAATACATTTTACATGTCATCAGCGAAATAAGATTTATAATTGGAATTTTAGAATTTGCACGTTAATTTATTAGGTAATATTTTTTGCCAGAATTTTTATTATGTAATTGAAAGAACAAATTCTTAAGAATCTCTAAGTAGTAAGTCTGCATTTTTTATGCAATCAAACTCAGATTACAATACATTTAAACACACTTTCAACAAATTGAATCAAATTGCACTTGTTCCTTAAAAATTACTTCAATATTTTTTTAGTAAAAATGTCAAATATAAAATGTGAAATATTCATCTATGCACCTCTGAAGCAAATATTTCCTTTAATACGGGATGAAAAAACCACCTGCGCTTGGACGGGAGTTTTCTTATTCAAATCAAATTAATGATATACAAATTACAATGAACTTGGATACAAATTAAAAAATTAAAGAAAAAATTAACCAGGAAGATGTTTCCGTATTGTTAGGGTGGTGCAATTTGCTCCTCTCAATTAATAAAAAAAAAATGGGTACCCTAATTCATAAATTTCCTACAATTTGGGGCATTGCAATGACAAGGAACTTTCAGTTCATCACGCTCGTCCGGATCGAACAAGTAGTCATACCTGTCGCAACATTGAGAAGAAAGAGTTAATCCTAATCAGGTCAAATCAAAATTTTCATTTGCAAACAGGTAAACCACCTCTCTCTTTGCATATATCTGCAAGTTTATGTCACATTAAACCTCCTTTCATGTGAAAAGCACACGAAAAGGGAGCATAATTCCATGGGAAGCTATACCTCTGGAGACCAAACTATTGAAATTTAAACATGAAATGCATTGAGATACACATCTTTTGAAGTATAAATATTGGAATGAGCGTCAAAATGCATCCAATGGGGAAGAAGGTCAACCTCATGTGAAGTAGAGCTCTCTATGGAATTATCAACAAAGATATACAACAGAGCAAACCGTACGTTAGTTCTTCACCAGCAGAGATATTGGTCTTGGCAATAAGAACAATTCGGCTCTCCTCATCACCCAAACTTATAATCCTTGCATAGCAGTTTGGCATGCACTGAAGCAAGTCAGAGTAACATTAGTACCTTATTCAACAATTAGAAGCATGAATGCAAAACTCCTCTAACAAGATTTTCTAAAAATCTCATCCAATGTTCTAATTCTGACCATAGCATTTCCCTTTTTTTCTTTCTTTTTTTTTTCTAAATAATTTTCTCCTTACTTTTGACATCACAGGGGAAGTGGGGAAACTAGATGAGCTATTGCATGAAACGAGATCAGATTCAAGGATAGAAATCCTCTGAAGTTGAGGATCCCTGAAATAGGTGAGGTAAATCTTCACCACTTTACATGCCTTTTTTATTTTTTAAAGAAAAAATAAAAATGAAATAAAAGCATATAATTTAATCAAGCTTCAGGGATCTCAACTTCAGAGGATCCCAACGCCAGATTCAGTTAGCAGCCTAACACAGGCTAGATTCAGATTAGGAGCCTCAGTTGCTATGAGATAAACAATCTCGCTCTTCGTAACATGTTGAGCAACATGGCGGGCATTGCATTAAGAAATAAATAGAAACATAAAACAAAAGCTAAGAAAAGGTATATGTACGCATTGCAGAATCCAGTAATAACTTACAGAATGATTTATCAAGCGTGTTATATTGCCCCTATTTGTTGCATCAATTACCAATTCCTCACTGATCTTGAACAGCTGCATAAAACAGACAAAAGAGCATAAATAGAACTATAGCTCGACTATAAAATACATTTCGCTGTATGATGTCTAAATACGCAAGCAGGGGGCAGTAAAGAACAGAATATCAAAAGTAATCTAAGACGGGGCTTACATAACAATCTTTGCCTTCTAAACGGTACTTTGCTTCCCTCAAATCAGCAATGCTACGCCTCACCTGCTCACCACAATATTCAGCAACCTGGAGACAGACACAGCTAGCATAAACATAATGTCCTCAAAAGAATCTACAAGCATGTTATTATCTTACACTTAACTGGTGACCATCTTAGCATAGTAACTAACCATCTCTCCTTCTTCTATATCTCGATGAGCAAAGAGACCCCATCCATGTATACCCGATTTTCCAAAGCAAACTTGATGCTTTACAGTTTTCTGAAACCCAAATATTATAATAAAACATGAAAATTATAAGAGAAATGACTTAGAATTAAAAATCAGATAATAAAATTTAGTACATTTTACCTGCAAGTGCTGAAGGCGTTCCTTGAGCGAATTAAATACTTCAGAATGTTCAGCATCCTATCATAAAACAAGGAAAGAAGAGATTGTATTATTTTGTTCACGTAATACAACCATCAATCAACAAAATTAGATTAGCTATTTCAAAAGAAATAAATCTAATATAGTGTCAAAGTGAACTCTGAGGCACGAAGATCACCTTATAACTGTTCAATTGAGTTATTGCACTTAAAGAATGATGTCTTGGTCCCCTCAATAAGTGAATTATTGATGCATCAACCCTCTGGCAAATTAGAAAAATTAAAAAGTATTAAGTGAGACCAGCTGTAAAATAAAATCAAAAGGAAATGAGGAATAGCATTTCATGCTTTGGTGCAACTAAAAAAGCAAAAATAACTCAACCTTATTGAGAGGCCTTTTGTAAACACGACATCTGGCAGAAGAGAGTGGCTCAAACTTGTTAATTTCAGAGGCTGAAGACTCTTCAAGAAGTTCTACATTCTTTGGGGAAACCAGTCTTGATCCCCTGAAGCACCCCTTATGATTTTCAAGTGAAGTTCTGGGAGAGAAAACCCCTAGGGGTGTATGCACAACCAGTACTGAATCTGGTTTTGGGACCCTGCAATGGAATTAAGATATAAAGCTACAGTGATTTTAAAACTAATAGAAATTATCACTAAATACAATCAGGTGATTAGAGCTCAAACCTATGAACTGCACAATATATTAGCTTCGTTGTTATCTGATTCCCATTCTTCTCCATGGAATGCAACTGTAAGTCCAAACAAATATTAACGTTTCATCAGCCCTAGTAATCCTCATGTCACTTTTCTGACTGTCATAGAACTATTCAGTTGGAATGGAAAAATTATGCCTATTCCCTCGAATAGAAAAAATGCAAACTACGAAAAATAAGTAAACAAAGAATAATGTCTCAGACGAGAGACCTGTTACATTAATATATATATATATACATATATATATATATATCAAACTTACTTCCGTGCTATATCCAGCTCTTGACGCACACATCACATGAAAATAAGTAGCACATTTGCAACAACTTAAGCAGGATCCATGGCTTTGTTTACAGATAATGCAAGTCTGCAGTCAATGTGAACAAAGAGCATCTAAGTATGTGGCAAGTCTATCACTTTCCCGCACAAAAAAGATGAATTGCTTTTAATTGTACATCAAAGAGGAAAACTACATAATTTAGTTTTTGGGGTGTTGCTAGAAAAAAATATTTTAACTGAAACCAACTAATAAGTGAATGTCAAGACAACCTTTCTGCCCAATGTTGTACCTTCAGAAAAGAATTTGGAGGAATTTTAAGGATTCCGATGGCAGGTTCCATTATCTCATGGTTTTGGAAAATAACTTCAGGCTGGAACCAAGCACATGTTACATGAACCCACAGCATTTCAACATCAGTTGGCTTCAAAGCACCACCTATAAAGAAACTTCGCACATTAGAAGCAAATTTCCACTGAAGAACCAAAGCTGACAATGGCGTACATATGGTAAGAAAACAAAAAATGGAACACAGCCAGTTAGTGCACAATGTTCAAAATAATATCAATATCAGTATAAAATATAAAATATATAGGAAGTTGCATTATTTATAAGCCGTAAACAATGCAGCTCCTCTTACAAAATTATTTCTTATGCTCCATGCTCTTTTTCTTTTTATATTCCTTCAATCTTTCTCCAGTATAAATGTTAAAGACATGGGTACAATTTTTAAGAAACTTTAATTTAATCTTGTATCAATACAACTTTTTTAACTTATCTTTCCCATGCATTACACAAGGAAAGTTATCTAGTTATACATAATCATGATTACATTTGAATGAAACTTATCAAAGGATTCTATTAAATTACTTGGAAACTAACAATGTGGTTGAATGCATAGAATGGTAGAGGGAAATTGAAAATCCTCCAAAATAAGCAAACCATTTTAAACGTAGGAAGAATGCCAGTCCTTGATATGCAAAAAGTTCTTCAAAAAAAGAATGCCCCACACTCAGCTTTCAAAAAGAACTTGGCAGTATACATATTGTGTGTGGAAAACAACATAGACAAGTCAGATCATTCATAATGCTTTAGCTAGATAACATGCCTTTTACTGGACAGAGGCAACACTCTCTCTCAACATCAGGTGTTTCACATACTTTACAAACCCAAGAAGTAAAATCCTTAACATTCTTCACCCCATAGCACTCTTGGTGGACTGCAATTTGGCACCTGCACAATGAACAAGTGCACAAATAGGAATCAACATTGCTTTCTTTGATGCGCTGTAAAGTCAAAACAAATTTTTAACACAACCAAATGCTAAGATCAAATTCAACAACAGAAATAATAACACCTGTTACAGATAATAATCTTGTTGTCATCCCAATCCTCAACCCATCTACAAATGGCACACCTTTCTGTTGTCCATTTCACATAAACTGGTTCATACTTCTCTGTGACAAGAAAATATAAATAATAAGTTTCCACCTCAAAAAGATATATTCAAGAGAAAGTACGTGGCATAATATGCCATACATTGTTGTTCACCTCAAGGATATGGAGACTTCATTGAGTGAAAGTTTAGATGAAATACATATTTACCTTGCAAAAAGGCAAGTACCTGCTGCTGATCTAACCGTAGGGAATCTCCAGCTTGAGAATTGTGTTCGGTAATCTGAAGCATTAATGATAAATTCAAAAACGAGAAGTACAAAATAATAACAACAAGAAGGGCAAAATATAAATAATTAAAGATGTGTGAGTATCCTTTTTCATACTCAAAATGAGGGTTGATTGGAAATAAAAAATAATGCAGGCATTATTAAATAAATGCAAGTGATAGTATTCATCAATAATGCCATGACTGCTTAAAAAAAAGGACAACAAAGAAGCCAGCAGAAAAATTGACATTTATATCATATAGCAAGAATGATACAAACTATTCAACAATAACATTAGCCTTATTCCAATATGTGGAGTCAATTACATGGATCATATAACGCCAATTGACTCTATCAAACACCATCTCCTCAAATAAATCATTTCTCAAAAGATCATTCCTTATAACTTCCCTTAGTGTCCTTTTTAGTCTTCCTCTACGCCTTTTGATAGGATTCCAAGCCATTTGATCAACTGATAATACAAACTATTATTTAAAATAAAAATAGAGAGAAAAAAGAATGACACAAACCCATTTTTCTAGTGGTAGCATTGTACTTTTTACTTTCACACTAAATTTCCATTTTTTGGCTCTGCAACCTGTATGCCGTTCCCATTCATTCAGTGTCTGCTTCCTTGACCCACAAGAACCACACTTGCACATAACTCTGCAAGAAACGGGAATAAAAAGCAGTTCATTGAAATTCTTCTGGAAGGAGATAAATTTTAATCGCCTTGAAATCATCCATTGGTGCTCAAAAAAAAAAATTGTACAGCTAACAAATATAGAACCTAGTCAGATTTCTACTCAGATCTAGACAAAGAAAGTTTCCTTTTCAATAAAACATTAGATAACACCAAATATACGATTTCATTATAAAAGCACATGAATTGTAAAGGAAATAAAAAAAAAAAAAAGGTAGTCAGAAAAACACCCTGAGGCAATCATGAGAACAGAGAGCACTTCAGATATATGAATGACAACACAAATATAACAATAAATTTGATTTCCACTATAGAAGGCAAACCAAAAGATTTTAAACTGATTATTAAACTCAATGACACAATAAAAATTAAAGACTTACAAATGTAGACTTGAAATGTAAATTCCTTCCATGCCATTGCACATCACTGTTACAGTCTCAGGTATCATATGTTTTTCTTTTTTTTCTATTGGCCTGTTCCAAAAAAATATCACATTACAAAATTCAAAGACTGCCATCCTCAGGGTTAAGATCAAAATGTTGAACACAACTAAATGTAATTACTGTATTCATTAAAAAAGAGGTAATTACTGCATACTTGATTTTTGAATTGTGTGAATGTGATGCTGCCAATTTACAGTTGACTTTTGCTTTGCAATCTGGGCAATAGTAATCTATGAGTTCCAGATCCTGCAACCAGAAACCAGTCCAAGATTTTCCACAGCTTTATAAACCAGGGAAATCAAATATGACAGAAAAGAAATGCGTAAAGTGATAATGACCATGATACCTTTAAAAGTTTGCTGGAGATTTTATCACACTCAGCATGCACCCAAACATTACAGCCATCACAACATACCTAATTCCAGGAGTCAGCCCCCACAATATTTTAAAATTTTTATTGTTTCGTTGAAGTTAAAAAATAAGAACTCATTGGCCAAAAAAATAATATGATACCAAATAAGCACACAAACTTACCCAATTCCCACCATCTGAATGGTGCCAAATCTTTTTGCAAATGCCACAATATTGTTTGGATTTTAGTAACTGTAAAACAGGACCAAACAATATAAAAATTATATTGTCTACCGCTTGATTAAGAAAATCACAATCCAAAAACTCTAGGCAAAGAATCTCCAATTTGGAAACATCAAAGGAGTAGTTAATTGAATATTTAACTAGCACATTGACCACCTGGTTGATGCTTCTTAATTGGATACTTCTTAGACAAGAGTTCATAAATAGCTATTCTCCCAGATTTATTTGAGAACAAATAAAAAATAGCCAGGATGAGCCATGGAGCAGAACCTTTGAGCAATGCCTGCAATAAAGTTGAGTACAACTAGAATCCTTAAGCTTCTTCATGGTTTTGCATGGTAACATCAAACCACAGCCAGCACAAAGTCTTGAATCCTGCAAAATTTATTCAGTGGATAAAAATCTACATATAACCAGACTCTGAGACAGACATTTCTATACTGTCAGTGTCAACAATCATTCAAATCTGCTTTCTGGAGTAACTAGAAAAATAGGATAAAGAAATATATTAACTAACAAAACGAAAACACAAGGCCCATGATCACCTATTTGCTACGGATTGCTCACCTCCCATATTCATATATAAAAAAAAAAAAAATTCTCTGAAAGAATTGCAGGGCTACTTTGTTATTATTTTTAAAAACAGTTTTTAGTTTTTGGATTCAAAAAAATAAAATAAGTGTTTGATTATGTATTTTTTAACAACTGTTCTAAAAAACTAAACAATAGAAAATTGTTTTTAAAACTCAAAAAATAGAATATTTAGATGTTTCTCTGCCGCATTCGTTTCATTCATGCCATTTTTTAAAATGTTTTCAAAACAAGTAATTCAAACAGTTTTTTTTTATTTTTTATTTCCAAAACTTGTTCTAAGAAAATAATTTTATAAAATTGATCTAAAAGTACAAAAACCAAAAAAAAAAAAAAAAAAGAATCAAACAGGTTTGTAATTTTTTGCTCCAAATCCAAACAGAAAATAAACCAGAAGTTACAAAACTAAACCTGTAGTTGACAAAGTAAATGGTCATGAGTACAACTACAGGACTAAAAACAATAAAAGATAAATGAATTAACTTTTTAACTGACATGGAGTAGCACTTACAAGTGGGAAGTAAATTAAGATGCTGGATATCAACGAATCATGTTAGTCTAAAGCTTATGAAAAGGAGCCTTCTATAACCCCAAGATTTGAATCTTACTAAATGATCGATTTCCCTTCTTTTCTTGATTTGAAAGTTTACATATCCTTCAACTTACATTAAGTAATCCCTACTAACTGAAATTTCATACTGCAAATAATCCGTTTGGTTTTTGCACTTAGGACCATGGAACAAACTATTGACAGTCATTCATCCATATGATGTGCAATGCATGCACCTTCTCAGAGACTTGTGAACAGAATGTAGACCTTTTCATCTTCAAAGAAGATTACTTACATCATAGTTCAACAAGGATAGACAAAGAAGCAACCGGAACCACATAAGATTTTTTAGAGTATTTATCTATCATACGCCCTCTTTCCTTTAAAGATATTAGATACCACAGAAGCCTCTCTTATACAACTCCACAAATGCAAAAAGCAGCATACAAAGGTTCTCATCATCTTCTCATGATCATATATAGCACAAAATCGAAGAAATTCAGCTCACCTGGTCCTGGTAGTTATATTGTTGTTCATCGTGTGGACCTGTAACCTCTATATATCCACTGGGATGAGCATCAACATCACTTTCCGTAATTTTCTCTGCTCCCAAATGTGAGTCCAGAATACCATCTTCTGCCAACAAAGCCTCCTCTAATGCCATTCGAAAGTCACTTGGTTTGCTCTTGTACATCCGGGTCTGCCCCTGGAATCTAAATAAAGATAGATTTTAATAAGTATTTGTTGAATATTCTTGCAAGACACTGTTAACTTATATCGAATCACTGATTAGATACAAACCTGTCCATGAATTCCAAGAAGGGGAATATCATTCCCTGTTTCACCCATGCATAGTCCTGCTAATCATTATTACTTTAGATTTTAACTAAGGACGATTTAAAAACTCAAACTTAAAGATCATATGCGTAGAGAGAAGTTTACCCTTTGCTTTCCATTTTTTGAATACCCAAAAAACATTACGCAGATTGCACCTGGAACACAACAGCTCAGGACAGATTTGGGAGCTTGCAAGATGGGATCAATCACTATAGCAGGCCAAGCCGGATACTTCTTCCCGCATTTTGCCCAAACTATATCACCGGTAGCAAAATCCTCTAGTTTGTAAATGTCTGTCATCTTTTCAGCTTTCCCATGAGTCTTTGGGCCAACGCCCTCAGAATTAAGTCCCGACGCATAACTCTCAACTTTAACTAACGATGAACTCTCGTTATCTGTCGTTCTCATGGTACTAAAGGAATTCGCATGCTCCGCGGTGTCGAAATCATTGGAATCTAAGGCACCCAAGACTCGGTTCTCCTCCATTTCAGTATACGAATAACACGTCAATTTTTTTAAACTACAGTTAACTCTCTGTCCCTGTTTCACAAATTCCATTCCACTAAATTTCGATCCATCTTCCCCTAAAATATTGTCTTCTTCAAAGCTGGAATATGTGTTCTCCACTTGGATTCTTTTATTCTTCCACGTACCAATAACCGAATCACTGAACCTCGACGGAAGCATCTGATAGCGACCTCGCGACGACCGCAATAATGGAGGCTGAGGCCTTTCTGAGCTCCGTTTTAGTATTGTTCTATCATTCAAATTCACAGAATTCGAACTCGACTGTAAGTCACCACCGCGATTGGATTCTTCACTGCACAAAAAACCAGAACCGCTGCTCAAATATTCACCCTCGCCGGCCATACTGGAAGAATAAAACCCATTTGCCCTCCGTTTCTTGGGATTCGCCGCACAAACACAGTCCTCAGGATCTAGCTCCTCTAATTTGCATCGCTTCAGGTTTGGCATTTCAATTTTCACAGCCCGCTTAACTATCATCTTAGGACTATCCAATACCATGAACCGCACTATGAAACCCTCTACGCCGAAAGCCCTAGTTTTCGAATCGAAGCACCAAAGCCAAAAGTCCAACAACTCAGGAACAACCCTCTAAAGCCTAGCAACAAACTATTCAGCAACAATCTAATTTTGCACCAATCTCCGCGCCACAACAGCGGCACAAATCCCCAGAACTTCAACGCAAAACCCCTTCAAATTGAACAATGAAACAACAAACAGCCAGTGAAACAAAAACCGAATGCCTCTTATGCTTTTTGCAAAAGAACATATAATAAACATAAAAACCTCAGATATATAAGCGTTGATTTCGATCTTCGAATCAATTACACAGAGCGAAGAACGAAATCCTTTGAAACGCCGACAGTTTTCCCGAGAAATATCGCTTGGAATTGGCAGAGATGAAGTCACAAGTTGAGTAACGAGTCTCACACATGAATTATCACTCCATCCCAAACATACGCAAGCAAGAACATTATTCAAATGATTAATTTAAATTTAAATAATCATAAAAATGTCTTTGAATTCATTTTTAAATATGAATTTCCGAAAAACAACAATAATAGTAATCGCTGTTGCATTAAAAAATAAGCAACAGAAATGGAAAGGGTGGCTTCGGAGGGATAATGCCGAAAAATTTGTTTTTGAAGGAAGCGCCAATGTTTCGACCAAAAAAAAAAAGAAGAAGGAAGCGCCAAGCCAACGGAGGAAATTTTTGGCGGGAATGCAAATTCTCTATGCGCCTGTGACAGTGACACGTGGATTTTTAGGATTTTTTTCCCAAAGATATTTTGAGTCATCAATATAGGAGTACATTTTAAACGGGTCGACCTACGGTATGCCCGTCTTTCGGCAGGCCAGATCGTGAAATCTTCAACCCATTTTTTTCTCATTTTTTATTTAAAATAATACAAAATAATATGAAAAATAATAATACAAAGAAAAGTTCCCTTCATATATGTAGTTTAAAAAAAATTAAATCAAATAAAAATCTATCCAAATTTCAAAAAGATAAAATAGGAAAAAAGATTTAGGTTTTAATTCAGTGAAATCAATAAAAATAACAACTTATTTAGTAAAGAAGCAAAATTGAAATTTTAAGAAGATAAAATTTAGTAGTTAAGTGGTATTAAGGTTTTTTTTTAGTTTTTAGATATAATTATATAAAATAAAATAAAAATTAAAAAAAAAAGCAAGCAGGGCTATTTATTTTACATCATTATTAAGCATTTCAAATTTTTTGGCCCATTTCACCATTTTTTGGCAGGCTAAGCTAGTCATCTTGCGAAGTAAAATCTATTTTATTGGTTCTAATTTTAGTTCCAAAAAACAAAATATATATATAGAGGAGTACATATATTATTAATAAATCAATAATTCAATGTATATAATTCTAAGAAAATTTATTGAAAATCATGCATTTTTTATAAATCATGAATAAATAATACAATTTACCTTAAATTTCATATAATGCAGTAAAATCACTTTTAATTTTTATTTATTATTTTTTTTTAGTTTTTCCATTTTCGGAAAGGATCAAAACACGAGTGAAACTCCATGTCCATTATGTCTTGAAAAAAAAAATAGTAAAATGAATCTTCTAACGTTTGAGGTGTCGGGGACGACTTAACAACACACGGTATTCTGCACTGGTTCAGTTTAATCTGACATGGCTACTGGGCCCCTTTTCTTAATTGAATCATTTTCCAATAAATATTTAACACAATCTCATACTCACTCATACTGTAAGCATCTTTTTAGGTTCGCAAGCCTTTGGGCCCGTTTGTGATTGAAAATGAATTTTTGTAGAATTGGTTTTGTAACGTAGTTATGATAAAAATTGGTTTTAGACTAACGTGTTTATGTTTGGATGATTTATTTGAAAATTGGTTTTGACAAAACTCATAATTTTTCTCTAAATTGAGTTTAAACTCTATCTCATGGTTAATTTAATTTATTTGGACTCAAATTAAATCTGCATTTATTTAATTGAGAACATAATATATCTGATATAATATTTTTTTACAGATCATGATCTATAAAAATTAGAATTTTGAAGGGACATTTTGATCAATAGATAGAATAAATTTTATGGAAATTTTATTTTCCTAATTTTTCTATTTTTTTCATTTTTTTTGATCTATTTTTATCTGACTTGAAAATAAATACTGGTAAAACTGAAGAACCCAAACTGAAAAGCAGCAAATGGATTGCTTCCCCTTCAACTCCGTTTTCTCCAGAATTCACGGCAGCAACGTGGTTGAATTTAACAACCAAACAGCAACAAAAAACTGGAAGAATGAGTTTTGGGCTGGAACGGAGTTACAGAAGCAGATCCAAACAGAGCCTTTGACTGTAAATAAGCTAGACATGAGTTTGACACGAGGAAAATTTACTCGGCAATAATAAAAAATCATATTAAATACTATCAATATTTATTTTTAAAGAATTTCAATATTTGACATAAATATCAAATTATTAATATTATATTTTTATAATTCTAAATAGTACAACTTATTTGTTAAATACTCCCAATTTTATAAAAAAATTAAAAAATTGCCAGCTCATGATTTCATGTAATTAATAGAGTATATTATTATAAGTTATAAATTATAGATTTTTTTTGCCAACTACTCCCTCTGGTCCTTAATATAAGACCATTTTAACTGAATCACGTGAATTAAGAAGGAGAGTTAAAACTAATTAACTACCTCGATTTCTCTGAAAATCCCAATATTTTTTCAAAACTACCCCTATTTAATCTCTCTTTTTTTCTCTTTGGATACATTAAATAGGGGCATTTGTTGGAAATGTATAATAAATACCACCTCGTATATTGTAAAGGATCTTATATTCAGGATCAAGACAAAAGGTCCTATATATAGGACCGGAGGGAGTATTAATTACACATATTTAAACATTTACCGAGTATATAATTAATTACATTAATCAAATCGATATTATCAATTAGGGCTGATCAACAAGCCCGGTAAACCCGATCCTGCCCGGTGCAATTGAGTTGGGTTAAGCCTGGCAAAAAATCAACCCAGAGACAAGAGGATGAGACAGGACTGGGTTATGACCCCAGGTAAGACCAGGTTCCGAGCCATGTCTCTAGACTACTAACCCTGGACTGGCTCGGGGGTACTAATTTTTTTTCTTAATTTTAGATAAAAGAGATACTATTCAAACATACCCTCTTATCCTCTTAGATCCTAATACGCCCTAACATGCCATTTCTCAACCATTTCTCCATATTTGCCCTCATTTTCCTAGGCAATCATCGATCGTCCCTCTCTCTCTCCTCTGTCCAACCTTCCATCATCTTCCTCAACAACCATTGTCCTTTACTCTCTCTTTCGTCTATCCATCGCAGACAGATCTCATCTCTCCCCACTTTCCTTTCGATTCATTAATCAGATTGAAGCTTGGCAGCATGAAGCTCAACACTTAAACAAGGTATCCTCTTCCTTTCATTTTCAGTAATCGCTTGAAGATCAACTTACTCTGAGACAATGCTCTTGATTTTTCTTTTCTGTTTCTTCTAATCCAAGGCTTCTTAGCTCACCTTGTATTTAACTCATCTTTTTCAGTTTTCAAACTTTGTAAAGGAAGCTTTTTTGACAAATATGGATATGGAATTTTCTTGAATTCTGTTGGGATGATGAATATTCTGTTTTGACTCTATTTCTAGAGGTTTCTTTACCAATGATTGATCTTGAAGCCAAGTGACTAGCAGTTGCAATGTGAGATTCATTCGCCATTCTTTATTTCATCCAATTGTTGGATTTAGTACTTATGAGATTACTCCCATTTGTTTTTTACCTAAATGTTTTGAAGCATTGATGCATGTATGCTAAATCCATTAATCGTCTTTAGGTCTTTTCTGGGATAGTTTTTTTATTTTAAGTTAGGTTGATTGCGTATTTAGATGATATTAAATTATTAATGGTTCAGACTCCTTTCTTTTCTGTAATTAAATATGATGTAAATGATTATCTATTAGAGGGGAAAATTCACTTTGAAATGTCTCCTTGTCCTATAAAGTTTTCTTTTAAAAAATGTCAATACTGAAAGTGAGTCTGATGATGATAGACTAAAAATGTTTATAAAGACCAATATGGTGCCACATATTCGTTAATTTAATTTAGTTCTATGTATTTCAGTAGCTATTAGTTGGGCATTTGATTCAATCTTTTGCACTTTTGCATTAGTAATATTGTACAATTTATATGTGAATCAATATGTGTGTGTGTGTATTTGTTTCTAAAATATTCTAATTGAAACAGGGCAAAAGCATACTCTGCAATATTACTACATTTAAATTTTATATAGACATATGGGCATGTCAATTTGTTTATGTTAGTTAACCTATGTTATGCATTTTGCCTGTGGATAAAATGTTGTATATATTTAAAGATTTTGTTCATCCCTTTTTGTGCTGCAGTTCAGTATTGGAACCAGTTTGAAGATGTTATGTACAATAAAGCTTTGGTGAGTTTTGTTCATGACGAGTTGTATCAAGAACTTGGTCTGCAAATAAAAGTACCTAGTTATTTTATAGTTTCTAGTTTATACAAATTCAAATTTTTAGTCCAAGATATTTGGCCCAACTTTTTAGTTCAAAAAACTTATATAGATTCAAGTTATGTTATGTTTTGGTCCTTATTTTTGTTTGGACTAAATTATAGAAGAAAAAATTCAAAGTAGGGACAAAATATGACATGATAGTCTTCCAACCCGGTCTCATTAACCCGGTCCTGTTTAGTCTCGGGTAGGATCGGTCATCGGGCTCTGATTTTGCAGCCCGTCCCATACAAAGACCGGGCACCGGGTTGGCTGCCAACCCAATCCCACCCGGTCTTTGATTAACCCTATATAAAATTTACTCCATCTGATTCTTTTTATTTGTCACTTTTGAAAAAAAATCTGTTTCTAGTTATATGTTACTATTAAATTCTAAAATAATAATTTTTTTAGAATTGGTTTTTAGGTATAAAAAATAAAGATATTTGGTTTTTAGGAGATGTGAGAAAGTTAATTGAGTTTTGGAACTAGAGGCATGATGGGTAAATAAAAATAGTGTTGGAATGACCAAATTGCCCTTTTGTCCTAATAAGAGAAGAGAGAGAGAGAAGGAGCCTGATTAAAACAAAATCTGGGATGGAAGGCAATTGAACTAAAAATGAATGTGCGCAGAACATTGAGAACCAAGAAGAGAATGGTGGTGAGAATGATGGAGGCAACGGCACAAGAAGCAACGGTGCGAGTGGTTGTTCGTTGAAGGGAGCATCGTCCATGGTAAGCAGCATCTTCTAGGGTGGAAAGTTCAATCCATATCATTCAAACTCTGTAACCAAACTTGCCCTCTTGTCTCTATGCCGTCTAACCCTCATATGTTCGCCATCAAGCCCTCACTTCACCCATCTCTCCACCGTCAAACCCTCATCTCTCTATTGTCTCTCCGCTGCCAAACCCTATCAGCATCTAGATGCTTATTCTTAGATGTTGTGTTTATTTTGATGGATCTTTTTGTGCTGGTTGAATGAATATGTAAATAACCTATGTTGATGAAATTATGAAATGTTACTTGATTGCTATTGTACCTATTTTGATGGATTTCATTGGTTGTTATGTATGTTTGGATGTGTTATTATTTTTTTTCAAAAATGGTTTACCATACCACAATTTAAACTAAAAATAAGGCATTATGTTTGTTGACCAGATTTTAAGACAGTAGGAAAGGTCAACCACTAGAATTGTTTTTTTCAGTTATAATTTCAATGTTGTCCACCATTTTTTGTCATTTCAGAGGCTATATGTGCACACTAGCTGAAACTTCACCCATACCCATGAACAATGGTTGACTACCCAAATTGATTTTTCCAATTATAATTTTGATGTGGTCAACCATTTTCCTATCACCTTACCCATGTACGATTGACTACCTGAATTAATTTTTTCAATTATAATTTTGATATGGCCGACCATTTTTCTGTCACATCATTCAAACATAATGAACACCCACCTACTTAGAGATACTATTTATGTTGTCATTCGTAGAGTCTACATTGTTATTCGTTGAATTTAACACGTTATTAGTGGAATATAACTTGTTGTTACTGAATTCTTATATTGCACAAATCAGATTCTCTACTGCACATATAGGAATCCCATTTGAAAATACAATTAATGCTATTATTTGTGAAGTTTAAATTGTTATTTGTGGAGTATAACACATTATTACTAGAGTTTAACTTGCACAACTTGAATTCTTTATTACACATGGAAAATCTACTTGGAGATGTTGTTCATATTGCTATTTGTGGAATCTAACACTTTATTACTAAAATTTAATTTACACAATTTGAATTCTCTATTACACATAGGAAGCCCACTTTGAGATATTATTTATGCTGCTATTCATGAAGTCTAACTTATTATTATTGGATTCATATTTGTACAACTTGGATTCTCTATTGCACATATAAGAATCCCACTTAGAAATACTGTTAATACTGTTATTTGTATAGTCTAAATTGTTATTCCTAAGTCTGACACTTTGTTACTAAAGTCTAACTTACATAACTTGAATTCACTATTACACATAAGAAACTCACTTGGATATACTATTCATGCTACTATTTATGGAATCTAAATTGTTATTCGTTGAGTCTAACACATTATTAGTAGAGTCTAACTTATACAACTTAGATTCTCTATTACATATAGGAAGCCTACTTGGAGATGTTGTTCACGCTACTATTCGTGGAATCTAAATTGTTATTCGTGGAGTCTAACGCATTATTAGTAGAGTCTAACTTGTTATTATTGGATTCTTATCTTGCATAGATTCTCTATTGTATATATAGGAATCTCACTTAAAAATACTATTGATATTGATATTTGTGAAGCCTAACACATTATTACTGAAGTTTAATTTGCACAATTTGGATTCTCTATTATATATAAGAAGTCCACTTGGAGATGCTGCTATTCATGGAATCTAACACACTATTAGTGAAGTTTAAATAATAATAATAATAATAATTATTATTATTATTATTATTATTGGAGTCAAAATTATTATTCGTTGAGTCTAATACGTTATCAATGGAGTCTAACTTATTATTAATATACATGGGTGAGGTGACTGCAAAAATGGTCAACCACACCAAAATTATAACTAGAAAAATCAATTCGAATGGTTAACCATTTTTTATTGGTATAAGTGGGGTTTCAACTAGTGTGCACATATGGCCTCTGAAGTGACAAAAAAAATGGTTGACCACATTGAAATCATAACTGGAAAAATCAATTCAGGTGGTGGACCAATTTTTATGGGCATGAGTGAGGTGATAGAAAAATGGTTGATAGAAAAACGGTTGACTACTTTAAAATTATAACTGGAAAAATCAATTCAGGTGGTCGACTATTTTTCATGGGTATAGGTGAGATTTTAGAAAAAACGGTCGACCACATCAAAATCATAATTGAAAAAATTAATTCAAGTGGTCGATCGTTTTTCATAGGCATGGATAAGATTTCGAAAAAAAGTCAACCACATAAAATTATAACTGGAAAAATCAATTCGGATGGTTAACTGTTTTTCATGGATATGGGTGAAGTTTTAGAAAAAAACAGTCAACCACATCAAAATTATAATTAAAAAAATCAATTCGGGTGGTTGACCATTTTTTAAGAACATTCAATTCCAATCATTTTAAAGATATGCTACCAATAAATATGTATTAATATACATAATAACAATTGATCTATTTTGCCATATTAGATCCACACAACAATTCCAATCATTCTATCTATTTTGCCATTACAAAGTTGCTGCGCATAATGGCTCCAAAAGAATTATCTACCTACTATATTGGGACTTGAGGTATTACTTCCATTTTAACTAGTTATTTATAAACCAGTCTACTACCATATTAGGATTTCTTTGTTATTTAAATTAACTAGTCAACCAATTTCCCTTAGAAATTCCACATAATTCTTTACCCAAAAACTAAGCTTCAAATGCTTGTGTCAAATATGGACTAGTTAACGACTAGATTGCAATTTCTTTGTTATTTAAGTTAACTAGTCAACCAATTTCCTTTAGAAATTTTATATAACTGGCCATCCTTAACGACAGGGACAAACACAAAGTCTAACAACTTAAATATTTGATAATCAAATAACAAAATTTAACAACTTAAATTACACATTTTAGAAGGACTCAAATCTCATTTAAAAAAAAAAGTAAAACAAGTATTGAAGATGTTGGCGACATGGTGGAGATGGCAAAGGCAAGGTGTTCAAAGAAGATGCCGGATCATCGTGAGGACACTGGATCTGCTTCTATCGTCATCCAAGTTGTTCGAAGACGATGCTGCTTATGGTCATCGGGTCCTCATTTATGGCAAGATTGAGAAAGGCGATGCTAACAGTTGAAGAGGAAGAAGATGGGGAGAGGGAAGTAATGGTCATTGGTGGAGTAGTTGTCCATGTATGGAAGTGGAAGGTGGGGAGATGGAAGTAAGGGTCATCAATTGCCAATGAAGGATGAGGAAGGTGATCGGAGAGGGAGGTAAGGGTTGCTGATAGAGGATGATGAAGATGATCGGGGTTGAGCAATTAAACGGGGGCTTTGATCTTAGCTCTTTTTGCCCCATCTCATTAGGATAGAAGGGCAATTTACTCATTCCAATACTATTTTTTATATACCCATCATACCCCTATTCCTAAAACTCAATTAATTTTCTCTCACCTCCCAAAAACCAAATATTTTTATTTTCTACACCCAAAAACCAATTCTCCCTTGTTTTTCCAATTATACCTAAAATTGACAAATTGGGCTGGTTCGGGCTGAAAAGCCCGACTTAAAAATAGGCCTTACTTTGTAGGCCCGAGCTTGTGAGGAGAAGGCCCGTAGGCCTATATTTTTAAAAAATATTTTTTTATGTTTTTTTAATTTTTTTATATAATTATTTAGATTAATAACTAATCATCATCACCATCATTTAGTAAAAATTAACATAATATTTAAATTTTACAATTTATATTAACTAATAAAATAGTATACATTTTTTAATATTAAAAATAAAAAAGGGTCAAATAGGCTGACCCATGACTTGCTTAAGCTATCCCATTCGGGCCACATGCTTCATAGGCTTGAGTTCAAAAGTCTCTTTTTTGTTTGGACTCCCACTTTTAAATCCCAACCCACACATTATATTAGGCTAAATAGGCTGACCTATTAGATTTGACCCATATTACTGGCTCTAATTATACCATTATTTATCTTTTTAAAAGCTAAAAATTGCTCTTTCTTATCTATCTATTTATTAAAAGATATGTTCAAAAATTTAAAATAAATTTTAATACATTAATTATATTTCTTAATTTGTGTGTTAAAACTTTAAACGACACAAAAAAAATTGAAATAGTATTATTTAAGAGCTATAAATAGTACAGTTCATCAAACTATAATTTAATGCTTTGCAATCTCAACCATTCATTATTATTTTTTTTCCCAGAAACAAAGACAAATAGCAAAAAAAAAAAAAAGAAAAATAGCATTATAAAGAGCCAAAAAATCAAAATAAAGTGTCCAATTATTATTGGAATTTCGAAATTTATGAGAAAATTGGAAAGGAGAATAAAATTGGAAATATGAATGACTAAGATTAGAAGAAGAAACAGAAAGTTATGATTGAAAGATAGAATAAAAAGGTTAGGATTAGAAGAAGAAAATGAATGGCCAAGATTATAAGATGGATGGTTAGAATTAAAAGATCGAAATTCCCATAAAAAGATGGACACATGGCACAGTCTAAATAATGTCACAATCTAAATAAATCAACAATTCTCACTCAAATAATTTAATTAGGACATTATTAATTAAACCAAAAATCGATCATGATTGGAAGAATTAATTCTTGATTAAAATGGAAATAAAAGATGATAATAATAAAGGACCAAGACCAAAATTCCATTTTAGGACCAAATTTGAAAATTGAAAGTATTATCTTTAGAAGAAAAAATAAGCCAAAATTCATTAACAATAGTGCTTATAATGAGGGATAAAATGGTAAAAATGAGTTATTAAAGCTCTCCAATTTCTTACAAGCCCAAACTTAGTAACGTATAACACTATACTCACAACACAAAAAATAAATAAATAAAAGACACACACATTATGAGTACTCTCTCACCCGACAAAGCCGTGCAGATAGGTCCAAAGATTTTCAAAGTATGGATGTAAGCTGCAAGATATATTCAGCAAGGGGGACTCACACGATGACAAGGATTTGGACTCTAAAGAAGAGAGGGTTTCAAATAATAAAACCAGAATAATGAACATACAACTCATCACTTTAATGATCATACACATGTTTTATATTCCTAACATGCTAATACTATGTTTGATTTATATTTAAATTTATATATTAATGTTTGAGCTTTTTTGTACGCTTTCGCATTATGTAAAACACCGAATCATATTTTGCGGTTCACCTCAAGTTCATTGCAAATAGTTTAACAAAATAATGGTGTAATTTTAATAATAACAAATGAATTGAAATTAAAATTGTTATAAATTATAAGAATTTAATTATAAACTTCTACCTTCCACTTGACTAGGGAGAGAAAATAGGGAGAAGAGAAAATGAGGGAAGAGAAAATAGAGAGAAGAGAAAAATGAGGGGGAGTGATTTTCTCTCCATATACTTGGCTGAACAGAAAAAATAAGGAGAAGAGAAAATTAACTAATTTTATATTGATAATAATATCCTTATTATTTTTAGAAATATATTTACATATTATAAAACATATTATTCTACTATATTATTTACATAATTTTCATATCATATTAATAAATAAAATTAAAATGTAATTTTAATTTTAATTTTAATCTTAATTTAAAATTATTTTATCCAATCTTAATTTTATTAAATTTTTAAACTCATTTTTTATACATTGATTTTAAAAATTTTAAAATAATACTAAAATTAAAAATATATAACATATCAATATTTAAATCTAAAAATAACATAGGTATTTTTCTCTAAGTAACAACATAACATTATATTAAGAAGCAATACACCATAATAAGGACAAGGAAAACAAAATTTGACACAATAAATATAATTACATATAGTTTAATTAGAGTACTAAAGTGATAACTAAGCTCAAAATTTAAGACATTTATCTAAATTAAGATTAAATTTAAATATAGTTCTTATATAACAAAGTCTCTATTGTCATCAATATGTAATTGGTGAAAAAAAAAAGTTGGTGGGTAATTTTAGAAGGAGAGTTTTCTCTCCAAAATCTCTCTAATTTTGGAAAAAAAAATTAGGAAGAAAATTACATGAGACCCACACATTATTTTTCTCTTATTTTTCTTTCTCCCTTATTTTTCTCTCCTTAGTCAAGTAAGTTCAATTTTTCTCTCTATTTTTCGCTCCCCCTCTTTTCACCCGTATCAAAGCAAAGTGTATAAATTAGCCAAATCACAAGAAAAATCATTACCATAAGCATATCTCCGCGAACTATCAATGTTACACTCTTTTTTCAACACATCTCTCCAGAAAAACAAGACTTCGTTGTAAACGGAAGCATAATAAGAAACCTTCATTTACATTCCCAGCCAAACAACAAAACCCAACAAAGAAAACAAACTCCTAGCCTTGTTATCTACAAGCATCTTCCATATATCTGTACCAAGAGATCTCTCCCAAAGAATAGCTTCTATAGTGTCACAGTTCATATTCAGATCATATGCCTCAAACTAGCAGCAACAGACATTCACCCTGCTCCATCAAAACGGTCCACAAGATAAGTCACTAAAACTACGTCTGAGATGTGTATGTATATATATATATATGCTTATGAATATTTTGTGAACTGGTTATATTCGAGAATTTATCAGATGATTTTGGTTACCTTTGGTTAGATTACTGGGAATGGAAGCAACACCATTAGGGTCCATTTGGATGCTGGGAGGGAGAGAACGCCTCTCTTTTCTTTTGAAGTAAGCCAAAACTTCAAGAACTATGACTGCAACAATCACTATGCTCAGCAAGAATCCATAGCCTATTCTCCAGTCACTTCCTGCCCCAGCAGCTTGCATCCCCAACACTAAGTTGATGGCCGCAAAGAACAGTGCCAACCTTCCAAACCAACTGTGATACCAGCTCCAATACTTCCGAATCTTGGAATCCTTGTCTGGTCTCAAGAAGAATGCTAAGATCTGTGCTCATAAAGCTTTGAACTCAGTTATAATTGTACTAGTGGTAGACCTTATTATCAGTTTGAGAGATATGGGTTAGTGGCAAACCTGAAGAATACTAAGGACAAGGACAAAGATGCCAATGCCTCTATGAGCTGGTATATGAACTTGCATTTTGGAGTAAAGCTGTAGTCCAAGAAGGACTGTGGCCAGTCCAAACCCGAATCCAACAAACTGAATCACTGAATGGAGATAGAACCATAAAGGATCCTTGTGTCTGAAGTATCTTGCAACGATTGCCCCAACAGGTAAGATTAGACCCCACCCTATTATGCCCACGATTCCATGGCTCTTCCTCATCTGAAACAAGTTACTGGATACAGAACCATGAGATCCTGTGGAAAGAACAATTCATCAAGATTCTTCCTAGAAAAATTGTATGATGCTACAAGTTTCTTACCGAAATATGCTCTCATTTACCGAAATATTGAATTTAACACTAAATCTGGGAATAGTCAAGGTATCTTGCTGAAAAAAGGAATTAGGCATGAATCCTTTCTTCAAAACAACTTGGACAATGAAACACTATTTATCACTTTTTGCAGCAAAATAGAATGAAGCAGAACATCTAGTACCCCATCACAAGACAGTCATGGAGAAATTATTTTGTACCTGAAGAGAAATCAAAAACAATAGCTGTTTTATCAACATGCTTTGATAGGTGATGGTTCTGTGGAGTTTTGGCACCAAAAGCCAGCAAAATGGCTTGCCTCCCAAGTGGGGTTGTGGTCTGCAACTGAAACGCCAAGTGAATCTGAGCCCCATCAGTTGCCACAGCTGCAGGAACATTATTGAGAGGCACTTCTCCTTTGTCTGCTATCACTTCTGATGCCTTCCTACCCTGCAGATAAAACTGCTTGACTTTTGAATGGCCGTGTTGGGTAATCCATCCCACCATTGCACTTGAACCAACCATCATTCCATCTCTTGAAAACCCAATTCCTACCCACCCAATTGTATAGGGAGCTGATAGTATGATAGTTGTTGTCTGAGGATCATTTTGGGTGAACTGCAATCGAATGCTTACAAATCAGATGCTAAAAGATCAAATTAGATCATCTACATTTATGTATTCTGTTAGAATATGACACAAAACGTGACAGTATATGGAATTCACATCTCATCTTTACACCTATCATTTTTTTTTTCTCTTCATCTCTTTTTGAATGCATCATGCACACTCACTTTTGTAGATACTAAAAAAATCGGGATTGCAAAGAGAAAACCATGAGATGCATAACCAGACAAATTATCTCTTTCTGAATGCATAATATACACTCACTTTCGTAAATACAATAAAAAAGGGGGGGGGGGGATTGCAAAAGGAAAACCATGAGATGCTTAACTTGACAAATAGTTTTAGATGTAATTTGACTAGCAAGGGTCCGCTCATTCAACAACCTTGAGCTAACTCAACTAATACACGGTGGGTTCGAGTCTTGCTAGTAGTTTGTCGTTTGTTGGCATCCATTAATTACTGTGTGCCCTGATTTGAAGTTAAAAGAACCTATAATCTTACTAGTAGTCTGTTTTTTATAGTCATCCACTAATTGCAATGAGCCTCACTTGAACTAAGAAGAAATCGATTCGTCTCTTAAACCTTTTCCTACCAAAGGTTTTAGCCATGAATGTAGAATTGCTACAGTTGAACTGATTAAAAAAGCCTATGTTCCCAACAAATTTAGCTTCTTAGGGTACATAGATTCTGGAAACGGGTAAAACCCAAAATCAGCCTTAGAATTCTAATGCTGTCTGAACTTACCCTCAAATCATGTGTATTCCATACGGGTTTGTGTGTATAACACTGGCATAGGACTGGTTAGATAAAAAAGGGATTACCATGAGATGCATAACTTAAGAAAATCATAGATGTTCTACCATGACTGTTGCAGCTGACCAGATCAGAGTGATTGAGTTTAACTATTTTAGCTTCTCAGGGACACTAGCTATAAATAAATGGTAAAATGAACAACCAAATTATAATGCAGTCTGAAAGAAAGGGACGACTATGAGATTCAGAATTTAACAAGTCACGAAAGCTTTGTTCTCAACAATACTAGCTTTCCAGGAAACACTGAATTATTAGAAATATGAATGAAACCTGAGGAACTTACCCTCAATTCATATGTATTCCATACAGGTGTGCATGTCATATGAGATATGTTCTGATATGGTGGAGGGAGGAAGCTTTGATAATTCGTGTTCTTGCAAGTGCTTTCCGTTGCAGAACCAGCTCCGCCATCATGACCTGCTGATGCTATGACTTTGAAGTTCAATACAAGATTCAGAATACACAGATTGAAAAAGGACATCCATATCTGAGACCAAGATCTGAAATTTGCCATTCATAGATTGCCCCTGTTGAGATCTAACTAAGCCTGAGAAAAATTTTGGCTACAAAACTCAAGAACAAAGGAGAAAATGTGAATAGAAAGCAATAACAATGAGGTAGCTCCGAGGTATTAGTCTCTTGAGTATGAAGATTCGAATTTGGTGGTTGTTGGCTATGGTAGTGGTTGGTACAGGGACGTTATCATCACCTTCCCCTTGTAAACCTGATAGCTCAACGTCCAACAACATTCCCTTTCTTCTGGACTTTCACTCACCTCACTATTAGCAACAGCTATTCATATTTAAAGTAAATAATTGCGAAGTTCAAAACTTCCAATCATAAGAAATGTTTACAAGCATCTGGGTGTAGCTTCAATAATCAGATACGCCCGGAAAAAAGTTTCTGGATCTGTTTGTTTCGTCCAGAAGTTGAATTTTATATGTCTGTGTAAAACACATTGGATTAACCTTTACTGAAAGATGAGGCATATAGTGTTCTTTAAGAATTGAGAAATCTTTCTGTCTTTTTGGTTTTAGCTCATTGACCCTGCAAATTAACAGTTGTCTGTCGGCAAGCTGCTAGCGCAAGACAAAAACAGGACAAGTACTCGAATGGGTGGTAGGTGTTGAAGACAAATCACAGAACATGGTGGCCCCCTTGATTTCTCAGATGAACTGGAGAAACACTAGATTAGGTAAAGAAGACAATTTCTCAAACAGTTTCCGGAGAAAGAGGGATAAAATGCAAGTTGCTTTTTTTTTCCTTTCTTTTTACATGAAAATGTTGAGGTTAATTTATAGCTCATGGGATAACTAGAGGTGTCAATGGACTAGGTTTGAAGATTTACTATGCTCAATTGTAACAAAAATATTGCAGTGAATTTGTAAAATTGTAATTTATTTTTCCAAATAATTTTTTTAAAAAAAAATCCAAATCCAATGTTGGCAGCTTTTGATATTAAATGTGGCCTCTTGTCTGATGCTTGAATTATCCACATCAGCCCATTAAAAAATGTGTTGAGTGAACTTGATATCGGGAATAGTCTCATTCACGTGGAAGTTCTGGTGGGGTCCTCGACCTGTGAAGAATCAATAACTATCAATGCATCAATATATCACAATATAATTTATTTATTTACTTATTCAAAATATAAATTATTTTATAATATTCTAAAAACATAAATTATTATTTTTAATTTTACTCGATAGGGAAAGAAAAATTAAAAAATATATAATTAAAATAAATATTAATTTAATGAGAATAATGTTAAAAAATTATGATAATTTTTTAAAATTTCAAAAAATTTAAATAATTTTAACTATATTTTTAATTTATATAAAATAATTAAAAGTGACTTGTAAATGAAAACAAATAGAGAAAATGTCTTTCGATGCTGGGCTAAAGATATCCTTAGTGCTTAAATAAATAAATATATATATATATTAAAACATCTAGAAAATAATATTATTTATAAGTCATAAAAATTAAAGAATGTGACTTCTCTTATAAAGTCTTTATTTTGAATTCCATGCAAAATAGGAGACGCAACATTCCATCCCTCCTTTAAGATTGGTGTCATAATTAGTAAATATTGTTTAAGAGTTAGATTCTCGTGATAATGTGTTAAAAGAATTATAACTTTTGAGTATCTATGATGTATATCTTTGATCTTTTATCATAGTCATACATGAAAGATCATAGATATCTTTATTTTCATCCAGATACTATGAAACACAATTTGTACTATATGGGTTTAATAACTACAATTAGAAAGTAAATTTTTTTTAAAAAAAAATCTCCATTCATTACTTTATGAATCCCAAAAGGACACAAATCCTTTCACTGTTTTCATTGATGTACTTTGATAATATCATGAGAATGTGTCTATATTCGTTAGTTATGATAATTCGAATTAAAAGAGTGTAGTATGGAAACAATTAATTCTAATCTAAATGATATGCGGGGCCAAAAAAATAATTAAATACACACACACACAAATATTCTAGTACGTAAGGTGTTTGCATAGTAATATCATAAATGTAGATACAATAAATATGAGAAGCCAGAGAGCATATGTACATTCTTTGAGATTAATGCTATACTCCCTTTGCACTAAAAAAAATGAGAAGACAATATGAAAAGGGGGAATTACTGTTTAGGATCAAGATCTCCAATTTATTAAATTTCAGGATCAAGAAATTGTGAAATTAGAAAAAGAGACCTTGAGTCTTTAAAACAAATTAAATCAAAATCAACATTACCAAAATAGCCTTGATAAAATTCAAAACATAAGTTGCAAACTTAGAACAACAAAATTGCAAAATTGGAGAAGGAGTTACAAATTCCTGAAGTCACTTTGATGATTATAATCTTGAAATCTAATTCTTTGATGTTAAAATTTGAAATATTAGTTGTAAAATTAGAACAACAAAGTTGTAAAATTGAAAGAAGTTACAAATCCCTGGAGCTATTTTGATGATTTTAAAATTGAAATCTGATTCTTCTGTGTTAAAATTGGAAATATAAGTTGCAAAATTAGAACAATGAAGTTACAAAATATGAGTAAGAAGTTACAAATTCCTGAAGTCACTTTGATGATTATAAAATTGAAACATGATTTTTCCGTGTTAAAATTCGAAACATAGGTTGTAAAATTAGAATGCGAAAGTTGCAAAATATGAACAAAAAGTTACAAATTCCTGTAGCCACTTTGATACTTTTAAAGTTAAAATTTAATTCTTCTGTGTTAAAATTCAAAACATAAGTTGTAAAATTAGAATAATAAAATTGCGAAATTGGAAGAAGAAGTTGTAAATTCCTGAAACCATTTTGATAATTATAAAGTTAACATCTGATTCTTCCATGTTAAAATTAGAAACATGTATTGCAAAATTAGAACAAATAAGTTGCAAAATAGGGTGAATGTGCTTTGATAACGTGGAATTTGATTTAATTTATTTTAAGGATCTAAGATCTCTTTTTTCTAATTTTATAATTTCTTAATCCTAAAAATTAATAAATTAGATATCTTACTCCTATGCAGTAATTTCCCCATATGAAAATAGCTAAACTCGAGGAAAATTGAATTTTTAACGAGCATTAAGTGAATTTAAAGCATCTGAGGCACACAATTAATTGGTCATATAAATAAATAAATTATGTGCGATGCATCTTTAATGCTGGTCCTATAATTGAATTTTTAATTAATTAATTTGAATTTGAAATTAAGTAATCAAGTTTTTAAAAATTTAGCCTGCGGGGGTGATTTGAAAGGAAGAAACTGATCCTGGAAAGTTCCTTTTTTTTTTTTTTATGAGTGCTTCCCATTCTGACTAATTTTATTTAATAGAACAGACACATAAAACATTTGTATTTTGAGCGAAACCATCATCCTTACTTAAAATTTGCATTTTGAGAGCACATTTCCACCTATTTCTTGTTCTGGATTTTGATATGAAAAGAAGTAATTTCAGTCCAAATTGCGTGAAACAGAAAATTCAAGAATGTAGAAGGAACCAAAAAGCACACCTGATATGCTTAAAGCCAAGCAAGGAAAGAACAAATATGGAAGCTAGCCGCAAGTTCAGCTTCTCACATGGTCTTCTACTGTCCTGCTAAATACATACAAAGTACTACTACTCTGTGTAAAAATTTACAGAGGGTGATGGACGGTCCAGATCACTTCCCATGAGAGAACACGAGACACAGACCATGAAAGAAGCGAGATTCACCTCGCCTCTATGATCTCGACAAGTCAAAACTTCAAGAACTACGACTGTAATCCATAGCCTATCTTCCAGTTCATTCCTTCCTTCCCCTGCAGCTTGTATCCCCAATACTATGTTCAATGATCCAAAGATGTACCAGTTCAAAAACTTGCTAATCTTGGAGTCCTTGTTTGGTATCCAGCAGCACATTGTTAAGAACTGTGCTCATAAAAGCTTTAAACTCAGTTAGAATTGTACTTGACAAAATGATAAGTGGAGGGCTAAACAATGAACTTTTATAGAGAAATGTTCTGTTACATATAATATGGGTAAACCTCATCATCAATCAAGCGGTCAATCCGATCTTTAAAAAATTAATATTTAATGCTCTAACTAAAGTTTTAACATCAAAATGGGTCTAAATCTAGCTGATCTAAATATTTTTGCTAAAAAAATAATAAATATAACAATCCAATTCTTTTTTATTGTAAAAAAGTGTATCATCTAATAGATATTTAGAGATTTTGATGATTAGAAGTGTCAATCATTTTATAAAAGTACATATTTAACAGTTTCAGAGTCTTGACTCAAATGACAAAGAATCAATCAAAACTTTAAGTCAATGTTTCGATAGATGGACCCATTGACACACTTATTTCAATGTTTTTATTGACTATGCAAGAAGCAAACTTACAATTTCTCAAGCTGAGAGATATGGATTAGTGGCAAACCTGAAGAATACTTAGCACAAAGACTAAGATGCCTATGCCTCTATGCACTAATATACGGACTTGCATTATGTTCTAGAGTTGTAATACCTGAGCGGTTGTGGCAAGCCCAAGTGCGAATCCCACAAACTCAAACATGAAATGGAGATTGAACAATAGAGGATCCTTATGCCTGAGGTATCTAGCAAAGATTGCCCCAATGGGTAAGATCAGACCCCACCCCATTATACCCAGTATTCCATGGGTCCTCCTCATGTGAATCAAATCATTGGATTCAGAACCCTCAGAATCATTGGATCCAGAATCTTCAGAACCTGTGAGAACAAGAGCTGATCATGTTTCTACTAAGATTATATCAGAGAACAGAGATGATGCTACAGGTTTCTTCTAGTCATAAGAATAAGATATATACATCAGTCTAAGATCATATAAGGGGCGAGTGTTTAGATCCTTTACACAAAGTTTCCCATTCCTGTTACCCAAAGTGGTTATTAAAATTAGTTTTAGTTATTTTGTTGTAAATCTCCTTTATATTCTAAAATGTGCTACCATTTAGTCCTTTTGATAGTTACACATGAAAAATATTGATTGAGACATTAAAAGTCAGTCAATAAGCCACATTCAATGGTCAGATGCCTCAAACATTCCTAACAATATTTGAAACTCAAACAAGAAGAAGTCTTCAATTTCAAAAAATATTCAGCCCAAAAAAAAAAACGCTCAAAGCATATTTATCCCTTCAATCTCAAGTCTCAATGTCCTCAAACAAACACGAATAATGTTTTGAGCTATTCTATACAATAAATTAAGAGTGTTTTAGCCATTTCACCAAGTTATAACTCATGTATTTAATGCTAATTCTAGGAAAAATCAATGTACATTATTATAAAACCATATACTAAACATGAATGGCCAATGAGACACTTATCATCACTTTTTGCAGAAAAATAGAACCAAAAAGAAAAAGCATCTACTAATCTATTAAAAAAGAGTCTTGAAGAAATAATTTTGTACCTGAAGAGAAATCAAACTTAAATAGCAATTTTGTCAACATGTTTTGAGAGTTGGTCCTTCTGCGGAGTTTCGCCACCAAAAGCCAGCAAAATGAATTTCCTCTCAAGCAGGGCTTTTGTCCGCAACGGACATGCAAAGTGAATTGGTGCCCCATCAGTTGCCACATCAGGAGGAGGCTCATTACTGACAGGCAGGTCTCCTTTATCTACCATGACTTTTGATTCCTGTTTTCTTTTCAAAGGAAAATGCTTGATTTTTGGAACACTAGGTTCTTTAGTTCTCTAGTCCACCCCACCATTGCACTAGAAGGGACTATCTTGTCAGTTTTTCAAAATCCAATTCCTACCTATCCACCACTTTCAGGGGCAGATAGTATGATAGTTGTGGTTTGAGGATTCTGGGTGTACTGCAATCAAAAGCTCACACATTATATACAAAAAGACAATGATCAGGAGCATGACTTAAAAGTTTTAGCTATTATTTGTAAAACATGGGTTGGCTCATTAGGCAACTTTCAGCAGGGTGGACTAAAATGTCTTGGGTTTGAATAATTGAAGTAGAATAGAAAAAGGAAGATTTTGTTTTCAACAATATTAGCTTCTAAGGATACACTGTTTGAAAAAATGTGTAGAACTGACAGCAAATTATAAGAAATCTACATGCAGCCTGAATAACTTACCCTCAATATATATCCTTTCCAGACACTTCTGCATTTCATACCAGATAAGTTCTTATACGGTGGATGGAGCAAGCTTCCATAATTTGAGTTCTTGCAAGGACTTTTTGTTGTAAAACCAACTCTGCCATCATCACCTGCTGATGCTATGATTTTGAAGTTCAGCACAAGATTCAGAATACATAGACTGACAAAAGATGTCAATATCTGGTTTGAAGATCTGAAATTTGCCATTCACAGGTTGATCTAACTGAGATCTAACTAAGGCTGAGAAAAATGCCGGCGACAGAACTCAAGAATATAAGAGAAAATGGGAATAGAAAGGAATAATAATAAGGTAGCTGCAAGGTATGAGTTTCTTGCCTTCAAAAATTCCAATTTGTGGTTCATTAAGGTTTTAGCTCATTGACTCTGCAAAATACAGTTGGCTGAAGTCAGGTCACTAGCAAAAGACAAATATAGTACAAGATGAGTCTTTGGGAGGTAGGTATTCAATCATTCTTTTCGGTTTTAGCTCACTGACTCTGCAAAATGCAGTTTACTGTAGACAAGTTGCCAGCAGAAGACAAAAATGGCACAAGATACTTCTTTGGGAGGAAGGTGTTGCATCTTTCAATTTTGGTTTTAGCTCATTGATTATGCAAAATGCAGTTGACGGTAGTAGTCAGGTCGCTTGCAGAAGACAAAACATAGTGGCCCTCTTGATTTATCAGGTGAACTGAACAAACACTTGGTCATGTAAAGAAGACATTTTCTTAAACAAGTTCTTTAGAGAGAGGGATGAAAAGTAATAGGGAGAAAGAGAAGAGAATGGACATAGAAGAACTGATATTAACAGAATCTGAATTCTTTAACTGTCAGAACAGTTTGCCTGTTCCTAATTCATGTTATTTTAAGGTGTTAGTTAACTAGGAATCTAACTGACTAACTCTCTCCAGATGCTAGAGGCAATTAACCATCCTAACAGCTAACTACTACTTAATACCTCTCTTATGTGGCTAACAAAATGTGTGCTGCCTCCATTTTTTTTTTTTGTGCTTTTAATTTACATGAAAAAATGGGATCTTTGAAATTTAGATTAGTTGATAACTAGAGGTTTCCATGGACAAGGCCCAAAGGTCTAACATGCTACCAAATAAAACTATAGAACTGAGTTAGTAAAACAGTAGATCGTTTCTTTAAAAAGAGAGAGAGAGAGAGAGAAGAAAAGAAAAAAGAAAAGAACTTTTTTACTAGACCTTTTATGACCATCAAGTTTAATTGGGTCAGTTTAGCCCTTAAGGCTTTACAAGTGTTTTTTCAGGGAAAAAAATAGTGATTAGTCAGGACTAAGCTATACTAGGATTTTCCCAACTATTGGCTTGCCTGACCCAACTTTAAAAAGCATAGGCCTATAAAGGATGACACCTCTGTTGATAACTAACTATCCCCGCCCCTCATCAGTCACCAATAGAATAGGTTTTCCTTCTAGGCGTATCTTTGAAATAAATTTTTGCATATTTTGTTGTTTTTGACGTGTGAGGGATTTATTGTTTGAATTCTGGAAGTATGTTGTCCGTTGTTTTGTATGTTTTTTCTTCAACAGTATGGGCTGGTGTCCAAGCTAAATCTAGTTCCCTATTAAAAATTCAAGTCTTCAAACCTTTGTGTCTGTCTATCAAATAAAACCTTGCTGTCCAGAAGAAACAAAAACTTGAAATGAAAACGTACATATAATCTACATATATAACCGAATCAGGTAAGTTAATATTGGCATGTAATACTCACACTAGAAGACATTTAACTATTAAAGTTTACTACTTATATATAATATAAAGGTAACAGTTACATGACTTCACCTATCATAGGAAGGAAATGAATATAAACGCTAATTTGATTAGCTGTAACAGAAGTAAGGCTACTTTATAGAACACCAAGTGCAGAAGTGTGTCAGTTTAATATTAAGCTGCTCTTCTTTGATTCAACAAAAATGGTAGTGATTTGCTTGTAACTGTTTGATCGCTGATAGAGGAGACAAAATTGCTTCATATGACAACACTTTGAAACTCTTAACTCACATTGGTTAATGATGATCAGGCCATATATTTCCCAGCAGCATCTGAAGAACTCCTGACACCAAAATTAATTTTATTTTAAGCAGTATCTTAGAGCTGCTATTTTTTTTTTTTGGTTATCGCAGTCAGTGGTGTATGAGCAATTTGCATGCTCCTTTGCTATCATCCTCACAGTAGGTCAGTGTTAAAAGCTCACCTCTACCACTGAGCAAATTCTTCAGAGTTTAAAGTAGGCATTTCAATTCCTATACCGGTCAACCTGAGGTACCCTGAATATATGTTCCTCACCACTCTCTTCATCAATCTTGGCAACCCACCTGCTCTTGTTCCTTTTCTTGAAACGACGCCTGTGATCTGGAGATCTCATAGTATCTTTGACATTATGTTTGCTAATCATTGTAACTTCCATGCCCTTCCCTATAGGATGCTTCAGTGATCTTACTGCTACATTCTCATCCTTTCCTCTTACTTTGCCTTCCAACCCTCTTCTATCACCAACCAAATTGTTAGCCACAACCACTGATCTTGTGGGATTAACATCAAGCAAGTCGAGCAGCCTTGTATAACCTTCATCATTGCAATCTACAAGTGAGAAATCGATGTTTTCATAGCTAGGCAATAACTCAGAGGGGTCTTCAGTTCTAAACTCTACTTGGTCCTTTAGCCCTGAGTTACTAATAGCTTCTTTTGATTCATCCAGCACTGGCTCTGGCAGAATGCAAACCAGCCTGCCTCCTGTTTGTCTTGCAGCTGCTGCAAGGGCTATCGTCGATGGCGATGATTGAGATGTCACTTCCACTATCAGTTTTGCTTTCATCCCTGCGGCTAATGCTGATACAAATTCGCAGCTTCCAGGCTCCTGCACTCTCTGAGGGTCATCATGTCTTTCATACTTGTTACACTGTCAACAGCAGTGAAGGACAAGTTAGCTACTAGATCATGAAAGTGCAAGTTGAAGTTCTTGATGATCAAATGTAATATATAGTCTGAAGATAATTTATAATCTGGAGGACCAAATGTTATCAACTGACGACACACTCAACCAACACTTTCTGGTCCAAATTCCACCATTTTCATCCAAATTAGTGAGAAATTATGAGCAATTCTTTTTATGGTGCAGAAATTGTGTTCCTACATCCCATTTGTTGAAATTTGAAAGAAATATAAGTCCATAACGCAGAGAAAGAATGCAAGCTTAGTGTTTGTATGATCACTTTCTATAAATTTGGTACGGTCATAAAAGTTAAAAAAAGTAAAATAAAATAAACAAACCCTGATGTCACGAGAAATGAAGAACAGAAGAACAAAATATGACCCTTGATTTATGTTTTATACTAATAAAGTATTTTCTCTTATAAAAAGTCATCAACTCATGCTTAAATTTTTTCTACAAAAACTAACAGTGAATGGAAATGCAAATGGTATGTGTGTGGGTATTGTTAGAAAGAAATCCGAAAAAATGCGTGTAAAAGTTTGGGAAACCCTATAGCCAATTAGGGATTAACCTAGATGTACAATTGAATCCATGATCAAGATCAACAAGATTGAACAAATAACAAATGGTTCATGCATGAGTCATCGTAGAACCATGCGTATAGTGTTTCAAGAAGACGACCATGAAACACAGCCTTTTTTCCGGGGGGAAAAAAACTGTGCAATACTCACAAAAAAGATCGAAGCAAAGAGACGACAATTGCAAAGCCAATAGGTAAAACGAGAAAGGAAATGAAAATGGGAAATCATTGTAAAAATACAAATTACC
The DNA here is from genome assembly GCA_026686845.1 of Adenanthera pavonina. Classification (NCBI taxonomy): domain Eukaryota; kingdom Viridiplantae; phylum Streptophyta; class Magnoliopsida; order Fabales; family Fabaceae; genus Adenanthera; species Adenanthera pavonina. The sequence continues at coordinate 34,492,992 of JAIVEN010000006.1, forward strand.
AAATGAATGGTATCAAGGTAAGCCCTTGTAGCAGAGGTTGCAGACCACTCCTCCATGAGAAAAGATAAAAACCAAAAACCCAATAAACTGTGAAATATATAATTAGGAGAGATTTGGGCTTCAGCTCCAAGTTTTCAAGTACTTCAGGATTGAATACAAGGATACACACGCTTGCTGTATGGTTATGGTGATGTTACTAGTTCTTGAAGGCTTATAAATTTATGCGTTCTTCTCTTCTTCTTCTTCTTTTTTATCCAGAGGGCTTTATAAAAATCAGAAGAACAAAATATTAATATTTTCTGGGTTTGCTATTGTGAGGTGACGAAGAAAACGTGGTAAAACCGCGGTAATTAGAGCCGTGGCCGAAAATATGGGTATTATTAATATTGTTTTTATATGCTTACTAAGTTTGTAGTTATATTGTTCAACTAAATTAAACCATAAAAAATGGATCAAAATCTTTTACTTCGGATTAGAACTATTCTTTTTAAATCAAACCACCAGCATCCCACAAAAAAATTTGTTTCTTTATTTTTTTAATCAGTTATTTTAAGTTTTGACAAATTTTTTTTGCCAACATTTTAACAGATTATTTGATTATAAACAAATTGTTGATTAGGTCGGTCTTCTATAATTTTGTTCGTTATTTTTTTTAACTAAACACGTTTTCTTATTTATATTATATTGAGCAGTAAAAATAAATCGTGGATTTATGGTATATAAATAATGTTTATATTTTTGTAAATAGTATCATTTCTTTTTTTTTTTTTTGCCAACAAATAGTATCATTTGATATAAATCTTATTTTTTATATTTATATATTGACATACTGATATTAATGGTATTAATATATTGATGCGTAGTACATATTTACATAAACACTTGGGGCATGTTTGGTTGGTGCAATTAGATGGAAAGCATGCGTACGGGATGGGGATTCAGTTTAAAAGACGGTTTGGCTTCTAGATAAATGATTCTATGGGAGATCTCATTCCTAAAATGAAGCAACGCTCATTCCTTCAAATTTTTGTTTGATGTTTGTTGGATTTAGTTGAAATTTCTATTTGATGTTGCTGGACCTATATTAAATTAATTATCGATGAAAGTATGAAACTTCTATTATCTATTTAATCTCGGGATCCATGTAATCACTTGCAAAGGAAAAGAACAATGGAGGAGAAGGATGGGAAAAAATTTTTAAAAGGGATTTCAGACTTTTTAATTTTAATTTTATTTAATTAAATATAAAACCAAACAGGCTCTACGAGCATATGGGAATATATATATATATATATATGAAAAATTTTACGATATTTATTACTTTAAAAGTTTAATGAAATAGTAATTACTTATTTTACAATTTTACCTTCAATTAATATCAAACTAATAATTTAAGAGGATAAATTAAAATCATTTTGATGAAATTATATTAAATTTTACAATATTGATGTGCTATAAAAAGTCTTGAAGAAAAAAAGTGTTCGTAAAGTGTTTAGATGACTTATATTTGAGTCATAAAGGATATGTATGATTGAACAATAATAAGTATAAAAATTTCTGGATGTGAGATAAATGACTTTCCTATAAGGATGAGTTTATATCAGGGATCACTTTTGAATCAATACTTATTTGATTTGGTTTTGAATGTTTTGACAGAACATATATAAGAGAAAATTTCTAAGTGCATGTTTTTCACGGATGATATAGTCTTAATGGAGGATTTAAAAGAAGAAATTAACTCTAAACTTGATTTATGGAAACACACTTTCGAATCAAAAGATTTTCACTTGAGTAAGAGTAAAACCGAATATATGCAATGCAAATTTAGCAAGATGCAAGTAAAAAATGATTTGGAAATAAAAATTGGAGAGCAAACTATACCACAAATGTCAAAGTTCAATTATTTGGGTTTGATTTTATAAAATAACAGTGAAATTGAAGGAAATGTTATGCATAGAATACAAGCTGAATAACTAAAGTGGGGAAAAGTTTCAAAAGTTATTTGTGATTGCAAAGTGTCTACCAAGTTTAAAAAGAATTTTATCAAACTATTATAAGACCAATAATGCTATATGATAGTGAATGTTAGACTTTAAAAGGGTCAATAAAAGTATAAAATGAGAATAGTATAAATGAGAATGTTAAAATGGATATGTAATTATAAAAGAATAGATAAGATAATAATTGATTTTTTTTTCCACATAAGAAATGATTATATACAAAGAAAAGTTAGAGTAGTAGTTATTTTGGGAGAAAATGGTAGAAAATCATTTAAGATAATTTGGACATGCATAAAGAAGAAGAATAGAGGAACCTGTAATAAAAGTTAATCCAATGGCTTTTAACCTCATAAAAATGTGTAGAGGGAAACCAAGAAGAACATTAAAGAAAGTTATAAGATGAGATCTCTTAATAATTAAATGATTTTTATGAAGAGATGATTTTTTATAGAGTCCAGTGGCGCCATATAATCCATATAGTAACATCACTTAGTAAGATAAAACTAATATTATTATTATTGTTGTCGTCGACTAGATCATCTAATGACTTCATTTGTTTGTATAAAAAATCCTAAAATAATAGTTTTTACAAATTATAGGAGTTTTAAGTATATAAGATTAAATATCTAAGTATAGAAGTTTAAGTATTTAATTTGTTTCTTATATTATTTTTTAAAATAAGTCATTATTATGCTAATTAAAGTGAGTTTTACCAACAATTGTTTGATCAGGTGAAAGACACCTTGATACTTCCTAAGACAAGATTATGAGTTCCCACCTTATTTGAGCCACGATATTTGAATTTAGATGAGTAGATAACACCAAATATGATTTGCTTATATCAAAGTACTTTTGACCAATTTAGATTTTAAATTTATGTTTTATTTAGGAGTGACTCTTAAATTAACAAATAAGTTCAAAATGAACAAGAAATAAACTATTGGTTAATATCAATATATATAATTTTAAAAAACTGCACCCTTACAAGTTATGGACAATATAACAATTTTTATAAATACTTTATTTTGAACTTCGCAAAAGTATAAAGTATGAAATCCTAAGTCTAGCTATATATAGAACTCAAGACTCTGTTATGAGCGTTAATCATATGATACATAGGAAAGGAATTTTTTTATCCAAAGTTATATTTGCATGACTACGAGAATAATATACTTCTATGGACAGGCAAAAAGTAATATTTTCAAAATAAATAATCAAAATAAATGCGAAATATAGCTTACTTTATAATATTAAAAGTATTATATCACGCCATATTAACATGGGGGTGTAGCTCATATGGTAGAGCGCTCGCTTCGCATGCGAGAGGCACGGGGTTCGATTCCCCGCACCTCCACTTATGCTAATTTCTAGTTACTATTGAAGTCATTCTTTTTGGCACCGGGTTCGATTTCCCGCACCTCCACTTATGCTATTTTCTGGTTACTATTGAAGTCTTTTTTTTTTTTTAATTTTATGATTACTATTGAAGACATTTTTTATTTTCTGATTACTATTGAAGACAAATTTTTTTGGAGCTAAGATTTTGAGCTGTTTTCAAATCTAGCCATTCCTATTAGCTTTCTTAATTTAATAACTAGATTATACAATATGACCATAAGTATTAAATCAATTTTACCTTTAAATTTTTAAAAAATAAAGTAATTGAAGACTGTTTTTTTTTTTGGGAGTTAAGATCATTGAGCTGTTTTCAAATCTAGCCATTACTATTAGTTTTCTTCATGTAATAACTAGATAATACAATATGACTATAAGTAACGTTAAGCTTATTAATTTGCTCAGACAAAAACAAACGAATAAGGGTAATGTTATTCTATGTGGCAAAAAAAGGGTAATGTTATTCTACTTCTAATTGAGACAAATGTGATTAAATATCTTCTTGAATAACATAACGAACAATAAATCCTATGGGAAGTACAGAAACAGCAAGTACTTGTGGGGAGAGACAATTCTTTAAAATGAGGCCAAGAGGTCGTTGTGAATGAATCTCCGTCCAGAGGAAGAATCGCTCTTGAGGGCGTTGAGAAATCTTCCATATCCAACTGCATGGAGGGTTATCAATAGACATATAAGGCGCAGTGAGCTTCGGCCGACATGTTAAGCAAGAAACTGGGCGTCAGATTTCTGTTGGCCCAAAAGATGTTACGAGAGATTAAGTTAAGTCGCAAGCTTTTTATAAGTTTTCCTGTTATTATAATTTTTTTATTTTTCACAATATTTATTTCTTTTATTTTAAAAGCAGAAAACTGGCCCACAATAGCCAAAGGGAATAGGTTTTCAGGTGGCAAATCAGGTCTATCATGAGCCACAAGATATAGTACACGTTTGTATTATCTTTTTATAAAAAATATTTTAAAATAATTTCAGTTTAAAAAATAAAATTTAAATAAAATAAAAAAATTTATAACAAAGTTATTTAAATAAAAAATAATAATAATTAGAAAACATGATTTTTTTTCTTTTAATCGGATATTCGTTTCTCAAGCCGCAGCCTAAATGGCATATTTGTCAAAAGAGACAAGCTGGTCGTTCTTCCTCTGCCACACCTTCTTATCCCCTTATGCTGTGTCGATCAGCACGTCACATCATTCGACGATTCTATGCTTTTCTCAACACATCACAGCCTTTCCCTCTGTTTCTCTCCTTTTGAAATGCTGACTGAACCCAGAAACAGACTCCTTCCGCCCCCATGGACTCTGTTTCTCTAGCATCTAAATTCAGATCATTCACTTGTACCCCCAACATCGACTTTCTCATCAAGCCTCTTTCCGCCACTAGTTTGACCTTCTTTCACCTCACTAACTTCAAGAAACCAAGAACATCGACAATAGCTGCTGCTTCTTCTTCTAATACAACTCCTTCAAACCTCCAAAACTCAAACCCTGAAAGCAGTAATCTTAATTTCTCTGTGTTATTCCCCTTTTGGGAAATTATCAAACAGTCGGCTATTTCACAAACCCAGAAATGGGTCTCGAGCGCAAAAGCTTATAGCGATACAGAGGAGGTCGTAGACGAGTATAAAGGCTGTTGCTTGCAGAACGGAGGGCTAGGGATATTTTTGCTGAGCGTTACTACGAACGCGAAGCTCCGGATCAGTCCATTTTTGGCTACATTAGCCGCGAACCCGACTTTCGTTTCGGGGTTGTGCGCGTGGATTATTGCACAGTCAATAAAGGTGTTCTTGAATTTCTTTGTGGAGCGGAAATGGGATTTGAAACTGTTGTTTGCGTCAGGAGGGATGCCATCATCTCACTCGGCCTTGTGCACGGCCTTGACGACTTCAGTTGCCCTTTGTCATGGCGTCGCAGATTCTTTGTTTCCAGTGTGTCTGGGCTTTAGTCTAATCGTCATGTATGATGCAATCGGTGTTAGGCGACATGCTGGGATGCAAGCTGAGGTAAGAGTCGGCTATGACCCGACTGGCCCTTTTACTATATGGCACTGAACAACAGAGTTGCGTCCTGTTTGATACGTGACTTGGGATCAAATAGACATTACGCTTTAAACTGTATCTTTTACAGTTATTCTACATTTTTTTTGTATGATCTTCTACATTACCTTGTCGTGTCCTGTATGTGGGTGATCGTGTTTATTAGCCTGTTTATGTGCAGATGCTGTTTCTCTTCTTCCCCTCTTTTACTTTTTTCCTCTTCTTGTTTTTGCATGAGGTTTATGGATTGTAAAAAGTTATGCATATTAATGCATACTATGTTGATCCTTCCCCGGAGGTAGTGCGGTTATCTTTGGAAAATAGTTCTAAGCAGGCAGAATGCCTGGACGCACCCAAGTTCTCGCTTTGCATTATAAGCATGTACAACTTAAATTATCAGGATGATAAAAATGCATCCTTTTGTTCAACAGTTTTGTGTTTTCGGATGATATAGTGCCATCTTGATTCATCCAGGAATTTACCGCCTTCTGTGTGGTTGCTATTCTGTGTTGGTTGCTCAATGCCTAATGGTTTGAAGTCTGGTTTATGTTGGGTTGGTTTGGTTCTTATAAAATCATTTCAAGTGGAAGCACTTTAAGGACAAAAGAGATCCTGGTTCCTGATAGTGGAGCAAAATGGAAACTTGGTGCTTATGATTAATGAAGCCTAGATGCTTGTCCAATCCAATGCCGAACAAACTTTTAAATGTTATTGTATATGGTAGTTACTAATACAATACTGTAGAATGGTTAGTACTGGAGTCGATATCAGAGAATTGATCCATAAATTTGGCTGGGATCATCAATATGATATAGTGTTTCAGCTGAAGTTGATGGATAGTACATAATGTTGATCTTTGAGAAATTCTTCTTGAGTAGTGCTTTTAATTTTTGTAGATATTTTATAGTTTGAGTGCTGAAAGAGAGAAACCTCCTATTGCTCTGCAAATATCTGATTTTAGGCTGTCTCGGTGGCGGTTAATTTAAGGTTTTCTTGGATGTTTTAAGTCATTTATTCAGACTGATGTAAGCTTCCCCCTTGAACTGGCTCAAGACTGTTATGCTGTCAGAAACAGCTGTGTTTCTCTATTGTTATGTTCCTTTTGTATTCAACTCATTCTGAATTTTGAAATGTGCTGCATTGGATCAATAGAATAGGGGTGAGGGGGAGGTATATTATGCATTTGGGGATAACTGGAAAATTAAGGGTAATGCTTATTGTAATCTAAAGTAACGGCATGATTCAGAATCCCCGCTTCTTCTAAATTATCACTCAGATGCCAATATTTTGATCCCTTGTTAGCTGTGATTCGTAAATCCTATATGCATCATTCATTATTTCCACCTCTCCATATATGTTCTATGACAGACAAGTTTTAGATTGTTTCTTGTTCATTTTTGCTAAACATGTTTCGATGTCAAAGAGAACAGGTCTCTTGCATTTTTTCCTTTTTAAGCCAGCGGGCTCTCCAATATTTGATTACTATTGTACTTTAGGGTTAGGTTGATTTCTATCTAAATGGATTCAACTAACACTTTTTATGTGAAACTTTATACCGATAAAGACAAAATAACCATACCATGTAAATAGTCCCCATCTCTTTTCAACTGAATGACCATAGAACATGGTTATATGGACCTTAGAGTAATATCATCACAGCTGGGTTCCTATTTGAAAAAATCACTACTTTATAAAGATTCGTACACATTCCTGAATTTTCAAAGATTGGCAAACAAAGTCAACAATAAACAGACATGATGCAAGTACATCAAACATAGATAGATTCATGTTTATTTGGTTTTGCTGTTATGTTATCCATTCTTAAGATTCAGTAAGTTATACTGTAATTATTTTTTTCCCCGCTTGGACGTAGGTGCTTAATATGATTGTTGCTGACCTGTTCCAAGGGCATCCCATGGGTGAAAGGAAGCTGAAGGAATTTCTAGGTCATACTCCGTCTCAAGTTCTAGCCGGTGCTGTGCTTGGCACCGTGGTTGCGTGCTTCTGCTGTGGAGCCTGCACCGTGGCGGCTTAGCTGAACAGTCTTTAGCCAGTTTTGATCTTATTGTATTCACAAGTAATAACATACCATTTAGCATTTATAGGGATGTTGCCTAGTCCTGGATTTCTTTTCTAAATGTTCCAATGTTGTGGTTGCAAATGGATGTTATGAACACGGTATTTTGTCCGGGCTTTTCATATAAATTAAGAAAAAAAAAAGGAAAATATGCAAATTTCCTTTTAATTTTAATTTAAATAAAAAGTTTATAAAATTAAAAAAATGTAAAAATACTCCCCAAATCTATTCCTTTTTGCTAGAATCTTCAAAATAAATAAACAAAAAAATCTCTTTGGAAGTTCAATTTAACATTCTTCTTTCTAATTTCAAGATAAAGATTAAAAAAAGGGGAAATAAAAAAATGTCTTTGGGATTCTCAATTGATTTAATTTCCTTTTTAAATGGTTTTAGTAAAAAAAAAAAAAGGCGTTCATTTCTTCTTCAAATGTTAAAGCCCCTTTTGCATCATGGAAAAATTTCTTTTCTTTTCTAAGAGAAAAAAAGGTTTTCAAAAAATAAAAAATAATAAACAGGAAGATAATAAAAAATATAAATGCAAAATAATATTTAAAATAACAAAAGAAAGGGGACTAATTGCTTCAGCATAAGCTCCTTAGGGCCTGTTTGGGAGCCAGTTTGGAACGGAGTTTGGGCCTGAAACGGAGTTGAGTGGCCCAAAATTAGTGTTTGGCAGTTTTAAGGAAAACCCGTTGCTAACTCATTCTTTATCCTGAACCGAGGTATCTCAGAAGCGACTTGAAGCTTGCTTCTCCATCTGCTTCTCCGTTGCCAACTGAAAAATGTGCATTTATTGTCGACCGTTGGAGGAGTTTATTACCAGTAATAATATCCTCTCTGCCCGAACTCCTCTCTTTGCAAACTTCACATTTTTCCTTTGAAGCTTTCTGCAGATCCAGAAATTCTCACTCCCGTTGCCTCAGCTTTGTTCTGCTCACCGGAACTGCCGAGCCTTACAGTCCCAACCGTGTTCGTTATTGTCGCCAGAGCCGCAGAGGTTGCCACTCCCAACCGCGTTCGTCCTCGTCGCCAGAGCCGCAGAAGTTTCCACTCCCAACCGCGTTCGTTCTCTTCGCCGGAGTCGCACAGGTTTGCAGTCCCAACTATGTTCCTTCTCGTCGCCGGCATCTCACAGATCTGAACCAATGTCGGCCTTCCTTTGCGTCATCGGAACTGCACAGCTTGGCACCAACCTCGGCCTTCCTTCTCGTCGCTGAAACCGAAGAGATCTGGACCAACTTGGCAGTTCTTATCGTCACCTGAACCACACGGATCGACGAAGTAGATCTGAAACAGCTCGAGTTGCAGCAATTCCTTGGGTTCGAATTTCAGCTGCGCCGGAAGAAGCTCGCCGTCTCACACCGTCGGTCTTCTCCTCTGTTCAGGTAGCATCGTCGGTCTTCCCCTCCTCTGTTCAGGTAGCATCGTCGGTCTTCTCTTCTTCTGTTCAGGTACGTTTATTTTTTTTTTTGAACTGGCTAGCTTGGTTGGAGAAAGTATATATGCATTGTGCTGAAGAAATGAACAAAGATGGATAAATTGTTGGTACCACTACTACCAAGCAATTTGCAATTTTTTGTTGGATTTTTGTTTGTTCTGCTCTCATTCATGGGATAATCTGAAAATTGAAGAATCTGGATAATTTTTTGTTTCAGGAAATTATATGTATATATATATATATATGAAAGCAATTTATTGACCATTATTTTCGTACACCTAGATGAATACTGCTTATTTCAACATTTCTCTAGCTATGTTGTTCTGCGAATAATTTGCTTTTAGTGAGTTTGTCCTTGGAGTTTCTCTTTCCATATGTAATGGCAGAATTTTTTTTAAAAGCCCAAACCATATATATATATATATAGTAGTTTCATGCATCATTTGACAAGCTACTCGAAAAACTAATTTAAGGTTCTAATATGGCAGTGCTATTTTTGTAGCACAATGCAAGAGATTAATTTGTTTTCTTGATCATCATCTTCATGTATCATATTGAATTATGTTTGCATTATATGACGATTCAGAACAGCCATGTGAACTATTATATGCTACAAATTTTTTTTATATAAATATCCCATTATTTGTAGAAAATTAAACAAATAAAATATTTTTTTTGGTTTTCTATTTTTGTTTCTCAGACTCTTAGGATATCATGGATTAAGTGCTTATAAATTTGTGAGATGCTTGCAAAAGCAAGTTCATGGTTGCTTTATACAAAATGCCCCTTCATATTCCATTTTTACTTAAATGTATGTCTGAAGGTATTGCTTTGTTGAATATTTTCTGTCTGATTTTCCTAAGAAGCATGATGAGTAACGACAAGTCAAAAGCTACTTGGGATAGAAATGCAACTAAGATTTTCATTGACCAATGCTTGGAACAAGTGTTGAAAAGACAAAGGCGTGGCACCACCTTTACAAGAAATGGGTGGATTGCTATAACTACTGGATTTAATGAGAAAATTGGTAGGCTATATGACAAGACTCAATTGAAAAACAAGTGGGATAATCTTAAAAAAGAATGGCAAGTGTGGAATAGATGTTTTGGTAAAGAGACAGGCTTGGGATGGGATCCTGATAAGCAAACTTACAATGCTACTAATGACTGGTGGGAGAGAAAGCTCAATGTATGCTTGGTTGATGCTAAGCAATTATTTTGTTTATGATATGTATTATCCAATATTGATTAATTGCTTACATGCAGGAAAATCCATTATATGAAAAATTCCGAGAGAAAGGACTTCCCTTTGCTCGAGAATTAGATTCTTTGTTCATGGATGTGTCTGCCACAGGAGCTCATGCATATGCACCATCATCTGGAAGACTACCTACCAACACAGATGACGATGATGTGTATCGTCCATCATTTGAAGATATGGAAGAAGGATCTGGAGACAGTGATGAAGTCTTAGGGGGGGCTAGTACCGGACTCACTGCTGAGTTGCAACAAACTGTTTATTTAAACACTTCTCAAGCAACCACTAGTGGAGGCAATAGAAAGAGAAAGAGGAAGAGAGGCAACAAAAAGTCAAACACACTGATGCTAGTTGATGCAATAAGTAGAATAGCTGATGTGTCTGAGTCAGATCAGCAAGGGGATCCTTCAACATTCCTTGGTGAAGCAATCGCAGATTTGCTGAAAATTGAGGCAATCAGCAATGATATTGATTTCCATTCCCGATGCTGTCAATTTCTTACATCATCTCGAGATGCAAGAGTTACATTTATGGCCTTGAAAGAACACAAGGAGAAGTTGGTGGCATGGTTGAGGCTTGAAGTTTACAAACTCTAGATTGCCTTGAGATGGATTTTGTCTAACTATTAAACTTTAGATTATGTTTGTTTGGTTAAAGTATTGATTTTGTGTGACTATTAAACTCTAGACTATGTTTGACTAATGAATTTATGTCTGACTATTCTATTTGACTATTGAACTTTAGAAAGATGGGTATGATTTAATTTATGTTGTATTTCTTGATTACAGGTTGTATTTGTTCTTATGGAAGGGTCTTGTAAAAAACGTCTAAAAAGGGCTCAAAAGGTCTGTGCATTGGTTGGTTTATATGCGGCAAAACATTTGTGTAAAGAGCCACGAAGAACTTGTGATTATACAGGACATGTATGGGTGGAAGAAATTTTAGGTGGACATCCTATTCGTTGTTATGAAATGTTTCTAATGGAGAAGCATATAGTCCATGTTCTTTGCATGGCATTGGAACAGCGTGGATTGAAAGGAACTAATCAAATAGGGGTGCATGAAAAGGTTGCAATATTTTTACATTCAGTTGGACATAGGGTAGGAAATAGAATGTTACAAGAAAGATTTCAACATTCAGGAGAGACGATTAGCAGAAATTTCCATGATGTCTTACAAGCTTGCCTTGTACTCTCAATGGACTACATCCAACCACAAGATAGAACATTTCGTACTATACCCCCAAAAATCCAAAATGATCCTCGATATTGGCCATTTTTCAAAGATGCTATAGGAGCAATTGATGGCACTCATATCCCATGTATGGTTCCTGCTAGTGAACAAGTTAAATTTATTGGAAGAAAAGGAATTGCAACGCAAAATGTGATGGCTGTATGTGATTGGGACATGTGCTTCATTTTTACATTGTGTGGATGGGAAGGCACTGCACACGATGCTCGGGTATTTCAACATGCTTTGACAACTCCGTCCATGAACTTCCCACATCCACCTCAAGGTATGTTTCTCATTTATACAATGATGTTTGATTTTAATTTAAATAACAAATAATTTACTACATTCTGAATTATTATTAGGTAAATATTATTTGGTTGATGCAGGTTATCCAACACCAATTGGTTATCTTGGTCCGTATAGAAGTGAACGTTATCACCTTCCAGATTTCCGACGTTCTTTTCATTTCGAGACACACAATGAATACTTCAACTACTACCATTCAAGTTTAAGGTGCACGATAGAAATGACTTTTGGGGTTTGGAAGAATAGATTTGCCATTTTACGACATATGCCCAACTTCAAATATCAAACACAAGTTGAAATAGTTTGTGCAACAATGGCCATCCACAACTTTATTAGAAGGCATTCTCAAACTGATTCTGACTTTATGCAGTTTGAAAATGAAGATATAAGTATTGAACATGAGGATCTAACTCAAGATGTTGAAAATCCTTCTATACATACCGCTGTGACCTCTTCAAAAGAGATGGATCATATTCGTGATATAATTAGAGATCAAATTGTATTATCAATACAACATAATTAGTTATGTAATATTATCAATCTTATTTATAATATTTTAATTTTGGAACTTCTATTTTTTCATACAAAAATATTGACCCATATTGATTTATTAAATAGGTATTAAAAAAGAAAATTTATCTATTAAAAATTAGAAAAAAAATTATACAACCAAAACTGCTTTTGTGTAAAATTATTCAAACATAATCACTTTTATCAAAACCAATTTTTAAATAAATCATTCAAACACAAATACGTTTATCCAAAACCAATTTTTTTCATAACCACGTTACAAAACCAATTCTACCGAAACTCATTTTCACTTAACTGAAAACCAAACGGGCCCTTACTCAAAAAGAAAAAAAAATCTAATAATCCTAACAGAAGCCTACTCCTCTCTTTCTTTCCCTTTTCACGTTTAAATGTTTGAACGAGGAAGAAAGGTAGGCAAGAAGAAAGGTGAAAAATGCATGGGGAGCTAGCAGCGTAGATGGAGTTGTAGGAGCCCGTTGAACAACTGCTCTCTCAAGTCACTTTCCCACATCAGTTCTTGCAAGCAAAGGATAATACAAAAGTAGGGAAAAGCAAGGCAGAAAGTAGGAGGGTTGAGACATCATGACTATTAATCACGAAAATGGAGAGCAAGCCAAAAGTGGGAGAACCCAGTAGGTAAATGTTAAGTTTGAAAATATGGAGTAGTCCTAATCACCCTCTTCCACAAGGTCAATGATTTGGGGGCTATAAAAAGGAAGAGAAGAGTGTCTGAGAGGGGGCGTTCTAGATGGTGGAGAAAGGAAGAGCATTTGAAGAAAGAAGAGAGCAAGAGAGACTAGGAGGGAAAGAGTACTGGGTGAGGGAGAGAGAGTTCAGTGGGGAGAGAGTAAGCATTGAGTGTTGGAGGAAAGGAGACGACCCAAGGAGCAAGAGGAGATTGGGTGCTGTAAAGGTAAACCATACTTATCTCTGTTTTTCTTTTAGTTTCTCTCATTCCTTTGTTGCTGGGTACTCATCATGCTTTTAGATTGGTTGATCAATTTGGTGTATGATGTGAGTTTGGGTTATCTCTAGACTTAGATTTAACACTTACAGATTGTTATTACCTTCCTCTCTATTTGTGGAGAGAGCCCCTATTCTAAGATAGTAAGGGTACTTTTGATGTTATGTTTAGCACCTAGCCTGCAAACCGTGCATCATTTCAGCTGTCGTAATTGTTCTTTTGGTTTTCCCTACCTCAAGATGGTAGTGATAATCTAGCTTGGCAGCCAGTGCATATGTATGTGCTAATTTATACTTACTGAGATGGTACTGAATGATATGTTAACAAATTTCACATTGGGTCATAAGGTTCTTTGAATGATATGCATTTAACTGGTTTTTACAGAGGGAAGAGTTTTTTTTTTAATGATGACTTTGATTTTGAATAAAGAAGTGAGGTATTTGGGTATTGTTATTCACGTATATGGTCATGCTTTTTCTATTGGTTTCACTGTTGTGAACATGATGACGTTGCAACTCCCTTGCCCTCGAGTCGTGATTTTTTTGCGGTGACCATGCTTGAGTTGGAATGTCACGTGAAGAAAGAGAAGCACATGGAGGTACCTTCACTGGATGAAGAGAATAAGATCCCCTGGTGCTATCTAGCTTCTCGTAATTTTTGTGCCATCAATGTTGATTTTCTCTTTATAAATATAACACGTATTGATTGATGGCTTAAATAATTATTATTATGTGTAATTGGTGAATGTGATTTTATGAGCATGCAAATATAATGGGTAATCGGCGAAGGTGATGAGCATGCAAATATTTTGTGTTGAATGGGCACCTTAGAATTAACATGTTTTACATTATTATCAAATTTCTTTGTGATGGCTTCCTTGCTAATTGTAAGTTGCTCCTATTCGATTATTTCTCTAGGATGTATGGGTCATGCAAGACCATGATTGTGACTGAATGTCTCTTCAAAAAAAGAAAAAAGAAAAAAAAAGAATTTATAAGCTTGAAAAGATAATTTACATTAAAAGAGAGAGAGAGAGAGAGAGTTTTAGAGTTTACCGCGAGGGACTAAATCTCCATGTGCACATTGAGTGTCGGTCAATTGTATCATGAGCGATGAGTTGCCATGACATTTGCATTGGCTAAGTGCTAATTTTCTTAATATTTTGGGTTCAAATGACTTCTTTTATTTTTATTTTATTTATTTGTTAAAAATAAAATAACTGACAAATAATTAGAATAAAAACTCTCTATTGCAAATTATTCTTTTTACCTTTATGCTCTGAGTAGTAATATTGTAAGCATTTAAGTACCAATCAGCTGATTGTGAGTGATAAAGTAGTTAATTGATTTTATTTTGTAAAAATAAAGTTATTTTCAAATTTTTCTTTTCAAATTAAAAATAAAAATATTCAAAATCACATATAATTTCAATCATATTGAGGAAAAGCATATAATTTCTTTTTAGGAATTGAGTTTCTTTTAAAAAAAATGATGAGAAATGAAATAAATGAATGATAAGAGGAAATAATAGAAATTAACTTATCTTTTATAATTTAAAACATACTAACCAAATTTAAAAATTGTTTTTTTGTAGAAAGATAAATTACTTTTTATTAATTTCTCTTTTTCAAAAAATATATATGGCAAAAAACGTCAACCTAACACTCATTTTTGTCTGAACTACGTGAACTTTAATCTCTATCGCAGGGTACGTAGGTCTCAAACTCTGATTCTAGGACAAGTTCACTTTTGTAAATAAATAACATTTTCCTCTTATTTTATTTTTCCCAACTTCTTATATTTTCATTTTATTTTTTTTTATTTTTACATTTTTCTTATTTTTATATTTATTTTTGCATGTGAATGGTTAAAGGGCAATCAAAATAATTTTTAAAAGCCATAAAAATTGCATGATCAACTTAAGGTAACCGTTTTTAGGAACGAGTGTTGTGGGGATGCCTAACACCTTCCCCACTCACAATCGTACTTCCGAATCCAACACTGATTCGCAAACCATCCTTTCCCTTTTATTTGATTTTTCAAAATTTTTCTTAAAATTTTGATGACGACTCCTCCGAAATCGGCCCTCGTCGTGGAGGATTATTTCTCTCTTTTTCTTTCATTTTCATGCCATCCACATCGCATATTCGGGTGTGACAAATGTAACCGTCCAGTGTGATTCCCAGAATAAAAATTCTAAAATCAATATTGGAATGAGAAGGAGAACATAGATCAGTCGAAACCCAGAGATGCATGTATTGTATAAATTGATTAAATTTGATCATATCCAGGAAGTAAAAAAAAAAAAAAAGGTTATAAGACTACCTGGGTGTGTACTTCTACTTCAGCTATGCATGCATTTTCCTGTGCATTTGTTTGTGTGTCATGGTGGTGATAAATAGTCCAAGGTCACATCTAGAAGTTATCTGTTTTGCAAATGTTTTATGGTGTCCTTTGAAGTATGAATACAGAGATTATTTTGATTTTTTATTTTATTTTTTACCAAGTGGACTTATGTGATTGAATAAAATCACCTAATGTAGGGGGAGTTTAAAGAAATTATTTATATCAATATTTTTTTTATGTTGTTCTTCATGCTTAATATTTTGTGTGCAGAATAACAAAAAAGGGGGGCTATTCCCCCAAAAGAAAAAAAAAATGCTACCCTAAGTGGTGTTACACCTGTTCTATCTCTTAGAAACAACAATTCCAGATCACTAGGAGGTGTAGCAATAAAATTGGCTTCAATATCATTTTATATTACATCTTAAAATTAGTTAGTGTCAAATAGAATCGTCTTGAAGAATTTAAACTGTATTCAATAATATAATAAAGGTATATAAACTAGACTTTAATATTGCATGGGAAAATGACAATAGTAGCAATATAAATACATTCAAAGACTCCCAATTCAGAAAATAACAACGAAGGACTATCGTTCTTGTTCTTGGGTGGTGTTCTTTAAACACAAGGGAAAATGAAACCACAGATCCCTATAATTTCAGTGCATTTTGGTTCTGGTCCTTACACTTCAATTTTTTTGAACCAACGTTTGAGGACCCATTTAATTTTAAGTTTGCAAACTTAAGATAAAATAAAATAAAATTTATCAAAATAAAGTTTGAATAAAAATAAATTTATTATATTATAATTTATGTTTAGATGTTTTTTCTTATAAAAATAAATTTGACAAATTAATTGTAAGATAAAAATAAGTTTACAAACAAAAAAGTATCTTCTCCAGTTTGGTGATCAAACATTAGATAAGAGGTAACAGTAAGTTTATAAAATAAAATTTAAAAACGTATCAAACAATATTTTTCGTTTAACCTCATTTGCAAACCCACGTTTGGAGCACTTAAGGGAAATCCAAACAGAGGCAATTAGTACTCCCTAGAGTTTTGGAAATCTGCTGGAGGACGTTGAGGTGGACCAAACACCGACAAAAATGCTGAGGTGGCTGATGATTCCTTGCCATCGTCTCGTCACTCTGTTTATCAGTGTCGTTCTCCTCTAACTGGGCTGTTCATCGTTGCTCTGTTTCGAAGTGGCATGTTTATTATATAGCTGCTACTTTCTGTAATACAAGTAATGAGTACGTTGAATGGTACTACTCTGCTTCAACTTTACATTCCCCTTGGCACTCGGTTTTGGTTAAATTTTTCAAACACATTATTGTTCTTGAAATTTCACTTTATAATTGCATTATTTATTATTTTTAACTAGGCTTCTGAATTCTACAACTCAATTACATAGAGGCATTTTCATCCTTAGAGTTCATTTTTTTAACAACTAAGGGCTAAGGTCCTTCATTATCTGTTTTAAATTTGAGGTTTTAAGTGTATTTATCTTGCTACCTATGTCTTTCATTATTATTTTTCCAATATTGTGTATATATATAATAACAAAACCACAGAGAGAGAGAGAGAAATAATCTGGAGATCCTCAAACTTCTGAAAAGTATGATTTAACCTGCATGACAACCTGAATGAAATAGATTTTTCACTCAATGTAAAGATAAATATAAATTTGCTCATATTTGATTCAAACAATTTAAATTTTATTTTATTATTATTATAATGTTAATATTTTCATTTTTAAAATGTAAGATATTAAAAAAACGTTTTTTTAATTAACTTCCAAAAATTAACATGAAATGTTGATCCCTTAATTAAGAGAATATTGGGATGTGCTACGGGCCACACTTGGCCCTACTCGTCATGGTACGTGATGAACACATTGATGTAGTTAGTGTGTCTGTGTGTGTGTGTATATCACCATCATTTCTTTCTGAAGCAGGTGATTAACATATCTCCACCAACACGTACAAGGACTTGCCAATCTCATTCAAGCGTTCACCACCCTGTCAAATTAATTAATTAATTAATTATTCCACACACATATATAATTATTCTTTTTATCACCCATGATTAATGGATCCTACAAATTTATGTTGACCTGAATATGCATAATAACAGTATAACACACCTTTAATTGTGGTACCCCAAACAAGCAAGCACATTCAACAACTCGTGCTCCATTACGTTCTGAAACACAACACACAAATTAATCAAAACTAGATAGCGTACATAATTAATGGAATTAGAATTTGCAAAAGGAAAAGGAAGCACGTGACAGTGATGAGTTACCAAGTAAGGTGATAGCTGCACAGAGGGTGCCACCAGTGGCAATCAGATCATCAACAACCAGAGCAAGTTCGCCTGCCTCAATTCCTCCCACCTGCATTTCCAGACAGTCTCTTCCATATTCCAATTCATACTCTTCACTTATCACTTGGCCTGGCAGCTTCTTTGGCTTTCTTAGAGCCACAAACTTGGCTCCTATTCCTACTGCAATCGGAGCCCCAAATATAAAACCCCTAGCTTCGATTCCTGCTTCAACATCAGCATAGTTGGGTCAAGTGAAAATGACTCAATTTTCTCTATATAATTACGTTCGAGTCTTGTGAGGGTAAAAATCATAGCAAGAGGCTTACTCTTACTTCAGACTTCAAACTATGTACTGTTTTCTTTTATCATCCAGTTGATTGATGTTGGAGTAGTTGATTGATGTTGGAGTATATATGTGTCAAAAGTGAAAAGGTGAAGTCCCACGTTATTTAAACAAAAGAGAATCTTAGTGTATATATCCTAAGATGTGATATGGGAGAACAACATGGGTCAAGAAGAAGAATTGGCTCATACGCACAACAACTGAGCCAACTCAGTTGAAACCCTAGTTGATTTGCCCCTTGTGCTGCATAGTTAACTTCTTTAATTATTGGATTTTTTGAATTTTCATGCCTGCCCTCTTTGTTTTGGATTTCTTGGGATTTTTTGAACATTGGAGGCTGTTTAGCGACCCAACGTCCAGAAACGGACGCCTAAAAAATTGCTAAGCACATCACTTTTTTTCTTTAAATAAGAAAGGCCTATTAAAGAATCCTACTTTTTTTTCCGTTTAACTTCTTCAATCACTGGATTTTTTGGATTTTCATGCCTGACCTTTTTGTTTTGGGTTTCTTGGGATTTGAACGTTGGAGGCTGTTTAGCTACCCAATGTTCAGAAACCAACGCCTAAAAAATCGCTCAGCACAGTCTTCAGTGCACCACCTATTAAAAAATCGTTGAGCACAGTCTTCAGTGCACCACTTTTTTCCTTTAAATAAAAAAGGCCTTCTAAAAAATCCTACTTTTACTTCGATTTAACTTCTTCAATTATTGGATTTTTTGGGTTTCACCCCTGCCCTTTTTGTTTTAGACTTCTTGGGATTTGAATGTTAGAGGCTATTCAAAGACCCAACATTCAGAAAGAAACTGATGCCTAAAAAATCGCTAAGCACAATCTTTAGTGCACCACCTACTAAAAAATCGTTGAGCATAGTCTTCAATGCACTACTTTTTTTCTTTAAATAATAAAGGCCTACAAAAATATCCTACTTTTACTTTGGTTTAACTTCTTTAATTACTAGATTTTTTGGATTTTCACACCTACCTTTTTTGTTTTAGATTTCTTGGGATTTTCTGAACATTAGAGGCTGTTCAGCAACCCAACATTCAGAAACCGATGCTTAAAAAATCTCTCAGCATAGTCTTTAGTGCACCACCTATAGATTAGGCATGAGGATCCGATTAATCCTGAGGAGTGCCATCTTGTGGCAGAATAGCTCTTAAAAACAATGTCTCTGACATGACTCGGATCTTTTATTCTGACATTTGCTACTTGTGCAGTTAATAATTGATTCACTAACACAACTGACTGAACGGATGCTTGTCCCTTGTTAATATCACTTATGTTAAATTGATCATCTCAAAGTTAGGAGACAGACACACACATCCTTATGAATATACCTGCGACGACAGAAATATTTTTGCCTTTATAACGCTCCACGAACAAGTCGATGGTGTCCTTGAATGCTTTCGGATTCAGCAATAGAGTATTGACGTCCAAAAAGTCACCACCTGTCAATATTGCAACCATTCTCTACTTGGCAAAAATAAACAAAGAAAACAGAAAGAAAGAAAAAAGAACATGAGAAACCGCAAAACAAACCGGGTTTAGGGAAATCGCGGACGATATTAATAGTAGATTTGATGCCTTGGATACGAGGATCCTCGTCTCTGTTGGCAGACATTGTATCTCAAACAAATATGAGTTCCTCAGAATACTGCAGAAAGAATAAGGGGTTTCAAGTGAATGAAGGAAATGATATAAAGATGAACAGACATGCTAGAAATGAGAGAAAATACTTGTTCGAATGGCTAGCTAGGTGGTAGTACAGCAAGAAACATAGGCTCTTACACTGTAATCCAAAGCTGACCTTGCTAGAAGTAGCAGTTAGCTTTTGGGGAGGAGACCCTATTAATGGAAGGGAAAGGACTTTAACTATACTATAAGGAGAGGAACGTAGTCGCTTAAGTGAAGCGAAGCAAGGCGAAGAGGAAGGTAGCTAGGAGGAGCACGAGAGTCCTTGAACCTATAGCTAACGTGTTCTTCTTTATCTTCTGCTTTGAATGAGACTTTTTACTTACTGTAAACAAAGGAGGTCGCATACGCAATTTCCTTATCTTTGATTTTGGGAAATGAAAATGAAAGCTAAAGGGCAATCGAGAAGAAAAAAAAAAAGGTTTTGATTCCCTTGTTACCCAAAAAGAAGAAACAAGAGAATTAATGGGTACATGAACTTTGTGAAGGTTATGAGATAAAATCAACATGAACATTGCATTAATGAGATATGAATACTAGCCAAAGTCGTGTGTGTGTGTATATATGTATATATTAAATATTAGGATGTACGTTATTCAAGATTAATACAGTTTTTGATGTATTTGGTGATTATGTATGTGAATTTTTTTTTATTTAATGACTTGAACTAATTGGATTTATAGATATCATAATAAATTAAACAGCTGATGTCATAAATGCCATAAATAGGACTCTTAGTTCTCTCTATCAACAAATTTGCATTATTCCTATCATCTCACAAAAATTATAATCTTATTTAAGCAAGAAGAAATAAGGCTAAACTTAAAATATATACAATCTTAATTTCCAATAAAACAAGACTAAGTTTGAAAAAAAAAAAGTAAATAAAACAAGAGTACTTATATAGACACATAATGTGAGTCACCCCTAATATAGTGGACAGCTAGCTTATCTCTATCTATTTCTATGAAACACTTAGCTTATGTTGCGTTTGGTACATAAGAAATGAATTTCAAGAAATGAAACAAATGAAAGAAAAGTATACAGAAGTTTAGTAAACTTCTGATATTTATGGAAAGGAACTTTTTCATTTGTATTCTATTTTGTATAAAGCAAAGCAGAAACTTAATAAAATTGATTGATGTTTGGTCTGATAATAGAAATCGGCCGCAACTTCGCTTGTCATCATTTTACTCTCTCCGTGTGTTTTTATGTGTTATTTAAGGCTTTTATACACAGAATAAGAAATATAATTTGTGTGTTAAAATTTATTTTAGATTTTTTAATATATCTTTCAATAAATAAAAAAATAAGAAAGAATAATTAATATTATCTTTAATTTTTAAAATGATATAAAAAATAATAATTAATATTGTCTTAAAATTTGAAAATGACATATAAATAGAAATAAAAATTTTTTTAAAAAGTGATAAATAAAAAGAAATAGAGGGAGGATGTTTTAGCATCCAATGAAACCAACTCCAACTGCACATTAAAAGGTAAGAAATGCCATAATTAGAATCATGATCAATGAGATATGAGTACTAGCCAAAGTCATTTGTGTGTGTGTGTGTATATATATATATATATATTAAATATTAGGATGCACATTATTCAAGATTCATACAGGTTTTGATGTATTTGGGGATTATGCATATGAAATTTTTTATTTAATAACTTGAATTAATTGGATTTATAAATATAACAATAAATTAAATAGTTGACGTTATGAAGGCTATAAATAAGACTCTTAGTTTCTCTCTTCATCACTTATCAAAGTTTGTATTATTCCCAACATCTCACAAAAATTATAGTTTTATTTAAGCAAGAAGAAAGAAGGCTAAACCTAAAATATATACACTATTAATTCCAATAAAACAAGACTAATGTAGCTAAAAAATAAAAGTGTAGTCACATAATGTGAGTCACCCAATATAGTGGACAGCTCATCTCTATATATTTTTGTTAAACACTTAAATTTATACTTTCTTTTGATCCTTAATATAGAATTTTTTTAACTAAATCAGATTAAGAATATGAGTTAAAGTTAGTTAGTTAATTATCTTAATTTATTTAAAAATAATATTTTCTAAAATTATCCTTATTTAATCTCTTTCTCTCTTTTTATGATGTATTAAATATGAGTTTTTTTGGATATCTATAATAAATATTGTCTTGTATACTATAAAGAGTCATATATTTAAAATTAAAATAAAAAATCTTATATTTAGGATATAAGGGAATATTGTATTTAGTACATGAAAAATAATGAGCAAGTACAGAGAATTTAGTAAACTTCTCATATTTATGGAAAGCAACTTTTCCATTTTTATTCAATGTTGTCTGAAACAGAACCTTAATAAAAGCGGCCGCGACTTTGATTGTCATCATTTTATATTTTAGCATACGGTGAAACCATCTCCAGCTGCACATTAAAAGAGAATGCGAACGTGGAAGGAAAACAACTATTCATGTTCATATTTGTAATTTTGTGTAAGAAAAGGCACCAGCTAAAACTTGAAACAAATGTACGCTATGCACTATATATAGGATACGTATTTTATGTATGGAGGAAGAATTGGGAGTTCTGAATAGAACATGTATATAGAGAAGCTAATTTTTGTGATTATAAAATTGCCACCATCAAGTCTTAGATGGGCTATCATTATATGGCTACACCTAGGCCTCCACAAGAGGCCCAAAAACCCGATATCCCCGACCTGACCTGATGCAATTTTTCTCGATTATCCAAAGACTCTTCCGAACTTCCCCCATTTCCCTCTTCACTCTTCAACTTCACCAACACCGGCAACACCACAGAGCACACACAAATTGCAGTCACACCCTTCCTTGAGTTTATTGTCACCATCTTCATATTGCAGTCGAACTTAAACCCATTTCCATCATCCCCAATAGCGGCAGCAGTGACACCACACAACAAATTTAGACCCTTCACTAAGTTTCTTCCCTCCTGTTGGTGTCTTCCTCAACCGACACAAGCACCCACCTAGCCTTCGAGCTTCATGGTGGTGTACTGGTGTTTCTCATCCTCTTGGACCTTGGTGGTGTTGCCGATGGCTAGCTCCAGCATGGCTATGGGCCCATGGGTCCTCCTTCTCTTCCTCATCTACTCATTTTCTCCGTCGGTAACTGATACTTCACCTCCACTCTCCTTCCCCACCCTCCTCACTTGTCTATTTTCGATCTAATTGAAGTTGCAAACATAAAAGTTGAAAATTATTTTGGGTACAGGGGGTTAAATAGAGATGGAGCAATAAGTGTAAGATTTACATGCAATTATCTTTTGGAATAGTGTATATATGTTTGTAATAGACACAATATATATGAATAGGGGTTGGAATTGGATTGGTGGAAGACGAAGTGAAGTATGGTGGAAGAAGGTTAATGAGAAGGATGAGTGAGTAGCAAAAGGAGTTAAAGTCTAATTTGAGAGGGAAAAAAAAAGTCCGGACCGGACCCGAGCAGCCTATTGATGCTCAACCCTAATACAATCAGGCTAGTTGATGGGTCTAGTTGGGTATCAAGCAAGCAAACTCCAGCCGTGCATATATGTCTTGGGGTCAGGTATCGAGTTCATGGTTAGCTTAGCTCAACCCTTCCCATGAGCCTACATCAACATAAGAGGTACAGAAACTTTACCATGCAAAGTAGCTTTTGATGTTTATTAGTTTTTTTTTTAGTTGTATTTTAGCCTAGTTTGTTCTTATTTTCTTATTTGTTGTCTTCTTTGGATCCCTTGATCCCCAACTTACAATATATATATATATATGTATGTATGTATGTATGTATTGAAAAACTAGGCTACGTATTATACGTTGATTCAAAAGTAATTTGTAGGAAAAATTACAATCTGTGATACAAAAAATTGCAATTTCGGACCTCAGCTTCAATTAATGTCAACAAAAGATTAAGGTTGCCAGCGAAAGACGAAGATTTTCATGAAAAAAATGTGGACGACAGTTACCAAAATACCCCTAATAAATTAAAATTAAAAAAAGAATTTACTACAATTAATTCAATAAAATTACGAAAATATGTCTAGACAATGCAAATTTTTTAAAATAGCTTTACTACAATTAATTTGATGGAAATTTTCCAAAATGTCTCAAGACAATGAATTTTTTAAAAAAAAATTACTATAATTAATTTGATAGATAATTACCAGAATGCCCCTAAACGGTGAAATCTTTTTGAAAAAGAAATTTTATTACAATTTACACTGGTGCAAAAGGCTTGGTAACCCAGTCATGCCTTTTGGTGGGACCAGGCAACAGATTTGACCCCAACTCAGCTTGGTATACATATATTATTTTATTTCATTTTTTATTTACTTTTTTTTACAAATATTGATTTATTTCACACTACTAGACAGTAGACACTATTAGAAAAATGTATTTACCAAGAAAATTTAGTGAGTAATCTTGCTAACAAATCTAATTAGTGAGGAAATTTGTAAAAAATAACAATTTCACCATAAGAGTTAAATTTTAGCAAGAAAAATTAACGAGATTCCTTTATTTTTTTTTAAGTTAGAGCAAGAACATTAGTGAGGTGTTTTTATTCTTTGCTAAATAAATACCGATAACCAGAAAATTTGCTAAGAAAATATGGTCATCACAAAATAATTTACTTTTAGCAAGGAATAAATACAATTTAGCGAGGTAGAAATTACTTGCTAATGCCCGTGAAAGATAAATATTTTTCACATATCTCTCTAAATACACCCGTGAAAAAAAATTTCATTTAAGAATAAACTAAAGTTTTAGTTGTTCCTTCATTCCTACCCCCTCTTTCATTCTCTAACAATCCCTAATAGACTCCTGTGGCATTTCCGCTCTCTATCCCTAATTGTACTTTCGCTCTCTCACATATGTGGCTCATGGCTTTCTCTTCCATTCGTTGCTCTCCTTTGCTGAACTTGGTATTCTGATCATGGCTTGCTTCTCAACTTGCTCAAAGTCCCACAAGGTAAAAATCTCGCACCTCATTCGCTTAACTCTACTCTGTTCTTTTGTTAGTTATCGAATCACTCTGAATCGGTATAATACTCGATGCTCCCTCTCTTACCTAAGAGTGATGTGATGCGTTGTGGGTCAAATTTTGCAGTTGGTTATGTCACCAAAATATTCAAATTTTGCAATCGGTATAATTCATTGTTTGGTGTTCTTGAGCTTCAACACCAACATCCTAATATTAAACTCCCTGGTTTCATATGTTGCTTAAACTCTAACGCTTTGAAGAAAAAGAGGTGGGGGAACAAAAGGGAGGGTGACATTTTGCAAAGAATGAGTACCTAGAAAGTTGTTCTATTCTCTTCCCTCTCTTCTCCGCCCTCTCTTATATAACATGTTAAGATGTAAAATTAAAAAGATATTAATTTCATTGCACTAATCCGAATAGGGACTCCATAAACCTTTAATCAGAGACGTCCTGTTTTAAAAACACTGAGAGAACTCATCCACTATTAATCGAAGTCTTTCTTCTTCTTCTCCCCATACCCTGTTCAAAGTAGAACCAATGGGCACTTTGGAGTTTGGACGTAGTGAAATCAATAGTTATTTCTGTTTTCATTCTAGAGTTGCAGGTCTTCTACGGATCTTTTGTGGGTAATCAATCATGAAAGTTATCAAATAAGAATTCTATGCGACCACAAAAGTTACATCATCAGTGTCATTTTTAGTAATTGACCATAATTATTGAATGAGAACATTTCATTTTATTGAATTGAAATATGAACAATGGAGTACCATTTGAATTTTTATGATGAAATGAATTAGTATAACTCAGAGTCAGAGATGTAGGAAATGATAATGCTGGAAATTATTTTGTGATACGTAGTTTGCATTGTCACTTTTCTATGCTGTTAATGGAATTCATTTCTTTTTGCTGATATTGGGATTAAGAATCTCATGTGATTTGGAAAAGAAAAGGAATTTAAGAGTCTTTGATCTGGGTTCAGTGGTATCCTTAGCATATTGTATATCATCATTTTGAGTGACAAACAGAAGCAGAAGAGATCAATCAAAAGGTGTTTCTCGTCAAATCAGGATTCCATTAATTATATATATGTATGTTGGGGATATGTTTCCATGATGTCGATCAAGAAACTGACTTAAGGACATTAAAAAATATGCTGATAAACTGTTTCTCTTTTGGTTTTCAGTTGGCAGGAGGGGCTGCAGCTACAGAACAAGTGGCTGTTTGCTGGTTTTTCTTCCAACCTACTTAAGCATTTAAGTCTTCATGAATGCTGGCATGATGCTAAGATTGTCTAAGCTCAGGAAAATATTTGAAATACCATGGGGATTTAGTGTCTGTCTCAGGCGAAATCAAAGTACTTCAAGAGAAACTAAACGGATCTCTCTTTCATGCACAGAAAATGACTTGTATCAGCCAGACCTCTCCTCTAAAATTGATACTTCTACTACCCAAAAGCAGCCTTATTTGCATTTGGGCATCCGTTTTTGTGTTTGGGTTGCATTGAAAGCTGAAAAGTTTACAGGTCGAGCATCACTTAACTTAGTCAGTGATACAATCTCTAGAAACAATTGGTTTTCACTATATTTGGACGCTCTTGAGCAACTTAGGAAAAGTGGGGTTTTGTTAACTTCTGAAGCTTACCGTATTTTGTTGAGGACATATACGAGAATGGGTATGGTGGAAAAGGCCATAGAGCTGTTCTGTCAAATGAGAGAATTAGATTGTAAGTTTGATGCTCACACGTACAATACAATGATAAAATCTCTATTGCAGACAGAGATGTATTTGTTAGTGTTTGCGCTGTATAATCTGATGATAAAGCTAAATTGTTGTCCTGATGATTATACTTACACTTTGTTGATTGATGGATTCTGTAAATGTGGAATGAGTAACGAGGTGATTGAAATTCTTGAAGACATGGACCGCTTTAATATGAGACCAAACATGATAACATTTACTTCTATTCTTTCTGGTCTGTGTCAGGGGAAGAAAGTAGATTATGCATATAGATTGTTCAACAAGGTGAAAGGAAATTGGTTTCAACCTGATTTAATGACTTATAATGTTTTACTTAATGGTTTTTGCAAGTCAAGGAGGTTCGATGAAGCCTTATCCATCATGCAGTTGTTAGAGAGGGATGGGTTTGTTCCTGAAGTTGATAATTACAGTTGTATTATTGATGGCTTATTTAGGGCTAGGAGATATCATGAAGCATATTCATGGTACACAAAAATGTTCAAGGAGGGCATTGTGCCTGATATTGTTCTATTTACTATTATGATACGTGGTTTGTCACAAGAAGGTAGGGTTGGTGAAGCTGTGAAGTTGTTAGATGAGATGGTTCAGAGTGGCCTTACTCCTGATGCTTATTGTTACAATGCTATAATCAAAGGATTCTGTGATATTGGTCTTCTTGATCGAGCTCTATCTCTTCAACTTGAGATTTCTGGGCATGATCAATTTCCTAATGCTTGCACTTATTCCATTCTCATCTGTGGCATGTGTAGGGATGGACTGGTTGGGGAGGCACAGCAAATATTTAATCAGATGGAGAAGCTCGGATGTTTGCCTTCTGTTGTGACCTTTAATGCTCTTATAAATGGACTCTGCAAGGCTGGCCAACTTGAGGAGGCATGCCTTTTGTTTTGTAAGATGGAGATTGGGAAAAGTCCACTTTTGTTTCTTCGGCTTTCTCAAGGTGGCAATCAGGGTGTAGAGAGCATTGGTCTCCGGAAAACAGTGGAGCAAATGTGTGAGTCAGGACAAATTTTGAATGCATACCAATTGCTCGTTGATAGTGGTGTTGTGCCAGACATTATGACCTACAATATTCTGATTAATGCTTATTGCAAGGCTGGTAGTATTGATCGTGCATTTAAACTTTTTGAGCATCTAAAACTCAAGGGGCTCTCCCCAGATTCTGTTACTTACGGGACCCTTGTTGATGGGCTTTGTAGGGTTGATAGAGAAGAGGATGCCTTAAAGCTGTATGAGCTAATGCTGGAAAAGGGATGTGAACCCAGCTGTTCAGTTTATAAAACACTTATGACTTGGTTATGCAGGAAGAAAAAGGTCTCCCTTGCTTTCAGTGTTTGGCTGAAGTATTTAAATAACCTTCCTGGTCGGGTAGATGATTCAATCAAGGATTTGGAGGGATATTTTAATGGAGGACAAGTGGAAAAAGCAATTCGAAGGTTATTAGAACTGGACTTTAAGTTCAAAGATTTCAATTTAGCTCCATATACTATTTTACTTATAGGCTTATGTCAGGCCAAAAGGGTAAAAGAAGCATTAATAGTTTTTTCTGTTCTTGATGAATTTAACATCAATATCAATCCTCCAAGTTGTGTATATTTGATCAAGGTTCTCTGTAGTAAACGTAAGCTGGATAAAGCAGTAGATGTGTTTCATTATGCTTTGGACAAGGGTTTCATTTTGGGAACACGAATTCGTAACCAGCTCCTTAAGCGTCTTCTTTGCACACCAACTTATAAGGAATATGCTGTTGCTCTTGTTAAAAGACTGGAATCTTTTGGATATAATTTGCATAGGCATCATTCTGACAAAGTGAGGTCTCTTTTACTTAATTATTGGCGACAACGGAAATACTGGAGACATTGAGCATTTTACCTTAGACAAGAGTGGAAAGGAATGAGTTAATTCTTAGAGGTGATTGAATCATGCAGGGTGATCATGTTAAATGAATTTCTTCATTTGGATCTTCACTGCCCTATTGTCTTAAGCAGAATGTTCAGAACCAGGAGGCATCACATTCTGATGAACTGGAGGTGCCCTTCCTATATGTTTGATTGAGAGATAAAATAGTTAATTTAGGGGTGATTTATAAATCTGCATTTATGTGCACAGCCTCTGGAATTTTAAGATATGTGAGCTAGTTATCAATAACTAATTAAAATTGTAAATTTTAACATAGGATCAATAAGCAAGTTCTGTTGTTCAATGTGGTAAAATGGATAATAATATTCATTGTACTCAGCTTTAAGTAGAATATATCCTGAAAGTTCCAACGTTCCTCTTGAGAATCCCAAGAGTTTAACATGTGATTCATAAACCAAAATTGTATATTTTGAATGTATGACATGATAATATCAATCAGATTTCATTATAATATCACTTTGTATGAAATGCTATAGAACACCATTCCTAAGATATTGCGTGGAATACAATTTAGAGTCATTGAATGGAAAAGGCTTTCCTGACGTTACCTGGGGAAAGCTTGCCAGATCCTAAGCTCATTAAGATTTCTTTCCTTTTCTTTTTTTTTTTTCTATGTGTGTTTTTTGTATCTTTGTCTTTACATCTATTGAACTGCATCTCAACTCTCAAGTATGTGTATGTTTGAAGCATGTGCAAATTCATTCATGCACTACAAGAAGGAGGATATCAGTTATACCTGTATGGTTAAATACAAGGGTGTAATAATTTTTCTTTTTTTATGTTTTGCAGGTCTTTATTATGAGAGAGGTAGTGAAGCCATTGGATGACTTTGCTTTGCTAATCATGGTAAGAGAAAATTTTTGTGACTGTTAAAAAGAGTCCTATGCAAAATCTGCTTGCAAATCCTTGACAATCTGAATTCCTTTCCAAATCTGTTCTCTTACCAATGCTTCTGGCAAATTTACTTTCCTTAAGAAATAAAATTATATCACTGCCTTCACATATGAGCTTGTATCAACGAAATGAAGAAATAATGAGGATGGAAGTCTCATCTTGATCAAAACTCTTAATATAGTTGATGGTATTCATGATTATTTGGCTAAGGAAGGCTATAGATTATTTGGTTTTTCATGGGAACGATGATGCTACGGCAATTCTTGATTATTGAATCTGTTTAGTTTGGATTATCTCTGCATCATGTGCGTAGTTCATATCACTGGTTCTAAAACTTGGCTGATGTTAACAGTTTGCTGCTGCCCAAATAATATGGGGGTTTGGCCTTCGATAGATATGTAATGGATAATCTAATTGACAGTCAAGTGGAAGCAAGTAGCATGCAGACGGCTATCCAAATTGTAAGCAGGAGATGCCCTGTGGTCATATTGTCTCAGCAGCCAGAAAGTTAGTTTATGATTCTGTCTTCGCCATCAGTAGAAAGAAAATTAATAAAGACAATGCATATGCAAGGTAAAAAAGTTGAGGGCCTGCAAAACTACACCAATAGATAAATGGCTGTGGATATATGAGGGATTTTTTTAGTGAGCGTCTCACTATTTTTTTTGGCCAAATGAGTATCTCACTCTTGGATGTAATTGATTGATCAGGTAAGATGTTTATTTACTCATTCTCTGTTTTTTTGACTTAGCAAGTCAGGTTTGGTTTATATATTAGTTTGATTTGATCTTAGGTTGTATTAGCAATGAACTTAAAATTTTGGATAATTCTTATCGTCTTTATTTTCTTGTTATTAAAATGGTAAAGCTAATTGCTATATTATTCATTGCTCTTAGAAATTTGAGTCATCATTTTGATAGAATTTTTTACTAATTCATGGATAATTAATTTATATTCTATTGATAATTGATAATTATTATATAGTCAAATGCCTGTACATAGCACGAGCAACATCCTAGTTAGGAATGGGGCAAATACTTGGTTTCCTGGTTTGGGTCTGGATATAGAGCTGCAGAGTAGATCCATGTTTGTATATGGAATGTATCATTTTTTTGTTTTAAATTATATTATTGATTGTTGGAGACATTTTATTATTTAGTATTTTTTTTTTTATGAATAAATTTCACGTGAATGAGTCTCCTGGAAAAAGGCTAATTCATTTAGGAATTTCTGACACTAAATTTCTATCACTCCTGTTCTCTCCTGTGCTTCCATGGTCACTTCCTTTGCATCACTTAATTTTCTTTGGGCTCCAAAATAAGTTTATCCTTCCTGTTGTGTATATCATGTATGATGTTAGAGGTTCCACTTTGTTTAGAGACTGAGTTCTGGTATGCATTCTTGGGCTCGTTTCTATTGACTTATTCCAATTCACATACTTTGTTTTTTTTGCAATTATCCTCAACAAAACTTATGTTTCCAAACTGAATCTAAGGTAAAATTACATAACTACACAGATGATCAATGAACATGTATACATGATACTCTTCAAAATCTTTTGTTTTTTTGGGAGTTTCTTGGATATCTATGATCCTGATAACTAGGATTTCTTACTTTCATGGAGCATGAATCTGTAAGGAAAAAAATTGGGGGGGCATACAAAGGTTTCTTCAAATCTTATACTGGAGGTACTTAAGTCCTTCTTACCTTGACGAATCAGTTTTTCAATAGATGCTGTTTGCAATTGCATCTTATCGGTTAACTTGTTTTAATTCCACTCACAAATGTTGGTTCGATTGTTGTTGAACAGGTAATAGCTGAAATGACCACTGAAGCTTCTATTCTTGGCTATGATCTCAGCATTTGAACTGTGTCCACAATGTATCTATTCAAAACTCATTTGCTAGGGCTAATTCTAAAATGAAGAATTCTCTGAAGTACTTCATGGTAAAGCTTAAAAGCTAGAGAGATAGGACTCAGGGCTGTGCAAATAACCTGGAAACCCTGTCTAGTCCAATCCGACCCTGTCCAGTACAACACGAAAAAAAAGACAACCCGATGGAAGCAAGACTAACTGAACCGGGTTGGGAGTCTGGGTTAGACCAGTTTCTAGGCTGTGATGTCAAACTGAGTAGACTAACCCGGTCAGGTGGTGTGTGTGTATACATATTTTTCCCCTCCAATGCTAGTCCATATAATATGATGTGTTCTGTATATTTTTTCCCCAAATGTTATTCCATGTGTGTCTTCAAGCCCAGCCCAATATCATATAGCAGCTATAATTCCTCTATTAGCCTCTCCTTGCTCTCATTCACTCCGTCTGAGGTGTTCTTCCCTCTCATTCATCTCCTTCACCGCCTCTCCACTACTTCCACTCTATCTACCGTGTCCTTCCTTCACCATTCTTCCATCTCCTTCCCTGTTTCTCGTTCTCCACCCCATGGTCCATGGCTCCTCCTCTTCTACTCTGTCTATGGTGGCAAAATGGCAAAAATGAAGACACCAATTGTTGTTGCCTCTACTCTACCAGATTTGGAGCTGAAGATGAAGACCTAACATGCGCTGTGTAAAAATTTTGATCTGTTGCTATAGAATGCTTTGTGACAGCATAGCTCTCTCGTCATTTTCTTCTCTCAGCACCCTCTATTTTCGCATTCATCCTCGGTTGTCGTCATCATTCCTTTGTAGTTGTCTTCCTTCATTGATATGTGGCCGTGGTTCGTGTGTGGAATTGCAATTATAATTGAAAAAAGCCGTTGGCTAGTTTTCTAAAATGCTATGGATATGAGTTGGGGGTTAGTATTAGGGGTGGGAATAGGCCAGGCCAGGCTTTGCTTAAACAGGCCAGGCCTGCAATGTTGGCCTTAGGCCTGAGCCTGGCCTATCAGCCTATATTAGGCTTTTTTTCAGGCTCAGGCTTGAGCCTGTAATGAGCCTGGCCTGGCCTGAGGCCTTTTTAAAAGGCCTACTAATTTAGTAGGCCTTTAAATAGGCTTCAAGGCCTAGGCTGTAAAGGCTTTAAATGGGCCTTTGGCCTATATGAAGCCTATCTAACAATTAACAATATCAAATCAGCTAAAATAATATATATATATATATATATTTGAATGCAAAAAATCAACAAAGACTTTATCTTATACATTATCTTATATAATAATAACAAAAATTAATCTTACAATATGATCCCTATTCAAGTAGTAGCTAAATCTTGTTTCAGTTTCTACTAAATAAATTGCAAAAGTCTTTAATATGCATGAATAGAATATATTACTGAATAAACATGCTCAGCTATAATAATATCATGCTGTAACATGACAACATGTTTGTCTATAATTCCCATTGAACCACAACAAGAAAGACATTTATGAAAAACTCAGAAAATGTCTCATTTTAGACTCAATGATCAGTGCAAAAAATATCATTAGTCTTTGTCTTCAAATCAGCTAAAAGATATATAAGGATATTTACCTCTTTCATCATCAAAAGGAACTCCAAAGGACTAGTATTTTTCCCTCAGCTATAAATCTATGACCAATCTTCTTCATTACCAGCTGTCATGAATTCTAAATGAAATGCACTTGATCCCAATTCAAAAAACTAACAGCACCAAAGAAAAAACATTAGAATTGAGTAAGTTGCATGTAAGTCCAACAAGAATTAATGGTATGACAATAACATAATATTACTATCATCTCGAATTAGACCACAACACAAATATAAGTTTATAAAAATACAAACAACTCCACAATACAAATATTAGTTCATAATAAAACAAACAACACCACAATATAATTTCAAGTTCATCATAATGCAAATAACACACAAGTATAATCAAGTCTTCAATATGATCTCTTCTTGTTCCGGTGTTTCCTACACAATGGGAAAAAAATTGACATGTTACGCAATATAACTTACCAAATAAATATATATAACTAGAATTATAAAAAAATATTGCATTGAAGATTCTTACCTTTTGTTTCTTCTTGACACTATATTTATTACGGAGCCAATCCCCACCACAAATAAGAATTTCGATAGATTCTTCATTCAATTTAGCACGATATTCATCAATCACCCTACCTCCAGCACTAAATGTAGACTCCGATGCCACAGTTGAGATAGGAACAGCTAGTATATCAGCTGTCATCTTTGATAAAACTTTAAATTTTATACTATTGTTCTTCCACCACTCTAAGGCACAAAAAGATGAAGCAGAATCTGGAGAAGGGATATAAGGATTTTCTTTTAAATAAATTTCTAACTCAGATTTGGTAGGAGGAACTGAATGTCTTTGACGCACCATTGTCAACATTCTCTGCATTCCTTTATTATCTTTTTGTTGTGCTAGAACTTCTGAAGAGACAGTGCCTTCAGCATTTACTTCAACAATAGAGGATGAGTCATCTCTGGACAAGTCCATATACTCAAGATATAAATCTTGCAATGCATATTTTACCTTATTCACATTCCGCTTAGCCTCACTTTCTGGTTTGTATATCAAAGGGAAGCTTATCTCAACAGCATCTAATTTGGTCCTTGGATCTAAAACACTTGCAATAGCCATCAATAAATTGCATTCCCCCCAATATTTGTCAAATTTTTCCTTCATAGGCATTGCCATTTCCCTCATGAACAAATCACAATCCTCAGCTGCGTCATCAAGCACTTGTTTCACCCTATGAACTTCAACAAGATATAAGTTAGAAGTAGGATAATCACTACCTGATATGACATGAGTGGCATCACTGAAAACTTCCAAAAGCTGGCAAACCTTCTCAATTTTCTCCCAATCCTCAAATGATGGTGCATAACTATAATGCGGCTCTTTTTCATGATAATCTACAAAGGCATACTTGAATTTCATGGCAGTGGTCAACATCAAGAATGTAGAATTCCATCTTGTGGGACAATCAATAATAAGTTTCCTTTCTTTCAAGCCCTTTAACTCAACAACTTCACAAAAAGATTTCAATCGTGCATCAGAGGCATTTATATACTTGACACTTTCGTGAACATTGTGAATAATATCCTTAATCTTGCTAAGGCCATCTTGCACTAACAAATTCAATATATGTGCACAGCATCTAACATGAAATAGTTGTCCACCAAGCACTAACTTATTGCTCAATGACAAGTTCTCCTTCAAATTCCTCAAGCACGAGTCATTATAAGAAGCATTGTCCACAGAAACCGAGAATACTTTGTGTTCAATGCCCCATCCTTTCAAACACTTGA
Source organism: Adenanthera pavonina (assembly GCA_026686845.1). Classification (NCBI taxonomy): domain Eukaryota; kingdom Viridiplantae; phylum Streptophyta; class Magnoliopsida; order Fabales; family Fabaceae; genus Adenanthera; species Adenanthera pavonina. The sequence continues at coordinate 34,527,757 of JAIVEN010000006.1, forward strand.
AAATTGCATTAGCTACGTCCACTCCTCGCCTTGGTGCAGGCACCTTGACAAAATTGAGAACTCTCTTTTGAAGACTCCAATTTGGATCAACAAAATGGCCAGTGATAACCATGTATTCAGCTACTTGGTGACTTGACCTCCACATATCTGTTGTAATACGAACCTTGCTCACACTCTTCAATGTATTTTTTAAGATTTTCTTCTCAACCTCATATAATGCCAAACAATCACCTCTTGCAGTTTTGCGGGTGACTTTTCTAAAATCAGGATTTGCATACTCAAAGGCCCACATCCAAACTTGATCTTCTACAATACTAAAAGGACGTTCATGCACCATGATGGCAGTAGCAATGATTTCTCTCATCTTTTCATTCAAATACTTCAAACCAGGAATAATGAATGGATTACTAGCTGAATCACTAGAAGGACGAAATGGGATAGTGGCTTGCTTTTTTTCTTGAGATACATGTAGTCTCCTTTGTATGCAACTTTGTAAATGCCTCCTAAGATGGCTAGTGCTAGCTCATTTCCCTCCAGTAGCTAGTTTCTCTCTGCAATATAAACACATTGCTTTCTTGAGACCATTAGGAAGTTGAATTTCCTCAAAATCTTTCCATACTTCTAAAGTTTTTCGCCTCTTCTTTGTGATAACAGAATCTTCATCACCTCTAGTATCTTCATGTTTAGTGGTTGTAAGAGTGTTAGTGTCTTGATGTTGACTTGAACCAGTTGGAACATGCTCATGCTCATTGGTTCGCTCTTGAGTAGGGGATTCAATTGTGTTGTTGGTACTTGCCATTAAATAGACTTGGCCTACACATATAACATGTATATTTAATTAATTAATTAATTAAAGACATTAATAGTTACCTGCAAGATAATGGAATTCAGGACAATTTATGCATTAAAAAAATGGCTTATATATAAACTATAAATGCCATAAACACACATCAAACTTATATATATATATATAACTTCATAATAACTTCATAAACACACACCAAAAATATGTATTTTAGATACCGTAAACATATTTTTGGTGTCGTAGATTCAATCGGGAAGAAAGCACCTTCCCATAAAGATACCTAACAGACATCTCAATGTACTTTCACATGATTTTTGCCTCAATTGTTCGTTCAAGAATGAATATATAATATGGAGCTGCGATGACAAGTCATATGTGATATATATATATATATAGATATATTGAAGGGAAAATTGAGCCCCAAGTCCCCATAGTTTTAGTGAGTTTTGGTTTTGGTCCCTAGAGTTTAATTTTCTTAAACACAATCCCTAAACTTTAAACGTTGGAGACGTTAGTCTCTGGAGTTTGTGAAAGCTGCTAGAGGTCCCTGAATTTACCCTAACCGAAGCATTCTCATTCTTTAAGAAATTACATTGAAGTACCTTCTACAATCACTTTCAGTTTCTTTAACAGAATGAGATATAGACAAGCCAAAAGAAATTGTGCCAAGAAACATAATCCAAAACCACAACACAACCAAAACAGGGAGACAAGAGAGTAAGCTTCGAACAGAGTAAGACTCACCACTGTGGAGCTTCCAAAGTAGAAAGACGAGAGAGAGAGAGAGAACGAACTCTAGAGGTGTTGAAGATGCTATGCTATGTGCAGCTATTTGACAGTGGAAGATGAGAGAGAGAGAGACACTTGAACTCCAAAGGCGAAGATTCAGAAGCTCCAGCTCGAGCTCCAGAGGCAGAGATTCGGAGAAAGCTCGAGACTCACCACTGTCAGCCGATGGAGTTTACAAAGTACAAAGACTAGAGGCGTTGAAGATGTGTGCAGTGTGCGGCTATCTGAAGGTCGAAGATGAGAGAGAGAGAGAGAGAGACGTATACGCGACGCGATACTTGAGAGTTGAAACTTGAAAGGAACAGAGGCTGGAGAGAGACGTATAGGCAATCCAGCGATGTGCCGATGTCTTCACTCTTCACGACGTTGCTCGGAATAGAGGCTGGAGATCGGAGGTGAAGTACGGGGCGTCAGCAACTGGAAAGTTAGGGACTTAGGGTTTCAGTCTTCAATTGCAAATTGCAATTGAAAACTGACACAGAGCTTTTCGAAAAGGAAAATTGAAAGTGGAGTAGCGGACAAAAAAAAAAAGGACGATGGAGGGAGGATTAATTAAAAAACTATATAATATTATATTATAATAAAAAATAATTTATATTATATTTTATATTTATAATATAAAATATAAAATTATAAAAAATATAAATAGGCCTGGCCTGATAGGCTTCAAGCCAGGCCTATTTTAAACAGGCCAAGCCTATTAATTTGAATAGGCCTGCCTGATAGCCTGAGCCTGGCCTCTTTATCTAAACAGGCCAGGCCAGGCCATAGGCCCCTGATAGGGGTCCGGCCTATTTCCACCCTTAGTTAGTATGAAGAGAGAGGGAGCTTCCATTGGTTTCATCTTAGCAAAAGTGAGGGAGGGAGCTTTGATCAGTTGGAGACCGAAGAAGGAGAAATTGGAATGAAGTTGAAATTCGTGACCTTTTACAGAAGTTTTCTGAAGTTCAAAGCAAATTTACAAAAAAAGAAAAAAGAAGAACAGAGAAAACTACAAGTCTAGCAATCCGGTCCCTAGTCCAGTAGACCAAGTCTTGCTCAATTTGGGTGTAGGTTTAACTAAACCAGACGAAAGGTTGCCATGTCATGTCAAGCTGGAAACTTTTTCAGACCGAACGTCGGGTTAGTGACGAACTAGATCTAGACTAGTCTTTGTTCAGCCCAGACAGATAGGATCATGTGTGTAGACCCCACTCTTGTAGGACGTGCATGCATGGAGGTGGAGTACGTAGCTTTGTTCTTATCTCACTTAACTTTTTCTCCCTAAGCCAATGTTGTTGGATTTGAACCAAATATTGTACAGGACGAGATAATGATTTAATATTTAACAGTTTAATTATAATTTAATTGAGATTAAATGGATAGTTATTAAAATAATATATTTTAAATAAATAAAATTTATAATCTAATTAAAGTCTCAAGTTAAATAATATTAAATTATTAATTTATTAATTATCATAAATAAATTATTAATAAGTTTTATAATTTTATTTAAATCTAAATAAATTAATATTTATTTATATTTTAAATTCAAAATAACTAATTAATAATTTATTATTATATTATTTGTAAAGTAAATTTATAATTTTTAATAATTATATATTATAATCATACTTATATAATATTATAATATAAAAAAATATTTTATTTTAAAAATAATATTATTTTATCTTAAAAACTTAAAAAAGTATTTAAAAAAAATTTAAAAATGGGACTAGTTCAGGACTTGTTTACAACCAATTCAAGGTCAGTTCTATTAGTTCCTGAATCGGCCGGTTATCACCTTTGCAACTGGTTTTCAAAATTTTCTTAAAAAATTTAAGCATGGGATTGGTTCAGGATTAGTTCACAATCAATTCAATCAGTTTAAAGTCAATTTCACCTGTTCTTAACTAGTTCGCACAAGTTCCTAAATCAGTTGATTATCATCTTCATTCAAATTGACTTGGTATCAGTTCTTAATTGAACTTGGCAATATAGTCTGATTCTTATAACACTGTTTTGAACTACTTTAGATGATCGAGTTCCATTCTAAAATGACATCTAAAGCCACACATGTTGTGTCTGAACTATGCAAATGGTTTTTCTTCAAATTAGATTTTTTATATTTATGCACTCTGAAGAGTAACACAAGAATTTAACTGTATATAATGTTTACATTTGATCTTCATGCTCAATCTTTTCTCCTTTTTATCTCTCCCTGAATGTGTTTTTTGTTGTGAATGGAGAATATTTGAGTTGATTGTTAGAATCTTTTCTCCTTTTCATCTGTGTGGGATTTATGGGGACATAAAGGACTCTCATATATGACAAATCTCATATCCCAAAGGGTAGTTGTGTTGCAGGATTCATAGAAAAGCTTACTCCCTCTTTCTTTTTTTGGTAAATAAAGCTTACTCCCTCAAATAACACTAGATCAACACATGACTGATGTCCATTTTGTTTTTTTGTTTTTTGTTTTTTATCGATCCTCCTTTAGGTTAAGGGGTTAATGGAGTTGGATAAACAAAGAATGTAGGACTCTTTGTCTTTTGTTTTATATGCTCCAATAGTATCATAGCTTTTTATCATACTATCTCTTATTCATATTATAAAATATTTTATATAATAAGTTTTTTGTCTACTATATAAGGTATTAAATACAATTATTCCAATTTTACCTTATTAATTTTCCACTACTTCTTATGAAAATCTATGCCTGTGGAAAATTGTGCACAACTTTCTAATCTCTATAATGATAATTGAACATTTAATAAGAATAAAATAAGAAATTTTAATTTTTTTTCATAAATTTTAGATAAAAATTATTTTTTAATATATTTATATTTTATTCAAAATATCTTATTAGGAGAGAGTATTTAGTTTTATTTTTAAAATTAATGAAACAAAATTAAAATTCAAGTACAGCATGATACGTAAAAGAGACAAATACTTTGCTGAGCAATCTCCCATGTGGTAGATGTTTTTTTTTTTTTAAGGTCACCCCCATGTGGTTGATGGTTAGAAAAGCTAGCACGTGGCCTTTGCCTCCTCCAGCATCATTAATCGTCGGCAGATTTAGACAACAAAACAATGCTCTCTCACACTGCGTTGTCTAGGTGCCAGTCTCTAAAAATAACTTAAAAATTAGTCAAATTAAAAAAAATTTAAAATATGTTTGTTTATTTGATAATACATAATTAAATCAAATTCGTGCCTTGTCAATTTAATATGCTAATCACCTATAAAATACTTAAACGTACTTATATTAGAACATAATACGATATAAATGCTGTAGTTATATATATATATATATGTATCCATTTATATTATTTTGTATTTAATTGCATTGTTTCAATTTTTTATAGTAAATATGACCAATTTGGGTTTTAAGGAAAAATAGAAGAAAAGGTCTCAAGCATATTTGTAAAAATGATGTTTTTGCAATTTTTTTGTCAAATGATATTTTATGTTAAGGAGAATATGCGGTTTGTTTTAAGGCAAAAAAAAAAATTATTTATAAGTTATCCTAGACATTTTTTTCATGTATGTGGTTTGTTTTAACAATTATACTTTAATATTTAGAATATTTAATACTAATTTTCTTGTGTTGATTTATTTATTATACATATAAATAATCAAAAAAAATAATTATGTATAGATGTATATACATTTATGATATTTGTATTTTGAAATTTAAAAAAATGTCATATTCTCCATATCATATTGGATACATACTCGGTATTTCATAGCTAATCATGATAAAAAAAAATTAATATGCTAATCTTTTTTATTTCAAATAATGTATTTTAGCATCGTCGTTACATATTTATTTATAACTTTTTATATTTATTTGTACTTTATTTTATTCATTGATTTTTTACTAAATTGAATTCACTTAAAAAGGTTTTGAAAGTGTTATCTGAATGAAACATCTGATTAATTTTCGTTACTTAAATACATGAAATTCTAACTTGAAATAATGACATTAATAGATTAAAAAATTTAAAATTTCTAAGTATCAAAACATCACTATGATTTCTGGTTAAAAAGAAAAATCACTAGTATTTTATGATGTTCATATTCCTATTTTATAAGGTTGTAATTTAATTCTTTTTAAGTTATAAAATATATTAACTTTATAACAGGGAAAATCATAAAAAAATCTCAACATGAAAATAATTATTAAAAGATCCCAAAATTCTAAAAAATCACACTCAAGTTCTAATGGTATAAAATCAGTGTAAAGTCCTTGAAAATGAATATAAAAAATTTTATTATTGAGTATAAAATTATACTCCAATGTTAAACGATACTCAAGTCCCATTAATGTAAAATCTTAGAAAACGAGTATAAAAACTTCATTGTTAAGTATAAAATCATATTCATTATTTTATACTCATGCTCAAAGATTTTATACTTAATAAGAAAGTTTTTATACTCATTTTTTATAATTTAATACCACTGGGACTTTAATGTAATTTTTTAAAATGTTAAAACTTTTTAATAATTATTTTTTTATTTTAAAATTTTTCTATGATTTTTCTTAACATTAAAAATTCAAGCGATAATATGAAAATTGCCAACAATAACTTTATAAGGTATTTTGGCAAAAAAAAAACTTTATAAATGATAATATTAACCTTTCAGGTCAAAAAAATATTAATCTTTCAGTTAAATTTTTATTCTTTAAAATCTTTAATATTATTTGTTAAATTTATTTTTATTTTATTTATAAACAAAAATTGTCAAAAGAAAAAGCTAAAAGAGAAATGAGAAAAAGGTAAAATGGGAAGGTCATTAAAAAAAAAGCAACAAAGTACAAGAGATGCTAAGCTGTACGGCGTTGCAAACATCAATGAAAGAGGACACTACCGTGCCGTACGCCGCAGATCATCCACGCGCGATTTACTTTTCTCCCCCCGGCCTATAAGTCATTCAGCTATTTTTTTTTTAAGAATATGTCAAAATGAAGGTTTTTAATTTTAGATTCTTGTTCTGGTAAAAAAAAAAAATTTAGATTCTAGTAACTGTTTACATTAATTGATGTTAGATTTTCTTATTTTGTCAATCATTGATGTTAGATTATATACAATGGCTTCAAAGTCAAATTTTTAATATTTTATAAAGAGTTCATTTTTCAAACAAATGATGATAAAATAGAAAAAAAAAAGGAACAAACAAAAACAAGTGTTTCTAGACGATGTCCACATGCAAGTTTCTCCTGAATGGTAATATAAAGTTCAAGAAATTCAAGGAAATAAAGAGATAAATTGAGTTTATTGCCCAAAATAATATAAGAGGTAGATTAAGTTAATGATAGAGCTAGATTAATCCACTTGTGTTTCATTAGAAGGTTGAAACCCAACCTTTTTTTTTTGGTAGACTTCAATGTTTTAAGTATTTTAATATATTTTTACAAGAATTTAAATTTATATTTATATTTAAAAAAATATGATGCATTATATAGATTGACTTGCATAATCCACTAACCTATTCTTAACAAAAAGAAATTCAAACAAAAAAAAATGATTGGTCCGACATGACTCACTTTGAGACTAACTCATGAGGAGCCCCACTTTCCCAGCCCTACAAGTGTTTAGTCTTTAGCATGATTGATGAACCTATCTTCAAAATCTTTCTTTCAGATGAAGATAAGATAGTTTACAATGAATAAACTCTTTTAAACAGAGTGAATATGAAAGTTGGAGTACAAATATTGAAGTGTGAGAGTAAGAGACTTTGATTAGATGATTTGGCAGAGTTTCAGTATATACAAAGTTAAAATCGTTACCCACAACTTCAAATGATGTTATATTTATAGATTTAGGTCTCAACTATTCGTTAGAGATAAAATCTATTCGTTGGAGAAGTTAACTAACGGTTACTCTGAAAAACTATCCGTTAACCAACCGTATTTAATGCTTCTGAAATTCGAATTTCAGTTGGTCAACAGACAAATTTTGAAGAAACCGAAGGCTAAAGAATTCAACGTTGAATACCCGAAGTTCGTCTGTCATGAAGCAAAGTTCGAATTTTGATCTTTGGAAAATGTTTCTATGTTGTGACATACGAATTTTCATGTTTGAAGACGTTCTGTTAAGTGTGAACAGTATTTTCAATTTGCTATAGTGCCTTCGAAATTTTAATTTTGGTACACCAAAATTCGTTTGTTCGTAGCTGGCTTATAAGGCACAGTAGTTCATCTAATTTGAAATTTGAATTTTCAAAGGGCAAAGTTCATCTGTCAGAGAGACCTCTTTTCAGACTTACTTCAAAATTTGAATTGATAAATACTGTCATTCGTATGTCAACATATCATTGTAACAGACTCACAAGCTTAGTTTCTGAAATTCAAATTTTCATGTTCAAAGTTCGTCTGTTAGTGAGCAATTTTGAAACCCAATCAAAACTTGGTTTCAGATAAACTTTGACATAATTTCAGAAGAATTTCTTTAGTTTTCATAAGTTACATTTTGTCTGAAATTCAAATTTTCAAAACTCAAAGTTCGTCTGTTACTGAAAGCTCCTTTCAGACACTTATCAAAATTTGAATTTTTTCAAGTCAAAATCCGTCTGTCAGAGAGACCTTTTTTCAGACTTGCTCATTTTCAGTATGAAATTCAAATTTCCAAAGCCAATGTTCGAATTTCCAAGATGACAAATCAGTATAAACCTTTCAAACTTCATCTGTTGGTGGGTATTTTTCAAATATTCCATGTTTTAACATGGAATCAAGGTTTTAAAACATCTTTTCACCAAATTAAAGTCTTTTACTCAAATCAAAACATTACTAAACATGCTACATGAATCCTTACACTGATTTCTCTAGAATTCCTTCACTTGAACCTTTTGTGCACCTTTGATATCTTTATTCCAAGCTCTTGAAGGTTGGTTTGGAATCATCAAAACACTTGATTCAACATTCTCCCCCTTTTTGATGATGACAAAACAACTTACAAACTGGATTAGTACTTGGATTTGCTTTAACAAACTCCCCCTCAACACATGCATTATATTTCAAAAGATATCATATATAGTAGATCAAGTAAAGAGATTCAAAGATTAACAGGAACAGATCATTGCAAGTAAGAAATTCTTTCATTTCAACAATCATTGCTTTATAGGAAACAATTAATGCAATAGTTCGAAATACATAAACATAAAACACAAACAACATAACATAACACTACAAGAGGATTCAAGCCTAAGTTCTAATCATTTCTTCTTTGACTTGGTCTTCTTGTTGTAAGTCTTTCCAGATGGCTTAGCAGCAGACTTTCTAGTTTGCTTACTCTTCTCATTTCTTCTTTGACTTGGTCCTCTTGTTGTAAGTCTTTCCAGATGGCTCAGCAGCAGACTTTCTAGTTTGCTTACTTTTCTCCTCCGTTTTGGCATTATCGGGAACTTGAACATAATCTGCAGGACAAGGGATTTGAGACACTGGAATAGTTTGAAGAGGCACAGGGACAAATGGCATTTTTGGATTGAGCTTTGGCAAGGAACCAAAAACTTTAGAACTTGTGTCTTCATCTTCATCATCAGAAATCTCAAGAAGTTCAGAAATTTCCTGCCTTGTAACTGCCAATTGTGCCCTTCTTTCCTCTGAGAAACCATAATATGTAACAAGTGAGGGAGCAGGAGGAGGAAACATTTCTTCAAGCCTTCTTTTCTGAGCTTGTAAGAGAGCATTGTGTGTAATGGTTTCCAAATCAACAGAAGGCACAATGCTCATTTCTTCATTTAGGGCAGCCTGCATGAATGGTGAAGTGGAGATGGCTGCCACTAATTTTTCTACTTGCTCAGATTCTTGCTGGGACAGGATTGACTCTTGAGCATCTACTGTAATGGGCTCATGAAAGCTTGAATCCCGAGCACCCTCTTCCTCCATGTCATAGTCCAAGGGAGGACCAGGACTTGGTGTGCTCATTGTACCAGCAACCTCAGTATCAGCTATAGCATCATCATGCTCAGAAGAGGCTAGCTCAAAGGGGCTTGGAGGCTTAGGAGTTGGAGGCTTAGTAGGCTCAGAGAATCCTGGCTGAGGTGGAGCTAATATGGCAGGAATTGCACTCTGAATGTGTTCATATGCATCAGCAACCACTTTCATGTTCTTGGCCAACTGGTGGATTTGATCTTGCAGATGAGCAAACTTGGCATTTTACTCATCCCTGATGCTTAGTATGAGTGTAGATAAGCTGTCATACAACTCAGTAATCTTGGTTGGCTTGGCACGAGAGGAGGGAGTAGATGGAATGTGAGTAGGCTTAGATGGAGATGGAACAGGCTGAGAAGGCTGAGGTGTAGGCCTTGCAGGAGCCACAGAGGTACCTTCTTGCTGTAGGGAGGCATCTTCAACAAAGAAAAGATCTTCAGATTTTCCTGCTCCCTTCCCAATCCATCTTTCTTCATTTCTCTCAATCCCCATTCTTTGAAGTTCCTCTTCCTTGAAAATCTCAATGGGTTTCCCTTTCCCCTTCTCAAGATGCTGAATTCTAGCATATTGTAGAATTCTGGAAATGATTGTTGCATAGGAGAGTGTAGAGTCTTTCCTCTGATCCCTTGCCTTGATCATGCGTTAGAGAATGATATGTCCCATGTTGATGAGCTTTCCACACATGATTGCTGTCATCACATGTGCCCCTGCCCTTGTGATCAGATTAAAGCTACCTCCTTTGTTGAAGATAATCCTAGACACTATGTAGTGTAGGATCCTTACTTGAGTACTGAGGTCAGTGGGTTTTAGCAAGTTTATTGATGGCCTATTCTCCTTTCTTCTGAACAAAGTGTTCAAGATTATGCTCTCTTTGTAGTTTAGAAATGGGCCATTTTCTTCATCAGCAGTTTCTGCCTCATCCATTTACCCAGAAGCAGTGATGTCAATCTTAAGGCCATCATGCCCCGGGATTTCCAACACTTCATTAAAAGTTTCATTTGTGAGCCAGATGGTCCTTGATCTCAGATTGACCTTCCACTTCTTCTTCTTCTTGTTGTACTTCAAGGAGGCATACCACATCTTAACCACTTCATCATCATACTTCTCCAATATCTCTAACAGATTCTTATATCTTAGCTTCCATATCCCAGCATCAAAATTGTTAGAGACTAAGAAATCTTCTAAGTTCACACAGTGAGACTTGATTACCTTTTTACTTGCAAACTTGGTCGAGTATTCCTCCTGAATCTGAGGAGTGCTCCATAATGGCATTGTTGTGAGTTGGTATTCTCCAGATTCTGTACTGGAGGAGGAAGTGGAAGCAACAGCAGCAGGAACTGAAGGTTCTGTTTTCTTCGGTGAAGAAGGTCCAGCTTTCTTTGATTTAACCTTTGGAGTTATTTTCTGTCGTTTGGTGGGAGTTGCCTTGCTTGATTCGGCTTTTCTCTTCGGTTTTTCACCCTCCTTTGAGGCATATTGGGATTTGACTGATCTCTTTGGTCGTGCCTCTCCTTTTCTAGCTTCAGGATTCTTTACTCTTGCCATTTCCGTGGATGAATGTTTCAGAATGAAGCTGAGATTGAATTTATAGGATGCAAAAGGAAGTTTAAACGGTGGGAAATAAAGATTTACGGTCAGAATTTAAGAGTATTGAAGAGAGAATTGGAACAGGCTTAGAAAAAAAATGAATAGGGTTGCGTCTGTTTAGAGAAAAATCGTCGGTTTTAATGTAAGTAACCGCCTGACAGACGAATTTTGAGGGGTCAAAATTTGAACTTCGAGCAGTTAAAAGTTAGACGTTCAACAAAGCTTACTAACAGACTAATTTCCTTATGAAAGTTCGTCTGACAGTGGCTTGGTCCAAGCAACACAAGATGAATAGACGAACTTTGATTCAACAAAGTTCGAATTTCGAAGAGCAAGCATCAAGCAATAATCAATGCAACAATCAACAGATGAATTATGCATATGAACATTCATCTTTCATAGATTCAACATTATGAGCAAGTTTCAACAGACGAATTTTGAATCAGAAATTCAAATTTCTTTACTTTGTAAAGGTTCTCCAACATGCGTATATTAAGAAATAATTATTTGTATAATCATCATGTTGGACAAACATAACTTTGAAACTTTTATTTTTGAAAATTTGAACTTTCAAGCACCAACAGACGAATTTCGAGGGGCCACCGAGAACTGTTCCAATGTATAGCAAGCTAAAGTTCGTCTGTTGGGCATCTAAATTCGAATGTTGACCATGCTGACTTGTTCAAAAACACAGTTTATTAAGGAAATTCATCTAATGAACATCTAAAATACAAATTTTAATCTCATAAACTTACAGAATGGATCAGAACTCAGATTTCTTGCTGTCTGTTTCTTCTTCTAACTGTTCCATTCTCATTTGCTCTATTTTTCAGTTCTATTATCATTTAAACTCATGAGGAGCACCTGCAACTTACATTAAATTTTCTCTGATGCTTAAGTTAGAATTTACTTACTGTTGGAAAATCTAAAAATAGAATTGCACAAGGATTTACTTACAGTTTATTGGGATATACCATACCCAATTCTCTCCTGATTTTGCAATGTCTATCTTTTTATAGAGGCTTTGTCAAGATGTCAATAACTTGATTTTCTGTTGGGATGTATTCTAATATGATTTCTCCTTTCAGAACATGATCCCTTATGAAGTGGTGCCTAACTTCAATATGTTTTGTCCTTGAATGCATGACAGGATTTTTTGTGATATTAATGACACTTTGGTTGTCACACATTATTGGTATTTCCTTCATCTCAACTTCAAGATCTTTAAGTTGCTGTTTCATCCAGATGATTTGGGTACAACAGCTTCCAGCTACAACATATTCAGCTTCTGCCGTGGATAAGGTCACACTGTTTTGCTTTTTGCTAAACCATGAAACCAAGGATCCTCCAAGCAATTGACACATTCCACTTGTGCTTTTTCTGTCAGTTTTGGATCCTGCAAAGTCAGCATCAGTGTATCCTTTGAGATATTCTCTATTGCCCTTTGGATACCAAAGACCCATATGTGATGTTCCAATGAGATATTTGAAGATACGCTTAACAGCAGTTGCATGGGTTTCCTTGGGACATGATTGAAATCTTGCACACATATAGACACTAAACATGATGTTAGGTCTACTAGCAGTTAGGTATAGTAGGGATCCAATCATTCTTCTATACTGGGTTATGTCAAACATTTTCCCTTTTTCATCCATATCCAGTTTGGTTGTAGTAGCCATAGGTGTTCTCATTGGCTTGGCATTTTCCATTCCAAACTTTTTTTGGCAGTTCTTTCAGATACTTGGATTGATTAAGAAAAATACCATCATCGCACTGCTTGATTTGCAATCCAAGGAAGAAGTTGAGTTCACCCATCATGGACATTTCGAATTCTCCCTGCATTAGCTTAGAAAAATTCTTGCAAAGAGATTCATTAGTAGCACCAAATATAATATCATCAACATAGATTTGAACAATAAGTAAATCTTTATTTTTTTCCTTGGTGAATAAGGTTGTATCTATTTTTCCTCTGTTGAACCCCTTTTCAGTTAAAAAATTACTTAATCTTTCATACCATGCTCTAGGGCCTTGGTTTAAACCGTAAAGGGCTTTCTTCAGTTTATAAACATAGTTTGATTTTGTAGAGTCCTCAAAACCTGGAGGTTGATCTACATAAACCTCTTCCATGATATATCCATTTAGAAAAACACTCCTCACATCCATTTGATACAACAAAATATTTTTCATGCATGCATATGCTAACAGAATTCTAATTGCTTCTAGTCTAACAACTGGAGCAAAGGTTTCTTCAAAATCAATACCTTCTTCTTGATTATATCCTTTTGCAACCAATATAGCTTTATTTCTGATTATTGATCCTGATTCATCAAGTTTATTTCTAAAAACCCATTTAGTGCCAATGACAGGATGATTTTTGGGTCTGGGCACTAAATCCCAAATTTGATTTCTTTCAAACTGATTTAACTCTTCTTGCATAGCCAAAATCCAGTATTCATCAGTTAAGCCTTCCTCAGTGCATTTAGGTTCAATTTGTGAGATGAAAGCATAATTAATCATTTGATCCCTTAACTGTTTTCTGGTTTTAACTCTCTCTTGAACATTCCCTATTACTTGATCAACAGGGTGATTCTTCCGATATCTCCAAGCACTAGGGAGTTCTTGAGACATTTCATCATTATTTTCATCCTCAAAATCTCTTTCCTGAATATCTTCCTCTATGTTAATAGATTCAGATATTTTTGGAGGTTCAATTTTACCTTCATCAGAAATATCTAACTTTTTAAAGTTTGAAACAAGATCATCCTCATCAGTAACATGTTTGGAAGCATTTTTATTTTCAATAAATACAACATACACTAATTCTTCTACTAATTTAGATTTTTTATTAAAAACTCTATATGCTTTACTCCTACTAGAATAGCTTAGAAATATACCTTTATCAGATTTGGCATCAAACTTACCTAGGTTCTCCTTTCCATTGTTGTGGATGAAGCACTTGCAGTTGAACACATGGAGATGTGAGAGATTTGGCTTTCTTCCTTTGTACAGCTCATAAGGAGTCTTTCCAAGGATTGGTCTGATGTAGGCTCTATTTATAATGTAGCTTGCTGTGTTTACAACATCAGCCCAGAATACTTGAAAGAGTTCCTTTTCATTCAGCATAACTCTAGCCATCTCTCCAATTGTTCTGTTCTTCCTTTCTACTACTTCATTCTGTTGAGGAGTTCTTGGAGCTGAGAAGTTGTGATCAATTCCATGCTCATTACAATACTCCAGGAAATATGAGTTCTCAAACTCTCATCCATGATCTGACCTGATAGACACAATGGAAATACCCTTCTCATTTTGCACTTTCTTGGCTAAGGTTACAAATGCATCAAAGGTATCACTTTTAGAGGAAAGAAACAATGTCCATGTAAATCTAGAGTAATCATAAACAATTACAAGCACATATAGATTTTCACTAATACTTTTTACCCTATATGGACCAATCAGATCCATATGCAATAGTTCTAGTGGTCTAGTTGTGGTGACTACGTTTTTGGGTTTAAAAGAAGATTTAGTTTATTTTTCTCTTAGGCATGCATCACATTCTTGGTCTTTTTCAAAAGTGATTTTTGGTAGGCCAGTGACTAACTCATTTTTAACCAGTTTTGAAAGTTGATTCATGTTAACATGAGCTAATCTTCTATGCCACAGCCAACTATCATTATCCTGGCTAATCAAGCAGACAGAATCTAAGGGAGGAAGTTTATCAAGATCAATAGTATAGCGGTTACCATCCTTTTGAGCTTTGGGGGTTACTTTGTGATCACTTTTTCTGATGACCAAGCAGAACTTTGAGTCAAACAGTACTCAGTTTCCTTTGTCACATGTCTGGCTCACACTTAGTAGATTGTGGTTGAGGCCAATCACAAACAGCACCTCTTCAATGGATGTTTCAGGATTCTTGCCCATAACGCCAATAACTATTTTGCCATATTGATCACCTCCAAAGGTCACATTTCCTCCTTTCTTGTCTCTAAGGGTGATGAACTTCTCCTTGTCACCGGTCATGTGACTTGAACAGGCACTGTCCATATACCATTTATTGCTCTTTCTAACTTTGAGACAGACCTGCAAAACAAAGTTCATATTTTCTTTTTAGGTGCCCAAATTTGCTTGGGTCCTTTCCTGTCAGTAGTCTTTTCCCTAGATACAGATGTACCTTTGGGAACCCATTTCACCTTCCTGTCAAGTCCATTTTTCTTTAAAGCACATGAGCTAGAAATATGCCCCTTCTTGTTATAGAAGTGACAGGTGGTAAAGAGACTGTTGAATTGAGATGCAGGAAGAAAATAATGCAGATAATATTTTTGTTTTGCATGCCTTAGTTGATCATAAGATTCAATATGCTGAGAAATATGTTCTTTCTTTCTAGTGCCACTAGCATACACAAAATATCTCATGTACATATTCTGATTTTTCTTCCTAATCTTTTCTTTTACAGCACAAAGATCATAGCCAAGTCCAGCCTTTCTTGTGATATTCCTTGGCTTCCCATTAAAGCAAACAACATATCTTTACCTTTGTAAGCCTAGACATGCTTTTCACTAGATATTCATTGGTTTGTTTTAGTTCAATGCATGATTTACAGCAAGCAGATTCAGCAATAGGTAGAGAAGCAATTTCAGAGATGTTGCATTGAGATTCTAGTTTGTTAATCTTTTTTTT
Source organism: Adenanthera pavonina (assembly GCA_026686845.1). Lineage (NCBI taxonomy): Eukaryota > Viridiplantae > Streptophyta > Magnoliopsida > Fabales > Fabaceae > Adenanthera > Adenanthera pavonina. The sequence goes on from JAIVEN010000006.1 coordinate 34,543,527, forward strand.
AGCTTGCTTCAATTCTTTAGCAACCTTAACAAACTCATCATGCAGCTCATGAAATGCCTCCAGTAATTCAGAATAGGAAGGTTCAAATTCATATACCTCATCTTCTTGATCATTGCTGCATGTGATCTCAGCTTCTTCAGGGGCAAGTGCCATCAAACAGATGTTGGCAATTTCATCTTCTTCATCATCTGAGCTGTTGCCCCATATTGATGAGATGTAAGCTCTTTTCTTCTTACCTTTGTCTGCTGCTTTCTTTTCTTTCTCTTGCTTCTTGAGGAATTGTGGACAATCTCATTTGATATGTCCCTGTTTTTTGCACTCATAGCAAGTGACAGGCTCTTTTGCTTCTCTCTTGCTATCTCCAACTGCTCATTTCTTGAAAATTTTTTTGTTTCTCTTCTTGCTATAGAATCTTCCAAATTTTCTGACCATCATAGCCAGAGTTTCTTCATCTAGCTCATCTCCATCGTCAGATTCTTCTTCTTTCTCCTTAATAGCTTTCAGAGCAAGACCTTTCTTCTTTCTGTCTTGTCCTGCCTCCTTGAGAGCCTTCATTTTTCCTTCATACTCTTCGAGGCTACCAAAAAGAGCAGTGACAGAGGCCATTGATTCTCCTCTGACTTCCTCTATTGCTGTTACTTTGGGTTGACATTCCAGAGGGAGAGCTCTGAGGATTTTTCTGACCTTCTCTATTTGAGTGTACTCCTTTCCCAGACTCTTTAGTTGATTCACAATGAGGGTGAATATCTTCTGTAGCTCTTTTACATTCTCTCCTTCAACCATTCGGAAGCTTTCGTATTCACCTATGCATGTATTCAGTTTGTTTTCCCTGACTCCAGTTGTTCCTTCATGAGCAATTTGTAAGGGGTCCCACATTTCCTTGGCAGTGGAGACCCTGTAGAATTCGCCTTGATTCAAAGCACTGACCAAGCAGTGTTTTGCCTTGAAGTTTAGCAAGACTCTTCTTCTATCTTCCTCATTCCATTCAGCTTCTGGCTTCTCTCTGTACTTCCCATCATTTTCCAAAGCCATTAGGACAAAGTCTCCCTTCTGAATGACTAACCAGATGTTCAGATTAATTGACTGGAGATAAATTTGCATCCTCATCTTCTAGTAACCATAGTATTCTCCACTGAAGCCAGTGGTCGATCTGTATTGTTTCCTTCTGGTAGTATGCTTTCTTCAAAGCCAGCCATTTTAATTCCCGAACTGTGAAATCCTTTGATTGGGAATCATGGCTTTGATACCACTTGTTAGATAAGCTGGCTTCCCAAGAGGGGGATGAATTGGGAAGATTAAAAATTTTCTGTAAAATTTCAAGAAAGTGAAGAAAGCAAAGTATGATGGTAAAACAGAGTATAAATGAATAAACTGTAAAAGTAGCAGTAAAGAGAAGAAAATTCAGATATTTATCTTGGTTCGGTCTCTCCACTTGACCTACATTCAGTCCCCAAGTCACAACTTGAGATTTTCCACTATTCTGCAAGAATTTAGTGGGCTTCTTGCAAATACCTCAGTATAAAGACGATGCTCTGTTTCTAGAGCTCACTCTTTCACTCTATGCATTCTTACTAAGTGCTTCTCTAATCCCTTGTGATATCCCCTCACAAGAAAATCTTTCTTCCAGATGAAGATAAGATAGTTTACAATGAATAAACTCTCTTAAACAGAGTGAATATGAAAGTTGGAGTACAAATATTGAAGTGTGAGAGTAAGAGACTTTGAGTAGATGATTTGGCAGAGTTTCAGTATATACAAAGTTAAAATTGTTACCCACAACTTCAAATGATGTTATATTTATAGGTTTAGGTCTCAACTATCCGTTAGAGATAAAATCTATTCGTTGGAGAAGTTATCTAACGGTTACTCTGAAAAACTATCCGTTAACCAACTGTATTTAATGCTTCTGAAATTCGAATTTCAGTTGGTCAACAGAAAAATTTTGAAGAAACCGAAGGCTAAAGAATTCAACGTTGAATACCCAAAGTTCGTCTGTAATGAAGTAAAGTTTGAATTTTGATCTTTGGAAAATATTTCTATGTTGTGACATACGAATTTTCATGTTTGAAGACGTTCTGTTAAGTATGAACAGTATTTTCAATTTGCTACAGTGCCTTCGAAATTCAAATTTTGGTACACCAAAATTCGTCTGTCCGTAGCTGGCTTATAAGGCACAGTAGTTCATCTAATTCAAAATTCGAATTTTCAAATGGCAAAGTTTGTCTATCAGAGAGACCTCTTTTCAGACTTACTTCAAAATTTGAATTTATAAATACTGTCATTCATATGTCAACATATCATTATAACAGACTCACAAGCTTAGTTTCTGAAATTCAAATTTTCATGTTCAAAGTTCGTATGTCAGTGAGCAATTTTGAAACCCAATCTAAACTTGGTTTCAGATGAATTTTGACATAATTTCAGAAGAATTTCTTTAGTTTTCATAAGTTACATTTTGTCTGAAATTCAAATTTTCAAAACCCAAAGTTCGTCTGTTATTCAAAGCTCCTTTCAGACACTTATCAAAATTCGAATTTTCTCAAGTCAAAATTCGTCTGTCAGAGAGGCCTCTTTTCAGACTTGTTCATTTTCAGTATGAAATTCGAATTTTCAAAGTCAAAGTTCAAATTTTCAAGATGACAGATTAATATAAACCTTTCAAACATCGTCTGTTGGTGGGTGTTTTTCAAATATTCCATGTTTTAACATAGAGTCAAGGTTTTAAAACATCTTTTCACTAAATCAAAGTCTTTTACTCAAATCAAAATATTACTAAACATCCTACATGAATTCTTGTACTGATTTTTCTAGAATTCTTTCACTTGAACCTTTTGTACACCTTTGATATCTTTATTCTAAGCTCAAAACACTTGATTCAACAAATATTAACTAAATTTTGATTTAGATGACAAAGAAGACCTGATATATTTAATATTTTTGGGTGAATGACGTATGAGTTTAATTTTTTTCTCTATTTTTTTATAATATTGCTCCTCCTATTAATAAAAATTGTTACTTTAAAGTTCCGTGATTTTTCAAAATATTTATTGCTTTAAAATTTTAATAAGGACTAATTATTTTTTTTATTTTACACTTTATTAATTTGAAATGAGGTATTTAAAAAAGCATTTAAGTTAGAAATATTTCAATAAAATAGGGCTCGCATGATATGAGATAAGTCAGGGTGGGAAGCTAAATTTTTCAAGAATTAGATAAATGACTTTGGCTTGATTAGCAAAAGTTGTATAATTTCATAGGATGTTGAACTTAACTCCGGAGAGTTAAACATTGGAAACTTTTACTTCTAGAGTATTTTGTAATAATTTTTCAAAAAAATTAATTTTCTTAAAAAATATAAAATGAAAAAGATATTTATATCATTAACATTAAAACATAATATATTTATTTGAAAAATATTTTAAACTTCCTAGAAAATTAAAAATCAACTAAGCATGTTATGCATGAGTTTCTTAAAAAATTAATTTCCTAAAAATTATACTTCCTAAAAATTATCCTAAATTTTGTAATAACGTAAATCCTTTAATAATTTTCTTAATTTGCATAAAAACCTTAAAACAACCCTTTTTATGAAAAGGGCAAGTAGTTACAAAAGCTTCAAGTAAATTAATAAATTAATAAATCCATCTCAAACAAAAATGGCCCTCGATTCTTTTTGGTAAAAAAATGTCCCTCGATTCTTTAGAAAAAAATGAAGACAAATTTTGAGGAATATGACAAAGCTAACAACGAAGGTTTCAAAATAGTTTCAAAGAATGCCACCTATACTTAAATGACTTTGACAATCTTTAGGGTACGAAAAGCCAACTTGGAACCTCTCCATACGAATAAGGATTTTCGTAAGTCATTGATGGTATGGTATGAGATTCTTTTTTTTTTTTCTTTTTTTGCTTTATATTAATTTTTAAAAACAATTCATTCCCTTTAGAATACACAATCTTAGCAATTCAGAGACACAGAAATTGGGAGATCCTTTCTCTCTTCTTACCCCCCTTGGCCTTCTCATTTGTTATAATTTTAATTTCATTTTCGTCTCATTTTAATATAATTTTTCTCTTATTCCTTAATTTCAAAAGATTTTTTTTTAATTTTTGGTCTAATAAACTAAATCCTTGTAGAGCGTGTTTAGATTAGCATTGGATAAAAGTGATTTTGAAAATTAATTTTTATTAGAAGTAAATTTGGTTCATTTTGATTTCGGTTTTGAAACTTTTTTCTAAAAAGTAATTTTGAGAGAATTAATTTTGTTTAAATATTGTTTATAAAATCACTTTCAAATTTAAAATATTTGGAATTAAATGATTTTTTAAAAGAAACATTTTTATTAAATATTTAAAACTGACAATAGTAATTCTCTCCTAAGTGGATAAATAAGAAAATTTCACTTCAGCAAAATCACAATCATGGTGTAATTGTAAAATTCTAGTTTACTTAATTCAGGATGCCAATATTTTTTTCCACTTTTATATATATACACCACTTAATTATTATGTAGATATGTATGTATAGTCAATTTGACAAAACAAAAAATTGTAAAAGGTACAAACGTGACTTAAAAAAAAAAACGATGTCACTTTTCTGTTTTCAATATATTCTCTGGTTTTTTTTTTAACCCACAGAGAACTGTTTTAAATATATTCTCACAATCATGTTTTGACTTACAAGTCTTAAAGAGGACGACACCAACAACCACGATAATGGAGACAAACCATAATCGCCCGCTCATCTTCAATAATCATCTTTAACGAAAGCACAAAATACTTATTATGACTTATCAGTGATATTTTACCTAAAATTGTTACTAACATTGTGATCATTACATACGATATTTTTAATAAATATTAAAAAATCAATTATTCAGCTGCCAATGTAAGGATGTCGATCACAAGTAAGCTGTAATTACATCTATAATTACTCTGAGTTGTGTAGTCTATCCTGACTTCTAACCCTATTCAATTTTTGGAACTCAATTTACCTAATTTTTTTCTAAAAAATAATTATCATATAGAATTATTAGGCCAAATGCTTTTGCTTATTATTATTGTCCTGTTAAACTGCTATTGTTTTAATTCTTCAAAAGTTTTAGTATTAATTTGGTGATTAACTAGCTCATTTTTACTACAAAAGTTTTAGAATTAGACCAATATATTTTAAGAATTTGCTGAAACATTGGGAGCATCTTCCTAAGACGAGTAAATACTTGGGTCAATTATTTAAAAAGTCAACATTTGTAATTTGTAAATGCTAATATGTGACGCATTTGGCCTAATGCTAAGTTTAAGAGCATATCCACGAATAAAATGGACTATATAAAATAATAAAGGTAATAAAAAAATGACAAGTCAATGAGGAAAAATTATTAAAGAAATGAATTGAATTATAAATTGTGTTTTTCATATTATTTTTATAATTAAAAATGCCATTTTAATAATTTTTTAATCATAAAACATGATAATTTTATCTCTTATCAATTTGAGTCCCTCCGAGTGACCAACTAACAATCGTAAATAAGAAGCAAGAAAAAAAATTATAACCGATAAAACAAGTGCCCAAATGGCCATTCTTCATTACACTAAAACTGGAGGATTACATGAGCAAATCGCTCTGTACTAACTATGAGTAATTATAGTACATAATCCGGCGATTAATAATTAATAATTATAATCAAACAACCATACCACTATAATATAACCTTAGAAAGAGACATCCTCGTATCCCTACCCAGTTTGTTCGTCATCTCTTTCCCGTTGAAATCCAAAAATAGAGAACCAGAAGATCCCTCCAACATTAAAACTAGGCAAATTATTAGAAAACGCAGGAACGAGTTATCCCCACATTCACCTCACTCTCAGTGTCATTCACGCGCAGCCACGCGGTGCAAACCCGACCCGAGAACTCCCCAAATCGTACACGACCCGAAACCCTTGCTGCTGGATGTTCCCGATTATCGACAAGCCGCTTACCGTTCCGGCGAAGGCGAAGCAGAAGGTCCCGCTGGTATCCACAGGGATCAGGTAATTCGTCGCCGGAAGTGACATGCCAGCGCCTCGGAAATGCAGCACCACCGTGGGCACCTTCACCTCCATCTTCCCCGACAAGTCGTAGCAAGTGTCGAAGAGCGAGAACTCCGGCGCCGACTTCAGGTGCGACGCTCCAACTCGGAATGCGTCTCTCATGGCAATGTAAGCCGAAAAGGCGAGTCGAGTCACGGACGTGCCCGAGTCAATGATGACGCCACCGTTCCCAGTTGGATCGAGCCGAAACAGCGAAGCCGAGACTCCACGAACCGCCGCACCGCCCACGCTGATCCCGAGGAGTTCCGCGTAGTAGAATGTGTCGAGTTTAGGGTTTCTGAGAAGAGGAGTGAACCGAGCAACTCGTGAAACTGCAGATTCGCCGAACATAATCGACGACGGCCGCGAGGAGGCAGACCGATCCACCAAACAATATGAGAATTTCCGGTTGAACCGGCGGCCAGTCTGAGTCGGAAACGACAACCTCCCTCTTCCGAGGCCTAACAGGCCTGCCGCACCGACGAAAAGTCCTTGATTATCGTGGCCACAGCCTAGAGCCACACGCGCCACCCTAGTCCCTCGAAACGTCAGCGTTTCGGTGGAGAACTCACCCACAGTGAACGAACCATCACCGTAGGAAACTTGGTACAGGCAGACCTTCTTCCGGTTACACCCAGCAGAGTCAAGCCGGCGGCATAGGGGGGACCCACAAGGAACTCCGGCGAAGGATCTAGATTTGGTCGGGTTGAAAATCGGGTCGGCCTGAGAGTAGCATCTCTTACAAGGAGAACACTGGAGCCAAACGACGTCGCTTCCGGTATCCAGCACCAGGTACAAGTACCTCGGGGGCGTCCCTACACCCAAACGAGTGAAGTACTCGCCACTGCCCTGAGCGAGGCCCGACATCACCGAGCTACTGAAACCCGCCCCGTGCCCACCGGTTGCATTATGAGCACCCACCCGAGCAGCCATGGAAATGAGAGCCTTGGCTCTGAGGGCATCTCGTTGAAGCCTGAGATTCAAGAGCTGTTCTGGGGTCTTGTTGAAGCTGAGAGCATCTACATGGTGGAGGTGAAGAGAGAGAGGAATAGAAGATTCCAGATCCAATTGGGAAGCTTCGGGTTCGGATTCGGATTCGGATTCGGGCCACGAGAGGGTCGGCGGATGGGGGAGGTTGTTGACGACTAGAGTTTGGGTTTCAGAGGTGGCGGCGGAAATAGTAAGGAAAAAGAAGGTGAAGGGAAGAAGAAGGAGAAAGGCATTTGTGGGTTTGGGTGCCATTGAAGAAGAAAGAAGTGAAGGGAGGAGTGTTGATTGAAAGAGGAAATCGCAGAGGAGATCTAATATATAAAGAGTGAAACCAGTGGGAAAAAGCGCGGTTCATAATTGCGATTGTTGGGGATATTATCAGTTTTCAAATTAGTTATTTGTTATTTTATTAAACTCTCTGTAAAATTGTAATAAAAAACTATGTAAAATTAGTTGTTTATAATCTTTTTTATTAAAAAAAAAACAACACTACTTTACATATGCTGACTGCATAAAATTTTTTTGATTAAATCACTCAATATTTGTTAATGACATTGAACTCTAACATGGGTTCAGCCGGAAAAAACAAACGACAAAGCTCTGTATTTAACCAACTGCATATCCACTATCCAGAGCTTAAACATTCCATAAATTATTATTTGTAAAAGATAGATAGAAGTTTCTTAAACAATAGTAAGTATATTTCAATAACAAATTACCGAGTTATTTATTTCCATTGCATTGGATAATAGAAAAGTGGTGATGCATTATTGTCAAAACAAAATCTTTTATTATACTACTAGTATTATTTTTACTATTTGTGTCTGTACTGGCCGGGATGAGAAGGCCGAGCTTACAGGTCCGGGAAAGATAAACGTCCATTTAATGTACCACTCTCCGGGCTCATATACATCGAGCTTAAGCGCAACGATCCGAGTATTACATCAGTTATCAAGTGGTAAGCCCGAGTAATTGTAAGGCCAAATGAGCGTACGATTAAATAACATCTCGGCCATAGGACCAACTACTGGGTTTCTCTGCAAAAATTGTGTTGCTCTGAAAATACTCGACTAGGAGTAACGGTAATGAGAGCAATAACCATTACGGAATCATAACTGAAGGACAAAAAATCAGGGATCAATCAAAAAGAGTGCGATATTCCATAATGATTATTTATGAAATATCCTGATAAACAAGGGATGAGAGGAAGAAGACGGTTACACCTTAACGGTCAGGAGAAGGTCAATAAAGAGGGGGCAAGAAGAAGAGTAGGGAGAGAGCACTGCACACTGTAAAAAAAGAGGAATAGTCTATCTCGGCTTTTTGACAGAACAGTGTCCATTTTTTCTTTTGTCTTGTTTTGTTTTTTTCTTTTTCCTTCTCCCTTTGTTTTCTTAATTTGCTTACTTTTTTTATAGTGTTTTTTTTTTTATCTTTGTCCAATGCATGAAATAATTCTAGTCATTAATAATTTTACCAACCCTCTAGTCCGAGTACAATAGACCTAAGATTGTCATTGCAAGTTTTAAAAACTCAAATAAAATGCCAAATAATAATGAAATAAAAAGGATTGCCAATTATCTTTGCAAGATTAAACACATCGTTGAACTATTTACATTAGCCTTCTTCCTCCCATACTCTTACATGAATGTGAGTTGGAATTTTTTTTTATGGACTGAAAAATATCCCCATCGATAGTTAGACTAATCTTTTTCGGAATATTAAAAGATGGACTGCTATTAACTAGATACAATTTCACCCAAAACTAACTAAAAGCATATTGTCCAATACTCCATTTATAAATTATAGCTTATTCACCCATTATATAATGAGATAAACAAATAAAAATTCAAATGCCCAAACTTATTTTTATTCAAAAAAGTAACACACGCACACGTGCTATTTGTCAAATTGAAAAAAGTATTAGTTTAAAAACAATTATTCTGTTTCAAACCAGAAGAATAATAGGAGAGAAGGGGGAAAGAAACTCTTTCTCTTGTCTGTAATAAAAAAAAAAAAACCATTCTTCCTCTCTTAGTGTAATCATGATTCAAGACATTTTTACAATTCTTTTTACCATTTTCACGAAATTTTAATACCAAATTCTAATGAACTTGAACGTATTTGGTATCATTATATCCATTGCTGTGACCATTATCGTCACCTTCATCATCACAAGTTCACAACTTATAATGCAACACAATCTTCCTTCGAATTATTTGATCACCTAGAATGGTTGTAATTTATAAGTTCCTTTTTACACATTTACAGAAAAAAAAAAGAAAATAAAATTTGTAAGAGGTTCATTCTTTTACATCACGAGAGTTTAGATGTTGGATATATAGTACACATACTCTACTCCACCCTTATTAACTCTTTTTGTTACTGAATGAATTAGAAACTTCTTACATCAATTACTACAAAATTTAACGTGACAATCTCAACAAGTATTTATAGTCAAAATACATTTTTAGAAGTCTATTAGTTATCTATTCTTAAAATTTGTGTTCAACTTATTTTAAAAGCAACGTTTACGTATATTATTTTGGCATATAAAATTTTGTATAAGAAAAATAGAAATATAAGAAAAATAGAAATTTATTTGAATAAGTTAAGTGGATTTTACTGCTCCACAACCCAATATTTATTTCAATGAGATTTCATTATTCTTTTACCTATCTTAATAAGGATGAGAAGTAATAAATATCAATGTCATCAAAAGCATGTGTACGCACAAAAGCATCATTGATCATATTCGACGCAAATATAAAACACTCTTGTTTACTAGCAAAACACAGAATACAATAAATAGAATGAAATAATAAAAAAAAACCGAGAATAAAAAGTAATTTTCATATCCTTATTTTTAAAAAAATAAAAATAAAATATATCCTATTAAGTAATGTTTAAAAAATATAATAAACATTAGTGTACAGATATCTAAGTTAGCAAATACTCCTAGAACCTTAGATTTACATAACAAAATTCAGTCCTCTAATCTAATACGCAATGCATAAAATTTAAAAAATGCACCAAATTTTTGTAAGTAAAATAAATTCTAAGTCTAGCTGTTTAAGAACATGGGACGAAGTATATAAATCAGTAAGCCACCTGCAAGGACTTCGAATTATTTGAGAATAGTCATGTGGATGAAATATATTCAAAGCAAGAGGATCTGGATTTAATGTTAACTTTTTTTTTTTGGTTTATTTTGGACACTGATTTAATGTGAACGTTTAAAACATTATAATTAATTGAGCATTTGATGAATAAAGGGAAGAACACGAATGCATGATTAATTCTATATATCAATCATTCTCATCACAATGTCACATGCATTGCTCTCTATATTATATCCTATCACCTCTCTTGGAATGGGAAATTGCATTTTGCAAATTAGCTTGCTTCTCAAGTAACTTCTAATTTATTGGTATCGTAACTGAATGGGTTGCTTTCTAAATTCAACGTTTCTTCCTTGTTTTATGCTAACTATGTTACTAATTTAGCCAAATCTCATGTAAATGCGTCCTTGCTTTACGCAAACAAAGACACCAATTTAGATAAATTTTTTCCAAAAAAAATTGAGTTATTAATTTAAAGATAATTTTTATAAAATTTAAATCATGTGCTGATAACTTTCTTATTTTTACACTCCTTTAGCAATTAAAACAATAGATTAAATATCGTTTTTAATAAAATAATCTCCTAATTATCACGTTTTTAATAAAATGATAGTAATATGCTAACTAATTATTAATAGGAGAGTTCTGCCACCAATTTCAAAGTTTAAAATAATTCACTGTCAAAATTTATATAAGTTGTAAAAATTATTTGCATGTAATTTAAAGTCTGAAAAAAATTTATGTAATTTAATATTGAGGATTTGCATTGATTGAGACTTGGAACAAAAACAAAATGAACAAGGTATGTGATGGAGGGAGTTAATTGGATAATGATAATTGATTGAATTTGAGGTTTTGGGAAATTGATGGAAATGTGATTTCCTCCATTAAATGATATTTGACATTGGAGTAACAAACCTCAAGATAGGGACTTGAAGGCCATGTTTCCACACAAAATAAAAACTTAATGAGACTCGCAGTCTTTTATAATCATCCTTGCCCATATCATTTGCTTGATATTTAAGTTTTGATTTCATCTTTCACCAATTAAGAGAATTTCATTATTTTATTGATGGTATAGAAGATTTAAAACTTTAATATTATTTAAAATTTTTATTCTAATTTTATCACTTAATTTATCTCACGTTGCTTGTCTGATAAACTTAGATTATTTTTTTAGTGGCCAGGAAAAACTTAGATTATTTTTTATTTTGTGGATTCTCTCTTGTGTGTAGGATAGATAATAGAGATGATTTAAATTTAAATTTCATTCTTTTTAATTGTTTTAATTAAAATATAACATAAAATATAAATAACTTTTAATTATAATTTAAAAATCTAAAACATAAACAGTATAAATATATTTCAAAAAACTCAATTTTTCTTTCACACAAGAATGCATGTAAAAGTAGTCCAAATCAGTCCCTTCAGGGACATCCGATAAAAAAAGTAGTCCAAATACTTTGCATTTGGAAATAGATATAGAAAAAATAGTATATAAATGTAATTATGAAATGTAGACCTCACACACAGCCACGTTCTTTCATATCTCTCCCTCTAAATGCATTAATAAATATAAATGATGATGATTCAATTTTGTAAGAAAAGATTTAAATTCGTGTTTGATTTGTGTGTGTGTTTTTTTTAATGTGATAAGGAATATCTCCCAAGGACTAATTTTCTCCTTGGGTATACCGAAGATAAAAGAAAAACTCCTCCCAATTAGATTTAATTTATACTCTCTCCAATTTTGAAAATAAGGTTTTTATTATTGTACTGGCCGGGATGAGAAGGCCGAGCTTACAGGTCCGGGGAAGATAAACGTCCATTTAATGTACCACTCTCCGGGCTCATATACATCGAGCTTAAGCGCAACGATCCGAGTATTACATCAGTTATCAAGTGGTAAGCCCAAGTAATTGTACGGCCAAATGAGCGTACGATTAAATAACATCTCGACCATAGGACCAACTACTGGGTTTCTCTGCAAAAATTGTGTTGCTCTGAAAATACTCGACTAGGAGTAACGGTAATGAGAGCAATAACCATTACGGAATCATAACTGAAGGACGAAAAATCAGGGATCAAGCAAAAAGAGTGCGATATTCCATAATGATTATTTATGAAATATCCCGATAAACAAGGGATGAGAGGGAGAAGACGGTTACACCTTAACGGTCAGGAGAAGGTCAATAAAGAGGGGGCAAGAAGAAGAGTAGAGGGGGGCACTGCACACTGTAAAAAAAAGAGGAATAGTCTATCTCGGCTTTTTGACGGAACATTTTGGCGCCCACCGTGGGGCCGAGGAAAACTATCCCATCACCAAGAATCATGGTGCGAACCAGGAGCAGTGCGGGTGCAGGAGAACAACACCACGAAGACAGGACTTCTTTGGAGGACCATCCTGTCATTCGGGCAATGCGTGAAGAGATGGAAGCATTAAGAAAGGAGAATGAGGAGATGCGTGAGAGGAATAGGCAATTGGAGAGAGAACGCTATCATGAAGATACTTCTCCTCCTCGAGGAGGGGAATGGGGAAATACCAACAGGGATGCTCAGCGGTCGCATCCGGAGGCAAGTCGACGTGAGGAAACATATCATTCAGAGACGAACATTGAAAATTGGCGAGGGGATAAGCAGGCCATCCGGAGGCATCCGTTCGTTGATGGCATCATGGAGACGCCATTGCCAAAAGGATGGAAGGGCTTAAACTTGGAAAGGTATGATGGTACTACTGATCCTGATGAGCATGTGGATGCGTATGTCACGCAGGTAAATCTGTTCACGAATGAGGATGCAGTTTTGTGTAGGGTCTTCCCTACGTCTTTGAAAGGAGTAGCCTTGAGTTGGTACACTCGGCTCCCACCGCGATCTATTGATTGCTTTGAAACTTTGATAAAAAAATTTAGCGCGCAGTATGCTACCAGCCGACCCCACCAGCTCACCTCGGCTGCATTAGTGAACTTACGCCAAGAGAAGGATGAGTCCTTAAGAAGTTTCATGGAGCGTTTCTCATCAGTCTCGGTAAAAATACGAGATCTAAACCCTGAAGTGGCAATGCACACGATGCTGATGGCCCTCAAGCCGGGACCGTTCGCTGATCATTTATGTCGGAAACCACCGATCAACATGGATGAACTTAGAAATCGTGCAGCCGGATACATACAAATGGAGGAAGTGTCCAAGTTCAGAAATAAAGTCAGGACAGATCTGGATAGGCGGACGGAGTCAAATAACCGAGGAAGTATAAGGCCGATGTTAGAAAAGGGAAAGTTTAAAAGAGAAGGAACTAGTCGAGGGCCGAAGTATGACCTTTATACTCCGTTAAACGCTCACCGAGCTCGAATTCTGGAAGAAGCGTGTAATAATGAGTTGATACGGCTCCCACCTCCCGGACATACCCCAGAAACGGCAGATCAATCAAAGCATTGCAGGTACCATCGTAACTATGGCCACACCATGGAGGAGTGCTGGACGCTACGGGATAAGATTGAGGAATTAATTCAGGCCGGGCATCTCGGCAACTTTGTACAAAGAAATCGTGGTAATCATTAACCTTATAATGGACGAGGACGTGGTAGAGGTCAGCCCCGAGATCAAGAAAGGCCTCGACGGCAAAATGAGGACAGAAGACAACCCGACGACACTCAGAACAGGGAGGAAAACAGAGTAAAAGGGATAATCAATACTATAGCAGGTGAGTTTGCTGGGGGAGGAGCGACCAGTTCAGCTCGAAGAAGGCACCTGAGGGCCATTCGGACAGTAAATGCGACAACACACCGAGCGCCTCGAAGTTCTCGTCCCATCACCTTCTCGGATGAGGACTTCGAAGGAGTCGATCCTAATCAGGATGACCCTGTGGTGGTTTCGGTAGAAGTGGCGAATTACGTTGTCAGAAAGACGTTAATAGATCAAGGGAGCTCGGCGGATATCTTGTATTATACCACTTTCCAGAAGCTCGGGATACCCGACGAGATGATCAAGCCTTATCATGATCAGCTGGTTGGCTTCGCAGGAGAACAGGTTCATACCCGAGGATATGTGGAGTTGTTGACCACTTTCAGGGGAGACCTCGGGTCAAGGACCATCATGATCAGGTACCTTATTATTGATGCAATAACTTCTTATAATATCTTGATAGGTCGACCGGCGTTAAACGAGCTCGGCGCCGTGGTCTCCACTCCACACCTCATGATGAAGTTTCCCTCGGTTACGGGAGATATAATTACAATGAAGGCTGATCAGAAGGTGGCAAGACAATGCTATGTGGATAGTCTAAAAGTCACCAGGAGAGGGGTAGTCGGTAGTGGTACACAGACAAAGAAAGATACCACATCAGTAAATTTGATGGAGCTTGATCCCCGACTTGATGAACAGGACCAAAGGCCAAAACCCATTGAAGAATTGCAGAAATTTCAGCTCGCCGGTGAAGATCGGTGCACTAGTCTTGGAAGTCAACTCCGAGGAGAAACAAAGGAGCAGATAACAAGGATGTTGAAGGACAATGCTGATCTGTTCGCATGGACTTCTTCAGATATGCCGGGAATTGATCCAAATTTCCTATGCCACAAACTGGCGGTATACCCTGAAGCTAAGCCGATAGCGCAAAGGAAGAGGCGGGTAGGTGAGGAAAGGCGGAAGGCAATGAGGGAAGAAACGGTAAAGTTGATTGGTGCTGGGTTCATTCGAGAAATTGAATATACCACATGGTTGGCCAATGTGGTGCTCGTTAAAAAGGCTAATGGAAGGTGGAGAATGTGCACAGACTACACCGACCTAAATAAGTCATGCCCGAAAGATACATATCCCCTCCCCAGCATAGATCGGCTTGTAGACGGAGCGTCGGGCTGTGGCTTACTCAGCTTTCTGGATGCTTACTCCGGGTATAATCAGATCAGGATGTACCCCCCTGATGAGGAGAAAACCGCGTTCATGACTGAGAATGCTAACTATTGCTATCAGGTGATGCCGTTCGGACTGAAGAATGCTGGGGCTACTTACCAGCGGTTGATGGATAAAATATTTCAGGAACAGATCGGGAGGAACCTGGAAGTATATGTTGACGATATGGTAGTAAAGTCTGAAGATCCCTCCAAGCATGCTGCCGACCTTGGCGAGGTGTTCGGAAGAATACGGAAGTACAACATGCGGTTAAATCCTGAGAAGTGCGTATTCGAAGTCAACGGGGGGAAATTTTTAGGATTCATGCTAACACATCGAGGTATTGAAGCTAATCCAGATAAATGCCGAGCTATTATTGACATGAGAAGCCCCCAAAATATAAAAGAAGTACAGAAATTGACGGGGCGATTAGCATCACTATCTCGCTTCATACCGAGGTTAGCAGAGAAAGCTAGGCCGTTCTTTAGGTTACTCAAGAAGGCTAAGCAGTATGAGTAGAATGAGGAATGTGAGCGAGCATTTCAGAATTTCAAAGGCTTCTTTTCGGCACCTCCGATTCTTAATCGGCCGGTTCCTAATAAAGAGTTGCTGCTGTATATGTCGGTGACCGAACATGCAATTAGCTCGGTGATGGTGCAGGAAATAGGCAAGCAACAAATACCAGTATATTTTATCAGCCGAGTATTGCACAACGCGGAATCAAGATATCAGACTATTGAAAAGTTAGCTCTGGCTCTGGTCATCTCGGCGAGAAGATTGCGACCTTATTTCCAAAGTCATGAGGTTGTTGTAAAAACTGATCATCCCGTAAAGCAGGTCTTGAGGAAACCTGAGTTGGCAGGCCGAATGATCTCATGGTCAGTCGAGTTGTCAGAGTTCGGTATCAGATATGAGTCAAGAGGGCCAATTAAGGCGCAATGTCTATCTGATTTTGTTGCCAAACTGACCCCACCCGAAAATTACAAAGATGGGGATCAATGGATACTTTATGTGGATGGCTCATCCAATACCAAGGGGAGTGGAGCGGGAATCATTTTGGAAGGCCCCAGAGGGATAACTTTGGAGCAGTCTCTTAAGATCGACTTCCTGGTAACTAATAACCAGGCCGAGTATGAAGCTCTAATCGCGGGGTTAAATCTGGCCAGAGAGGTGGGAGCGAGCCAGGTAAAATGTCGGAGTGATTTACAGCTGGTTTCTGAACAAGTCTCAGGAGCTTACCAAGCCAAAGACCCACAATTGACAAAATACTTGAACAAGGTGAAACACTTGGTTGAATGCTTTGATGAATTCGCGATTGAGCATATTCCAAGAGAAGAAAATTCTCGAGCTGATTTGTTGTCCAGATTGGCTAATGTTAAAAGGTTCGGGCAGCACGAGACGATCATCAGGGAGACCATATATCAGCCTAGTGTTGATCTTGAGGAGGTTATGGTCGGAAGTAGCCCGGATCAGAACTGGATGACCCCTATTTGGAAGTATTTGGCTGAAGGGACTTTGCCCAACGACCAGAACGAAGCAAGGAGATTGAAGCTGAAGTCCTCCCATTACATAATAATGGGAAAGGACTTGTACAGGCGAGGATTCTCAACCCCCATATTAAAGTGCCTCACTCCTGAACAGGCGAAATATGTTATGAGCGAAATCCATGAAGGAGTGTGTGGGATGCATACCGGTGGAAGATCTATGGCAGTAAGAGTAATTCGGGCTGGCTATTATTGGCCCACTATCCGAGATGATTGCACCGAGTATAGTAAGAAGTGTACTGAGTGCCAAAAGTTTGGCAGTCTACGCCATGCACCGCCGGAAGAATTGCACACACTGACGTCTCCGTGGCCATTTATGGTCTGGGGAATGGATATTCTTGGACCTTTTCCGATTGGAAAAGGGCAGGTCAAGTTTTTAATAGTTGGCATAGACTATTTCACTAAATGGATTGAGGCGGAATCATTAGCTAAGATCACGGCACAACAAGTACAGAAATTTGTATGGAGGAATATTGTTTGTCGGTATGGGATTCCTCACTCGGTGGTTACTGATAATGGGAGGCAGTTTGTTGATGGAAACCTGAAGCAATTCTATGATCAGCTTGGTATTAAGCATCGAGTGTCTTCGGTCGAGCATCCTCAAACAAATGGACAGGCAGAAGCAGCGAACAAGGTTATTCTTGGGGAACTCAAGAAGAGATTAGGAAGAGCAAAGGGGGCCTGGGCCGAAGAATTACCGAGCATTCTTTGGGCTTATCATTGCACGCCTCAGTCAAGCACCAAGGAAACTCCTTTTAGGTTGACCTTTGGAGCTGATGCAATGATCCCGGTGGAAGTGGGAGAGCCGTCCTTTAGGCGAACACTTCTTGATCAACATACAAACCAAGAAAATATGGAAGTCGAACTAGATCTATCCGAGGAGATCCGGAAAAATGCACGTATACAAGAACAGGCTTGTAAGCAAAGAGCGGCTCGGCGTTATAATTCTCGACTTAAACCAAGGAGTTTTGATCGTGGAGATCTTGTTTGAAGAAAGCAGAGTGAAGCTAGGAAGAACATCGGTGAGGGAAAGCTGGCTGTGAACTGGGAAGGGCCTTACCGAGTTACTGAAGCGTTGGGCAATGGAGCATATAGATTAGAAAAGTTGTCAGGGGAAGCAATCCCTAGGACATGGAATGCTTCTCACCTCAAAATTTATTTCAGTTAGTTGATGTATACAAAGAAGGCGGTGTACTCTTTTTCCTAACTTGATCTTTTGTCCCAAAGGATATACAAAAAAGGGTTTTGGCCGAGAAGGTTTTAACGAGGCATGCCTACCTACTTTAATAAAGGAAATTCTTTGTCATGATTTCATTCATTTTAAGTCTCGGTCAAGTGCGAACCGAGGTCTTCAATTAAAATCCGGTCAAGTCTGAACCGAGGTCTTCAATTGAAATTCGGTCAAGTGTGAACCGAGGTCTTCAATTAAAATCCGGTCAAGTATGAACCGAGATATCCAATTAAAATCCGGTCAAGTGTGAACCGAGATCCTCAATTAAAATCTGGTCAAGTGTGAACCGAGATCCTCAATTAAAATCCGGTCAAGTATGAACCGAGATCCTCAATTAAAATTCGGTCAAGTCTGAACCGAAGTCTTCAATTGAAATTCGGTCAAGTGTGAACCGAGGTCTTTAATTAAAATCCGGTCAAGTATGAACCGAGATATCCAATTAAAATCCGGTCAAGTGTGAACCGAGATCCTCAATTAAAATTTGGTCAAGTCTGAATCGAGGTCTTCAATTGAAATTTGGTCAAGTATGAACTGAGGTTTTCAATTAAAATTCGGTCAAGTACAAACCAAGAGACTGAATTAAATTTTAGTCGAGATCGAACCAAGAAGAAAAGAGACGGATTATCATTAATTAGAAACAATTCTGGATAAACATAAAAAATAGACAATCAAGGAGGTGGGCCGTTCGCTTTTCAGTTCTCCAATTCCTCCTCGTCAACAAGCACACCATCTTTGACGTCTTTATGTACATCGAAAGCCGAAAGCTCAATCTTCGGAAGAAAGAGGTGCACCTGACGAAGTGCTTTATGGAAGCCTTCTATATGCTCTTTCATTATTTGTTGCACGGCTTCCTTAACATCAGCCTCGAGCTCGGACTGTTTCTCCCTCGCTTGTTCCAAGTCCTTTTGCAAATTAGCAGCGAGGGCCGAGGACTCGGCTTCAGCGCTCCTTGCCCAAGCAACCTCAGCTGTCAGGGCATCCCGTTCCTTCTCGACTGCTTGCACTTTCATCTCGGCATTAGCAAGGGATCCTTTCAGCTCCTCCACTTGCAGAAGGAGAGCTGCTTGAGACTTTGAAGCCTCGGCGAGTTCTGAAGAAGCCTTGTCTTTTGCATTGGTTGCTTCCAGAAGCTCGGCCTTCGCAGCTTTCAGGCGACGGTCACTCTCCTCAAACTCCTCCCCACAGAGCGAGGCCATGGTCGCGACACGCAGGCACATAGCCGACATGGAGTCCAAAACAGCCTTGGGACCCAATCGTTGCAAAGCTTCCTTGTCCCCGACTTCCTGGATGCCGCTCCCAAAAAACCTAGCAATGTTCGGGTCAGTGCTCGAAGGAGAGCGTCTAATGGGAGACGGCAGGAGAGGTGAGCGAATTGAAGAAACAGGCACCTCGTCGGTAATTGGAAGTCTGGCGCTTTTGCTTGGGGGGCTGTGTGGAGAGGAGGTGATCTCAACAACTTCCGTTGTCGTCATTGTCTCGGCATGTCCTCTCTCCTCTCTATCAGGGCGAGTTTGCAGGTTCTCGGTTGAAGGTCCTGCTGATGAGGCCATGTTTTTTATTGATCGCCAGTTGAATTTCACCATCATCACTGCAGAGTAGAAAATATATATATTAAAAACTCAGACAAGAGTGGCAGTAGAAGAAAAAAGAAATTCAGCACTCACGTGAAAAATCTTTATTAGGAGTTGAGGAATAAGGGAGCCTAAGTAAAATTTTGCAGTTTAAGGGGCGAGGTAATCTATTTAATTTGTCGACATCCGCCTTTTCGGATGCCGACATATCCTCATAGCACCAAGACTGGAATTTGATCGGGGTCCGAGTCTAATATAGAGGAAACCTGGGTCGTCCCTCCTCATTGAAGAACATTTCCGAGTATCCCTCGGCTGGGCGCACCTTAAAGAAACTTCCTTTGAAGTCTTTGTAGGATGAGGTATATGGACCGATTATTCCCTTTTTATTCATGCCACTGAGAGAAATCCAGCCGATCTTATTTCCAAATCGGATCTGGTAGAAGTAGAGAAATTTTGGAGCAGTCGGCGTCATGTTCAATTTTCTGCACAGGACTTCGAAAGCCTTTAAAAACGCCCAGCTGTTGGGATGAAGCTGAGTCGGAGCAACGTTCAACGCCCTTAAAACAGCGCACTCAAACTCCGAAAAAGGAAGGCCAACTCCCAGTGACTCAAATAATGTTTTATACATATAGGTAAAATGTATTTGCCCTCGCTGTGCTGACATAAAAACGTGCTCATCTTCTGTACACGGCTCAGCAATCACGGCCTCCTCTGTTTGTATGCTAGACAGAGAGATGGATTTCCTCATTTCCATGATAGACTTAGCAGTCCGAAATCTTGAGTGATAAGATCCAACTTCTCCTTTAACCCAATAATATCCCGGAAGTTGAATGTCGGGAACTGGATCTTTTCGAACTCTTGAACTGATTTTTCGCGAGTTGGGTGCAGTTACTTGCACGGCAGTAGCCGAAGATGAAGCTTCCCTTTCAGTCGGGAAGTCGGCCAGATGAAAATTCAGTTCTGCGCTGGGAAAGGAAGAGTTTGATGGCGAAGGATCTTCTTCGATACCCATAACTTCCCTCTCAACTAAGATTCGATGAGGGGACGACTCAGCTGACGTCTCAGATCCTCGGCTTGAACTCATAATGATTGGGAAAAATATGGAATAGAATGTAGAAACTGATAAAAAGGGGAAAGATAGAAGAGGGCGTACCTAGAAAAATGACGAAAAGGGCGAGAAAAAGGAGGTTAGAGACGACGGAAAGGTTAGAGATGATGGAAAGATTCAGAAGGAATGAAAAGTAAATGAAGTTTAAAGTGAAAGGATGAAACCCCTCCTTGAAACGAGTAATGTAATCATGACTTTGGGCAACAAAATCGTCACCATTGGGGAACGTGCTCCAACTGACGAAAAGACGCAGCATTAAATGACGCCGCGTGTAGCCGTACGTATAAGTGCAGTACCGTCTCAGAAGCCGAAACGTCAAGGAGCCTTAGGGAAGGTTCTCGAATCCCCAGGATATACTGAAACGGTTCAAAATTCAAAAACCAGTCTTTAGTTGGTCACGTGATCCAGAGCCTTTTCGTCCGAATCGGACTCGAGGCTCGGGGGGCTAGTGTACTGGCCGGGATGAGAAGGCCGAGCTTACAGGTCCGGGGAAGATAAACGTCCATTTAATGTACCACTCTCCGGGCTCATATACATCGAGCTTAAGCGCAACGATCCGAGTATTACATCAGTTATCAAGTGGTAAGCCCGAGTAATTGTACGGCCAAATGAGCGTACGATTAAATAACATCTCGGCCATAGGACCAACTACTGGGTTTCTCTGCAAAAATTGTGTTGCTCTGAAAATACTCGACTAGGAGTAACGGTAATGAGAGCAATAACCATTACGGAATCATAACTGAAGGACGAAAAATCAGGGATCAAGCAAAAAGAGTGCGATATTCCATAATGATTATTTATGAAATATCCCGATAAACAAGGGATGAGAGGGAGAAGACGGTTACACCTTAACGGTCAGGAGAAGGTCAATAAAGAGGGGGCAAGAAGAAGAGTAGAGGGGGGCACTGCACACTGTAAAAAAAAGAGGAATAGTCTATCTCGGCTTTTTGACGGAACAATTATTATTCTAAATATATGGCCCTTTCTAAAATATAATATAGTATCTATTATATATTATAAAAAATTAATCATATTAAATTCATGAGAAAGAAAAAAAGAAAGATATTTAATAAGGATAATTTTAAAAATGTATTATGATTTTTGAAAAAAATTAATATAATTAATTAATTTTAATTCTTATCCTTAATCTGTGATTTGTGATTTTATATTAAGAATTGAAGGAAATACTATTATTTTATTTTTTAAGATTATGTTAAATTAAATGTATTTTGTAGGGGGAAAAACTATAAATCATAAAGAAGTGGGTGGGCACATACCGTCAGCAGTACTAATTAATGGACAGAGACTCATCAACAATAATTCAATGAGGCATGAATTTACCGGATCCAATCAATTACTTAGTTCATATAAATATAATACAGTTGTCAAATGTAACAAAAAAAAAATAATTCAGTTGTCAAATTAAATTCTATTTTCTCTTATCTTTTATATAAGTCATTTTTTAAAAAGGTTTTATAATCTAAAATACTCCCTCTGGATCATAAAAATTATCTTTTTAGAATTTTTAGATGTTTTATAATATTTATCAATTTAGAATTTCAATACAATATTAATTGTTTATTTTACTATTTTACATTTTATTAATATTAAATATATCATTTAAGAGAGCATTTAAATTAAAGATATTTTAGAAAAATACTATTAAAATTTATAATATTTTACATCATTTAATGAATTTCTTGGTTTGTATGAAAAATCCTAAAAAAATAATTTTTATGAATCAGAAAAAGTACAAGTGATTTTGCAAGAGTTTGTGGAATATTAATCACTTTCTTTTAAAAATGTTCTTCTTGAAAGTTGTTTTACAAAGTATTAATTGTTTTGAAGAATACTATAACTCTGTCTGTGAAAGCATTATTAAAGGAATGAGAATAAAAATAGAAATAATAAAATATGTTTGGTGTGTTAAAAAAAAATATGGAATTCCAACATATAATAATGCTTGGTATAATAGAAATAAGAAAAAATAGGATAAATAGAATATAAATGACAAAAAGACTCTTATATAGAAAATCAAAACTCAGAAAATATAAAGACAATGCGGTATTTTTTTTTTTTAAGAATTTGCCTTTCATTCCATGGTCCGGGACCATTCCATCAACCTGATTATGGAATCATGTTTTCCCTCAAGAATGGGTGTAGCATTTCAAATCCAATGTACATATATTAAAAATGGAACCAAAGTAATTTTTAGACAACTTTAATGATACAATTATTTTTTTTATTCTAACAAAATAATTAAAAGTGACATATATTAAGGATCAATGAAGAAATTACTAATTAAGGTAATTAATTACCTTAATGTGTTATGGGCTTTAATTCTTATGCAATTTAAATGTCGACCTCCTATGAAGGAGCCTTTTTTTTTTTGCCAGAAACAAACATATAGTAGTAAACAAAAAAAATCCAAGTCCAAACAATATTAAAGAATCAAACTCCAGCTAACCTATGCTAGATCTGCTAGAAAAAGAAAGAGAATCAAAGGCAAACAAGAACAAAAGGGAAGATGGTGGGCAAAGGACCCAACCTACAAAATACATCTCTAATAAGTTTTAGTAACCCAATCAGCCACTAAATTAGTATCTATAGGAATCCAAACAAACTTATGATTTTTAAGAGATTTCTTTATAGCAAGGATATTTTCAAAAATAGGTTTACAATGCCATTCAGGACACAAACCATTAGAATTAAGAGACTGAATTAGAGTAACATTATCAGTTTCAAATATCACATTATTCAAATTATTAGAAGAAGTATAGCAGATAGCATCAAACATTGCAGAGATTTTAGCATAAAGAGGCGAAGATGCTTTAAGCTTCCTACATGCTCCATCAAGAAGAAGTCCTCTAGATTCTCTAACTACAAAACTAGTTGCAGCATCACCATTATCCTGTGAAAAAGCTTATGAAGGAGGCCTTTGATCTTAATATGTTAGTTTGGTTGCATATTAAAATATAAATATTATATGATATCCAAAAGGACCAAAACTTTTGTTCTTAATATAATAACTAGAAATTATTGTAAAATAAAAAAGATAAAAAATATTTTACAAACACTTAATAAAGCTTATGATTTGTTAGGGAATGCAAACTTTTTAAAAGACGTGTAAGTGTTGTGAAAAAGTAGAAATGATTTGATAAAAGTTTTGGAAAAAATTTCCTTCAAAAGCAAATTTGATTGATTGAGTGCTTCCTAATAAATTTCAAATTTTGTTGTGAATGCGTAGGTTATAGTATTTTTTTTTTTTTGCAATTCAAACAATTTAAAAAAAGAAGTTTAATATGCATTTTTATGTATTTTTTTTCTAAATATTTAACAAGTTACAATTTTTACCGGACATAAATAGTACTCATCTAATGCATAGAACCCACTTAGTCTTCTTCTTTTCTTTCTCTTTTTTATCAAACTATTTGATATTTGATAACTACATTAGACTCCGACCAATCCTATAATATATTGTAATTTAAAAATTTGTAATTGGGTGATTTCAGGTTTGAATTGGTACTAGATTGATATACCTTAAATTATTGTTTTGTCAATTTTTTTTATAAAATTTGCAAAAAATTATTCTATTTAACTTTCATATTCAAATATCTAATTATCTATCTTTCTCTACAATGAGTACCAAAAATTAATCCTCCATTTGTCACAATAATTTCAAATTCTACACACATAATATAATTTTACCTAAATTTTATCCTATGAAAAGAATTTCCAAGTTTCTTCTCAAATTTTTCCCGCAGAATTCATAATGTTGTTACAAAATTTGTAATTTCTCACAATTTTTGCAAAAATTCTTTGTTGAAAGTTGGCATTATCATATAAAAAATAAAATATTTTATATTATATACCTCCTTTTCCTAAAATTGTCTTTTTTGAAACTCCTCCTGGATTGCATGAGTAAAATATGAGAGATTTGACATTTTTCTATTTTAAAATCTATTTTTTAATAATTAATGAAATATCTGAAACATGGATTTTGATCTGGAAGTTATAAGATGAACTTTAATAATTCTTATGAAGTAATATTACATTTGTTACAAAATATAAGAAATAAATAACTAAATTATTATAATCAAGAAAATAGTCAAACATCTTAAATATTTTAAAAATAATTTTTTTCACAAATGTCCTCATTTAAAATTCTCACTTAACTCTCCTTTAATTCATGCTCATAAAATTAAGTTTACTTTAATTAAAGGTAAAATTGGACAAAATATATTAATTTATCAGACAAAATTATTTATCTATTATATTTTAAAATAAAATATATTTAAAAATATCTCATATATTTTAAAACGGGTCGGTTAATTTTCAAGAACTTTGGATATGTCAATAAAATGAAGTTTCATGTGGTTCCAACTATCATTTTCTCTTTTAGGTAGTAATAAGTTAGGTGAGAAGTGAGGCACATTAATGTGATTGGAATAGAGTCTTGAATCCATCCATTTGATTGCCAAGTGAAGGGTAAGTAAGCTGTGAACCGCCAAGTGTGAAGTCCATAATTTTGATACACATTATGGTGAACGGTGTAACACCTGCACCACCTCTAGAAGTTGCAGTAATGCATGTGTCTAGAAATATATATCAGTCAACAAAAATTAATTTAATTGATAAGGACTTATCGATTTCAGTTAATGATATAGGTTTAAATTCTTGTAAAAATCTTATTGGCTGATAATTTATAAATATTTTAGAAGTGTTATTCAAGTTGTGAAACCAGCTTAGATCTTGATAAATTTTCAAAACTCAATTTACCTAAACTTTTATGTGTCCAAAGAATCAATAAATTAGTATGTGTGGGGGTGTAGGGGGAGAGAGACAAAATTGTACCATTTGCAAGTTCTGAAAAATGCGTTTTATTTTTTAAAAATTCATGTAAAACATAGAAAATGAATACGTCTAATTCACATGTACAACATCAATATACCTATATATATAATAAAATTTATAATAAATTATATTATTCATAAGATATGAATAATACATAAATGAATATGTCTAGCTCATATCAATGTATGGATTTTGAATTTTCTCTACAACAAAATAATGGAATGAGAAGATGAAAATTCCACTTAAATATCAAGAAAAAATTCCAAAAATTTACAAAATTCCACAAATATCAAGATATTATTAAAATACACTGAAAAATGTTGATTTTGCTAATGAGTCAAAGTTAGGAATATGTGAGGATTATCTAGAAATAGCATAGTAGAGGTAAAATCGGCATTTTGGCCATGGGTCAAAGTGTTGATTTCCGCCACTAATGTTTAATACTTTAGTATCTATTAAGAATTCCACAAATTATAAGTATATTTATGGAATGAACTTTTTTCCACCATATTTAACTATCATCTTCTCATTGAGAATTCCAATTTCCAATACATGTGCATTTGGTTGGTATAACTATAAAAGCTCCCCCATTCCATTCCAAAAGCAATATTGATTCCAGCTTTTATAGGCATAGCCATTCCCGTGACGAGTCAAGTAAATGGGTCCTGATTCCAGCGGTGATAAAGGAAAAAAAGATTAAACTATCCCATTTTGATTGCCTTTTGTTAGCGTGTCGGGGTCACTACTATGCCTTTTTTTTTTCTTTTTGCCCCCGTAACTACTATGATTTGTTTTTAACTTTTTATTGAAGGAAATGGTTCCTGATAATTTGAGGTTCAGAAAATTAGAGCTTCTAAGGTCCTTTTAAAATCAAAATCCCTCACTGAGAGGTGGTTCAGTGGAAGCTCTTAATCCCTATATTGATAAGAAGTGGGTGTATGTAATATAGGTTAAAAAATAGAGGTTTTAGAATACCACTCGTATTAGGTAGTTTTGTTTAATTTTATAAATCTAATTGGCCAAAAAATGCCTTTTAAAATAATGTTTTTCAGACTAGCAATTTCATGCATCTTTTTTATTAATAATACTAAAAAGAATAAAATTCCACAAGGTTTTGTTTTATTTTATTGGGAAAATGATAGATAAATATCTCTGGAAACAAAAATTACAAAAACATACCTCAAACTTGTAAAATTACAAAAACATACCAAGATACCAAATTATAAATATTTTTAGTGCATGAAATGATTTTTTTACCCTCCCTCTCTTTATGCCACAATAACTAATTAATTAAATATATTAATTTGCAATTGATATCCAATGATTTACAATGAACATTGATAAATTTGCAATAAATAATAGTTGATTTGTCAGTTACAATTGAGGCGATAGTCAACCATTAGGTTGACCAAATCAGCAGCCTTGATGATTGACCATTGCCTATTTGTAACTAACAATTGACAATTTGCAATTGATAATCGATAATTTGTAACCAAAGCACAATGATTTGTAACTGATTATGATGTATTTGTAATTGACAATCTTAAACTTGCAACTATCACATAGTGATTTGTAATTGAACATAATATAACTCCATATGTAATATCATCCCAAAATAATAATGCCACACATATTTGCAACTGATACAAATTTATAATATTTCAAACTAGCAAATCCAAAAAAAAAAAATAGCCCTAAAGATGAAGGTAAGGAGGAAGAAGAAGAAGAAGAAGATGAAGGAGGTAAAGGTGATAGAAGAAGATGACAACCCCAATGATGAAGACCAATGGATCTAAGCCCAAGAGTCACAAAATAGAGGAAGAGGACGCAGGACTATGGAGGAGGTAGAGAGTAGAGGAAGGATCTTGTTGGATTTGGTTAGCCTCTCACCAAATTTGATCGGCTTCTCACTGAATTTGGCCATGAAGTAAGAGGAAGGAGGAGAAGGAGAATGGAGAGGGTAGAGGGAGGAAATGAGCGGAGGAGGAAAAAGTGGGATGGGTAAAACAGTATTTCGCACTAGAACAATATTTATAACTTGGTACCTTAATTGTAATTTTGCAAGTTCAGGTATGTTTTGAAAAATTTTTACCCTTGAGATATTTATTTGTCATTTTCCCTATTTTATTTATATGTCTTATTTATTCAAAACCCAGTCAAGTCATTCATGTCGAAGTTGAGAGTCATGAAAAAATGTTTCGTGGCCAAACCTGACAGTGACAAATCGATATAATTCAAAATAAGAATGTCTCGTAATACATGGCCACTTCAATTCATTGAATTTAAATAATAACAATGATAGTAAAAGTAAAATTTTTTCTTAAAACAATATTCGAATTACACAATGCTCATATATCATTAAAATATGCAGAAATTCTCTTAAAATAAAGCATATTTAAAATATCATCAAGAATAATATTAATTTTTGTTACTAAAACATATGATTGTGATATTAAGAAAGGAGAGTAAAATTTTTAGATAAAAAATTATATAATTATAAATCTTTTGAAAAGAATTTGTAATTTACTTTTCTCATGATAAAGCAGTATGAACATGACAAACTCGTACTAAAAAAAATGCTAAAAAAGAGATTCTCAATCATCGTCTTTGGGACATTGGGGCATCAAAACTCATATGAACTTTAATCTTTTAGGGGTTGGGTCTGAATTTTTATGAAAAGAAAAAGTCCATTTGAGTTAGGGTTTGGATCTAGCTAATTTAAAATTGACATGAAGTATTCTTAGAAAATAAAATCATTTTCTTATTAATATGAATAGGTTTCTAAAAGTTATATTAGGCACTAAATAAATCGGATGAAGACAAGTTGTACCATACATGGATTAAAAGCTTTCTCAATTTTTCTCATACATAACTCAATTTTACTAAAAGAAAAGTGTCAAATCACTTTTTTTTTAGCGGTAACTTATATTTCAGCCAACAATTAAAGACTAATTCTTTTAAAACTTAGAGATTTTTGAAATGAGTTTTATTCTCCTAACAAGGCCCTTTTCACTCTTTTAGCAAATTTTTTTTCATACACACAAATAGATCAAATTCAGAACAATACGTTTAAAAATCCAACTATCTATTAATTATACAATAACCTTGTTTTTAAGTGCCCTATACATGGTTATATCTGTAGAGTTTATATAATTTAGGCTGGTTCAATATATATGTCCATGAATTATTTCACTTTTACAATTGATGATAAAATTAAAAACTAGATAATCCAAATTTGTTAAAAATAATATTTTACTTTGGATAAAAATAACTATAAGACAAAAATTCTTTCTAAATCAATTATACATATGCTTTGGCAAACGTGGCCTAGCCATGGCTATCAACGGCTCAGCCTTAGGCATAGTCATTCCGTAAACCTCTCTTGTATCCACATGCCCCTTCATTGGGGCCCAATCGAAGCAATGAAAGAGCCGAGCCAAAGCCATCAAAACCAAAGTCACTCCAAGCGGCGCGCCAGGGCACTTCCTCTTCCCTGCACTGAACGGTAATATCTTGAAGTCGGCTCCATGGCCTATCTCAACTCGGCTTCCATCAGCCGGCCAGTGCCTCCCAGGCCTGAACTCCTCCACGTTGTCCCAAATCTTGGTGTTACGCCCCAATCCATGGGTGTTGATGAAGACACGTGTCCCTGCAGGTATGTGGTAGCCGTTGATGGTGGTAGCACGGAGGGATTCGTGTGGGATTAGAAAAGGACCGGCTGGATGCGTACGGAAGGTTTCCCGTACGACGCAACGCAGGTAGTTAAGGTGGGCCAAGTCAGATTCTGTGACCATCCTAGTGGGACCCACAACAGAATCGAGCTCTTGTTGGATTTTGTGAAGGACACGTGGATTCTTAATCACCTCCGCCATCGCCCATTCGTTAGTCACAGCTGAGGTATCTGTGGCTGCAGCTATCATATCCTGTACATAATGTGTCATACAATGATATCTTATCGTTGGCCTCAAACCAAAAAAGATAATACAAATATGCCAGAGAGGAGGACATTTCAAAATTTTACCATTTGTTTATTTTTTCCTTTACCTGCATTTGAATTTTTATATTATAATTTATTTTCTATTTTAGGAAGAATTGTACATGATTTTCATAAATTTTTAAGTTATATACAAATAATCTTTTAATTTTTTAAAATTTATAACAATGATGCTTAAATTTTCAATTTTTTTTACAAATAGTTAAGATTACTTAATTTGTTATTTCACTCATGAAGTTTGATATTCAATAATTTTTTTGTATATAAATTTAAATGTTTAGTATTTAATTAAAAAATTAGAAACATGGAAATACCTGGATCAAGGCTTTAATTTCTACATCATCCATGTGCTCTTTTCCATCTTCGCCAGGCAAAGAGAGCAAAACATCCACAAAGTCCATTTCTTCTTCATCATCTTCCTCTTGTTTTCCCTTCCTCTTATTTCTCCTAGCTTCCCTATGTTCTTCAATTATCTTGGAGTGAAAATCATCCACTCTTTTCTCCACTTCTCTCATTTTCTTCTCACACCCATAAGGATCTATCCACCTCCAAATTGGGAGGTAGTCCCCAAGGTATATCACACCCAATAGCCAAAACAACTCATGAGTTATCTGCATGAACTCCATAGCCTCCTGTGGGCCTGCTGATTTTGACCCAAAGTATTGTTTCCCCAACAACATCCTTGTGACATTGTTCATTGAGAAACCACCCAGCACTTCCCTCAGGTTGATGGGCTTTCCTGATTGGGCTAGGGCCCAAACATCATCAACAAGGTGTTGGGCCTCCTCTTCTCGGTGCTTTGCGAATGACTCAAGTCGCTTCGTGGTCAGCAGGTGTTCCATGCAAATCCTTCTCATCCTCTTCCAATGAAGCCCTAGAGGAGCTAGGGCAACATCACCTTGGCCATATGCTAGATGAACAGCAGCAAGAGTGTAGGGGCGGGAGGCGAAGACGTCGTCCTGGCGAACAAGGATTTCACGCATGATGTTTGGGTCATTGGTGGTGATGGCATGGATTTGGCCCAATTTGAGGTAAACTAAGGGCCCATATTTGTCACAAAAAGAGGCAAAGTCTCTATGTGGGTATTGGCCCAATTGGAGGAGGTTGCCCACTATGGGCCACTTTGGTGGGCCTGGAGGAAGCTGTTCCTTGGGTTTGGTCAAAAACCTGCCTATGAGCCAATGTCGAAAGATTTCACTGACAAGAGCTACACATAGTAGGGCTGAGAGAAAAGTTGCCAAATCCATTGCCATTATCAATACCAACTTGAAGTGTTTCTTTTTTTTTTTCTTATTTCCCCTTCTATTATTCCTAAATAAATATGGGAATTCAAGTCTCATATATACATTTATATAGCTTTATGATTCACGATCTTTTCATGCTCTTCTTTCCGTTTTCTTCTTGGTTGAGATGTTTCTTTTTTATATTCATTCATGCACTTAATGTTTGAGCCCTTGTGGGATATACTCTACAATTTTATTCTTTGACGGTTTCATTCCTACTAAAGAAATGAATGTTGCATTTCCCCTAATTAGATTTATTCGTCAGAATGAGAATGTGCATGATCTCCAATTTAGGTGAACATGTTGATACTGTATAATTATGTTGGTGAACAAATTCTAAATAAGTTTTTTCTGGTGCTATTAAGATTATAAGTACTTATTTAATTGCAATTAATCTTTTTTTTTTGCCATAATATTCCATTGCAATTATTCATATAAAACATTTTATACAGAATTATTGAATATAAATGGATCTAGTCAAATATACGAGATCAGATCGAAGGTGAATTTGACCAAAAAAAATCGACGGTGAATTTATACAAAAATTGAATTTGAGTTGAAACAAAAATAACGAAAAAACCTATTTTAGCATAGGCTGCAAAGCCTATAATCCACATTAAAAAAAAACTAATGATATTGCAAATATGAGTATTAAAACTATACATGGAGATTAGAAATCCCGCCAAATCTCGTTAGACTTGACTTAATGCTTAATCAATCACTAATTTAATTAATAGGTCTAAAAATCCAAGAAAAACAGTTTTTCTTTGTTTTTTTCCCAAACCAACAAGAAAAACAAGTTGAAAATTACTTGGTAAGATTGACAATATCTTCTACGTACCACAAACTTGTCAAATATATATGGGCAAGTAGAAGTAGCTTTGTTCTTTTTTTTAGGTGTGACTCTTGAAAAAAATATTATTTCAATTTATTTATGGCTTTCAAATTTTAAGACAATATTAATTATTATTTTTCCAATCCTATCCTTATTTGACATTTTAAAAGTTAAAAATAATATTAATTATTCTTTTTTATTATCTATCTATTTATTAAAGTACATGTTGAGAAATTAAAAAATATATAATATATTAATTATATTTCTTAAACTTTGTATTAAAACCTTAAATGACTAACAAAAAAACAAAAGGAATAATCTTTAACTAGGCATATTTTCTTGTATATTATATAAAATATTAGAAATGAAACACACCATTTCTAATTATTAAATAACAGGATTCTTTCTTCCTTTTTTTTTTCTTTACTTCACTATAGCTTTTGGATAGATAGGGTTTTTTTGAGACTTTTTTTTTTCACATGGTAAATTAACAGTGTTAAATAAGTAGTCTACTAAATTGGCAAAAAAATTACACATGTCCTTAATTAATTGAAGAACCTTACAAAAAGTATATAAACAACTGCATATAAGTTTTGCCCTGTTTCTAATGCAATGATCCTTTACACTAAAAAAATGAAAAGTGTACGCTGGTCATTATATCAACCATATCTCTGAAGCATGTTTGGGCTCATAACACTCAACGCCTACGATCTCAAGTATGAACTTCGGTAGCTCTATTCCATTTATCTAGATAATGATCATCTTTCCAATAATCTCAACGAGTTTCAAAATCATCTCCTTGAAATCAGAAATCTGGTGCTACAAATTGACCATTTTGAAGAATTTGATTCCTTTGTAACCAATGAATTGCATGTTTTCCAATAATAGCCTTCGGATGACATCTTGAAACTTTAAACACCAATTCTTGAATCAGAAAATATATGAACGACTTATCCTAACCACAATTTCACACTATCTAGAAATTCATATATATGTCAGCTCATATAGATATTGTGAACATCCTATTTTACCCTGATATTTAAAAAAATTATAAAAAATGAAAAAACAAAAGAAATAAAACAAAGTTCCTTTTAGGTAGGGAAATTAATAATTATAATTTAATTTAAAGATAAATATAAATCTTCTAAAATCTAAAAATCACTCTATGAATCCAATTTCTTCTTTCTAGAATTTGAGATCTAAAATTTCAAATAAAGAAGAAATTTAAAATTAAAATCAAAATCTTTTCAGTCTTAGAAAAAAAATAAAAAA
This sequence comes from Adenanthera pavonina, assembly GCA_026686845.1. Classification (NCBI taxonomy): domain Eukaryota; kingdom Viridiplantae; phylum Streptophyta; class Magnoliopsida; order Fabales; family Fabaceae; genus Adenanthera; species Adenanthera pavonina. Next base: position 34,576,283 of record JAIVEN010000006.1, read on the forward strand.
ATTTTAAAAAATAAAATAAATAAATAAATAAATGATACATTCTCTCTAGATTTTTCTTTAATCTGAATGAAAATCCTTGGAGAAATTTCAAAAAGATCACTTTACAAATCCAATCTCTTTTCTTTGAGAAGTTTCAAAAATCCTATCTCTTTTTTGTTTATAAAAAAAATCAATCAAATCATTTTCTTTTTAGGAAAAACAAAAAGGAAATCCTATCTTTATATCTTTAAAAAGAAAAAAAAACAAGAGAAAAATCCCATCCCTTTATTTTTTATTTTATGCAATCTCTCCCATTTAAGATTTTTTTTAAAAAAAGAAGATTCTCTTTATAATATAACACATAAAAAAAAAGAAAATTGGAGGGGCATGGAGGTGAAGTTTTGGAGAAGCTGAGAAACATGCAGTCGCAAACCAAGGATGGAAACCTTCGAGGGAGGAAGAGATCAAAGAGACAAAGACAGGAGGCCAAATTTGAGACAAGGTACGTTAGGAATTGGGAACTAAGTGGTAGAGATTCAGGATTGGATAATTATCGTCTCGATTGTGTCTTCCACTTTGATTAGCACTTATTTTTCTGGGTTTCTCCAATCATGTTTATGAGCTTTGGAATTCTGGGTTTAGATTATTCATACTTTCTTCTGAATGATTTATACGAATCTTGTTGATTTTGTTAGCTTTGAAAACCTTAACTAGAAATTGGGACATTTGAGCTTGTTTATAGGAGACCTTTTTTGTTAAACGCTGCTTGTTTCTTCTATTAATAGACCATTGTTTGAGCTCTTAGTCTTCATATTCGATAGGTTTAGGAAAATGTAGTTTGATTTATTGTGGAAACACAATGATTGTTTCAGTTGTTAACTTGTAGCCATTCAAAATTCGATGATAAACTGCATAATGTGTCTAAAGTAAGTAAGGAACGGGGCAGTGGTGATGGAATTGATGTTAAATGTTAGAGCTTTGTGTGCCTTTTCAATTGTGAATTCTGACCTATTTTCTCATGGGCCTTGTGAACTCTGATATGTTGTTCTCATATGCTGACTTTGAGAAGTTTGTTATGGGTATTTTATTCTTCTTATGGGCTGGACCTTAGCAAGTTTGTTGTGAATGTTTTGGTCAATTTCTCTTATAGGCCTGATGTTGAGAAGCCTGTTACAAATTATTTTGATTTGTCATCGTATGGGCCAGTTATGAATATTTTGATCAATTTCTCTTATGGGTCTGACGTTAAGAAGCCTGTTACAAGTTATTTTGATTTGTTTTCGTATGGGCTAGACATTATGAGCTCATAGGGGTGCATGAGTACATGACAAAGGCTCACACATAATAGGTCCCAACGGTCTTTTTTTTTTTTTTACTAAAATCTTATTTTCCTATAACATAATACAAAAAACTAATAAATAAATAAATAATTGTCTATATTACCACACCACGTGATGTTTCTGGAACCCATGTTAGTATTTTGGCTTACTGAGTTGTCACGTGAGATTGCGAATCCATGTAGATATATCAGTTAAATAACTTTATTTTAAGAAAATAACTATATTTAAAAAAATAATAAAAATAATATAACAAGTTTTTCAAATTTTAAAATATCTAACAAAATTATTATATGGCATTTTAAAATACAATAAAACTTTTGTACCGCGAGATTTAGAACTTTTATAGGTAATTAAGGAATCGATCTATCGGGCACAACTGTGAGTTTGCAACAGGTGGATCGGTTTTCATTTTCTTTTAAAAAGGAAAATTTTCAAAAGTACAAAAAAAATGATGGTTTTTCAAAAGTCTAAAATCAAATAAAATTATTTAAAATATATACACACACATTTTCAAAGCAAAATAAGAGTAAGTAAACGGAATTAAATTATCTTTTGGCAAATTAAAACGCACCAACTCAATTTCAGAAAATTGTTTTATTTGCAAAAAGGTAAATTATTCTCAATTAGTTTTCTCTTATTACAAAAATTAAAATAAAAATATCAACCCAATGACACGTATTTCTAGCTTGAATTACGTGAACTTTCATCCCCATTACAGGGTACGTAGGCTCGAGACTCTGATCCTGGGTCAAGTCCGCTTTTGTAAATAAATAAATATTTTTCAATCTATTTTTCCAATTCCTTTTTCTCATTTTTTTCTTAAATCTCCTTAATTTTTAACTTAATTTATTTTCTTTATTTTGTTTTCCACATTTCCCAAATTTTCTTAATTTCTTTTTTCTTACATTTATTCTCACATGTGAATGATAAAAGAAAACCAAAATACTTTTAAAGCCATGTTAATTTGCAGAATCAACGTAAAGTAACCGTTTCTAGAAATGGTACGCAGACCATCATTTTCCTCCTTAATTCAGTTTTCTAAAATTTCCCCTCAAAATTTTGGTGGCGACTTCTCACAGATTGGTTTTTGCTCAGAAACCCAATTTGTCTCACTTCTGTCTTCTTTTCCCTTTCGTCGCATTTTTCTAGATGCGACAGATATGGTATTTTTTTTTTAATTTTTAAAATTGATGCTTTGTAACTTTTTCGTAGAGAAATTGATATCAAAGAGCCTTAACTCTTCTTTTTATTAAAAAAAATTGAAAATTAAAGCCTATCCAGCTAATTTTGATTTCTATATGAATCAAAATGCCCCAGGCACGAAAAAAATCTATAGATTTGATACCATTAGCATATTAAGCAGCTGGTACTATAACTGTGGGATCCCCATACTCACAAGATGCAAGCCAACCTTTTAGTTCTCATACAAATATTTGTAGATGCTAAATTTATGAACATCTTTTATTTTATTTATAGAATCAATAATCATATTACAATATTAAAAGCAATATTTTAAATTTATATCACATAAAGCTCTACATTAATAACAAATGGCAATGCGTAAGTTTTATATGTGTAACGCATCAAATTCGAAATAATATTTTTGTTAAAAAAATTTCTAAATTTCTCTTTTTAGTGTATAAAATATAAACATATTAATTAATAGTAATCAAATCACTTTGTATAAAAATAAATTTATAAAAAGTACAAAAATAATTATTTAAATTTAAATATCATAAAAAATACTACATTGGTTGGTTTGACTTGATATGATATGGTAGTTTCTGGTCAAAAAAGATATGATATGATAGCTTTGATATCTAATATTTTTAAATTAACAAAATGGCAAGTAAATTATCACATGAATAGTAGATGAATAGTTATTCTTATTATATTTTATTATATATTATAAAAATCTATTGATAATTCTTTTTTTTTCTCCCCTTTTTCATGGATTAGGAGCATTTCTTGCTAACAGTAAAGACTAATCTCTTTACTAAAAGCAAAGGATATAATCTTTCCTAAATAAATTTACTTTATATAGAAAGTCTAAAAATTGAACTCTCAAATTCCAACAATTTATTTAAGAGATGAGAGCATCTACCTTTTATACCAACTTGAGCCAGTGATATATTGGTAATTCGAACTTTCACAATAGTGACATGAAGCTAGATCATCAACTTTAATTTTGAGACTCTCCTATAGAACAGCTGTGTCTTTTTTTAGGCTAAAGGAAGCAATCTATTATTATCTATATAAAGATAGGTGGGATTAGAGGATATATGTGAGGCCGTGTTAGCATATACTCAACAAAATGGAGAATCACACTACTTAGGACATGTGGCATATGAGGTGTAATTTTGATGTTAATTTATATTTATTATATTAGTGTGTTCATGTAGGTTATGTTATTATATTTATAAAAATCATATTTAAATCTCCCATAATTTATTTATATTATTTGATGTTGCCATCATTGTTATGTTATTAGATCAGTTAGGAAATGGTAACTCATTTCATTTAATTCTTCAAACAGAAATCTGTAATTTGTATTGAAATCAAATGTAAATCCTTACTAGTCTTGTCAGTTAATTAATTAGTGATTACCATATATAATTCATAAATTTCATACACATATTAAAAAAATGAATTAAAATATGGATGTGATTGCTCGTACCTTAACTTTTTTTTCATTATATCAAATCTAAATTAGTTAAGTAGAGATTAATTAATTTGTGATTATATCAAATCTCTAATTTATTGGCATCATTTAGGATATTTATATCTCCTATCATGTTGGTTACGTTCTTATGTAATAGTAAAATCATATTTAAATATTTTTTCTATATTGTCGGTTACTTTTTCTTTATTATATCAAATCTCTAATTTATTGGCATCATTTTCCAGTTATGATATTACCATCACTGTTATTCTAATGCAAATGCATTTAATTAGGTAATCCAATTCAATTTTCACAACTATCAGGAATGTCCATGTATCCTTATAAGTTATATATTTGTGCTGTTTGTCCCTATTTCTATATTGTCGGTTACTTTTTTTATTATATCAAATCTCTAATTTATTGGCATCATTTTCTAGTTATGATATTACCATCACTGTTATTCTAACATTAATGCATTTAATTAGGTAACCCAATTCAAATTTCACAACTATAAGGAATATCCACGTATCATTATATATAAGTTATCTATTTGTTCTATTTGTCATCAAATTGGATATGGAAGCCCGTTTCATCCCCATTCATGTGATATCCCAAGATCGATGTGAGTGGTGGATTAAGGTTAGAATTGTAAGACTTTGGATGATGCTTGACATTCGTATACATGGTGATGTTAGATCCATTGAGTTTGTGGCACAAGATGGTGATGTAAGTTTAATATAAGATTGTCTAACTACTCTTTTTGTCCATGTTACATTACCTAATCTCTAAGTGTGCATCTCGCAGGGTGATCGAATTTCTGGGGTTGTTAAGAAGGCTTATTTTCCAAAATTTAAGAGGATACTCACCGAGGGAAAGGTTTATGATAGCAAGTAGTTTGATGTTGGACCTAACAATGGGAATTTTCGGGCCAGCAAACATTCTTTCAAGATATACTTTCAGTACTCTATTAAGACATTTGTCATTCATGACAACATGTCTATCCATCCGCACAAATTCCTATTTACTCCATATCCAGATATTATTTCCAACGATGCTAATGAGGATTATTTAGTTGGTATGTGTTAATTATTATTATTATTGTTTACACATATATTACACTATTCTAAAATAATATAATTTATAAATTTGTCTATTGTAGATGTTATCAGGAAGCTAATTGCAATCAAGGATTTGGAACAATAGAAAGATGGCAAGAAACTTAAGAGGATAGAAATCATGATTGAAGGCTCTAAGTACGAATGATATAAATTATTAGATATGTGTATTATTTGGTCTAACACTACATGACATGCAGTAAATTGTTCGATTATGTTTGTAGGAACAACCAACTAATGTGCACATTATGGGATGTTTATGCGGATGAAATAATCAAATTTACACGTTCTTCTCCTCATTCACCAAGTGTCATTATTCTCCGATGGGCAAAGATATGGAAGTTTAATGGTATCCCATTGCAATGCCAAAATGGGCATATTAGTTCATTATAACGTGCACATCCTATGCTGATCACTGTATCACTAATGATTAATAGGTGTTCGGAAGCTTTTGAATGCCTTATACCGCTCACGGCTATTTTTACACCCAGCACTTTCTGAAGTTTCGAGTTTTATTGAAAGATATAGAGTATGTTGCTAAATATATATATAGATATATATAATATCCATAATTTGAGTTTTTGTAATTAATTCCTAATGCTTCTCTGATTGTAAATTTTATACTATTTCAAATTAGATTTAGATAAATGATATTTCTACAAACAAAAAATATGATGATGGGCAAAAACAAGATTTAGAGTTAATATTCCAATTATTTGATGCAAGTATTTTTAGTTTTTTTTTTTTTGTATATGTGTGAAACAGATTTGGAGCACAACCATCCAATGGTGAACATCATTTGATGCATCTTAGTACTTAGACTGCAACCTCTATCAGGGATTATATATTACAAGTCAAAACAAGAAAGAAAGTGAATGGATTGAGAGAATATTTAGCAGTATGCAATGATTAACATTCCAATTATTAAATTTTCCAGTTTTCATATTGCAATTGACCCAGAATTTCTTTTAATATGCTCCAACTACTTGTAGGGGACAGTATGTTTAACCATTGCAACTGTATCTCATATTCAAGCTAAAAGAGGGTGGTGGTATAATTTTTGCAATTACTGTGAAAAGGGTGTCATACCAGATGGAAGTGGATTTTTTTGGGAGAATTGTTCCAAGATTGTTAACTCTGTTACACCTAGGTATGGAAGGATCATATTATGCTAGTAAATACATTATTGTATTTGTGACACACATATGGTTGGTACATGTACAAGGTTCATCTCGAAGTGCATGATAAAATTGGATATGCAACAGCCCTAATATTTGATCTTGAGTTTTCAAGACACATACATCATGTTGCTCTGCAACTCTAAGAGAGTATATCTAAGGCATCTAATATGTGCAAGACTAATTATGCTTCCATCATTATTTTGGTCTCATATCTGAGTTGAATTTATGTCTCATTTTTAGACCAGATCTGATGACAATATTGTTCCCGAGTGCTTTAATCTATTTTTCGGGAAGGAGTTTGTCTTCCAGATAAAGACAAGTGAGAGCAATGTCAAAGGATTTTCGAATTCATATGTTGTGTAGCAATTGTTAAATGAGGGCAATATTATCAAGGCATGTGAAGATGACGTGTACTTTTTGCCATTGTTTTCTCCAGATGAGTCTAATAGTCTTTTCTATAAGTGGTGGAGTTTGATTGATCATTTAACATGATTAGACATCATATATATATACATATATATATATATTTGATTTTATTGTGATGCTTATTGTATTCAATGTGATCATGCTAAATCAGTGAAGAATGCCCTCTATACTTCATAAAATCTCTAGATATGATTCTAATTGATGAACAGCTGAAGTATTTAGTCAGTTTACTCTATATATGATATTGGTGTTGATGTGTTATTAGTTAGGTTGGATTGCAACCATGTAATTTTATACTCACTACACCAGAAATGAGCTTTGTAGGCGGTTATTTTTAGCTATTGTAGGTAGTAATAAACCGTCTTCTATGCGAGCGCCAACATAAATGAATTCACTTTTATATGCAGTTATAACCACCTGCAAAAGTCCATGCAGTTATAACCACCTACAAAAGTGGACTTTTGTAGGCGGTTTTCTAAACAATCGCCTACAAAAACCCATTTTTGTTCGTGCTTATACAAATAACCGCCAACTAAAGTTAGTTTATTTTTTTAATATTATGTTTGTTTTGCAATTAGAGCCACCTGCAATGCAAGGCCATTCATACATATATATTGATACACCTTTTTTTGCACTAAAAGCATAAATTTATTAATATTCAGACAAAGATTACAAGCACCAATAGTTGTTGCAAAAAAGAAAAAAAATCCTAAGATACAACCTTAGAAAAAAATAAAAACCATAACTAACCTAAAAAGCAAAATCAAATAGCATAGGACTCCATATAACCCATCCCTCCATCCATGAAAGAGCCATCATTGTTAATTTTAAAACCCCCATACCATGTAGTATGCACGTCTTCTACCTTTTGTGTAAACTTTTCTTGCATCATCTCAACTTGCTTGGAGTAGATAGAAGATGCTAGTATAAAGTTTGAAGTATTTAAGTCCAAAGGATAATCTGTAAAAGTAACAATAATATGAAATTATTAGTCTCTGTTTTAAATCCATCCCTTGCAATGCCAATCTTTTGCTGCCAGTAGATTACAAAGTTTGGCTACCTTTCACATTGTAAGGAAATAAATGAGAAAGTGGCATTGAAGATTAAAAATACCAAGACTATTTTATAAATTAGTTTCCACTTCAGAGTATAGTCATAATCAAACTGCATCAATTTATAGGACTTACCCGACATTGATAATTTAAGATACCAAATTACAGTACGACAATGCCAGAGTCATCAGAACACTAGAATTGAGTATACAACATTTACCAATAGAAAGTAAAATAGAGGATGCAAGACATGCAGTGGTTTCAGCAAACTCATCCCATCATAGGTCTACGGTATTACAATTCTAAATTTTATATCAACATTTTAGTAGCACAAAAAAAAAACTATCCATGGCTGCAAGTCTATTAAGATACTTCTTCCTACCTTAAGCAATCCTTCACAAATGCTTATAAGTCCAATAGTTAGCATAAGGTTGAGGTCTCTATCGCCATTTATTTCCTTTGGTTTAATTTTTACTCAATCTTTCTAAAGCTTCTTGACAGATTTTATTAAATGAGAAGACATACGAAAATAACTTAGTAAAAGGACACATACTTGGATGCGAGGGCATCATACGAAAATTCAAAAAAAGGGTCTGTTTTTTAAAAAGAATAAATCTTACTTACTGACTGTAATAAGAAGATAGATAGGTGTACATTTTAGTAATATTCATCACTGTGATGTGTTTACTACTATGATGATAAGTTAAAGGATGCTTGATATGAACAAAAGCTCGAGATACATTTATACCCATTGTTAAGAACGAGTGATAGCATAAGGATTGACTTCATTTGAGAATATTGTTTTTTAATTCATAATCATTGTGCTTGGGTAAGTCCTAGTTCTCTATAACTGAACATAGGAGTTGACTGGGGGGCCAATACCAAGCAAATGACAACTCAGAGGGATACTAGAGTTCATGGGCATGATAAACTAAAATAATACACAATGCTCCAGTGATTTTTAGGCTTTAAGCACCATAGACTTCTTAAAACCATCATTAAAAAAAAATAGAGGTCTAAGACTAACCATTGAAGGTGACTCATTGTGATTCATGAGTCTCTTAATTAATGGTGATATTCATATAGTTAGAACTAAAGAGGGGTAAAGCATGCACATTTTTGATAATGTCAGAATGTGAAACTCTCCCCTAAATATAATAATCAGAAAGAATTCTGTTAGCAAATAGACAATAAGAGGCCATGTGGACAATATATTACCTTATACAAAAAAAAAGAACTAGTAAAGCAACTATTAACCTTATATAAATTTTATATAATATATTTCAATATATTAATCTATGCTTCTTAGAGAGACTACTACTTCACTATCGAGAGAAGTTCTGAACATTTAAAAAGTAATAACCTCTGGTACCATATATAATCATGACTTTAGCAATAAAATAACAATGGTCCCAAAAGTTTAACAGACTATGAGCCACCAATAATATATCTAGCTCAATACAAACAAGGGAAATTGGTCCTTAATTTTAAGATAACAAGTACCACAGAAAACATATACAAACAATCAAGTCGACACATCTAATATAAAATGAGAGGTAGCATAAACAGTCATTCATATGGATCCAACAAAAGCATAGTCTTACCCATCACAATTAGTTGGGAGTGTGGCTTAATAGGCCAATCAAGAATATTATAAAGAACCTGCAATAACAATAATATTCAATGTGATATAATTTCATTTGTGATAAAATGTGAAGCTAATAAAATCAAATTCCTTGTGACAAAAAGAATTGTTTATCGACTGGTTTCTAGTTATAAGAATATCAATAAATAGTCCGGTTAGTTAAAGAAATTTAAAAGTCTAATTCATCATCCACTAAAATTCAACAAAATGGTTATGAAAGAATCTTCTTACTAAGTTCTGACTTCCGAAGAAAGAGACCATATGAAATGGTTATGCAAATGAAATTCAAGCAACGTAATGAAATGAAAATATCTTTCCCTTGTGCCATGTACCATAAAAAAGCTATTATCTGAACATAGTTTTCCCACCAATCATGTGCCATCAAAAAGCTATTATCTGAACATAGTTTTAATATTGAAGGCCTAAATGTATCTTTCAGGGATTCAGTCGAGAATTTCTATCATTTATGAACCAAATAGTTGAGAGTTGAGACACATATTTTTCAAGAACCAAACACTACATTTTCTTATTCTCTGAAATTAATGATGTTAGTCTAATGCATGGTTTTAGCTAGTGAACACACAAATGGTTTTTCTGGACTAAACAATGGAGGACTAAAGTTCTCTTAAACGGAAGTGAATTCTAGTGACACTGAGAAGAATATAACTTTACATCCTTTTGATCCTGTAATTTCTATGGATTCTAATTCTCTTAACAATGTGACTACTAAAATTGAGAGAGTTGGCATAATAACAGAGAATATGCAGAGAGAAGGAACTAAATTTGGAAAGTCTACAACAAAAGCCACCCACACAGGGATTCTATTGTCCTAATTGTAAGGCTATTCATAGGAAACTAGTAAAGTTTTTCTTGTTTTCCACAGTACTCTTCTCTGAAAAAGCAAGAGTTAGAAAAAAAGTGTCAATAATGCAACGAAAGAAATTAAGAACTAGCCAAATTTGGACAAAAATAGTTAAATAATAAGACAAAAATTATTCTAGATAGAGAAGGAAAGAAAAATTTTGAAACTGTGAACAAAAAACTACCTAGGTGGATAAGAAGATTTCTCCAAAATCCCCATCAATTAGCTTCTATTTGTTCTCCTCAAAGATTTCCTCGAACTTTGCAATGACTTGGTGGTGTTGCAAAATCCCCTTGCCCTAGGCTTCAATCCTTCAATATCCCAACAATTTCTTTTTTATTCAAGTTAAAAAAACTTTGACAGTGGTTAGTTCATGAGTAGAGCTTTCCAAAATGTCATAATTTGTGTAATTTGAAAATCCATATCTCAAGTTATGCATTTCCAAAGCGAGGTCCTAAATAAAAAATTTTAGACCAATGTAACTCTCTTAATTAATACTCATATATATAGCTTATGTATGATTGATGATTGTATAATACTAGCTCACTACGAGCTAAGGTTCCCAAGATAATTCAATAACTCAATACTTACGATGCTATTACTGGATATAGAATTAATCCACAGACAGCCAATCTTTTAAAATTGAGATTTCTCCAAAGCAATCTTTCCAAACTAGTTTTGCTAAAGAATATTGCTGACATCAATTATGAATTAAAAATGCATAGCTGTAATAGTCCACTAATTTTTATTCCACATGGCCTTAATAACAAGAAGCTGTGAGACATCATCATCAATCTTCAATTTGACTAATTTCATAAATTAAAACTGGTTCTAAAAACTTGGGGGAGTTTCACCATGGAAGTTGCATATTTCACACATACTTCTTCACAACCAAAAACTACCACAAGATTTATACATCATAGAATTGATATCAGAAATTTTACAAAAAACAAATTATAGACAAAGAATCTTTAAATTGAAAGCAGTAGCATCCCACTATAATCTAATTCCTATAATTGCTAAACTTTACAATCGCCCAATAGACCAAAGTAGTAAAAACAAATGCAAAAATATGTTCCCTTCTCATGTCTTCAAAGCTCTAATAGCTAGGCATTTTAGCAAATACTTGGAAGGCACACCATGAATCATGAGTAGGATGGGGAGATGGTAGGAGAAATTGATGGGAAATTAAAATGGGTTAGATGGTAGGAGAAACTTATGGGAAATTAAAATGGGTTACTTGGTAGTTGATGGAAGCCCAAAGTTAAAGGACTACCCACAAAGTGAGCAAGCAGGGAGGGACCTTATTGAGCGATGATGAACATGAACTAAGGGAGCGAAGATGATGCGATGAATGATGAACCCACCTAAATAGAGAGTAACAACACAAACTGAGGGAGCATGATGGAAGAAGTGGACCACAATTGAGCTCGTTAAGTGACCTTGTTTGAGAGCTAAGAACGAGAAGGAAGGAGCCTAAGGGTTTAGAGGACGAGTGAGCGACGATGTGAACTCGGTGAGGACGGCGTAGCATAGTATTCAATATGAAGCATGATGGGGGAGAGCGAGAATGGAAGGAAAGAGTGTCGGATGCGAGAAAGTGACCGAACGGAAGGAGCTTCAATCGTGAGGAACAACCGAACGAAGAGAGCTTCGAAAAGAATGGGGGTTTAATAATTTTGATATAGAGGAAAAGTAGGCAGTTGTGTTTAAAACCACATATTTTTTCTTTGTTTATTATTATTATTAAATTACTTTTTTATAACTAAGAAGGCGGTTGTTTTTAAAACCGTCTAGTTTTCTTTTTTGTTTTTTTTTATTTTTTTATCTCACCTTTGTAGACAGTCATCTAAATAACCACCTATAATGGTCTATCTTTCTAATCAGTTATTTCACAACTGCCTACTAAAGTTTCCCATCCAATTTTTGTAGGCATTTTTTTAAAATAACCACCTACTCTTGTGCGCCAACAAAACCCATTTTTGTAGTAGTGACATATCCAATGCTGTCCAAATGTGCTTTGCCATTGGATTGAATAGTATGAAGACATATTTTATAAAATACATATTTTTAAAAATTTGTCTGGTTATGGTGTTCATTTAATTTCCCTTATCTTCCGTGAAAATGTTTTGCTATTGGATTTATGAGTTTTATTTATGATTTGGTGGTAGTGAACATAAATAACAATTAAGATGTGTTTTATTTGTTTTTTTTTTATAGTAGATGTTAGTCAATGTTATATATAGCTTGCATCTTATATTAATCTAATGTTGTTTCAATAATCACTTAATATCCTTTTGGCTTTTTTTCTAAGGTATTATTATATCATTGTCTATTTTTTTGTGAAATTATATTTAGTATTTATAATTTGTCACAGAGGACTAAGATGCACTCTAGAGTTTACAATAAGGATCAATTTCAAAAATGGCTTACAAGAGTTTGTGAAGGCAACTACTAATGTTTCATAAGGTTTCTAGTGCATCCAAATCTGAACTTCAACAAACCTACACAATGGATACACATGATCACATTTACTCATTCTACAAGGATCAGGAAAGCTATAGCTTTGATTCCTTGAGATGTTTGTCAATTTGTTCCCATTAATCATGTATATCGAATCTATAGGCTATCTCCACCTCCAAAGGAATTGATAAGTAATAAATTTTATAGTTAGCATTGAATTTGTAGATCATGTTAGTGTTATATGGAAAGTTAAATAGAGAATTATTAGAAGTTGTAGATGTTTGTGGAGTTATATTAGGTGTGACTCCATTACAGGTCTATATGCAGAGTGGATTTACAACTGTGTGCATGGAATTTGACGTCACTGATTATTCACAAAGATGATAGTTTGCTTGTATTATGTAATTATCTTGTAACTAATATTTGCTTCTCTCCTTGTGAACTAAAATGCATAATTCTTTTTTTAGCAGAACTACAAGTGTCTATTGTGTAATGGATGGTGACTCTGCCAGAGAATATTCTCAAAAGTTTCAATAGCCTAATTTCTTGAATTGGAATGTTGAGATTAAATATGCAAAAGCTATTCAAATGGAAGGTACTATGTTTGTAAATATGAATATCTTCTTAATTTACATTTTTTAAATATGTTAATTTTTTAAATAATTTTTGAAATTTTTGTAGGACGATTTGTGCTCACTAACCACACTAATTTAACATTGGTTTGTTTATGCCGTTAGTTATTATTAGTAAAAATTTATAATTGGTTTGCTTATTTCGTCTTTATATGGAATATGTTTTTGTGAAGTTGGCATGGACTTCCTCATGCAATTATGTTTGGATTAAAGATATACACATTTATCTGGGTGTTGGAGTTTGACTATTATACTTATGTATGGTCTCATAAATACATCTGTACTTTAATGTTTGGATCTAATACATGTGTGGTTTATTTTTTTTTTTGTCCATCTTAAATATTAATGCATGTATAGTTATGATGGAAATTTTTTTCTTAGGGTCACATGCATGACGGGAAATGCCATTTTTTGTCTTTTATAAATTTTCTTAAGTCCTGACAGAATTAGTTAGATCAAATTATTAAGAATCTGGTGGTGCTAATGATTTATGGAGATTTCGTGTTCATGTTCATTCTAGTTTAGATTTTGATTTAGAAAGATCTTCACCTTTGGACCACGTCAAGATCAGTTTGTAATGGGACAATTTATTAAAAACAAAAATTTTACCAAGATCCTAAGGACATTGAACATAATATAGTTATTAAACTCCATTTAGTTACAATGGGGCTGAAATTAAGAGATATTAGATATAATCCTTCACCATATTAGATCTAGCATGTATGAGATTAAAAAAGCTTTTTATGAAAGAGATTGAAGCATAAAAAAGTTACTAAACTCACTAGAAGCTATGGAGCTATGTGTATTGACTTCTGAATTTTTCATAGATTAAAAGGTGTAGATTTTTTATGGGCTACACATAAAGGAAAACAAAAGACCCTTTACAAAGAAGGAGGATGTACCGCTTGGCCATGATTACTCCAACAATGTTTTTCTTTTCATGGGAATGCCATTTATATTCTTTTCTTTTTTATGACACCCATCGTGGATCTTAAATATTAATATCGATTGGAACATGAACCATTGATATATGAAATTCGTATTAATCCCATAATATATTTTCTCGCCCAAAACCATGTCATTATTTTATCTCCATTAGTCATAATTAATTCATAACCATTCAATTTCATTTATATTTCTATTTGGTTCTAAATATAAGATATTTTCAATTATCTCATGCATATTAAGAAAATGAATTGGAACATTATATTTGTTAAGAAAATTAAAATATTTTTCATACTTCATATAGCATTTATCTCTCACCTTCAGTGCATGAATTGGAACAAATAATTAATGACACTACAAAGAGGCTTATATTTTGGGCCAAATAATGCTACTAAAAGATATCCTGTATTTAGGATTAGAGGGAGTATGATTTTATGTACTATAATATAAGGGCTTGCTTTGTATGAGGAAGTGAGGGAAGAAAGTTAAACTTATAGAAAAGTAGATTGATTGATGTTGTTTGGTTTAGTAAATATTTAGAAGTTCATGTGAATTTGAGCTTAAATCCAAAAATAGAACTTCAAGAGTAAAACCAAGTGAAGTTATACTTATCTAGCCTTTTATAATATTTTTCAAGGAATTCACTTAATTCCTTAATTAATTTTATGAATAGACAAGCTAGTTATGTCTTTAAAATTATAATATCATACATCTATTTAAAAATTATTTAAAATTATCGAGAGATAGAAAATAAAAAGAAGTAGATTTTAACTTCTCAAAAAGTATATTCCCCGAGAAGCTGCTTCATGTGAATTATAATAAGTTAGCCCTAAGGGACGAGGAGGTAATTATTTTTAGATATTATTAGTATTAATTATTTATATGGAAAAAAAGTTGGTTAGACATGATAACTTATGTTTTACTCGTGACAATTATATGAGTACAAAATGGCTGCCTGAATTGAGTCCATATGTTAATATGTAATAATGAACTTTGGGCATTATTTATATCATTTTACAAGATAAGTTTGCACTTAATTAAGTCTACAAAATATTTGTTTATTCATGGACACGTTGGACACATATAATAACAATTTAATAGGATTGTAACCATGTCCAAATTTTAGGTTTTTTAAAATTGTGAAAACTTAATGGCATGACATTTGCAATTTGTGTAATAATGCTTTTTGAAATTAATATTTTATATGGTTGGACAGCTGAATAGTGGGCCTAAAATTTGCATAAAACTCGATTCCCTTTTAACCTTAATGGATAGAATTAATTTTCAATTTTAGTCTTGGTGTTTATAATCCTATTAACATTAATGTAAATTATCAAAAGACAATATTATGGACCAATTTTATGGCATGATACTTGTGATTTGATTTTGCAATGATCTCCCATATCTTTGTATATATGGATATACCATTTACAAAGGAGGAGGATGTATCGCTTGGTCATGATTACTCAAACAATGTTTTTCATGGGAATGCCATTTATCTTCCTTTCTTTGTTAAGACACCTATCATGGTTCTTAAATATGAAGATCAATTCAAACATGAACCATTGATGTCTAAAATTAGTATTAATCCCATAATATATTTTTCATCCAAGATCATGTCATTATTTTATCTCCACTTATATTTTCATTTATTTATAAATATAAGACATTTTCAACTATCTCATACGTTTTAAGAAAAGAAAATGAAACATTAAATTTTTCTAGAAATTTTAAATATTTTTCACTATTTGTCCTTATTAATTATATTATCCATCATACTTTCTATAACATTTATCTCTTATTTTTAGGGTATGAATGGAAAAATTAATTAATACAATAGACAGCATTACAAAGAGGTTTATATTTGGGGTCAAATAATGCCGCTAAAAGGTGTCCTATATTTAGTACCGAAGGGAGTATTATTCTATCCACTATAATAGAAGTTTGCTTGATATGGTTATCAAACTTAATCGTATCACTTACAAATTAACTAGAAATCAACTATGAAGTATAATGCAACCTAGATCGTATTTCTCGTGGAACCTCTAGCTTAACTTTGATTAATTCAAAACACTTTATAAACACAAAGTAATGAGGATTTGATTTTAAACTCAATTGAAAATAATTTTGAAAAAAGAAATTAAATGTTTGTAAATTTTCAATTATTTTGGAAACAAGGAAACAAATAAGGAATTTTGGTTTGTTTGATCAATTATAGGCATTCCTCAAGAGTTTTGGATTTCACCTCATCATCACATATCCTAATTAATTTCTATAACCCTTCAATTGAGAGTTAATGAAGTCTAATTATCAAAAGACTTTGACATTAGACGCAATACATAAATCTTAGGCCCTAAAGTTATATATAATGCATCTAACACCTAAAGATATTTCAATTAACCATAAACTTTATTTGAATCATTCCTGCTCTTGCTAACCAATACTAAATCAAATTAGAAAGAACACAAAACATCTTGCTAAACATCATCAAAATGCATTATCATGACTCACTTGAATAATGTTAACAATAAGCAATAATAACATCAAAGGAATGTATCTAATTATAATTTTTCAGTATACTAACAATTCAAACAAAATCATGGTATCCTCAATTACAACTAAAATCTAGTCATAATATAGCTAAATCCATCACATACATCTTCATTCAGATGTTCCAGACAAGATAAAATTAAGAAATAGCTATAAGGGAAGGAATCAAGAAAAAATAAACTCCCATATTAATGCTCTGAGGTGATAATTCAATCTCTTGAGGAATTAATGAGATTAGCTACTCATAGACAGATGCTCAAGACCCTCTCCATTTTTTGCAATCAGTTTGTGATGGAGTTCCAACGATGGAAGAAACAGAGGAGCTGCAACAATGGAAGAAACAGAGGAAAATCGAAAAAGGGCGTTGGCGGTGGCTACTATGAAGGTTGAGGTTTTAGATCTAAGAAAATTCCTAATGAACTTTTACGTCTCCCTCCAGTCAATCCTCCTCTTTTGGTTCTTTTTAGCAGCTTCTTTTGATTTCCTTTTCCTCTTGTCCTGTTGGCTTTTGAAGAATCTCCTCCATTTACACTCATGAAGAACACCAACCTTCAGGACCTCTTTCCTGAACTTGTTCAGCAGTTTATCATCGAGCTCATTTTTGCCCAATGACAAGACGAAAAAGATGAAGAAGATTCTGTAGGTTGCTAGCCGTGATACTATGAAGGTGGAGATATTTTTAGATTTGAAACAAAAATAGAGGATGAGCTTTTCTTTTTCCTTGCATCCACCCCCTCTGCCCAAAAAAAAAAACAAAAGAAATATTATAATAATAATAATAATAACAATAATCCTCCTAGAAAAAGTAAGTATATTATATATATATACTTAACTTTTTTTGTCTATTTATCATTTATTTATTAAAACTCAAATCAAGTATTGCTATTATTTTTTTCTGAAAATTATTAATAAAATTAATAGAATAACATTTAATTTCAAAAATAGTCTTTTTGGACAAAAAATACAGGAAAATACTTAATTAGCTCAAAAGATCCAAAATGCTTCAATTAATCTCAAAATGTCCTTAAAATGTGCTCAAAAGTTAAGGAAATGATATAAAATGATATGAAAAATAATAGACTAAGTATGAAATATCAATGAAGAAGTGAGTGAAAGAAGTTAAACTAATCAGGAAATTGACTGATTGATGTTACTTGGTTCAGTAAACATTTAAAAATTCCTATGAATTTGAGCTTAAATCCAAAAATAGAACTTCTTGAATAAAACCTAGTGAAGTGCTACTTCTCAGGCATTTTATTATGTTTTTCAAAGAATTTGCTTAATTCCTTAATTAATTTTATCAATAGACAAATTATTTATATCTTTAAAATTAGAATATCATACACTTATTTAAAAATTATTTAAAATTACCAAGAGATAGAAAATAAAACAAGTAGATTTTAACTTCTTAAAAGGTATATTCCCTAAGAAGCTACTTCATGCGAATTATAATAAGTCACTAATAAGGGAGGAGGTGGTAATTACTTTTAGATATTATTAGTATTAATTATTTATATGGAAAAAAAGTTGGAGAGACATGGTAATTTACGTTATACTCATGACAATTAAATGAATACAAAATGGGTGCTGACTGAGTTCATATGTTATTCTATAATAATGAATTTTGGGTATTATTTATATTCTTTTACAAGATATGTTTACACTTGATTAGTCTACAAAATATTTGTCAATTCATCATAATGTTGGACACAAATAATAAAAATTTAATAGAATTGTAACTGTGTCCGAATTTTGGGTTTTTAAAAAATTGAGAAAACTTATTGGCATGACATTTGCAATTTGTGTAATAATGTTTTTTGAAATTAAAATTTTATATGGTTGAACAGCTAAATAGTGGGCCTAAAATTTGCATAAAACTTAATTCCCTTTTAACCTCAACCAATAGAATTAATTTTCAATTTTAGTCATGGTGTTTATAATCCTATTAACATTAATGTAAATTATCAACATATAGTATTATGGACCAATTTTACGGCATGACAATTGTGATTTGATTTTGCAATGGTCTCTCATATCTCTGTATATATAGTTACACTCCATAGGGTATGTATTTCATCCAAAAAGCTCATCGGTGGAATTACTGTAAGTTCTATAAGCTTATTCCATCTTTCTATACTAGCTGAAAAATGATGTCAGTTTATTTATATACTTAATTTTATTTATTGTGTAATACTTATTGTAATTCTTATTTTCATTGTTAGATTTGGTGGTCATGGAGATGCCGAATCTTTTTGATAATAGAATTTGTTTGCTTGAGGAATTGATGGTTGATATCCTTTCTTGAGTTCCTGCAAATAAACTTGTCGAGAATCGTCTTGTGTCCAAGAACTGGTCTCTTAGTATCCGTGATCCTCACTTCGTGAGATGCCATCTTGATGTTTCTCTTAAGAGTTCTGAAACTCTGATATTTTGGTGTGGAGATGACTTATACTATTATAGGGCTAATTGGTTGTTTGCAATTAAGTTATTTTCTATCCAAAATAGCCATCTATCACGAATTAACCTTTTGGTCAACTTGAAAAGCTCATGGGGAACATTGTTTGACTTTGTTGGATCTGTTAATGGTTTGATGTGTATTAAGAGCCGTGCTGAAGGGAGAGCTATGTTTAATCCATGCACCACTCAAATACATACTTTCCTTGACAATGATTACAAATATGCAAGAGGTTAGTTATTATAAGTACATTGTGTTTAAGTTTAAATGGTTAGTATCTTGAATTAAGAGCCATATATGTCTATACTAATTTTTGATCTCCTTCCACCCTTTAATATATATATGTGTGTGACTATGTAGTAATCCAAAAATATTAACATGTTTTATAAATTCTTTAGGGATTGCTTTATATCGCTTTGAACATGACCCATTAGAGGATGGATACATGGTGGTTGTTATTTATGAAGTTATTGGTTTAGCTACTTCAAATGTTTGTACTTACTCTTTGAAGACGAGACACTGGTCCCAAAAGACAACAATTCCACTTACATGGAGTTTCTTTGAATCAACATCCTACTGTATTGATGGGGTGTTGTATATTGGGACTAGCTTTCAATCGGATCATTTTGCATCTTCAATTTTCATTATTGCAATCAATCTTCATACCAAAAAGTTGAAGTCAAATGAAACTTTTGAATTATTTTTTTGCCCAAGACAACATGATTGTATCCCGTGGAGGAGGTCTTGGTATTATTGGGTATTTTAAATATCCTATAAGCAATCATGATGCTGTGATGTATAAATACTTCTCCATAGTTTTGAGGTATGGAAGACATAAGCATATAAGCAAGACATTCCTTGTGAGATTACTCTTCTTGGGCTTCAAGGTGATGAATTCTTATTTGAATAATCCAATTGGCAGTACAATATGAATGACGATATTACCTTTAGTCTGCAGATTGTCTCTTGCAACATGTATTTTGGGGTTGAGAAAGTTATGATCCATGAGATCAGTCCTTTCGAGAGCTAGATAATCGGAAGCACTAATTTCATTTACAGCTTGGTCAAATTCTAATCAATGTGTCATCTTATCTATTTCTATCAGTTGAATAAAATGCAGTCTATTTTATATGCTTTCTTTAAGGTAGTAGTATGTTGAATAAGATGGAGTCCTTCTTATGGACGTAATTGGGATATTTGAATGAATTTGATATTATGAAATACTTAAGTATTTTGAGAAAAGTATGTATGTCTTTATTATCCCGTAACTTGACACTTATATATTTTTCTACATAGCATACAAGGGACAAATTAATGAATTATTTTTATATATGTGACCATAAAATAGTAAAAATTGTAATTATTGAGCATATCAATAAGAATAAATCAAATAATAATTTAGTAAACTAATAACATTTGCTTACCATGATCTTTGCATATAAGTAATTAAAAATTGAATTCATATAAATTAAGATATTACATTGTAAGTATGGTGAATAATGCAAATGATTATTCAAGATAAATGATTGAATTAAATGTTGGAGATAATATATTTGGTGATTTCATATTTATATCTATATAGGTGTGCTATCCTAATGCAGAAAATACAAAAAAAAAAAAGATTTATAGGTGCCATGGCCATAATATGTTTTTTATAAGTTTAATAGCCTATGTTTTTTCTAAGTTTAAATGAATTTATTCATTTAAATTATAATTATTAAATTTAAGAAACATAATTAATTAATCTTTTTGAAGGTGTAAAATTACAAAAAATTGATAAGATTATGATATGTTTACAACCAAGTCCATGTTATTAGGCAAGTTTACTTGATATTGCAACTACTCAATTTTAACAATCTTTGTTTTTTTACATCTACTAGCCATATTATAAAATTTAGTTCATTAAAAAATAATAAAATAAATAAAGAGATACACAAATTAGCACAGACAAACACACACCGTGTATATATATATATATATATATGGTAATGTTTGTATAGAAAGTAAAATTTTCAAAAAGGGTGTACTATGATCAATGATTTAAACTTTTATAGTGTAATAAAAAATATTTTAAAATTATATTTTCATAATAAATGTAAAAATATCGACCTCAGACCATTAGAACTAATAAAATGCATGTTAATTATGAATTTTTTTTATAGAAATATCAAATGCATTAATAACATCAAGGTTCAAAGAGACAAAATAGCATATTGCTAACAAATTTTTAAATTAAAAAAATCAAATTACTTCACATTATAATCAAATAAGTGAATATGACATCAACTTATGAATTCAAAAATTAATATGGATGACAAATTTGATTGCCTAATCAATTTCTCATGTTAATATTAATATGGATCATAAATTTGAAGTTATACTTTCTAAATATTTTATGATGTTTTCCTAAAAATACCCTTAATTCCTTAATTAATCTTTTTAATAGATAGAGTATTTAGATGTTTAAAATTAGAATATCATATATTCATTTAAAAATTATTTAAAATTATCAAGAAATATAAAATAAAACAAGGTAGATTTTAACTTCCGAAGAAGTACATTTAATGGGAAGTTACTTCCTCAAAATTATACCAAGTGAACCCTAAGGGGGATTTGGTATTTATTTTTAGATAATAATAGTAATAATTATTTATATGGAAAAAAAAAGTTGGGAAGACAAGGTACTTTATGTTATACTTGTGGCAATTATATGAAGACAAAATGACCACCTGATTGAGTCCATATGTTAATGTGTAATAATGAATTTTGTGTATTATTTATCTCCTTTTTCAAAATATGTTTAAACTTGATTAAGTCCACAAAATATTTGTTGATTCATGACATATTAACCAAAAATATTCTATCTATTTTGTAGACTTGTAACATGTCCAATATTTGGGTTTATAAAAATTGAGAAAACTTAATGGCATGACAGTTGCAAGTTGTATAATAATGCTTTTTGAAATTAATAAGTTGGGAAGCTAAATAGTGGGCCTGAAATTTGCACAAAATTCAATTACCTTTTAACCTTAATTGATAGAATTAAGTTTCAGTTTTAGTCCATGTGTTTATAATCCTATTAACATTAATGTCATTATCAAAAGATAATATTATGGATGAATTTCACGGCATGACACTTGTGATTCGATTTTGCAATGGTAATATGTATATAAATATATATTTATACTAATTTTAATAAATTATCATTTCAAACACCATCAGCACAGGAATCAGCAAAGAGAATAATTCGAGGGACACCTGATATATTAATACTATTTTCTGTTATAGTACTAAGAATCTAATTTGCTCGTGAATGTTTTTACACCCAATCCTTTCTGAAGGTTTGAGTTATATCAAAACATAAATAATATGTCGCTAAATATATATATATATATATATAAGATCCATTATTTGAGTTTTTGTAATTAATTATTAACACTTCTCTAATTGTAAGTTTTCGATCATTTTAAATTAGATTTAGATAAATGACATTTGTATGAACAAAAAAATGATGATGGGCATAACAAAATTTGGAGTTAATATTTCAATTATTTGATGCAAATATTTCGAGTTTTTATTGTATCTGTGTGCAACAAAATTAGATTACAATCATCCAATGGTGAACATCATTTGATATATCTTAGTACACAATCTGCAACCTTTGTTAGTGATTATAGATTTCAGGTCAAAACAAGGAAAGAAGTGAATGGATTGAGAGAATTTTCAGCACTATACAATGATTAACGTTCCAATTACTAAATTTTCCAGTTTTCATATTAAAATTGACAGTTATAGTATGCTATCAATTATGGGATATAATTAGATTTAAAATGATACACAAAACTACAAGATAATTTTGCTGTTTCAATCCATATATAGCCATTCTGTACAAGGTTAGTGAGTCTATAATCATCATCTTTGATTTCTATAGTTCTTGAATGCTCTAATAGTATTGTGTGATTGAATAACAATATATGGGTGGAGAAGAAAATATCCGGATTCATTACAAGCAGATGTTGTGCTCAACTGAATCTGGTAAATACCAATCTTTGTTTTACTACAACTTTATTATAATTTTAACTTTATTATGATATGATTCTTGTAGTCATGCATTTTATTTTATTTTAGGGTTCAAACATCCAATTAAATATGACGGAACTAATTTGCTTTATAAGTCTACTATCACGACTGAATCTTTCTTGCAATCTCCTTTGTCAAATATTACCAATGGTTGCTTTAGTTTTTAATATTATATATTTCATTGATATACTATGAAGAATGATGATTTTACAATGACATCATATATATGCTTTGTAGGATAATATGGATGGATGTTGAGGTTTTTTTGTTTGCAATGAGATAGTGTGGTGTAGGAACAATTCAAGTACAATATGCAAGCAGTCACATTCATATTTGAAGAATCCAATTTTGTTATGTAATGACCAAATTAATCTAAATGAAATTTTGCATTGTCCAGGTAGCAAGAGGTGCTCTTAGTTTAGCTCATGTACAACTATTAAACATATGAGGTGTTTTTTTTATCTAACCTTTTTTAATACATGTTAAGATAAACCAAAGTAAATAATGTAGATTATTTCATTATGCTGCCTAACCCAATTATCGGATACGGTGTGTGGAATTAAAAAAAGATATCATATGTAACATCTATTTCATATGTGTTGAAAGGAATTTATTTAATTTAAATTCATGTGATTAGGAATGAGCGAGAAGTATTACCATGAGCCATTGTATACTTTCAATAATTGTAAGTAATATTAATGTATTGATTTTTATGTTTTTTTGGTTGTTTATAGATATTGTAATTTCTATTTTATTTAATAGTGCAAAATGATTTGAAGAAGATACAGGCAGATGTAAGGCATTGAAGGATTGAAATTTTATGAAAAAAAAGTATGACAACCATATGTAGTGATATTGTTTATGCTTTGTGGAAAAGAATTGATGCTTGATTTTAATCATATAATTTTATATTTTAATATAAGTCATATATATATATAGATTTAAAATTTATATGTTTAGGCCCTTTTATTTGTCATATATATGTAATTGCTAATTTATATATATATATATATATATATTGTATTTGGAAGGGTCTCTGGAGAAAATTTCTCCAGTTGTATGCCAGAAAATAGGCAAGAAGAGAAATGATTTAGTATCAAATCAATCTCCATTGTGTCATGTTACCAATCTTAAGCGTTAGATGATTTAATTTAGTTTTGAATTGTAGATTTAGTTTACAAAATTATATTCGTTATGAAAGTTGTGTTATATATATAATAATGAATAATGCAGCATTTTACTTTTTTTTTATTTATATGTGTGATAGAAATTCCTAATGATATTGGAAATTCTAATACATGTTTCATGGATAATGATTTGATTGGGTCATCAAGTTTAGGCAAGAAAAATAGTTTAATGTATTCAAACTAATAATTAATTTAAATGAGTCATATTTTTTTAAGTGATCTTAATTATATTGCCTCATAATAGTGTCAATTAGATTGAATGGGAGAAATGGATGCATGCAAAATTCCACCTATCGACAAGTTAAAAGTAAGGCAAGATATAGGCAAGAACCTTATATGACTCCACTTTATAGATATGGCAATTTTGTTTTTATATTAGTTTTTATTGTAGTATGTATAACTATTGATTGTGTATGATTTGTTCCAGACTCTATTTTTGTGAATTTTTGTAGCATACTGTTAGTACTCTATTATAAAACATTACTCATATTTATACTTGTTTATGTTTTTAATTCATAAGATATTCAAAGGAATATAGACTACAATCAACTCATTAATGACAATATGGTTGTCAATGATAACATCATTAATGGTAAGTCATTGAATTTTTAGTTTGGTTTGTTTGTTTATTAACTCACAGTTTACAATAGATGGTTGACCTCTAACTACTATTGGACAATTTAGTTCAACAAATTAATTTCATATGCATTTATGTGATTAAGAATGAGTGATATATATTATCAAGATTCATTGTCTACTTTCAGTATGAGTAAGTAGTATCAATGAGACAATTTTTATGTGTTTACTATAATTGCCGTACATAGATTGATGTATTTGATTTTATTTTTAGTGCAAAACGATTTGAAGATGCAAGCAAATGTAAGGCATTGAAGGATAGAAATTTTAAGGAAAAAAAGTACCATAATTTTTTTTGCCAAAAGCACCATAATTATATGTAGTTATAATTTTTTTTATTTGTTGTTTGTAATGATTCATTTTTTATATATTGTATTTGTAAAGGGTTGTTGGGAAAAAATTCTCCCCTTATAGACTAGAAAATGAGCAAGAAGATGAATGATTTGGCATTAAATCGATCTCCTTTGTCTAACATTACTAACCGTAAGGGATATTTTATCCAATTCAGTAGTGAGCTATAGATTTGGTTTTAAAAATCATATAATTAAAAAAAAATCAAGTATGTATATATAGTAATGAATAATTACGCATATTAATGATTTTTTTTTTGTGTATGTCAGAAACTCCTATTACTAATGGAAGTTCCAATAGACATTTTTTGAATGATGGATTAATTGGTTCATCAACATCAAGCAAAAATTATAAGTTAATTAATGTATTTGAATATTAGTTCATTTATCTCTGTCACAATCTATTATAAGTGCTGTTAATTTTTCCCCTAAAATTAGATTCAATTAAACTCAGTCAAAGGTGTGGATGCATTCAAAATTTCATATCTACAAGATTTAAGAGCAAAGCAAGGTGTATTCAAGAAGTTGATAACTCTCCAATTAATAGAGGTGCTGTGTAGGCTTTGTTATAGAAACTATTATTAATATTTTATCTGAGCATGCAGCTTAGTAATCTATTATAAACACTAATTAGATACATACCTATTTGTTTTTAAAATTTAACAATTGCTCATATCAATATGGAATATATTTTGAATGATGTGAAAATGGTTGATAGTAAGGACGTTGTTATTGATAAGTTACTAATGTATTATTTGGCTTTTTGGTTGATTAATTCACCTATCACATTTGTACATGATATTAATAAGCAATTAGATGAAGTTGTTATTTGTTTATGATTTTCCTTTATATTAATAATAATTTTATGTCTATAAATATATTTGATTCATTTTTTCTCCCTTTTTAGAGTACTATGATATTGGAGATCAAACTTATGTCTGTGAATTTTGCAATGTAAAGTTTTGGTATGATGAATGGTTGAAAAAAGTATCAAGCAGAAATCCTGAGTTTGGCATGTGTTGTATACAAGGAAAAATTCAACTTCCAATAAGCAAGAAAGTCCCTGATATACTTGATATGTTGTTGAATGGTAGAAATCGTAGAAGCAAACATTTTTGAGATAATATCCGATTATATAATATGATGTTTGCTTTTACATCTAGGGGAGGTAAAGTAGACAAAGATATCAACCATGGAAATGGTCCATATGCACATAGGATTTCTGGTCAAAACGTTCATCTAATTGGAAGTATGCTACCAGTAGAAGGATCCTCAAAGTTTGCTCAATTATACATATATGATACAAAAAATGAAGTTTTGCGAACAGGATAAATGCAATACGGTAATATTTAGTGTCATATGAAATGGATATACTATATAGTTACAATATTTATATATGTTTTGACCATGCTTATTGTTTATTTATGGTGGGGAAGGTGATCAAAGTCCATACTACAATGAAATTGTTCAAACCCTAAAAGATTTATTTGATGATTGCAACATTTTGATGAAAACATTTAGAGCAACTATAGATATGATTGGAGGAAGAGAAGGTGAAGTTGTAAATATTAGACTTATTCACAAACGTGGAACTGATGGAAAGACTTATAATTTAGCAACTGCTACAGATGAGATTGCAGCTCTAATAGTTGGTGATATTGGATCTACAGAGTTCAATAGAGATATTATTGTATAATACAAATAAGAATTATTAAAGAGGATATCAGAGTCTCATCCATTTTTTCTTCCTATGCAATATTCATTGTATATCCATTTGGAGAGGATGGGTATAGGGATGATATTCCATACAAAGACAGTTCTACTAATGAAATGCAAAATAAATTAACAATGAGGGAATATTTTGCATATAAAATTCAAGATCGTGATGATGATATGTCTGTAATAGTTCGACCAGGAAAGCTATTCCAACAGTTTGTAGTTGATGGTTAT
Source organism: Adenanthera pavonina (assembly GCA_026686845.1). Classification (NCBI taxonomy): domain Eukaryota; kingdom Viridiplantae; phylum Streptophyta; class Magnoliopsida; order Fabales; family Fabaceae; genus Adenanthera; species Adenanthera pavonina. The sequence goes on from JAIVEN010000006.1 coordinate 34,603,793, forward strand.
ACAATGATAGAGTCCACCAGATTAACATTTGTAAGGAATAATCAGAAGAAGTTAAAGGTTGAGCTATATCAAGGTCTTGCTGATTTAGTTTTGAGGGGAGAGACTAGGTCAGCTTCAATTGGAAAAAAATTATTCTTTCTTCATCCTTTATTGGTAGGGTAAGTTATACAATTTAAAACTATCAGGATGCAATAGCTATATGTAAATGGGCTGACCATCCAAATTTATTCATTACATTCACTTGTAACCCAAAATGGCCTAAGATTAGTCGAGATATGAAGTATAAAAATGCACGTGTTGACGATTGTGATATCCGAGCGCTGATGAGGGTGGAGAGTGATCGCTGGTGCAAGAAAATAAGTGTGAGATAAAAGTGATGAGGCACGAATAATGAGAGGCTTCTGGCAGGCTTCTAAGCGGAAGAGGTATATGAGTGAATTGAATGCATACCGGAACGAGAGGGATCCAGAGACTATATAGGTATGGGACTACACGGTTAAGGATAGCTTAAAGGAATTGATAGATACTACCTATACCAACAAGGTGCACCTACCTTTTCAGTAGCATATCCCTTAAGAACTCCTCAGTTAAGCGTGCTTGACTTGAAGCAATTATGGGATGGGTGACCTCCTGGGAAGGAGGTGTGTGAGTGAGGATCAAGCACACTGAAAGGGCTTGTGTTAGTTTGTGAGGATAGTCATCAATCCCAAAGAAGCGGCCAGATATTACAACGATCGTCCTGATATTATGTCAAAGATTTTCAAAGTAAAGCTTGATACCATGGTAAAGGATATAAGGAAGAATAAGATATTTGGTGATGTTATAGTAGGTAACATTTATATAAATAGTTTTTTAATTATTTGATTATCAACTTTAACTTATATATTCTTTGCATAGATTATGTTTGTTAACAATGACATATTATATTTTGTAATGCAGTTATATATACAATAGAATTCCAAAAGTGTGCACTATCTCATGCTTATATTTTATTATTTCTATTAGTTAAAAATAAATTCTCATCTCCTGCAAACATAGATAAAGTTATTTCTGCTAAAATTCCTGATGAAGATCAAAATCCTCGATTGTATGCAGCAGTAAGTTCTTTAATGATGCATGGATCTTGTGGTTCAATAAATCCTAAATCTCCTTACATGAAAAATTATGTATGTTCTAAACATTATGCAAAGACCTTTAACACAGGAACTGAAATTCAAGAGAATGGCTATCCAATATATGGGAGATTAGAGAATGGTAGAATCGTAATAACAAAGGATAGAGTTGAATTGGATAATAGATTTGTGGTCTTATTGCTTAAATACAATACTCACATTAATGTGGAGAGACCAAACCATGCTGAATTGATGAAATACTTATTTAAGTATGTTAATAAAGGCCATGATAGGGTTACTACATTATTTTATAGTGATTCTGCTGATCCTGATAACAATAGGTTTCATGATGAAATTAAAATGTTTTATGATTGCCATCATTTATCTCCTTGTGAAGCTGTTTGGAGAATATTTGGATTTGATATTAATTTTAGAGATCCATCTGTTGAGAGGTTGTCAAATCATTTACCAAATCAACAAAGTGTCATTTTTTATGAGAATGAGCCACTAGAATCTATCCTTGATCATAGTGATAATAAGTTAACGATGTTTGAAGTATGGTTTATAGCTAAAAGAGATTATATTGAGGCTAGGAAGCTATATTATTATGAAATACCAACTAAATTTGTTTTCAAGAGGGACATTCAAGCATGGTGCCTAAGGAAGGGAGGCTTTTCAATTAGTAGATTATATTCTACTCCCCCTGGAAATGACAAGCTCTACTATTTGCGCACTTTGTTAACTGTTATTAAATTTTGTAAAAGTTATGAGGATATTAGAACACTTGATGGTGTTGTATATCTTTCATTTCGAGATGCTTGCTATGTATGAGGCTTGCTTGATGACGATAAAAAGTATATTGATGGCATAATAGAAGCTAGCTCCTGGGCTGCAGGAAATTTCCTAAGAAAATTGTTCTGCACCTTGTTAGTGTGCAATTATTTGTCTAGACCTAAAATTGTATGGCAAAATACATAAAAATACTGTTAGATGATATTCTATACAATCAGTGTAGGATTACAAATCACAAAGGTATGATTTGTAATTGTTTTCACATGATATTTTTAACAGATATATAAGTCGTTTAATTTATTAAAGCTTATTTAAACATTGAGTTAATATATAAAGTGCCGAATATTCACATGTTTAATGTGCTATTATTAGGTCTGCAACTAACGAATTTAGAAATTCAAAATTTATCCTTGATGGAAATTGAGAATATCCTTCAGTGTAGTGAAAGAAGTCTTGTTGATCATGACTAGATGCCTTTTCCTCAATTGGTGAGCTCAAACTCAAGTGTTAATAAGTTGATTGTCTCAGAACTTAATTATGATAGAAATGCATTGGATTATCAACTTAATGCATATCTAGAGTCCTTTACTTCAAAACAATGAAGAATTTATGATGAGGTTATTGCAGCAAATGAATCCGGTGGAGGAGGTATGTTCTTTGTATATGGGTATGGAGGAACCGGGAAGACATATGTGTCGAATACTTTGTTAGCTTCCATTAGATCACAAGGTAAAATTGTTTTAAATGTTACTTCAAATGCAATAATTTTTCTTCTTTTACCTAGAGAAAGAACTGCACATTCTCAATTTTGTATCCCTCTTGCTGTTACTAAGGATATTGTATGTAATATTAAACAAGGAAGTCAACTTGCTGACCTATTAGTTTATATGTCTCTTATTATATGGGATGAAGCTCCAATGACTAATAAGTTTTGTTTTAAAGCTCTTGATCAAAGCTTAAAAGACATTTTGAAATTTAATAATCCTTGTGCAGAAAATCTTCCATTTGGTGGTAAAGTTATTGTGTTTAGTGATGACTTTAGATAGATCCTACTAGTTATTCCTGGAGGATCTAGAGGTGACAGTTTTTCCACTATTAATTCATCATATATATATATATATATGGAGTGAATGCAAAGTTCTTGTGCTCACAAAAAATATGAGGCTTATGGAAAGCAATGATGCTGATATGAATAGGCAAACAGAAAAATTCATTGAATGGATTATTTCTGTTGGTGATGGAACTATAAAAGAAAATAGTGAAGATATGATGAGATTGAAATTCCTAATGATTTATTATTGGATTGCATTGATGATCCTATTAAAGCAATTGTTGAGTCTACTTATCCTAATATCCTTAGTCATTTGAGTGATGCATCTTACTTCAAGGATAGAGCAATTTTATCTGCAACATTGGCTATTGTAGAATAGGTGAATGAGTATATGATGTCTATACTTCCAGGTGAGGATGTCGTTTACTTGAGTTCTAATGGTGTTGTCAAAGATGATGTTAATGTGGATTCAGTTCATGATCTTCATTCTGTAGAGTTCTTGAATTCTATCTCAATGTCTAGATTGCTAAATCATGAGATTCATCTTAAGGCTAGAGCTCTAGTCATTTTGTTGAGGAATATTGATAAGTCAATTGGTTTGTGTAATGGTACACGTTTAATAGTGACAAATACAGGTAAGCACATTATACAAGCTAGAGTAATATCTGGATCTAATGAAAGTTTGCAAGTTTGAATACCTAGAATTGATATGTGCCCATCTGATTCAAGACTGCCATTTACACTACGGAGAAGATAATCTCCTATCATGTTATCTTTTGCTATGACTATCAACAAAAGTCCAAGTCAAAGTCTATATAATTTTGGGTTGTACTTATCAAAACCAATTTTTACCCATGGTCAGTTATATGTTGCTATTTCTCATGTATGAAGCAGAGAAGGCTCGAAGATTCTGATTCTTGACCAAAATGGTAACACCAGTAATAACATAACAAATGTTGTATATAAAAAAGTTTTTAATAATATACATCCATATTAGGTACTATATGGATATTGGTTTCATGTTTTAGTTTGGTCTATGTATCACATCTATCGTTATCATTGTATAAGGTATACAATTATAATATTTTTATATTCCTTATATTTCAATTTTTTTCTATATGTATATATATATATTACAATGTTAAATTTAATTTCAAATATGGCTTTATTGATGGACTCCATGCAACGCATATGTACTATACTATTTATTATTAGTAGCAGAGTTGAACCTATCGTGGGGAAATCAATATTGATAGCTAAATTGCTATAAATAGCACTAATGCTATTAAAATGCAATTGATTAAAGTACTAATTTAAGGTTTAAAAAAGTTAATGGTGGTTAAATCATAATCAAATCAATACTAATAAAGTTAATATATTTTTTATTTTACATGTTACAAATTATAAAGAAAATAAAAAATTATTATTAATAAGTTTCATAACTTAATTTTAAAATCTAAATAAGTTAATATTCATCCATAATCACATTTTAAATTTAAAATAATCAACTAGTTATCTACTATTTATCATATAAACTTATCATTATTAATAATTTTATATCATAATAATACTTATATAATATTATAATATGGATAAAAAATTTATTAAAAAATGCCATTTGGTACTAAAATAATATTTTATTTTAAATTTAAAATTAAAAATTTTAAAAAATTTGACTAGTTCAATTGGTTTATGACCAGTTTTACCGGTCAAATTAGTTGGTTCAATCTAGTTCTAATAATCCTGGTTAGTACATACTGAATTACTCTAACTTACACTAGCAAGTGTCATCTTAGTTATTTATTCGAGTGAAATTCATGAAGAGCCACTACAACATAATGCATGATATAAAGTTTCATACATGGTTCCCTAAATGTTTGCTATTCTATTATTTTAATAAAATTTTACAACTTAATCTTTAATATAAAATATAAAATTTATAACAAGTAGTATTATTCATAAATCATATACTAGTGCAACTCAATTCTAAGGCTAAGTGCAAAGTATAAGAAAAATATATAACTTTCTTGGGAAAAAATCAATTCAGCAAAAAAAAAAAATCTAGGTCCAAACTCCAACCCCATGACACTAAATTTAAAAAATTATTAGTAAAATTATAATAATAAATACTCCTTCTAATTTTTAATATAAAACCCTTTTAATCGAATTACGCAGATTAAAGATGAGAGTTAAAATTAGTTAACTATATAATTTTTCTAAAAATCAAGACACTTTTTCAAAATTATCTTTATTTAATTTCTCTCTCTTTTTTTAATGAATTAAATATGAACATTTTTTCAAGTATGTAATAAATACTACTTCATATTCTAAAAATGAAATTATATTTAAAATTAATAAAAAATACCCTAAGTGTATACATATATTTACATAAATTTTAATTAAAAAACTTTTAATTAATGTAGGTTAATGAAGCAAAAAAAACTTATGTTAACTTATATCATGTCACTGTAGTGCAGGTTCTCTCAGCCAAGGTTCCATGGTCTAGTGGTCAGGACATTGGACTCTGAATCCAGTAACCCGAGTTCAAGTCTCGGTGGAACCTCTCTTTTTCCTTCCACAAGCATAACTTTAACGTATCGCCGTCGCCGGAAATTATACTTCATTATCTCTTCAAATATAACCCTACACTGTCAAATGTCAATAATTTAGTCTTTTTGGTTTGACCTTACTATCTTACTACGGCGAAAATTTTCTCCTTCGTTGAACAAAATTCTTCCCGAAATTGTACATCTTCGTTTTTCTTAAGCAGATGCATTAATCATTCGTATTGTGCACCGTGATGGAATCAGCAACACGACGGAAAATCAAGGAAACGGTGATGGGTATACTGAAGAAATCCAACATTGAAGAAACGACGGAGTTCACAATCCGAGTCGCGGCCTCGGAGCGGCTCGGGATCGATCTTTCTGACTCGGAGAACAAGTTGTTTGTGAGAAGCATTGTGGAGTCGTATCTGCTCGCTATTGCAGAGGAAGAAGGTGGAAGGGTCACCGCGCCTGAGCCGAGTGCTCCAGAAGAGACTAGAGAGGTAGCGCAGGATGAGCCAGAGGCGAAGCCAAATAAGGAGGTCAAGGAGGACTTGGAGCGCATAATCTGCCAGGTGAAACCTTTGTTTCCGTTTATTTTTCTTTTTCGTTTTCGCTGGTACTTCAAATTTAGTTGGGACCAGTAGGATAGAAAATTTGAAACTTCATGTTTTCTTCAATTCCCTATAACCTTCCAGATGCTCTAGATAGATGTTTGTAATGAATCATCTGAAAGCCCTAAATTCTGTGTGTTTCACGAGAAAAGTTTAGGGAAAGGATGAGGAATATAACTTTTTAGAGCAATTCTTGGTATATTTGTTCTAGTTGCCTGTAAATACTTTGGCAGGAACTCTACGCATTAAGGTAGAGGACTAGTCCTGCATTATGTTTTTTCCTCACTAATGACGGGGAAGAGCCCAAACCTGGTTGCTCTGTTCTGTCCTGCCTGAGCGTGCTAGAATTTGCTGCAATGTGATAGTTACCCGTGATTAGGGTTCATTTGAACGGAAAAAGAACTGATGAAAGTAATTAACATTTTGATTTAGTATTTATATTCTTTTTTTTTTTTAACTTTAGTAGTTTTTCTGAAGATATCTTCCCTGCCATTTACTGTGGAAAGCAGAACTTTTAAGTCTGCTTAATTTTTCAAGACATGAACATAGTGGTAGAACAACTCCAATTTGTTAGCTGCAGTTGTTGATTTGTGTTGTTTTCTAGATGTACTACATTATCTTTCTTTCCTAACAATTGGTCTTAGTAGACGTTGTTTGTTTCTTCTAGCTATCAAACAAGAGGAATGTGGTGGTTCATGACTTCAGAGGGAAAAGGCTAGTCTCAATTAGGGAATTTTATCAGAAAGATGGAAAACAGCTTCCTACTGCTAAAGGTAATTACAAATGTTTGCTATCAATTTGGCAACGCTCACTTTTAGTCTTATTATTCCAATTGCATGCATTATCTCCTGCTTGAGTGTCACATTTCATTATGGTGGGTGGGCGTGTTTCTGGAATTTGCTCCTAGGTATATATAATATTGTCTAAACTACTATAAATGCATAAATTTCTCTGGTACTCTTCAACGGGGATTGTTCAAGCATAAATTTAAACCTAGAATGTTCTTAGTCAGTGACTTTCTTAACCACATTCATAGAATGTTTATTACTAGGGTTGTGTGATTTACAATTCAGATGGCCATTGACATGGATCAGCAGTCAAATTATTCAGTACGAGAATAATTGCTGGAATTGCAGAATTGTGATGTGATTCCCATTTCATTTAAGATAGTTTACCTGCAGCAGGTTGCGTTGTTGGGTACATCTGACTTAATGCAGCCTAACTGCCTACTGAGACTATTGACTACTTCTGCTACTTTTAATTAAATGGTAAAAGCATAGAATTTAAGTTAATAAAATGCTATACAAGGGGTCAAAAAATGCTGGTCCTTTGGGTTAAAATTATTCAGTCTCCCTCCCAACATAATATCAACTGCTCTTTGCTCTTTGGCATTGTGTCTTTTCAACTTTCTTGGCAAGCGGAGGTCTTCTCCTCTGAAGTTTCACACTACAGGTCTTTTCCTCTCAACCTTCACCTCTGAGTCTGTGTGTCTTGTCTATATTGGGAAGAGGAGGGGCCCTAGAAAATAGCAATTAGTGCACGTGTGTGTATGTTTGGTGCTTTTCCTCAGAGAAATCGATCAATTATCTATCATCATGTCTTTTCTACACACGGAAGTAATAGAATGGCTATTCTATAGTAATGGATCAACCTTATTACTATCTGTAGAAAAATTATTTGTGGGGATAACAGTAGTAGGTGAATATATCAAAGAAAACTATTGGATTGACAAATGAAAATTGGATACTAAAATCTTGCTTTGCATGGTGAACTGGCGAAAGATTAGTTAATTCATCTCTGCCCTGGGAGTTTTGGCTTGAAGGGAATGCATTGAAAGATGCCAAAGAAAATATAAGACATAGTAAAGCAGCAAATGGGTTGCCAGATCCTTTGCAAAGCCCACATTTCTTTTGGAGCATCATTTGACTAGTCTCACTTTGATGAATTGCTGAGGCTACTTTTGACTTATATTTGATTTTGTACCAGCTATTATTTGTAGTTGTCTGGACTAGTTATTGCACTGGCTTATGTAATAATGACTGGCATGATGGGTTTCATACTGGTCTAAATTTGCCCCCAACCATTGTTGTATAAATGGTAATAAAATGAATTAGGAAAAGCTACATGGCTAACTTTGAACCTTGGAATGATGAGCTATTGCATTTGTAGACCTAAAAATTTGTTCTTTTTAGCCCATGCTTGTACACAACAAACATCCTTTATTTTGTTTTTGTAAAAATCCTATAAGAGATAGAAATGGAATGTCAAAGCTTGCAGAGCAACAGAATTTTATTGAATTCAAGTGATTTCAACTGTTGAGTCAGTGCTCTAGAACAAAAGAGTCAGGACATTTTTTCTTCTTTTACACTCTACTGGGTGTATTTTGTGTGGGTTTAACTAACAAGTGCATCCAACATTAGATAATCATCATTGCACATTTTAGAAGAGGTAAAGAAATTGGTGCCTCTGTCATTGGTGATGATGGGTTTCTCTTCAGCTGCTTGTGAAGCAATTTATGACTGGGAAAAACAAAGGGGTGACACTGTTTGTCTCTTGATGTCAATTTTGTTTAATGCCCTCAATTTTTTCCACTTGAAACAGAGGAAGATGCTAACTTCCAAACAAAGGTGAGGAGGTTGGCATTCCCCTATAAATGGCTCAGTTTTGGTTGGCTAAACTGATTCGAACACGTCCGCTATTTCTCTGCTGCTGATTTTAGGGATAAGTTTGTCAACTGGACAATGGTCTGTGTTCAAGAAAAATGTCCCTGCTATAGACGAAGCTATTGCAAAGCTGGAAGCAAAGATGAGGTCAGTTTACATTGTGAAATTTTGAAATTTGTGACATGAATATTTCTCTCATTTCATATTATATATGAATAACCTTTTTGTGTTTGCAAAATGGACTTCCTAATTTCTTAAGTATCAGGAAACTTATTTATAGGTATGAAAAATACATGTTTTGACCTTGAATTCTACATATGTTAAACCCAGATATCTTAAAATAGGTTGCCATATGCTTGGAAAGTAAGGATGTTGACTTACCAAATGTCCATTAACTTTGTGGTAGTGTGTAAACTATAAAGTAAACTATAGGCATGAATAATGTAGCTCAATTTGTTTAAATTTCTTTTTTCTGCGCACTCAGAGTTTGCTGACTGCAAACTTAATATGACACCATGCCTGTATTTTAATTTGAAAAATGACAAATTCTCCTAGAAACTTGTTTCCCCCTTTTTTTCTGGCCAAAAGAAAAGCATGTAGCTTTTCAGCATCGAAGTATATGAATAAAGTTACTTCTTAACAGCAATAAAAGTATTCCTTAGTTGGGTTTAACAAGGATTATCTAACCAATATGATGCAGACCTGAGGTTCTTGGTAAGCAAAATGGAGATGACGGATCTGAGGTTCATGGTAAGCAAAATGGAGATGAGCTGAACTCAGTTCTTGATGCTGCTACTCATGAACCTGTCCCTATTGAAATCAGCCGTTTTGATGGAAAAAATTACCATTTCTGGGTTCAGCAGATGGAGTCACTCCTAAAGCAACTAAAGATTGCGTATGTGTTGACTGAACTATGCCCAAATGCTACACCAGGACCACATGCAAGCGCTGAAGAAGTTGCTGAAGCCAGAGCAGCAGCAATGAGGTGGATGAATGATGATTTCACATGTCGTCGCAACATCTTGTGCTATTTGTCTGATCATCTATTCAATCAGTATTCAAATAGAAAAATGACTGCTAAAGAACTATGGGAAGAGTTAAAGCTAGTTTATTTGGATGAGGAATTCGGAACAAAGAGATCACAAGTAAAAAGGTACATTGAATTTCAGATTGCTGATGAAAAACCCATACTTGAGCAAGTCCAAGAATTGAATACCATTGCAGACTCTGTTGTCTCTGCGGGAATGATGATCGATGAAAACTTCCATGTCAATGTCCTCATCTCCAAGCTTCCCCCATCTTGGAAGGATGTTTGCAACAAGCTAATGCGTGAGGAGTATCTACCATTTTGGATGTTAATGGAACGCTTGAGGATGGAGGAAGAATCTTGCAATCAAGTCAAACACGGAGCTGAACCTTCGATTAATAACACAGGCTATCATGATGTCAGAAAATTTGTTCCAAGAGGAGCAGATATGAAGTTCTCGAGTATGCATGGCCAGAGAAATAAGCCAGACATGAATGTCAAGAGTATAGTCTGTTATGTTTGTGGCAAGAAAGGGCATCTTTCCAAAAACTGCTGGAGAAGATTTGACAATCAAGCTAAAGAATAGAAGAAAATGGGCCCTCTGCACATGGAATTTCACAGGTTAACATGGTTGGTGTAACTGAGTAGATAGCACCCATAATGTGATTTGAATTCCTGAGTCGTTAGAGACAGAATGGAAGATGGAAAAGCACGTAGTAGTATTAGAGCAATCTCTGATCTTTTAGAAAGATTTTGAAGTAGATTTAGTTTATAAAAAATGCAGTCAAGTTGATCATGAAATTACTTTGAAGCATGAGAAGTGGTTTCTAGTTCTACAGGATTATTTTGGTCTGTGTGATCGTGTTTTTCAGCCAATACGTTGCTTAAGTGGGCAGGTTATGATCTGTATATAGACCTTATCTTGCAGAGCAGGAAGATATTGTAGGATTCTAATGTTTTGTATATTTTGAGTAGTTTGACTTAGACGGAAAAACTTCATTTTTCACTTGAATACCTGTCCGGATCTGGAGTGATTTTAATTTATGAATACTGGCTATATGCAGCAGGATTGTTTCATGAAGTTTCAAACTTGGTGAAAAGATCAATTTCAAGACGTCAAAACAGAGGCGAAAAGAAAAAAAAGACCATATTGAAAAAATCAATTTGATTTATTTTTGGCTTTGAACGAAAGTTTGAACATGAATAAAATTTAAAATTAAAAAAAAAAGAATTAGCCAAAAAAGCCTTTGTTTGATCATATTAGAAGTGGGTTTGAACGGATCAAATCTTGATCAGTTCTCTTTTCAGTCCGTTCAATAAAGTTTCAGGCCGATTCTTGATCTGTTGTTCGGTCCAATTTCGACGAAAATGATATTATCACTTCGTCTCTTATTACTTTCTGTTTTCAATAGGAATTAAAATTTTCCATGTGAATATATCACGTGACACCGAAAATTAACAATATAAATTGTTTATTTTTAAAAAATAAATTTAGATCGTTTAAATATATTCTGAACAGTTTAGATTTAAAAAAATTTTAATACCTTTTTTATTCAATCATTTATTTTTTAAATACAATTTATCTGACAAAAATTCGAAGGTTGTCTCAGCTTGTTGTATGTTGGTTATTCTGAATAAATAAATCAAAAGTTGGGTCATTCAACGTGAAAAATCGAAACCTATTTATTTAAGGAAGAATAACAAGAAAACAATTAATGAATTTAATTTAATTGATTTAGTAAAATGTTGAGTATTAAATATTTAAATAATTACTTGATGTAAAAAAATTTTATTAGGAGGGACAAAATCTATTTTCGCGATTTCGCTATTTTAATAGGATCAATCGCGATTTCTCTAACTGTTGGCTAAGATACCTTGCATTAAAAAAAAATTAGTTACTTGATGCTATGTTTTCTTTATCCCCAGAAAAGATGTTTTCACGTGAAAATCTTGATCCACTCGTATACATATATATCGAAAGTTAAAAAATTAAAAAAAAGAAAAAAAAGACTGTGATGCCCACAGAAATTAAATATTTTTGTTACTTTTTAAATACTAAAATCACACAAAAAATTCTCATTAATCTAAAAGAAATAAAAAATCATCAAGCTCCATGTGATATCTAGCCTTACCCTTAATGATATAATAATAATAGTCAAAAAACAGGAACACATGAAACATTACTCGTCATTTGTCAAATCCAATGCGGTGGGCCCAACTCAATTCAACTTTACAACTAATATATTTATTCATTGAATTGATCCCTATCTATCAAATTTATTTATGACTAATTTTTCTCCACACAAAAAAAAAAAGGACATATATATATATATAAAAGAATATCCGTTCTTCTCATGGGGTACGAAATTAATCCGTTTTTAATGTGTTGCTTGTGGATCCCACAATTTATTTTTGGGTTTCAGTGGATAAGTATGCATCATAAAAAAAAGAAAGAAAGAAAGTTAAATGGTACGATGGGATTATTGAACACCACATGACATGCTTGCTTGGACACTTATGTGTCTCCAAAAAGGCTTTGAGGCAGAGGCAAATTCAAAATTGAAACGTTACAAGTTAGAATTAATTACCTGTTTCATTAGTGACACCAAATGTTAATTATAGGCATATTGGACTATTTGAATATACTTAAAAAGCTCAATCATGTTCATTCCTCTACTTTTTGACTGTGATTAGAGGCGAAGCAAGCCTCAAAACTCTGAGAGGCCAAGCTTTTAAATATATAAATATATATATATATATATATGTATGTACGTATCTATGAATTTCTATTTGGGGGAATTATATGTAGGGATCGGTAGAATGAATTAATTACAAAGAAAAATTTTAATTAAAAAAAAGTATTAAAAGCTAGAATACTAAGTAGTAAAATTGAGAAAATAAATAATAAAGGGTCTTATTTTATAATTAGTTTACTATATTGGTTTCTAAATATATTTCCCCCTTTATATTTTGTGTGGGTATGTATATATAGCGTGTGTTAGGATTGTCTATGCACATGGTGAAGCTAATATATGTGCTGTTGTGTCAGCTAATCACAATGAGAAAATGTGGAAAGAAAAAAATAAAAAAAATAAAAAAATAATCTAAATAAGAAGATATTTAGGTTTTTCCTATTTTTTCTCTTAATTTTTTCTACCTTTATTTTTCCCTTATCAAAATTAAGGTTTAGGGTTTGCACTATGGGTTTAATCCCCATTCCCTTCTCTGACGTGAGCTAGCTTTCTTCTATGATTTATTTGGACTTTTTTTTTCTAGAGGATCTTACCCGTTTCAGACCAAAAAATTAGACCAAATCTTTTCTTATCATAAAAATAAATGTATATCTTTAATTAAAAAAATGTATATCACAAAGGTCATGTGGAAATTACACACAAATAGAGACATATAAAAAAATTTGAAGTGAATTTCATACATAGTGTCTTGTATTACTTTTTCTTTGAATATATATTATATAAGATACAGACACGTTGTTCCAATACTGTGCATTTGCAGTTACATTTTGACAATTATTAAGTGCATGTCCTGGTTTCTAAAGGCTAATATAATTTTTCTTTGATGGATTTATGGTGGTAGGAAATCATAACTTAAATAATAAATTATATGTATTAAAAATATTGAAATAAATAAAAAATAAGTGATGGCACGCTTGTAAATTTTTAGACTCCATTGGATTACTCAAATTTGTAAATTCAGAATTTTGGTTCAAAATTTCTAATGTCTCTACCTTTTTGCTTGTATTTTTTACGGCCTTGACTATATTATTGAATTCGAAAAATTAAATATTATATAAGTTTATCAAATAATTTAACATTAAATATATAAGAGTTATCAATGTTTAGATAAGAAAAATATCTATCTCAAATAAATTCAGTAGATTTAATATGAATAGGTCAGAGTTCAATGTAATTTTGAAAAATTGAGAAACTTGATGAAAAATAATGCATAAAAATTGTATCTAATTTTCTAAACTTGGGGGAAAGGGTATGACCAAATATTCAGAGTTTCATCCTCTGTGTAGAATTATTCAAAGTTGATTGCACCAGAAAAAAAAATTGTTCAAAATTCAAGGAGTCAATTCAAAGAAATTATTGAAAAGAAAAATCTACACAACGATAGGGAAAAGGTCAGACATACAAGTCCATGCGAGTTTGACGAGGCTCACCACCAACTCATGTCGTACATCCCAATGCGTTTTGTACTATTTCGTATTTTCTAGTACTATTATCATTTTTTCTGTTTTAAAATAATTATAACTTTAAAATTTTAATATAATGTTATTTTTTTATAACAATATAATGTTATTTTTATAAAAATAATTTAGGTAAAATTCAAGTATTATAATATTTTAATAATTTAAACCTTCTAATATTTAAACATTTTAAACTTCAAGTATTAGATACTATTATACTTTATTATAATTTAAGCCTTTTAATATTTTAATAATTTTTCTAATATTAAGTATTTAATTTTAAGCAATAGTGATTATTACTATTTTAAAAATGAATAAAATACTTATCACGGAGCCATTTATATCTCTCGCTTTTAAAAGCCAACACATGCACCACATGATTCTTGTCATCACAAAAGTCATTGGTTGTACGACCTTAGCACGTGAACGTTTTTAACAATTCCTATCTCTCTTATTCTGACACGTCACGACGCGTATTTTTGTGGTCACCAGTGGCCAGTGCGACCCACTCAAACAGATAGAGTACTGTAATCTGTACAATAGTTGTTTTTATATATTTTTAAAATTTCGTAGATTTATTGGCACGTGTACTTATTTATTATAATATATTTTTTTTTCTAGTATGAGAAATTTATATTTTAAAATATAGCGTATTATATAGATTATATTATGTTTTTTTATTATCTTTTTAGGATTGTTCTTAATAAGTAAACTTATATATTATATGGTTATCAATGCATTTAATGAAAAATCTTTAATGGTTTGGTCAAATCATAAATGAATAAAGAATAATTTCTTCAAAAACTTCACTTTTTACAATTATCAATGATTCATAGGAACTTGAAAAAAAGAATGAAGAAGAAAATGAATGCAATTTATTAATATAGGAAGTATTATTAAATAAGGGTAATTTGAGAAATAATGAAAAAAAATTTTGGTTACTAATCATTATTTTAGTACGTGTATGGTAGTTAAAAGTATATTATAAACTGGAATAACAGAGATAGTATATCTTGGGATGCCTTCATTTATTATAATATTCATTTCTTTGGGTCCCTTTTACCTATTTTTTATTTTTTTATAACAGTTTTAATATTAAAAATTTTAATTAAAGAAATTAATCTCAATAAATTTATATTAAATTTTAATTTTTTTAAATCATCCTCATTCAATAAAGTTTATTAATAGTACTTTTTTCTCTTTTCAAGATTAATATATTTTTTCAAGATGATAACATTTAATATATTATTAACTATTATTATAATTATTCATATTAATATTAACTGTTAACTTCAAACAAAATGACATTTTGAGTAAAAAAATTAGTAATCCAGACAATTCCAAAAGTAACATATATTAAAAACTAAATAAACATTTTATTAAAAAAATCGGAAGGAGTATTTGTTTCCTTTTAAAAGAGGAAATTATAAAAGGAATGGTCTTAAAGAGGAGGACCTAAACTTTCATTACTTTATCATGTGCATCCAAGATTCTTCCTTTTTTTTTTTTTGGGTTTAACAACAAGCAATCAGTATCTGAAATTTTTTTTAATTCCAATTAATTCGAATTGAGACCCATGAGACCCCAAATAAAATGCAACTCTCTCAAAGGCATTTTTTACATTGAGGAACTAGAGACATCCTTTGAACAATCATAATCGCTTCTACTAGGACTAACAACTAACGTGCATTGCTCCTCTCGGTTTCTTGAGGAGGAAAAAGAAAAGCAAAGGCATTATACATTCATACATACATACTTCAGAATCATTTTACAGTTACTTCATTCTTCAATCTTGACAGTGTTATGAGTCAACTCTTCAACACTTTGTTCCCTTCTTTTCCCTCTTTTATTTTCTTTTTCTCTCTTACCACACAAGACAAACACCAAATCAGAAACGGGATCAGCTAATTGCTCAATTGAGGCCAAGGAGAGATAGAGTGAAACTCATGCGAGACTCACACTGATAGGTAAGCCCTATCTCTTAACTTCATTTCTTTTCTTATTTGAGAAATAGAGGAAATCCAAATCCATATAAAACAAGAGTTTCTAACACAAGAAAAATACAATCATGAGCATGTAACAAGAAGCGATTCTTCAAATTAAATAAATAAACATAAAATTTTATCATTCTATGGTTACTATGTAACTGACAGCACACTGTCAAAAGATAATGTGGACCATACATTACAGAAAATATTCTGCATAATCAGCTCATAACAATATCTTCTATTTTAAACAGATGAGAAAATAAAAGATACTGACTGTTTCATATGCAGACATAAAGCTTGAAGTAAAATACCAGACTGGAGACACGAGAAGAAACTCAAAGCGAATAGTAAGAGAAGAATACCAATCTGAAATTACACTATAGAGTCTGAGAAGAGCTCCATGCAATCTGCGTAAGTATCTGATTTTCCCAAATCAGTCATTGTAGTAAAAAGATTTATGAGCTAGTTCTCATGAAGAATCCAGGAGAAGAGAGAGAAGCAAAAGCGAGGCAAAAGCATTCTAGTCAAACCAGACCAAGTCAAAGGCAAACCGTCCAAGGAACCACGTATACCATAAAACGAGTACTCCAAAAAGTAGTCTCACAAAAAGGAAAAAAGGTGGCCTCTTAACAGTTATAAATGTCTCGCCATGGAAAAAGGATAGCTACAAAAAAATAAAAATAAAATAAAAAATAAAAAGGAAACTTAATATTGTCAGATTCACAAAGCTAAGACCTGTGATTGCTCTCAGTGCTACAAGCAGCAGAAAATTCACTAATACTTTTGTTCTTATGCACAAAACTTGGCATCATACAAGAAGGAACACGAGAGCTTGAAACACTAGGTAGAGTTGGTTAAACTAAACAAAATAATTCAATATGCAGGAATACTTCGTATGATGAAATGTGTATGCTATAAACAAACATAAATTTTTCTGCCCTACTTGGTCAATAGGAGCTATTATTCTACTTCTAATTTCCACTGCTTTTTCCTTTTTGGGATCCTCTGCTGAATAACAAAATTTCTGAGGAAGCTTTAAAAATGGTCCTTCTAGTCTATGTATCATCATGCCTATGGACTAAAGTTAATTGCAATTACCCCGTGCTATCCAACTGGTGACAGTGGCTATAAACAGTTGGATTCTTGAGAAAATGCTGCAATCAACTTCTCCTTTGTCAGCTGCTCGGATCCTTGAGACTTGATTACAAAGGTATAGGAGATGGTATCATATGCAGTAGAAAATTTTGACTCAACAACACTAATTTGTGCATGTTTGAATGCTTGGATAATTCTTGAAACAGGGTGAGCATTGAGAGGGCTGCTCACTCTTACGATCACCTCATCTTGGATAGCTTGAAAATTGATATCGGCAGCTTGGTAATGATTTTCTACTTTTGGATCAACCACAGATGCAGGGACATCCCTTGAAGTGCTTCCAAATATCTCTCTCTCAGATTCCATGATCTTGAGTTTTGCTTGAAGCTCATTGATATAAGCAATGGCATCTCCCAGCAAAGAAGCCTTATCCATCTTGGATATATTGGGGACAACAGATCGTAGAGCATAGAACCGCTGGTTCAGCTTCTCACGCCTTTGCCTCTCTGCTTCCACATGATTCAAGGGTTCTTCCCTTCCATTGGCAGGCTTTCTACCCCGTTTCCTTGGCCTCCTTTCATCGGTTGCACCCAGCTGCTCTTCCTTGCACGAAGCTTCAACATCAGAAAGCTCTGGTTCAGCACTCATTGGTTTCACAGAAGGCCTTGAAGTGGCTCCAGAAAAATCAATTTGCATTTGCACCTGCCTTTGTGGTTGGTAGTTGCTAATCCGAAATTCTTGCCTATACCGATTAGCTATCTCTGGTGCATTGCAAGCTGAGGACCTCGAAGGATAAATCTCAGCAGGGCTCGCCTGTTTCCCACCTTGATTAGCAGCCCAACTCAAGCCATGAACACCATTTCGCACATTTGGAAAGCTAATACTATTGCCATTGGGCTGGCCTTGGCCTCCACAAGGTCTCTCCTCCATTTTCCTCACAGCAAGCTTCTCCCTAAATTGAGGGCGACCAGAGTTTCCAGAGTTCAAATCCTGCCCAAAAATCTTTGGAACTCCCTCCACCTTATCCCCAACTGCAAAGCCATAAAAGAGACCATTTTCATCTCTCTTCTCTTTCACCACAACAGGCAATGGTGAAAGTGGCGAAACTCTAGGAATTGACAACTGCGTCGAAAACTCTGATTTTATTGCCTGCAACAATTCTAAGCTCTCTCCTACCATCCTCACAGATCCCAATTCCACCACCCCTATGTCAGTCGGGACCAAAACTATGGTCTGTATTCCAGCTGATTTTGCCAAATAAGATCTCACACAGTAATCAGAGCTAAGTGCATCAGAGAACCATACATGCTTTCTGGAAGCAAGGCACCTACCAGGCCCACCGTGGCCAGAAGGGAAGGAGAAGTACATGGAAGCCAGAAAGAACATTTCTGTATCAGTAACTCTATCTAATCCAAAGGCATAATTGTCTTCATCTGAATCCCCAAATGTTGTGTGAAGCTTCTGAAGCACCCCTTTCCTCATCTTCTGTTGCATCTCATCTTTCTCCAAGCGAAGACTAAGAAGACCTCTAACTCCACTTTCTTCTTCTTCTTCTCCCTTGGGTTCTCTGCAACATCCATCTCCCCAACCCAGAACCCAATCCCCAGATTTCTTCGACTGCGATATTTGCCAGAAAATCGCGTAATTCCAGCTGAAATTCGATACGTTAGGACGGTCCACGAGATCCGAAAGCTTGTTCTGTAAACTTTCGTCGCTTCCGACTGCCATTAACAGATTCTCGTTCGAAACAGGGTTCGTAATCAAGTATTCGAAAGCTCGATTTCCCAGAACCGATGCAACCATGGCTTTTTCTTCATCATTCCACAACATACCTCCTAAACCCAACTCAAGCTTCATAACTAATCTCCCAAACAAAATCACCAAAAAAAAAATCACAAACTTTCAACCCTTATCAAATCTCAACTCATCAAAGAAATTTTTCATCAGCCTCCAAAATTAAATACAACTATATCCACAAATAACAAATCATCGTGAAATTTTGCCCAACGCCTCTAATTTCAGTTTCAGATCTTACAAGCTTCACTCTCGGTTAAAAAAAATAGGGAAAAAAAATAAAGCAAGCAATCCGAAAAAGAAACCCGAACAACGATTCAAACCAACCGGGCAAAAGGCGAAGACGGGGCTATGTCAGGTCAAGAGAACAAAGCGAGCACCAAAGTCCGACGAGAAACAGACATTCGAAGAAAGTTCGAGAGTTCAAAGGAAGAAAAAGGGGCGTCTCCGAATCAGGTGTTTCGAATGAAAATGGAAGAAAAAGGCTTTCGCCTAGTTGATGCAGTGTGAAGAAGGGCAGTGTGTGAAAATAGAAGGCAGGGAGAGAGGAGAGAGTTTTGAGAGAGAAATGAAACGAACCATACGGCTTACTCTCTCTCTCTAATTTCTAACTGCAAACAACAAACCATGGTTAGGTTAATTTCTAACTAGAGTAATGTTTGGAAGTTGAGAGGCAGTCGGCATTTGGCAACGATTGTGTTGGCTATATCACATTTTGTTACCATATAAAAAACACCTGAAATATTTTAATTATGCCTCGTGCACTCACATGTTGATTGGAGATGACACTCTGTACAAAATTGATGTTTAGAAAAAATTTAAAAGAAAAAAACCCTAACAAAGACTAATCTTCTATCCATCTCACCATAATAACCGGAGTTGGATAAGGTTAATGGGATAATAAAATTTTATCATCAAATATTTAATTGATTAAATTAATATAATCACTTACCAGTTAAATTAAGTGTCTAATAATAAGGTTTATTAATTTTAATAACTTTTCAAATAGGCTTAGCATTAAGGGATTACAGTATCTATTAGTCAGCTTAATTTGAGTTGGTTTATTTTTTTATTTATTTTTTTCTGCAAAGTTGGCACTATTATTTTAATATACAATAAGAAAGATGACAAGGATAGCCTTTTATTTATTTTAAAAAGTGTTATTTATATTTATATTTTAACTTTTTTTTATTTTTAATTAGGTGATGTGAATCTTTGATCCTCGCTCGGGAAGTTACCCCGAAATAGCTTTTATAAATCTGGCCCAAGAAAAAAAGCTTTTATAAAATAATCAATTAATCGGTGACAAGCAAAGTATTCCTCGCAGTTATGTGTGAATTTCCAACGTGAATGCAACACATTGAACACATGGATTGACAATGCATTATTGCATTTACGAGTTAAAATTATTATTCTGTAAATATAAATAATTAAATATAGTCCAATAAATTCTATATTTTGTTTTTCTGATTTCAGCACGATTCATAGCTTTCGTCTTATGTATTTAACTTTTTTGGTTACTCGGGAATGGATTAAAGATGTGCAGGGGGTGCTCATATCTAAATCTGAACCATCCATGACAAAACTGGAGAGTCAAAAATTTATTCCATTGTATTTTAATATTTTAATATTGTATATTTTAACATGTGCAAAAATGTAAAATAAATATAATCTTCAGACAGTTGCTTTTTTTACAAATAATGTTTTATCTTTAAAAAATAAAGAAACAGAAATTATAAATCTAGATCATCTACAATTCATATCTCATCTCAAGGATAGGCAATGAGCACTGAATATAAATGGTAATAAAAAATGATACTATATATTTAAGAAATACTCCTCTAATTTATATTATAAGATGTTTTGAAAAGTTTTTTTTATTCATAATATAATATGTTATATATTGATTTATCTTCTTTATTTATCATTCATTTAATAAGTAATAACTAGTTTTATAACTTGTATTAAAATAATATAAAGAAGTAAAATAAATAGGAAAAAAAAGAAATTTTTGACTTTTTTTTTAAGTTTAAAAATGTGATAAAAATTTTTGAGAACATGTAAAAAGAAAATTATATATTATGAACAAGAGGAAGTATATTATTTGAAGAGATTTCAATGAGATCTAATTAATGTGCATATTATTAACAGAATTTGATTTATGTTGAACATTTCAATTTTAAAACATAATTAATGAGAAAAAAAAAAGTAAATTTAAAGTTTAGGTTCTGATGGAATTGATTATGTGTGAGGCAGGTGTATCTTTTTATCACATGCGGTGTTAGATGTAAATAAGTGGGAGGACGGTGAAAGAAAGATGATTCATAACAAGAAGAAAGCAAAAGTAGGATGGATTTGACCACCTGGTTTTGTTGGTGGGTTGCAAAACTGGAAACCTTAATCAATCCTAAATACTGTATTAATTCTTAATTAAAAGCAAACCTAATCACGCCCTATCTTTATCTTCATCATTATTTTATCCTTCCAGGTGTCCCCTAAGGGACATCACCACAATGAAAGCTAAATCATGTTCTACCCATTTTTTTTTTTAAAAAGGTACTCGCATGATCATATAATATATGTATATATGTAGTACACGTCATGATAATAACATAATACTCTCTGCGGTTGGTATAAATTGTCACTCTAAGATTTTAAAGTTTTTTCATAATATTTATTATTTTATAATTTCAGTGAAGTATTTATTACAAGTTTTACTATTTTATCATTCATTAATAGTAAATAGATCATTTAAGGTAGTATTTAAATTAAGATTATTTTGATAAAATATTATTAAATTTTATAATATTTTAGATTATTTAATAACTTTCTTGATCTATATAAAAAATTTTAAAATAACAATTTTTATGAATCCAAGGAAGTAATATTTTAATATTTGTATCACTAACTTATTTTTTTCTTTCAAAATATTCCAAAACGACTTTGAAATTTCAAAAAGGTTGAATTTTTTTAGGTGTTTGCTATGAATATCTTTGTATTACTATTGAAATACTGATTTAAAACTTTTTATTTTATTTTATTCATTTTTCATGTGTTAATTTATTAAACATTAATGCATAATTATATATTATAAAATTTTAAACTTAACAGTATGTCAGGATTGCATCATTCCTGTTTGGAGTATCCATATTTATAGTACATCATAAAAGTTAAACAAAAAAAGAGAGAAACAGGGGGGGAGAAAAAAAGATTCCTGGAAACCAAACATGTTTTGATGTGTTTGAGGTTTGACGCTTTGTTTAGGAGATAAAAAAGCAGAGATGCTTCAGCTTAAATGGATGAGCATCATTTAATAAAGACATGATTTGGCCTAGCTAATTGGAGTGTAACCTAAGTCAAATCAAATTCTCAAAGTGTTTCGTAATCCTTACCATAAATTTTTTAAAGATTTTTTTCTTATCAGATTTTATGAAAAATGATATGTAAAAATACCACAATAAAACAATGTTTTTAAAGAACATAATTTGGTGTGTGAGTGTGTGTATATATATATATAATATGATATGAAGCATAAACTCGTTGATAGAATGGTTTTTCAATCAGTATTTTATCTATTTTAAATTTGTTTTCTAGTGATATTGACCAAAATCAATTCTTTCTAGTAACACATAATAATTATAATTTATAACAAGTTGCCCAGATAAGTAATATAAATTATAAATAGTATATGTCCTATTTATCAAATTTTATATATTATATTCCCTCCCTTCTACTTGATTTGTAGTTTTAGAGTCTTAATTTTATTTCAAATTTATTTTAGACTTTTAATACATTATTAATATGTATTTTTCTAAATATACCCTTCTTTTATTTAGTTTGATGTAAATTATATTAAATAAGGGTATTTTAACATAATTAAAAATATTTTTATCTGTATGAAATAACCATAAACAATAGAACAAATGGGATTGAGTATAAGAAATCACTTAATTTGGTTCTTTTTTTGGCCCGCACTTTATTTATTTAGATTAAAAAAATACATATGCACAAAAAATATGTTTTTAACGGTAAAATTAAAATTCAAAAAGGCTATATGGGATAGGATTGGAAGAAGTATGTAAATTTGGGCGTAGATATCATCGCCATTAAAAAATCGTAACGTGCGGCATTTCGTTTAACGCAAGCACGCGCTACGACGCGTGAAGGGAGGGGAAAAAGCAGATCGACGAATGGAGGGCCAGCTCGAGGGTGGGTCACGCATTATGGGCGGCTCACATCATTACTCTCTCCGAAAATGAACACGTTTTAGCACAGCACATGTCCTATTGCCACGCGTCGCCGTTTCGACCATCTTAAGCGATCATGAGAGAGTGATGATAAGTTGTTGAGGGATAGCGTCACGTGATGTTCACGTGGACCGCGGTCCGAGAGGCGAGCAGCCAGCACGTGAAGCGCATTGTTCCTTCTCTTTTTCTTTAGCTTTTTTTCAAAATGAAACCAATAGAAAAAAGAAATTTAGTGCCCCTTTGGTTTCATATTTTGATGTAACCATGGTTGAAAACTAATCATGGTTTTTAAAAAAATGTGTTTATCCAAAGACAAATAAAACACAAACTAATTTTTTAAAGAATGAAAAATGGGTTAAACTGTGATTTTGAAAAGGGAAAAAGTTACTTTTCCTTTAACAAAATGTGAGTTTTAAAAAAGAGAAATAAATTTACTCTATATTATACATCTAAAAGTACTTTTAACCCCTATTGTTTAAATAGATTTTTTGTTAAACTTACTTTTACAAAAAAATATCCAAACATAATAACTTTCAATAAACTTATTTTATCTAAATTTTATTTTTACAAACTTTATTTATGCACTTGGTTGGCAACGTGTCCGGCGTGTCTACCTGGTTTCAGAGACAAATAATCGCCACGTCACCCAGAGTTCATGGTGGGACTTTGGTATATATTTTTAATAAGGATAAAATATAAATACAAAAAAAATTAAGAAAAAAACTCCCTTCCATTTCTAAAAAATTGTGTCTTTAGTGTTTTAAAGATTTATGGCAGTAATTATCATTTTAAAATGAAATATTAATTATGTATTTTATAATTTTATTTTTCATTAATATCAAATATACTTATTTAAGAGAGTATTTAAATTAATGATATTTTAATAAAATATTATCAAAATTTATAATATTTTACATCATTTAATGATTTTTTTTATTTATATAAGAATCCTAAAATGGCAGTTTTTATTAATCAGAGGGAGTAGAATGATAATCAGTTGGATCATCAATATATAATATGCAATGAAAATGCCACCATGCATTACATAGAGTTTAAAATGTGTGATATTATTAATTTATAATAAATAGTTTAGTTTCTTATAAATTTTTATATATATAATCTTAATATATATATATATATATACATTGATTCATAAGAAGTCATGATATTCACAGATAATGCAACTTACTTTACCCTTTATTTGATTTCAGAGATTTAGAGGGAAGGAAAAATTATCATTCTATTTTTTTTAAAATCAAACAAAGGGAGGGGAGTATTTTCCCTCCTATCCCCTTTTCTTTTTCTTGTCTAAAGATTGGAGGAAAAATATTCCTTTTCTTTATTTGGTTAGAGAAAAAAATAGGATTAAAAAGTTTTTTACCTTCCCCTCCCCTCTCCTCCAAATACCTCGAATCAAACGGAGGGTTATACACTTGTTGTAGTCCAATATATTTGCAATTGGCATGCATTCTCTCTTATCTATAAAAAATATTATTTTAGGACCTTTTTTATAAAAATCAAGAAAATCGTGTAAAATTTAATAATATTTTACTAAAATATTATTAATTTAAATTTATTTCATATATACCAAAATAGAACTAAGAGTATAGATGAGGGGTCAAATAATAAAAATTATAATTAATATTGTAAAATGACAAATATTATGAAAAATTTTAAAAACATTAAAATGATAGTTTTTTTATAAATCAGAAGAAATATATATATATATATATGTATGGATATATACATTGATTATATATGTGTGTGTGTGAAAATGATAAAAAATTATAAATTTACTTGATTCAAACCACTTTTATTATATAGAGTATAAATGATATAGCATTACGGAAATATTTAACAATTTTTTCATTATTTATGATTTTCATGTTTAAGTTTTTTTCTTCGATTTTTAGAATTAGATGTAATTTTTTTTTTATATTTTGGTATTAAATTTTTAAATAAAATATAATAAACATATATTTAAAAACTAATCTTTTCCACCATCGCTTTACTTTTTCTTTTTTTAAAGTACACGTCACAGAATATTAGTTAGGATGCTTCTAATATGCAAGTAAAGTATAACTATACTCAACACATTCTAAATTATCTATTTGTATTTTTATTAAAATATTTGATATTTCATATTTGACATTTAAAATTATCATTAATTTTGCTTTCTTGTCTCATACATCAACTCGATGAATAGGAAATACGAAGAATTGATGGGCTTACGAGGTAATAGCAAAATATTAAAAATCAGACTAGTCATTGAATCGGATGAGACAATAATTTAAGATTCAATAGTTGGATCAGG
The DNA here is from genome assembly GCA_026686845.1 of Adenanthera pavonina. Classification (NCBI taxonomy): domain Eukaryota; kingdom Viridiplantae; phylum Streptophyta; class Magnoliopsida; order Fabales; family Fabaceae; genus Adenanthera; species Adenanthera pavonina. The sequence continues at coordinate 34,629,246 of JAIVEN010000006.1, forward strand.
ATTGAATTGATTGTGAATAAATTAATATATTTTTAATAATATAGATAAAAATTATAAAAGATATTTATTCATGATCATAAAATTAACATCTATTCTAGGATAAAAAGTAAATTTAATAATATATATAAAATTAAAAATATTATTAATAAGTTTTACAACCTAATATTAAAATCTAAACAAGTTAATATTTATCTATAATTATATTTCAAATTTAAAATAGTTAATTGATATTCTATTTTCATATTATTTGCTAAGTAAATTTATTATTATTAATAATTATATATCATAATAATACTTTTAACATATTGTGATATAAAAAAAAATTATACTAAAAATAATGCTACTTAGTACTAAAAATAATATTTTTTTAATATTTAAAAAAATTTTAAAAATTAAAAAAGAAAAGGTCCAGATCGGTTCAACACTATTTTGTACCAATTTTTTACCAGTTTTTTATAGGTTCTACCGATTCCTGACCAGTTTGCACTGGTTCTGAAAATCTCTTATCTGTATCTATGCTCGGACCGGACCAGGGGCCGATTCCTGATCGAACTGGCCGGTCCGGTCCGATTCTTTCTTCACGGCATAATAGATTATTTTGGGGGAGATGCCAAAATTACGAAAGAAAATTACAAAACTATCATATGGGGTAAAATAATGAGCAATGAAAGTGCTTAGATTTAAGTGTCAAAAAAAAAAAGTGCTTAGATTTACCTATATGGTTAATAATAATTACTCTGAAGCCATATCATCCATTTCTATATGCACTTGAGACGGTAAGATGGTTTTTTTCTTTTAAGTAGATATATTGGATTTGATAAAACTATCTAATATATAAGTAATCCAAAACCATATGATCCATATTTTACACACACTAAGGGGTATGATTGTTATATAGGAAAGTGTTTTCTTGCAAAAGAATGGAAAAGAAGATTCCTAACTAAACACATTTGGTAAGCTGAAAAGTGGGTTACTGGAAAGTTACTTTCCTATAATTAAAGGAAAGTGGCTTCCTAACAAAAAAAAAGTAGAGGAAGGGGCTTGCTTTTCTAGGAAAGCAAATTTTTTTAAAACATTATTCTTAATAAAATAACTTAAAGTAAAAAATGATTATAATCCTAATTTTATAAACCTTTTCTAAGTATACCAAACATGATTTGTTCCAGGAAAGATGATTTCCAAAAATGCTATTTTCCCATTTCTATTCCCGTTTCTGTTCTCATTCCTATTTTCATTTTATATCAAACGTAGCCTAAAAGTTTTTATATCTCCGTGAGGATCCAAGCATCCAAGACTCGTTCCCACTTACTTTTTTTCCCACTCGCACACCCATGCCTTGTTTTTTTGGACCAAGTATTAAAAGCAACAGAATGATTGCTTTTTATGAATGATGTTATGACACAAATACAATTCTTCACAACAATACAAAACATATGGATAGCTTCTTGAAAAGGTCTTCAAGTAACAAATTGCATTTTGCTATGATTCTTTTCCTTAAACCAATTTCCACATATAAATGTAATTCCCCAAGAAATTAATCTAAAGTATGTGATGTATTCTGGCAAAAAAAAAAAACACGTATGTATAGTGACATATCACTACACCCAAGTTCAAGGTAGTGATTACGTTGTTCCAAGTGTATCTAAAAGTTAGTTAACCTTAGTTTTGGGCCTTTTGGCATGCTGATAAGTGATAAGTTCCTTAACAGTTACTCCTTCAATCCCAATTTATAAGATATCTAGAAGTTTTTCATGGATCTTAATATTTTATAAACTTTTTGGAGCATTTAATAATTTTTTTTTTCCTGGGATATGTCCATCATTAACTAAGGTGGGTAAAGAGAATAAAAGTGACAAATAGATATAGAATTTATTGACTTTGATTATGGGTAATTTTGGAATTTTGTGATAATTTTTGAAAAAAATAAGGCATAAACTAATTTTAATAACTTTTCTTGATTTATGTAATTCATTTAAGGAGATCAGAAAGGAGTAAATCAGTTGGTTAGTATGTAAAAAGTGAAATCCCTTCACGGGGAGATCCAGAATGGGCTCTGAATATGGTTTGAGCTTGAGCCCAACATGATTCAGGTGTAGAGGACCTTTGTAAGAAATGAAAAAACCCAAAAAGAAAATGAAAGACGAAGATCCATTTTGATTGTTTTTGCTAAGAATGGTGGGCTGGGCTGTGAGAGAATCGAATATTGAGCCCAACAATAATTGCAGGAAATGAAGAGCAGAATACCACACAGGCTTTGTACCAAAACAAAAAAGAATTCCACAAAGGCTTCCTTTCCCAAAAACTTCTAGGTACCCAATGCACGTGTTTGTATTGTTGGCCCAAAATAAGTATTTTAGTAAGTTACCAGTTTTTGATAAAAGCTTTTTGGTTTGCAGTCACAATTTTTAGTGTAGAGGCCGCCTGATTTTCAGTTAATAAAAAATGAATTTTTGATAGAATTGATTTTGTAACATAATTATAATAAAAATTAATTTTAGACTAATATATTTATATTTGAATAATTTATTTAAAAATTAATTTTGATAAAAGTAATTATGTTTAGATGATTTTAATCAAAAGTACTTTTAGTGCAATAATTTTTTTCAACTTTTAATAAATAAATTTTATTTTTTCAATATCGATTTAATAAATATATGTGTGTATATATGTTTGTCTAAAAAATAAAAGTTTAAAATTATTTTTTAGTTTTTTATTTTCCTTATTTTTATCATTTTGACTCATAATTTTTCTTTAAATTGAGCTTAAACTCTATCCTATAATTAATTTAATTTTCTTGGACTAAAATTTAATCTGCATTTATTTAATTTCTTGCAGGTTATAGTTCATGAAAATTAAAATTTTGAAGGAAAATTTTAGTTATTAGATAGGAGGAATTTTCTTTGGTAAAAAAAAATATATGAGGAATTTTATGAAAATTTTATTTTTTCAGTTTTCTAATTTTTTCTCATTTTCATTCGTCCATTTTTATCTGAATTTATTTTAATTGATCTACCTCAACTCCTTTCTACCTAATTTCATTCATCCAAACAAGTTTTAAAGCAACTCTTCTTTTTTCTCTTTGGCTTATGGAAAAGTTAAATACTTTGTGGTAGATGAATAGAAAAAATATTTAGGTGAAATTTGCTCCAACTCGGTTTTTGCCAATGCCAACAAAGAAGCACCCATAGAGCTGCATGAAACTTGGTTTTAGGTTATAAGTGCTTTTTTAACTAGAAACTAGACATGCACTAAAAAGATACCTGGAATATAAAATTTCATGAAACTCACTTGAAGGAAATTAACATATAAAATTTTAAATATTTATTTCTTCTTTTGGGTCTAGATTTCTTATGTCCTATTAGATACAAATAATTTACACATGCAGTTTACACATATTAAAACTAGGTTCTTTAATAAAATATAGTATCTTTTCATTTAAATATTAGGCCATTTATCCTTCAAAACAATGTCTCATATATATATATATATATATATAATTTTATTAAATATTAATTTATTTTAAAAAGTTACACCTAACGCTCTATTTAGTGGGTTCTTTGGGGGAGGGGGGTGGTTTTAAAGGAAATGGGAGGGAATTGGAGAGTTCTAGATTTTCTCCCCCTCTTTTAGCTCTAATAATCCCTTCCAATTCCCTTCCTCCACCCTTCACCCCACACCTTATTTTTAATTCTCCCAAATTATTATTTTTTGCATAAAAGAAAACATTTATTATTCAATCCTCTCCTAAATCAAATAAAGTTTTATTAAAATTCATTCAATCATTTCCCCTCCAATTCCTCTAAACAAGAAAATTTTAAAATCCCTTCAATCTCATCCCCTTCAATCTCCTCAGTGTAACCAAATACACCCTAAAATTTTTGGCTAATAAATACATTATGGAAACAAAACACTTGTTTGCATTTGGAATTGAATCCTGTCCTTATTCTCGCTCAATACTTTTTTGCTTTCCAATATGTAATCTAGAGCGTTGATTCTATACTAAGTAAAAGAGAAATTATACCTTCCATCAAAAAATGAAAGGTAAAATTTACTAATGGTGTTGCCATGACCAGTTTTCTGTTCACCAGATTGGATTTTAAGTCCCTTCAAGTGATTCCTCTATATACTTCATGAGCAGCATAAACTTATTATGGTGAATCTTTGAAGAAAACTTGGATTGGAGTATAAAAATACTCTTGTCAAAGAAAATCAAAAGCATTTTGAGTGGGATTTCATCTTCTTTCCTCAGTTATTAGATCATATATACCAACATTCCAAATTAAGTATGAAGAGAAATATCCCTTGTATTACAATATTTTTAAAGGACGGTTACTGTCTTCCTCCTCTTCTGTCATTCTCTCCCTCCCTCCCTCTCTTTTATCCTCTTTCATTATCTGTTGGTTACAATTTTCAATGAAGAGATCAATGTACTATTTTTTTAAAATAATATTATATTTTTAGATTCTTAAATCGAATATTAATAGTCATATTTTATTCGAAATTTAAATATATAATTTCTTATATCATTTTTTAATTTAGTAGTGATTAGTAATAGTAATTTATATTTTGTTTTTTTACTATATATTTTAAAATTATGTATATATTATTTTATGACATTTTCTAAAATTTTAATATGTCTCATGTTTTGAAAAAAAAAAAAAATTGCCCGTGTAATGCACACTGCTTTTGTCCATCCTTGTGGTGCCTATTAGACCTAAAATCCGGATTAGTCTGGACCACGTTAAAGCCCTTACAGCTCGAGTGAGGTAGGCTCCAGGATACTAGATGTATACGTAAAAAAAAGTAATGTATATATTATTTTATGACATTTTCTAAAATTTTAATATATCTCATGTTTTGAAAAAAAGAAATAGCCCGTGCAATGCACACCGCTTAATCTAGTATAGTTGAGAAAAAATATGAAAATAATCCAATGAATGGACAAGGCATGACAAGTGAGGAAATAATAGGCCACCTCTTGATTAGAATGAGCTATCTGTATCAAAATATGAAGACAACCAAAATGTGGGGAAGGATATTGAGTGGTTTTGAATGAAATGAAACTATAAACGTTGGACGTAGAAAGTATCAATAATACGAGGCATCACGCTCAATCCTTCACAATTCAATTTTAGGACCAAAGTTTAGTCGGTAATGGTCCCCTATCTCATCCATTTCTCTAAAGGCCACTTTTGTCCAGCTAATGTAAATCTATTTACGGCTTTTTTGTACTGTTGCTAAGCTCTCTCTCTCTCTCTCTCTCTCTCTCTCTCTCTCTCTCTCTCTCTCTCTCTCTCTCTCTCTCTCTCTCTCTCTCTCTCTCTCTCTGTGTGTGTGATTTAGGTTGGCTGTTGCTATCAAAACAGCAAACAACAAATCTGGACCGAATCTGGAGGACCAAATTTTATTTTATTTCTCTTTCTAATTTTTTTAATAAATAATCAAATATTTTTCATATTATTTCCTTTAAAATAAAAAACATTATATCTTTCAATAAAAATATATGTATGAAATTTGGACAATCCGGAGTTGATTTGGACGGTTCGAATTTGCTATCAAAATAGCTACTGCAGACAACCCAAATCCTTCTATCTCACTCTGCAGACTAAAAATTAAAAAAAAATAACACTTATATTTCTAGATAAAAATTAAAAACATTTATTATTAAATAATACTAAAAGATGATAAATGTATCATGTATCATATTTTATTTTTGTGCGTTAAGTTTTTTTTACACTAAAATACATTTTCAAGAAATATACTTTTTGAAAACTTCAAATTTTTTAGAAAGTTCAGGTATGATTTGCTTGTTTATTTTTTTATTTTTAATAAGTTCAAATTATTTTTAAATTAAATAAATATATTTTATTTTAATGTTAAAGATATAGATGCACTTTTTATTTCATAATATTTAACGAAATGAAGAACTCTTTTGGAAAAATATTATAAATCAAATTAAACTTAACTTTGCAAGAACTTATATGCTTTCCTGAACTAGGTAATTAATCTACTTCACGCTAACTTTAGCTTCTTCCATTAATTCCCTCGTACTAACCGACCATTAAAACATAAGTCCTAAATCTGTTTGATATCCTCAAATTTTGAAGTTTTAAAAATCAACATAATTTAACTTTACCATAGGACTCTGTGGAATACAATTGGCTCTTTTTTTTTTGCTTGGCACAGAAATATATATAATTGATTTCAAACTATTACTTTCTATATGGGGCTGTATACAATACATGGATCCCCCATTTAATTAACATCATTTATCATTACCATATGAGGGGGATCAAGCGGAATATAATTAACTTAAATGTTGAAACTGAAAATAGGAAAATTGACTGTACATGAATGTATGGCATCGTACTCAATAGTCAATGGTATGGTTGAAAATCAGCCCTGGTGAATGATGGAGACTCTTGCAAAAATGAGAGGCAGATATTTTATTTTAACCTTTTGACATGTTTAGTGTCTTCCATATACATGGTTTAGACATTTAATTAAATGTGTGACAGCAATATATATAGAGATAGTGCCCTTTTATGTATGTGTTGTAGAAGCTTCTGTATAAAATCCAAAAAAAAAAATAAATAAATAAAAGGGGAATTTAGAGGCTTCAACTTTAATTTGACTTTTCAGCTGTATTGCTTCTTTCTTTTTTGGTGAATGAAACCTTTAAGTTATGCTTATTTCCGTGCATGTAATTTCATGGGATGATTTGCTAATTAAGGGACTAGTATTCTTATTTGCTAATTCTGTAGGATTTTTTTTTAATAAATAAAGCCTTCTTTACAGAAATTGAGATAAACAATTTTAGATGGCTAATTTGTTTTTTTAATCTCCCTCAGTTACAAGTTACAACTACTCTACTTACTTAATTTCATGTTTGTTCCGCCTATGTACCAAACATAAGAACCAAATAGAATTAATTAAAATTAATAAATGAATGTCGTCCCATTCAAGACAAAACCTAGCTCTTAAACATAGTGAACATTTTGGAATAAAGTATTTTTTTTTAAAATCTTATTGGACCATGTGCAATTTGCATCACCCAATGTTTAAGAAATAAACTGTCCAGTTTATAATTTTTGAATAATGTGACCGATAAAAAATAATGTGATGAAAAATATTATGTATGTTTCAGATACTGATAAATTTGTTGTTCAAGCAAGTTCCCCCCCCCCCCCCCTACTTATGGCTATATATAAACATTAATCCATTCTTCGATGGTGACAAGTAAAAGGTCATGAGTAAAACCGCCCTCATTTAAGCTTGCAAGATATGATTTAATTCAATATTTTAATTCATTTGGTCCTTCCACCAAAAATAGTTTTTTTGGTATAATTATATATTATGTGATACTACTATATTAGATTCCCACTTCGAGTGGGAGTGGGTTTAAAAGAGAGTAGTTTTCTCAATATTTTTTTTCATTCACAAAATTCAAATTCGAAACCTAACTTTAAGAGATAGTTAAAATCTCTTATCACTTAACCGAATTTTCATTGGTCTTCCATCAAAATATTTGTATCAAATTACTGAAAATTTACTTCTTCAGGTCTTCCCACAAAAAATCTGATCTGAGGCCAAATTTTGGACCTTATAATTGCACTCATAAAATTTTTTATTTGTTTAATAATATTACTTTGAGTATAAAAAAATAGTGTCACCCTGCTAAAAGGAATTGAAGTGTGTGTGTGTAAAGAGTTTTATAAGCTCAAAACAATTCAATCCCCAGTTCACATTATGCAAGACTAAAAAATCAATGATTATATATAATTCATCACAAATGAATTGCTTACATTATTTAATATATATAATTCTGCGTTAATTAATTAATTTGTTAAGAACCCCTTGATGATAAACAAAGTTGGGATCTCTTGTCAATTTGGTGTTAAATTATATCCTGAGATATGTGAACTTGAAATGCTTTAAAGATGTGACATATCTGTTCAAATTTATCTCGTGAATATGGATGAAATCTAGAGTGCAAACCAAAAATGGCGATGGGATTTAAATTAAAACGATATTATTGAGGCACAAGATTGTACTAATTTAGCAAAAGATTTTGAGTTGGAGCCTTCAACAATTATATTAAATATTTATTGGGAAAGTTTTGTCACCAGTACAATCCTATTTAACTTGATTTAGGTAAGTTAAAGTTTAATATGTTTATTGAATACCGGGTAGTTTGATATTGAAAGAATGATATTATTGATTGTTTGTGATTAGTTGATGGTATATGGTCCCCTGGTTCGTACTGTTATATTGCAAAGATAGTAATTTGATTTGTTTATAAAATATATATATATATATTTATCAATTGGATATGGGTAGGGAGGATCCGATACAGTTTTCATAGCATTAAATCAATGATAGGAACCCCAAAACAATAATGCACTTTGAATATTATCCACATATCTTGAAAAAAATCCAAAATTATATCATTATATTGTTATCAATTAAACTTTCCAACGCTTTAGTTTGGAAAAATTTTCTCCAAAATTAAGGCTTGTTTCTCTACTTTGATGCATAAAATGTATATTATTTGGTTTATATTAAGATAGTTGTATGTATCATATATATATATATATATATATAGTTGTCGTGTTTTTATTAGAGGATTATAAATTTTTTTAATAACTTTCTATCACGTTATTATCTTTTTTTCTTCTGGATTTTCTTAAAAAATTTTTTTGTATCATTTTAGTTTCACCAAAACAATTTAGCCTCAATTTTGTATGTTGCTAAAAATTTAGTTTTCAATCTTCAATAGTGTTATTTGTTTTTCACGAATCATAGTTTAATATAATGCCAGTTCCCTTAATTTTTTAAGTAAGGTGTATCTCATTACCATACTCTTGTAATTTCCTGTTTCCAAGTAAGTGATCACGTTGGGATATTTAATATTTAACATTTAACAAAAAAATAACTATATAAATGTTTCAAAAAAATTATTATGAAAACAATTAGCTACATGCATAGGGTTAGAATTAACTAGGTTAACAATATGATTTATATTTTTTTATCAGCCCATCTAATACCTAAAAGTGAGATATTGCACTTTAATTAATTTGAACTTTAATTAATTTGAGTTTAGTCAAGTAGGATCACAAAATTAACAGTTCCCTCTTAATGAGTATTTAATGTAACTGTATAATAAGGCTATGAACTTTACATTATAGGACTAAGTTAGATTTAATTTTAAAAAGCAATAAAATTGATGAGGATACAACTAAAACGAATTTAAAAAGCTAGTAGTAAAAAAAAAAAAAAAGCAAGTGGTTACGACACTTAATTGAACGAGCACACATTTAACTGTAGAGTAATAAACTGGGTTCATTCAAGAGTATATTTGGATAAAATGTTTTTCTTCTTAGATCCGTAACCTTGAAATCTCATATTTGGATTTAGACGACATCGGAAAATCATAAAAGGGAATGTTTTTAAATGAAAACTACGTGGGCAAGACTTTAAGACACAGATAATAACTTTGATCAGCTTCCATCTGTAATTAATTAATTATTTAAATGCACCTAGCCAAATAGTTTAGTCTATTCTAAAGTATAAAAAGACTCCCTTTTTCTGATGATTGTAGTTGTCTGTTGTTATCTAGGAAAAAAACACTATTTGAGATAAATTATAGTCTTTTAATTAAAAAGCGATGCGGTTTTTTTTCTTAATTTTATTAAAATTATTTTTCTTAAAGTAAAAAATAAATTCTAAATATTTTTTGTAAATTATATTTTAAAATTTTTCTTTGTTTTATGAGATATCTATATATATATTTTTTAAAAAAGTCAATATTTTTAAAATATTATTATTTTAAATTAAAAAAACATCTGCATATTATTAATTAAATTTTTTAAAATATTTTTATCATCAATATCAATATAAAATTTATAACAAATCACGTTATTTCCATATTACATTATATAGTGTAATTTCTGATTATTGGTACTAACATTTGAACTTAAAAAATCTCTAGGTTAAGCCTTTTTTGGCTTACAATCAAGAACAGTGCAATTTACTCATCATATTTCATGCAAAATATAGGATTCATTTAGTTAGTCAATATAGAATATAAAAAAACAATACTTTTTCGAATTTTTTATATTAATCACATCCTAAAAATTTTCTTTAATCTTAAATATATATCAAATTTTTTAAATTTTTTGAGTATTAACTACTTCTTTTGCAAAATGCTCTTATTTATGAGAGTATGTATGAACGGTTTAAATTTGTAATATTTATAAAAAATAAAAATAAAAATTATATTAATTTAAAGATAATTTTAATAATATAATAAATTTTTCTTAATTATAATAAGATATTTAAAAATAATTTATATTAAAAATAATAATACTATTTACAAACCATAAACACTGGATCTTATTTCAAACACCATAAATGGACATGCCACTTTGGTTTTTTTTTTTTTTTTAATAAGATCTCTATATATTAATTAGGTAGGTTTGGAATTGAAATCATAATGATTGATCGATACGAAAATTGCAAAACTGAAGCGATAAGATGGTTCATGGGATACATAGAAATAGTGGTCATCATCAATTCTTCATCTCCATTCTCAAAAGCCAATTGGTGAACCAGATGACACGTGGCAAGTACAACGATACATGGGCTTTTTGTTGTCACTGTCAAACCCAACCCAACAAATAAAAAAAGCCCACGAAAAATAGCACTAAAGGGCAAAACACTCACCCTAATCCCGTGTGTACCCCGCGTCCATGTGAAGCTGTGAGCTCACCAACAGTCACACACACATGCAAAAGAAACCTCAAAGCTTATGTGTCTTTTGGCTTTTAAGGTCTTCCAGATTTTTATTTCATTGCAATTAATAGTCTCCGAGTTTAAATTCAAGATTTTATTTCCCAACTGCTATTAAAAAAAAATCAATCAGTGATATTTTTAATCAACACCAAATGAGAAAATTATCTACCATGGATGATAAATATCAAGTGAATTGTATTCAATTGCATAAACTCAGACTTTTTCCCCTCTTCCTGCAAAACCACTGACAAAATTTATGAACAATATATATATGTATTAGTGTTTTATTGTTTTGGAAACGTTAAGTAGAATTCAAGTCGGCAAGCTGATGGGGTCATTTAATTTAATATTGATATGAATATCGTTATCAACAATTCAACATTAATATAAAATATAAAATTTATACCATATTGCATTGTTCACAATTAATGAATATTGGTAATCATTTTTAAAACTTCTATAATGCAGAAAAGCCCCCTATGATTAGTCAGAGTTCAAAGTCGTAACCAGATACCGAATAGTTTTATCAAAGAAAAAAAACCCATCTAATATAGAGCAAATTGTATAATTTTTGTATTTTTTTAAATTAAGTAGCTATCTTTTATTTTTTGAAATATAACACTCTAGTTGCTCTTGAAAACAATTAAAGTTTTTTTGTAATGTTTGAACTTTCACTAAGATATAATATTCTATTACCCTAAGTCCATGTTTTATTTATGCATAATTGACGAAAATCTGATAAATAACAACAATAGAATGACCATTAATTCCCGTGAAAAACTAACTCAATAAATATTTATATTAATAAAAAAATTCAATCAAATTTTTAAGATAAAATTAATGTAAGTATATAAACATATATATAATGTCATCTCAATAATCCAGAATATATAATTTATTCTTTAACTTATTAAGTACCATGTCATCTCAAACATTTTTGTTAATGTAAGAAAACAATTATATTAAATTTTTATTCGATGTAATAGATTATATTGCATTGAAAAAAATTTGAAGAAATTGATGCAACATTTGTACGGAAGTTCAAAAATAGAAGTACAATTTTGTCTTTCTATTTTTTTTTTTTAAATATTTGATGATGTTTGTATAACAAGAAATAGTGAAATACTATTTTTGATAGTGAAGGAGGATGGCTACATGGAGGACACGTTGGTCATTTGAATGCCAACAGTTCACATCCACCACCTCTCATCCCATTGGAGACAGCTTGATTTAAACTTTGCGGGGGAAGTCGTCACGCGCCCTTTCTTGCTGTGGGACTCACGCCCTACCCTATGTGTTGATTTTTGAGGACATCACGTTTTCTTTTGTCATTACATATTTACATTTACACCCGTTCGTTAAATGGTCAAAATCATCCAATGGATATACTTTTTCAAATATAAACTTGTAAATGTATAGCATAGTATTTCAATTTCACTAATATCCATATATTTTGGGGAAAACGTGTGTGTATGTTATGAATAATTACTAGTTATATTATTGTTAAAAGGGTCAATATAAAATATAAAAAGTGTAAAAAAGTTTTATTATTTATAAATTGCAAACTTTGTTTCATTTCTCTAATTTATTTTGACTTTGATGTACTAGTATTTTTTTTTCTTTGAGTATCTCTTACCAATTCAACTTCTTTTTTATTTTTTAAAGTATAATAAATATTTTCCAATCAAGAAAGATTAATTTATTTAAAACATAAAAATTATCTAAATAAATTTTAATTCTTTCAATAAAATCTTTTTCATACCTATATTATAACTCTTTCCAATTTAACTTTACTTCATGGAAGGGAGGGGGACATGACAGAGCCATATTCCCCTATTTTTTAATTTTTAGTTAATATGATGCATATTTTTGTATAAAATTTTTATATTATGTAGAGATTATATATACTTGGTCCCCAAAATTTATACTTTAATAAAAAAATAGGTAAAAATTTAAAAAGTCACTATCTCTATTTTTTTTAGAGTATTGGATGTCTTCCCATTTTGTGGAATAAGGTTAATATTATTGCTACTGATATATATGGTATCTTAAGCATAACCCGTTGTAAGATTTATACTTTCTTTTATTTTACTAAATACCAATTTCACCCTTATTTAATTTTTTCTTCATTTTCAATTTTTCCTAAATTCTAATTGTGCCCTTACTTTCCTCTCTCTTACTTTGCTTTCTTTTATCTACCTATATCCCAATTATGTTAGTTATATATATATATATATTATAATTTATTTCATATTTTAGATGTTAAATTTTTGTTTGATTAATATTTATGTTTTCCGCTGTGATAACCAAATCCTAGCCTGGTGCCTGATTCCTTGAGCATATCAATGGCTGAATTTGATCAAATCTATAATTTGTGATATATTGATAAATGATTAAATTATTTTCTTTTATTTTTTTTCAAGTGTGTGTAATTTTAGCCCAACTCATCTCCATCGCCCTCTAAAGCCTCTGTTGTCACGGTGTGTTATGCTTTACTGTACCAGACTCAGAGTTTTTGTACTTAACTATTATTTTTATCGTTAATTAACTCAATTTTTTTTCTATAATCTTTAAACTTTTCATCTAATTTTAATTGAATCTTTCAATTAATATTACATTGGTCGCTTAATTTTTATTTAAAAAGAATAAATAAATCAAATCTTAAAATTTAAAAATTAAATTAAAATTAATTAATTCCACTCTAATCAATCACTAGTAATTAATTAAAATTACTTAATCTGATATACTTAATTGCATGCGATGTCCCAATATCCTTTTCACTTGCCTCTATTCTCCAGGGACAGTTCTGTAATTTGATATCTGTCCTCAATGCATCGTCACATTATAAAAGTTGTAGATGCTCGCACAGCAAGATTGGTTGACACTGTAAATTCGAGAATGAAGCCCCCACCTCCCTACGCTCACGACGATGACCTAACAACCGCCGTCTCCTCCGCCACCGTTGAGACAGCCGAGAAAAGCGATAACTCAAGAGTCGGAGGCACGCGCCATCCAATCTACCGGGGTGTCAGGAAACGGCGGTGGGGCAAATGGGTGTCAGAAATCCGGGAGCCGCGCAAGAAATCGCGGATATGGCTGGGTTCATTCCCGGTGCCGGAGATGGCGGCGAAGGCATATGACGTTGCGGCGTACTGCCTGAAAGGCCGGAAGGCGCAGCTCAATTTTCCCGACGAGGTCGAGCACCTGCCGCGGCCGTCCACATGTGCCGCCAGAGATATCCAGGAGGCCGCAGCGAAGGCGGCTCATGCAATGAAAGCCTCGGCGAAGAAGAGCAGCATTGTATCTGATGGAGACGGCGACGGCGACAACAGGGGTGATGATTTTTGGGGCGAGATTGAATTGCCGGAGCTGATGAACAGTGGGTATTTCTGGAGTTCTCCCAGTGGGTCATCGTGGGCTCCCTCCGGCGACATGATGGCGTGGCCGGAGATGGAGTTTCCGTCGCAGCTGCAACCATTCATGGCGTGCCTATAATGTGTATTATTAATGGTGTCCAGTGGTTGGTAAGCCCTGTATATACTTGCCAACTGTTAGCGTTCTCATCATCAATAATAAACAATAATTGTTATTATATTATATTTATAATTTATAATTATAATTATTATAGTGTGTTTTGCTACACAACATGAATGATTAAATATTCAGTAGCTCAGCCACCAGCTAATTTGTGTGAATCAGTGATACAGGCATGTGTTTGCTTCGGTGTTCAGTATCATAAATATATTAATTAATAATAAGTTAAGTTTACAACAATTTTCGAGAAGGGCTTCAATTTTTACAGAATTTGCTTGAGCCCCAGGTAATTAGTGTAAATTCAAGTCAAACTGGATTTATTATTCTTGTGTTCAAAACTCAGCACCAGTTCTTTGTAAGTAGTAATCCATATTGATGTTAATTAAAGTTAATTTGCGCGTGTGTATATATATAATGTAATACTATAATTCTTCTTTCTTCTTTCATCGATGTGTTCTCTTAATTTGCTTCAGAATGCTCCAGTCTGAGTTCTATCTTGAAGTATTTATTATTTTTTCTGGGTTGAAATATCTTGAAAGTATTTATTTATGAAGTTTGAAAACTTTCTATCTTCCTTTCCTTCCATGCTTTTCTGGAAAAAGTACCTTTATTTGAAGACTCTTCCCCTTTATTTGAATTATGCATGTAAAGAGTAATTTATTCTCCATTAACTAACGCCAGCTTTTATTTTATTTTAAATTGCAACATATCATTTTCTTATTAAATTTAGACCAAAAAGTAAAAAAGAGAGATGAAAGTAACATGGATATCACTCACTCTTTCTCTTTTTTTTTTTTTTAAATTTTTTTTCACTTAATAAATAAGAAAATAGAGAAATTGGTGTATTGGTGCAGTGTATACCTAATTTTACCAAAACCATTTATGTGAAAAGCTACCCTTTGGTGGCTTCAAACATAATCTAATGAGCAAAATAATATTATACTTGACTCTATCATTGAAGGCTATGGCAGGTCAAAACTCTGGCGGTCTCTAACATATTATTATTGTTTAAAAAAAAAAAAAAGAGGAAGAGGAACCTAAAATCCTAGGTATATTTTGGGCATGAAATAGCTAATCCAAGGAAGAGATGAAATAAAGTCAAATTGGGTACGACATGAACTGAAAATAGGGATTTTCGTGCGGCAATGTGTTGATGTTACGTTTGAACTATTGAGGAATCTTTAATTACATCCAAAACACAACATAGCCACAGCAAATTTTAATTAATAATAATGATAATAATAATAATATAATAATTATCAAGCTAATCAAATCAAATTCTACTTAAAAAGGGAAATATCTTATTCTACTTCGTCGACATGACGTTGTCGCCATTAGGGCTAACTTCCTTTCGTATCAGGCCCGTAACATTCTCGCGTAAACAACATGGGACAAAAATACAAAGCTTCAATTCATTTTTTTGGACGAATATAAAAAGTCTGTTGGCCAGCGTTCTGTGATTAGTTGTTTAATTTTTATTTTCCATGGGTTATTTTTTTATTAGAGAATTAGGTATTAAACATTTAAAAACTTAGTCTCTTAATTTTGTTTTCTCTCGTCTATTGGCATTTTAGTGATCAAAAGATATTTATTCATGGAAATCGGAGTTTTTCATTTAATTTTTAAAAGTCTTACTTTCTATATAACTCACAAAGGTATGGCTAGGATTGTTGGGTTACATCGCCAAAAGTCATAACAAAGGATCAAAATTAAATATAGGGTTGTGGCTATATTCTAATAATAATAATTAAGCCTTTAACTCACATCTTACCAGTTATTTTAATTAATTGACTTATAGCATGTTCACATTAAAAATAGAATACTTTTTGTGAGTACTAAGGTACCTTCCAACTGATAACCGAAGACTAATAGATATCAATGAAATAAGTTTTGATTCAATTAAAATAGAATACTATTTTTAATAACTAATATAAGAAATTCAATTTGGAGAGACTGAATTGAAAAGTAATGAATCTTTTGAGAATTAAAACATCTATTAATTCACTAAGAGTTAGAAAAACAAGAAATACAATTCCAACAAGCTAAAATGCCCGTCAAGACAAAAAATGGCTGGTACACCTACATGAAGTAAAGCTAGACAAAATATGGCAGAAGGAGGATTTCATGGAAAATCCAGAATGAAAGGGTGTTGGTCATTTTTGTTTTGGATCATTCAGGATCAGGTGGCAATAAATTGACCCTCCACTCACTGTTTCTTCAGTTTTTATTTGCCATTTCATTCAATATGGGTGGGTCATGGATCAATGCAGCACATTGTGGTGAAGGTGGGTAAAGTTTGAACCACTAAAGTGAATTTAATTTGTAAGGTTTTACTATCATCTAGAGAGAAGATGAACTCAGTGAAATTAATTAGGGAGATTAAGAGCGTGTTTGGGCATCGTGTTGGGTCACCCCAAAATTGATTTTTGGACGCCGTCCAAAACACAGAAGCCGTTCTAGCTTTTGCGTTAGACCCAAAACTAACACGCAATTAATCAAGTTATGGAGGGAGTGAAAAGGTCAGAGTGAAGGTCCTTTTGGCCCCATCCTAGTTAATGTCAAAAACAATCATGGAGACACAATGTCAGGTGTCACTGGAAAAAAGAGAAAGTCATCCACTTTTTTCTTTTGGGGTGGAAAAGTTAGGAGGGTGAGGGTCAAACTTTTTTGTCAGCAAAAGTTATAGCCAAAATTTAATTAAAAGTGCCCCTGCCTCTCATGCAGGAACTCTCTTGATAAAGAGGGATAGCAGGATGCATTGTCTTGATGTGAATTATTTTAAATAAGTTATAGTTGTTTAAATCATTTAATAAATAAGTAAATAACATTTAAATATTAATAAACTTTCTCGAATGATCTAACCCATCAAAATTTGTTAAAAATGGCTCATTATTTAAGACAATCATAAGAGGGATTGTGGCAAATGTGAAATGCCCATATGAGCTTATCTCTGGTTCAGGGTGGGACTTATTGCCGTTCCACCCAATAAGGACCCTACAAGATAGATAGAAAAGGGAAAGACTCAAAAACAAAAGTTTATTGTTCAGACTCTGAGCAATTAAAACGTGGCAACCAAAAAGGAAAAATCCAATGCACAGTGAAAACTAAATTTAGAAGCAATACCATTTTATAGTAAGGTTTAATTATAATTTTAATGTAACAATTAAGGGTATTCTCAAGCAAAGCTCGAAATTAAATATATAAATGGAGTGTATCCAGAAAAAGAATCAAATCCTAGTTGGTAAGAACATGTGGAACTAACACCCTTTAGTAGACAAAAGTTCTAATTTAATGACCTAATATACAAGAAGAGTTAATGAGTTGCGGAAAATCAGCAAAGCTGGTTTTTCATAGATCAGAATCAACAGAGACCTCTATCATAATTCTTACCCTATTTGGAAAATCAGTTTTGCTTAGTTCTGATATTCTAAACGGGGTTTCTTAGCTACTGTATTATTTGAAGTAACAGCTGTTTTATCTGTGTACTTGGAAAGCCAGAAAAGAGACAAGTTTTAACATCGAGGTGCCCTGAGATTCCCTGAAGAATAGCACATGTGCCCGAGAAAAAACTGCAATTTTAGATATGCAGAGACATAACAAGAGGTTGGAAGGACCCAATCCATCAACATCTAAGAGGGGAAAACCAACAAATTACCCGGCAGGACCACGGTGTATCTTGTCCCTTACGTTCGTGGGGGCATCAGAAAATACACAAGGTTTTGATTTGTGAAGGTTCTAAAATGTTTCTGTCAATCTTTATGTTCTGTGACCTCATTCGAAACCCTTCATTCTCATGTAGCTTTCAATGTCAAGAGAGGGTATAACGGGAATCTGCAGGAATATACAGAGAACAAGATTTTCAATTCAGGTTTTGG
Source organism: Adenanthera pavonina (assembly GCA_026686845.1). Classification (NCBI taxonomy): domain Eukaryota; kingdom Viridiplantae; phylum Streptophyta; class Magnoliopsida; order Fabales; family Fabaceae; genus Adenanthera; species Adenanthera pavonina. The sequence continues at coordinate 34,647,449 of JAIVEN010000006.1, forward strand.
GCATTTGTTAATGGGTTCTTCAATAAAAATATAACTGTTTGATCAAAATGAGACATTAAGTTTTCTATAACAAATATTTATGCTATGTATGAGAGTTTTTTTTTTTTGGGAGTGGAATGGAATGGAATATGTGAGTTAGACCATTGTTTGAAAGATTTTTTTTAGGAGCAAATGGAATGGTAATGGATGGTCTCATAAGCTATTATTGGCTATCCTAAATTTAATTTTTCTTGTCCCCCAAATTGGAGGTCAAGGATGAAATGACCAAAAGTAATTATTTTAATTACAAAAATACTCATTAACCCTAACAAAAAAATATTTATTTTCATAATTTGTTTACTCTTTCCATACCGCAAAATCTATCCCATCATATTATACATTTCTTGGTGTTTCGTCATCGCATCAATTAGATAACTCCAATCACATCATACCTCACACTACAATTGAATCACTCACTACTTTGAGATATGTTTTCTTCCACAAGTCTTGTGATTTATCATAACTTTCTTTCTTTTTGTACCTTATCATAATTGATTTAGTTATTTTATTTTTTGATAAAATTTTTACTTCCTTCTCAATATTATTATTAGAAAAACCAAGTTATTTTACAACATATTATTATTATTATTGGAAAATATTTTTATTAAAAAGTAAAAGCAATATGAAATTTTTTATATGAACAAGAAGAACTTGTTTTTTACTTAAATTTATTTAAATTTACTTATAAGGGTAATATTGAGCAAAAAAGTTATAATTCATTTCATTCCATCCATTTTATAATATCTTTCAAACAATAGTAAAATGAAATCGTTTCTTCCCCTCATAAAACTCTCAAACAATAGAATATTTCATTCCATTTCACTCCATTTTGTTCCATTCTATTATATTACATTAATGACCATGTAATTTTATTTCGTTATAAACTCCCAAACATATCCTTAGACCTAAAGCCAAATCATACTTAAAAAAAAAATCTACTTTTTCTGCTCCTGTAAAAAGAAACAAGGGGTTACTACTTTCAATATTTAACCGTTGGATTAATTTGATGTCTAATATATTGCCACATCATTTAAATAATTTTTTTTTTCGAATTTAAAGAGCTGAAAATATCAAATTACACTCTCATCTTAAGAAAGAGGAATCCTATCCCTCTCTTCATGGTTTGCCGTACCCCTACCCAGATTCATCATCCATGATTGCATTCCCCATATTTCCTGCATACTCGGTTAGCTCTCACATATTTTTAACCAAATCCTTAAACAAAAGAAAAAAAAGTAACCACACAGTCTATTTCATTCTTGCGAGTGTATAGCTAGGGAAGAACAAAGATCGGAAATCTTCTAACCCCGGTTTCTGATTTCGAAAAGTAGAGCATGTGCAGGAGACTAATTTTGGTTGACATTACATATTGAAAGTGGGTGATACAAGAAAGTGAGGCTGTGAAGCCAACTTTAAAGAATTATGATCCTTCAACTACCACCCAAATAGTCCGTTTCAAATTTCACATACCTAAAATGGTCTTTTCACCTGCTCATAATATATCTTCAATCACAAATTCCCAACTGTGTATTTGACAGATACGGAGAGGGCAGTTTCTTCAATTATAAGCTTGTTCATGTCAATACCAATTCATCACAATGGAGTGTCCCCCACTGAAAGTGGTATATTGTATTTTAGTGGTTTATTTTACAGAGAGGCTGAATTCTGTAAAGAAAAGTTTTCTCGCTGTTAAATGCGCATGGAGATTGATGTAGATTAAAACGATATAAGTGAGAATTCCAATGCAACATGCCTCTAATAGTGAAAAAAATAAAAATTAAGACAGGAAGCTGGAATCATTGAATCTATCTATTATTTATATATATAGAGAACTAAAAGCTGGAACCTCGATCCGCTACGTTGAACTAAAAACTAAAGTATAAGAGTATTTCCTAATTCAAATTTGTCGTTACTTTTTGGTTTTTTTTGAATTTGTATAAAACAATATATTAAAATTCTATTAATTAATAATATTAATGATTCAATTAATCATTTTTGCTTGATGAAATAATTTTGATTTCTATATTAGATTTTTTTGCTACTGATTTCTAAATTAGATGAAAAATCCATTTTTCCATTCTTCGAAAGGATTTTTTTCATTTGTTATTCATCAATTAATTGCTTAACTAAAAAAACATTTTTGTAGATAAATTTTAAATTGCATTCAATTCAATAAATAGGTTTTGATAAAAAAAATTGACATTTAATTGAAATAAGTAATAAATAAATTTTGAATTAAGATTTGAATATTTATTCAAATCTAAATAAATTAACGTTGAATTATGTATTGATTCCAAAACAAATTGCCAAAACTAAATGATTCACTTAAGATTTGGGTCAAATTAATCTAATTATTATATAAAATTCAATGTAATATAATTGATAAGATTACTAATAAAATTTAAACTCATTTCAAAATTTAAATGTATCTTATCTATATCCATTAGTTGAAATTATTTCAAAATTTCAAGTATAAAAAATATGATTCCAGAAATGAGATACTTTAAGCAACCAAAATAATATTGGGCCGAGTGTAATATATGTTTTTATTTCAAATCAAATATTAAATGTGAATTTTAAAACTATGTTTTAAATGCATAACAAATTACTTAATTTATTCTAATATTTAGTTTGAAAATTTGACTTAAACTTCAATATAAATTTAATATGAATATTTTATAATTATTTTTGCAATTAATTCAATTAAAAAATTGAAATTCAACTTTTTTTCCTGATAGAGATCTAAAACCTATTTTATTTGTTAAAGTTTGACCTGAATTCAACTTTTTCAGTAAAATAGGAATTTTTTTGAAAGAAAATTAATTAGACAATTTATTATGTAGTAAAATTTAATTTTTAATGAAAAATTATGTTACATTCATCTAAAGAATTTTCCTTTAATTCATGATTAATCAATTAATTGCTTATAATGTGGCGAGAAACAATCCAAATTGTGCTCTGATAATTGTGATAATATATGGATTTAGGTTATAATATATGAGATGATCAAGATATACAAACTAAGATATATGAATTATTATTTGTAACTTGTCAAATAAATCTAAAATTAAATAATGTGGATTATAACCTAAATTTATTACATTGAATGTTTTTGAAAAATCATTTAGTTGATATTATATTATCATTTCTAAGCAATAATAAACATTTAATTACAAATTACAAATTTAAGAATATGTTGAAATTTAAATTCCATATAATATTGATTATTTTAATTTGAAAAATTTCAACTATATTTTTTAGGCCAAAAAAGTTTTCAACTAGACTGCTTAGCTTTGCCTATAATGTTTTAGATTGTAGATGTATAGGGAGGGTCAAATTTAAAATAATGATGAGATTGCAGATGTATAGGTAGTGTCAAATTAAAGCACTCCAATTCATCTATTATCAAAACAAGATCTTGACTTGAAAAAAATTATTAATTTCATTAATTCTTAAATTACATTGTAGGAATATTCTTTTTTTTTAATATTCTTAAATTACATATCTGCATAATTAATTCGAACAACGGGATTTAGGTTAAGTTTTAATTTGTAATTTTCTATTTCTAATTACTTTGTTAGTATATAAGAAAATTTGCTGCTGTTACTCGGTAGGGGAGTACTTCTTAATCTTGTTTTGAGTTTTGTTATTTTTTTCCGTTTTTATCAAAAAAGAAAATATATAAGAAAATTTGGATATGAAAATTTAATGAAAACAGAAATTAATATTAATAATACTAATAATAGAAAATATATTGTTTCTAAAAGAATAAAAAAGAATCACAGTAGTGTTTAGTTGCTTGATGAAAAAAATAAAAAAACGCTAATCCTAATTTTATTTGAAAGCACAATGGGAATTCAGTCAACTATATTTATAACTTATAATTATATTGTGTTTAAGAATTTCCAAAACTTGAGAATACTACTTATCTTCTATATAGCAAGAAGTGCCTGTTTGGTTCCATGTTTTGCAAACGTAACCATAATTTTTAACCATGGTTTTCTAAAAGATGTGTCTGGCCAAACACAGATGAAATGCAAACTGACTTTTTGAAAAATAAAAAGTGGGTTAAACTGTGGTTTTAGAAAAGGAGAGAAAAAGTTACTTTTCCTTTAACAAAACGTGGGTTTTGAAAAAGGAGAAACAAATTTACTCTATATTATACATTTAAAAGTACTTTTAACCCCTATCATCCAAACAGATTTTTTGTCAAACTTACTTTTACAAAAAGAATATCCAAACATAACAACTTCCAACAAACTTACTTTATCTAAATTTCATTTTTACAAACTTCATTTATCTTAACTTAATTTTACAAAATGGAAAACCAAACGGAAGGTCTCTTGCTTTAGGATGAAAATGCAGGCTTTTTTGTCCCTACACATACATATAATGTGAACATGATCAAATTGTCAATAAGAACACTCATTTTTATTTAAAAAAGCACATTTTAAAGTTAAAATTAGTGTATAATGTATTCAATAAGATTTTTTATTAAACTATATCAATTATTTAAAAGCTGAAACTCCATTTTATGTTGGCAATTTTAATTACAATTTGAAGAATTTGTGACACTTTTTTAATTAAATTATCTTTTGAAATTCAACTTTCAATAACTTTTTTTTTCCAACAGCTTGTAATGACGTTAGTTGTTTGGATTTAAAATTTACAGGAATTTCTTACAAAATTAAAATTAATAATTTTATTATTTTCGTTAAAATTAAATTAATATTATATAATGACTAATTAATTTTTTTAGGATTCAAAAAATTTCAAATATCAAATTATTAATTAAAATTGATATGATGACTACTTTGATTGATGAGAAAAATATTTGGGACAGCCAAGAGTGTGTCCTCTTACATGCAAAAATTACAAACATCATGATTATGTTTGAAGACTCACTCTTTTAAATCAATATTCATTAAATTATGTTGAATCAAGAAGAAGTTCTGAAAAATGGGGACTTCTTTATTTCTTATTGATGACTGCTAGTCTATTGATATTAGTCAAATTTGGGTTGTGGTCAAGCAAGTCCTACTCTCTGCATTAGCAAATCTAGGGTTGCACATAAGCAAGTTTAAGGCTACTTACGAGCAAGTTTGAGGACGCTCATAAACAATTCCAAGGCCACACACAAGTAATTTTGAGAATACTCTTGAGCAAGTCTAGGGTTACACTTAGGTAAGTTTGGGGATGATCATGGATAAGTTTGTGGCTACTTACAAGCAAGTTTGTGATTACACCAAAGCAAGTATGTGATGTTCACAAACAACTTTAAGACGACACATAGGCAAGTCCAGGAATGCTCTCGGGCAAATACGATTTACTAAAATGCATATATGAGACTCATCCCCTTTATTTACCATTGCAATATCCTTTATTGTATCTATATGGGAAACATGGTTATTGTAAAGATATTCTCTATATATTTAAAATGAGGGGAGTTCTAATTTTGTTTACAAGATCCCAAATCGAGACAATGATTATTCCATAATTAATAACTAGGGTAAGTTATTTGAACAATTTCCCGTGAGGGGCTATGTCACCAATACAGGCAATTAGTACTTTTGACGGTTGAATTTTCCAAATAGATTGGATTATTAATTAATTTAATAAAAAAAATTAAAAATTCAACTTTCCTAGTATTTTACATTGAAATTGATATGACTGATACCATTTAAAATTAAATATATTAAAAATGTAGCAACTTTTTAAAAATAAAAAATATTCTTTAGAATTGGTCAACTTTTAATTTTTAAAATTAAATTATAATTTTGATTTAAAATTATTATATAATTCAAATTTTATTAAATTTATAAATTATAATGTATTAATGGGAAAATTTTTAAATTGAAATAGTAAAACAGTAAGTTTATGAATTATTAAACAACTTAATATACGTTAAAATTATACTATTTTCGTTTTACCTATAATTTTTCAATTTATTTATATATTATTGTGTTTTTTTACCCATATATTTAGTTAATGTATGTGTATATAGTCTACAAATAATATTCTTTCCTAAATCACAAACTAAAAGGTGAAGTAATTATTAATATTTGAAAAATAAGTTGGGTGAGTTATATTAATTTTATTTACATAAATTGTTCAATTAATAATGCAGGATAGACACAAACTTGAATATTTTTAATTGGTTTCAGTTAAAGCAAAGGAGGGAGTTAAAGCATAATCCCTCAATTAGTGCTAATTAGCATATTCTTTTATATGATTCTGTTTTTTTAATTATTTCTTGTGATAATATTGTAATTGTGTATTAAATATAAAGTTGACTTGGATTAATATAAATAGAAGTACTCTACACCCATTGTAGAGAATTGGGAGTTTCATTAATCTCATATTCCTCTGTTTCTCTATTTATTCTATTTAGTTTAACTGTTTCAAACCCTTTATTTGGTTGTCTATAATTCGTTGTTGTTTATCATTAAATATAATATTGTTCACAGCATCAACTTCTTACTTTTTAAGGAAGCATTCTGGAAATTGATAAATTTATCACGGGTTAAACAAATTAATCCATCATGGGTTATTGATTAAATAAGTCATCTTATTGTGAGAAAATTTACAATGAGTGATTGGTTAAATGAGTCAATATAATATGAAATAATGATTTAGTAAAATTTATTATTTGATATTTAAAAATAAATAAATATTTTTAAAGTATTTTTATTATCTTTTAATTAGTCTATATTGTTGTATACCACTTGCCAAAAAAAAATTATTGTAAACATTATGTTTAATGTTATAACTTCATTCTTCTTTTTTTGAAGGGAGAGCAGTACGTTTTCAATTATGCATAATGATGGCAATAAAAGAAAATTACAAATATTATATAAAATGTCACATTCATTAAGCTGGGTTGTTGGTTCGTACACTATTTTTTATATGGGATGAGATGTTATTAAAAAGAAATTTTGCTTTAAGCCTCTTAATTAAAGCTAAATGGATGTTCTGGAGTTACAAAAGTCACTTTTTGTATATTGTAAATGAGTAAATATATAATAAAGGGTTTTTTTAGCATCACATATATTTCATAAGGTTGAATTATCATAACAACCTATACATTGTTAGAAGAGGAGGAGGAGGAGGAGGAGGATGAAGAAGAAGAATAGGAATAGGAAGATGAGGAGGAGGAGGAGAATAGAAGGAAAAAGAATAATAGGAAAGAGGAAGAGGAGGAGGAGGATCTAGAAGAAATTAAGGAAGAACAAGAAGAAAAGGAAAAGGAATAAGCAGAGGCCGAAGAAGGGGAAGGGGAAGAAGAAAAGGAAGAAAAAGAGTAAAAAGGTGACTAAGAAGAGGAGGAGTAAGAAGAAAATAAGGATGATGGAGAAGAAGAAGGGAAAGGGGAAGGGGAAGAAAAAGAGAAGGAATTAGAGGAGGATGAGGATGAAGAAGTGGAGAAAGAAAAGGAAGATGAGCTGGTAGAATACGAGAAAGCAAAAGAAAAAGGAATGACTTCAACAATTTACTTGAAATATTACGAGAATCAATATATTAAGAGAGGAATGTAGTGTATATTATATTGTTAATATAATTTTTTTTCTTTTAGTATTTAAAAGTTTAGATGAGTTGGGTCTTGAGAGCTATTAGAGTTAAAATAGGTCTTAAGGCTTAAAGAGTGTTTATAAGGAAACCTATAAATTATTTATTAATGAGATCCTTACATTAGTAGCTATATTCGAAACGCACCGATATAGGGTATGAGTCACACTTTTACTAATTGAACCAATTTTCATTGGCTGTTAGTGCTATTTTTTCACTTATACTCCTATTTGTTATCTATTTGTTGTCTAAATATGTATAATTTTTTTTCACTCATTTTGTTACATTCTGAACTTTAACATATTAGAAGCTTCTTATAATAAACCTATTATAATTTATGGGTTAAATGAATTAAATAATTTAATTTACCATGGGTTACGGTTTGAATGAGTCATCCAATTATAGGTCAACCAATTCTATGGAATTATGGATGAACCTATTATAAATTATAGATTGAGCGAGTTAAATAATTTAATTTGTTATGGGTCATGGGTGGGTTGAATGGGTCAACCAATTATAAATTATAGGTTGCTAACAATTTTAATCTGCCATGTGTTATGTGTTATAGGTTAAATCAATGAATTTGTTATAAATTATGGGTCGAAGGAATTAAGTAATTTAATCCACTATTAGTAATAGGGTTAAATATAAGTTATGTATTGAATGGGTCAACATGTTAATTTAATGTATGAACCTATTATAAATTACTAGTTGAAAGAATTTAGTAATTTGATCTATCACGAGTCATTGGTCAACCAATCACCAAGTCAACTAATGAAAAATTACATGTCTAACGAGTTAAATAATTTAATCTATAATGGATCTCTAGTTCAACGGTCAACCAATTATAATTGATGAGTCGAATGAGTAAAAAATAATTTAATCCACCATCAGTAAGATATAGATTCAAAAAATAATTAAATTCTGCATTGAAAATGTTGTACTTTATATGAAGATATAAAAACAGTTAATGATGTATATTATTACTTTCTTAAAGCATGTTATGTGTTTGAGTTGTTAGACAATGATAAAAAATATGTTCATGACATAATGGAAGTTAGACATTGAGACTTATCAATTTCGATTATTGTATCAATTTGATTGTTAGTGAAAATGATCACATAAAAGATAAATATCTAATGCTATATATAGAGAAATATTCTACAAATTATGTAATTAGGTTTATTGCATGCATCTTGTACATTATTGTCTATTTTATATTTAGTTCCCAAATATTATATAATGTATACTAAATAATTTGATTGCTTGATCATTATTAAGTAATAATAAACAAATTGAAAATTCAACACATGCAGTTGTAAAGGTTAATTTGGATTTAAGTAATTTATTTTAATAATTAAAACTTTTTAAAAATTTCATATAACTCATCGAGGTTTGCATTTATACATGGTTAGTTATATGTTACAGTATTATGTATGTGTAGCAGAGGAGGTTTGTAGATATTAATTTTGGTGAGGAGATCAAGCAAAAGATATATCCGCTAATATAATGTATAGAAAAATATCCAACAATTTATTTGATTAGGTTTTGTTGTGTGTCCTATATATGTTGTTATTTATTTAATTTAATATTCATTTACATTTGTTTAATTTGGATTAAGTAATTATTTTAACAATTAACTTTTTAAAAATTTCATGTAATATAATAATTCTACATGATTATTTTTGTTAACTATATTTATGTATACCTATTGTCAATTTGAAAGATTAATATAATATGATTATTAAACATAAAGATTGATTGATGTTATTATCTATTATATATAATTACTTCTGATTTTAAAAAACATCTTGTGCATCACCGTGGATACATACTAGTTTTATTGATATATGAATATGCTGTTTTGAAGTACTCCCTCCGGTCCATATTATAAGGTATATTATATCAAATTCACGCATATTAAGAAAATTACTTTTTTATCTCAAATCCATAAAAAGAATACCCACCTTTCCAATTTTGCCCTTGTTTTTATCATTGAAGGTTTTGGGCACTGTGTAGCCGTACAACAGTAAATGAAAAAAAGAAGCTCCGATGAGAATCTCTGGAAGGCATGTCTGACCAATTACGCACCAGTTCGTGATCCTCTTAAAACCATAATAAACCAATGGAAATGGCAGTTACTGATGCATTTGCCAGTAATTGAAAACAAATTGAAAAAAAGGTGGATCAAGAAACCCAACCGTCAATGAGCTCCAAGTTGCCATCTGAGGGTTATTGAGATAAATGGTGGTGTATTTAAGTTGCCAGCAAGATTAAACTATCGAAGAACTGCTTAGTCCCCTGTTTCAACACCAATATTTCAGCTCGTTAGTACCCTGTTTCGACACCCAGATTAACTTCGACATCACTAATTATCATCATGCTCGACTTAAACTTGACTCCAGGCTTGATAGATGATGATGATTCAGATTTGCATGGGTGGACAGCTACTGATGCCAATTTTCAAGGGCCAGTCCTCTGTTCTGATGATAAGTTTCCATTAACAGGGGAGAACTCAAATTCACAGTCTATGTTTGATTTAAATGTTGTCCCATTTGCAGAAAACTCTCATGGACATGGTGTGGATGAGACAATGGTGATGGAAGTAAACTCAGGAAGCAATGAAAGCTATGACCTTCAATTGGCCGAAGTTCGGAACGAGACACAGACGGTGGATGAAGAAATTGGTACGACTGGAATGCTTTATACTTCATCCTTTTTTTTTCCCCTTATTTTAAACATCCTCACGTGATTGACAGCTGGTAATAGATGATAATTTGAGAATGAGACAAAGATGTGGGTGTTAATCTTACCCAAAAAAAAAAAAGATATGGGTCTTCACGTGATGGCACTTCTGCAAACTTTAGGATCTTCACGGTACTATGGGAGTACTCTTTTAAATTTTGAATAAATTTTCTATGATTAAACCTGAGTAATTTTTGGAGTACTGTATCTTGTTTTCTTTATCTAATTTGGAAGTATATTTTAAATTGTGAATAATTTTTAGGTCTTTATGTGCTGGTAATTTGGGAGTATGTTTTAAATTGTCAATAATTTTTTTTATAATTGAACATGAGTCACTTTTGGAGTATCTTGTTTTCTTGATCTAATTTATCTAATTTGGGAGTATATTTTAAATTATGAATAATTTTTGGGTCTTCACATACTGGTATTTTGGGAGTATATTTTAAATTATAAATAATTTTTCTATAACTGAACATGAGTAATTAAATATGAATAATTTATCTAATTTATGATTAATTTTATGGAGTTATTTTTTAATTAGTGAAATTTTCATTTCTGTAATATTATTCATTTTTAGTTACTGTACGTTACTACTCCCAAATTATAATTTTCATTCCTGTAATTTTTTGCAGTATAATGTTTTTTTTATTTATTTTTTGTTCACCATTTTTTCTTACATTTTGTGAGTTTTCTTCTATTATTGATAGTTCATGAGTATTATTAGAACGGTATCTTTTTTAATTATAGTGTTTTTTTTTATTTTTCCAGTTTTTAATTGCCTCTACTAATGTTTTTCTTCAATTGTGTGGAGCATAGGAGTATTATTAGTACGTTGCTTTTCTTTAATTGGGGCTGAGCTAAATTTAATCATCTTACATTAAATCAAAAGACAAGTTGAGGTTGAGCTAATTTTGGATTTTATGTCTCAGCATAAGATATTTTAAAATTCATCCTATTGTGTTTTTCTTCAATTGCTTGCCCTATTCTTAGAAATGGTTTTTAGTAATTTTATTTTTATTAATGTTGTTAGTCCTTTGACATGTCCATAATTTTTTATTTATGATTTTTTTAATAGTCTTCTCCTAAATTTTTGTTAATATTTTTGAATAATTTTTTCCAGTAATTATGGTAATATTTTTTAAGTATGAATTTTTTTTTTTAAATTTTCTTTTATCTTATGTGAACTATTTTTTGCTCCATTATTGATATCAATTGATTTTTTCAAATTATCAACTTATTTATCAACATTTTTTTCCAATCTATCAATATTTCATTTAACGTGACTTATTTTTTCTTTTATTATTGGTATGCATTGTCATGTCATGCAGATGAAGACATGATTTATGAAGGAATGAATGAAAGGAAATTTTTAACAAACGAAGAACGGGAAGCTGTTGCTCAAATTCTAAAGCACTCAACTCATTTAGGGAGGTTGAAGGCAGGAACGATAGAGATGGTTGTTTCAATTTTTAATACTTCAAGGAGTGTCATCAATCGCATTTGGCGTCAAGTTAGGGATACAGGAGATTCATCTCACCAAAAGACAAAAAATTGTGGTAGAAAGAGAATTGAATTAGGCCTACATAGAATTCGTGAAGTTTCTCTATCACAACGAACCACGCTTCGATCACTATCGTATGCATTGAACATAAGCAAATCTTCACTAATTAGACTTCAGAAACAAGGTTCTATTCGGCGGCATTCTAGTGCGATTAAGCCATTCATGAACAATGAGAACAAGTTGCTCGAGTAAAGTTTTGCTTATCCATGCTAGATGAGAAAAGCATACCACATGATCCCAAATTTAAATCCATGCATAATATTGTTCATGTGGACGAAAAATGGTTCTACATGACGAAGAAGTCCGTTAATTATTATCTTTTGCCGGATGAGGAGGAGCCACATCGGACATGCAAGAGCAAGAATTTCATTACTAAAGTTATGTTTTTAGTAGCAGTGGCTAGACCAAGATTTGATAGTGAAGGGAATGAAACTTTCTCTGGCAAAATTGGTGTTTTTCCGCTTGTCACTGAAGAATCCGCCAAAAGAAGTAGTGCTAACAGACCTGCAGGTTCACTAATCACCAAACCCATAACTTCGGTGAATAAAGATTTTAGTAGGCTTTTCCTTATTGAGAAAGTTTTACCGTCCATTAAAGAGAAATGGCCAAGAGACCATTTGGATGAAACAATTTTCATCCAACAGGATAATGCTCCATGTCACATAAGTGAAAATGATTATGAGTTTTGTCGGGTTGCCCGTGAAGGTGGCTTTGATTGCCCGTGAAGGTGGCTTTGATATATGTTTGCTTTGTCAACCTCCTAATTCGCTAGATTTGAATGTCTTGGACTTGGGCTTCTTCAATGCTATTCAATCATTACAACACAAAGAAGCACCAAAGACCATCAATGACCTCATTGATGCAGTGGTCAATTCATTTGAAAATTTTTCACCCGTGGAATCAAACAAAATCTTTCTCACACTACAAAGTTGCATGATGGAGATCATGAATAATGGAGGGTCCATTAAGTATAAGATTCCACACATGAGGAAACAAATGATGGAGAAGGAAGGATCACTCATGAAACAAATGGAGTGTCGGTTAGAAGTGGTGCAAAAAGCATTATATTACTTGAGGGAAGTGAGTGAGTGATGAGAAATGGGTCTTGTAAATGAGCATAATTTTTGGATTTCTTTCTAAGGGAAGTGCGTGAGTAATTGTATGGTACATGTAAATTAGTTATTAGTACAATTTTCTTCTCTCTCCCTTCCTCTTCTTAATTTAAATATGTAAATAAAATTTATTTGACTCAAGAAGATGATGCTGTCTCATAGATTCAATACCCATTTGAGGGGCCATTCGAACAACAATCCTATTTAAACATTTTATCTGAACTGCCATCCTGTGGAGTTGAGTCTGACAAGCAAATAAGGCAATTTGAAGAGGGAAAGTATGTTAAATTCGACCCCTATGGTGCCTCCCATGTGTCTGCAAGTTCACAAACACTGAATATAAAACTCTTTTATGCTCAGGAATTCTCAGGAAATTCTATGCGTGCTCTAAAATTTTATTGTCCTGATTCAACCCAGAAAGACCGAGTAGTTTTGATGGATCACAAAAAGTCCTCAATTTTTCTCAGTTTTCAAAGCCCTTCAAAGTGGCTTCAACATCATCTAATTTCATTTCATTTCATACATTCTTTCCATTTCAAATAACACCAATAAAGCATACAATACTCTGATTGAATTTTGACATGATGAATGAAAAAACAGAGCATACATAAGCCAACGAAATGGTCTTCACCAAAATAACAGAGCACACTATCTAACCTTCCACATCAAGAAAAACAACACAGCATAGCACCAACAATTGTACACCAAAAACCTTCTTCAATCAACCTTAAACTAATAGAAGTCGGGAAAATAAATTTTTAACATACTCCGAATGAACTTCTTCTTCGACTTCTCTTCCATACTGTCATCCTCCATGTCATCCTCTGGGAACTTGTTGAGATCAAACCTGTTCACGGTTGAACTTTGCCCCTTGCTTGAATCTGGAACCGCACCTGAGGTCACCTCATCGTCCGGTAGCTTATTCAGATCAAAAATCTTCGCAGGTGGAAATCGAACCTCACCGGACCTCCTCCCATCTTCATCTCTCAACTGCTCCACCTCCCGATCGTCCCCATTTGCCTTTTCCATTAGAACCTCACCATCCATGGAATCTTCGACAACTAGATCTACAAGCCCTCCATCCCCAATCGCACTGCAGAAAGAAAATGGGGATGCTCTATCGGCATCACCATCCACCGAATCGTGGACCACGGCTAAAGCATCATCATCGATAGAATCTTCGACGACTGCCATGGCATCCTTCGGCAACTGTGACTCTCCCATCAAACCCGACAGAACCTCACCGTCGATTTCGAGCAACACCTTTGGCCCTCCCATCAGACGCGGACCAAACACTAATTTCAATTGACACCGTGAATGGGAAGAGTCGTAATTGAGAGGAAGGCATGGAACCGAGGGACACAGATGCCATGGGAAATGAAATTGAGAGGAAGAGAGGGAAACGAGGGGACGCCGGACGCTGAAGGTCTGCAATCTCTGCCACGTTTCAATCAGAGTCTGAGCCTACCCGCAAACTAGGAGCGAGGAAAAGTTAATCAACGGCAGAGGAAAAGTTAGACAGGGGGCAAAAGGGGAAAAATATTATTCTATACCTTATATTTTGGACCAAAAGTTTATTATATAATGTTCCTTATAATATGGACCGGAAGGAGTAGAAAGGAACAGGGAACATGTGAGCTTCTCAAGTCTGCATTAATTGCCTCTGCAGATTGCTGAAAAGCCCGTGTGTTTTGATGGTTTTCGTTTTTAGTTTTTTAACTGTAAATGTTGTTTCAAGGAGTAAAAATTATTGTCTGGAACATGGGGGACCTCAGCTCTCACATCTTATTTCATCCTATTCTAAGAACGGACTTCTATCTAAGATCGTATTTGCTCACCCATAACCAAAGAAGTGAAATTCAGGTCTTGCAGCCAAATGATATAGAGAAACTCTAAATTATTAAAAAACTTAAAAAGGATGATTGAACTGACAATCAGTCAACTTCAGGTAAGAAGCTTGTACAATATCATGATTCATGGAGAAACTTTTTGGAATCAACATTCTATAGCTTCTCGATATAAATATTTGAAAGAACCATACCTCAAACAGTTAAGTTAGAAGAGCTTAAAAGATTAATTAATAGTTTGCAAAGCAAAAATTGGTTTGTGAGAATCATACAATGTTCTACAGCTGCTTGAACAATTCCTTAAATCCCCTACTCAGGCATAACATCGAACAGATTATATGCATGTGACAGAACAACTTGTGAAAGAAAAGAGAGAAAAATCTTAACAACTTGACAAGACGTATCTAAAATGAATCAAACCCAGGCAGAGAATAATAATGTCCTGACATGTTGGGAACACGTGCTCCAATTTCCTTGTCAAAAGGCCATGACTTTGTGCGAATGAATTGGCAGAGAACGAAGGAGACGAAAGAAGAGCAAGTGGGAGGTGGAAAAGCATAATTCAGTGGCTTTTGTTTGGTAGTAACATTGATATTGAGGTCTCCAACGTTTCAATCCTCAATTGAACACTGTAGAAAGAGGGAGAGAGATTCGATCAAAATAGTAATGAAAGTGACAAAATCTTCAAAATAAGGACACTTGTGGAGGCGAATGAATGGAGCCGTACTCATACTACTGTCGGCTTAAGAGACGGAGCATGTGATTCTGATTGTGCAACCATATTTACCCCTTTCATACTATTTTTATCCCTATACATAAATTTTTTTTGGCCTGAATATACATAAATCTTTTTTATGGCTTAGAACCTAGGGTGTCTTCTCATGTGTATAAATAATGAGTAGGACTTCATACGATTTCTTTTTTTAAACATAAATCTCACAGATGAAAATAAGTAAGTGTTTTCTAGTAGCTTGAGAGTTTTTAGAAGGTTATATTTATTTTTTTTCAGTGTTTAAACTTTTTCTGAAATGTGTAATAAAAGTATGGAAAGGTGAAGAAAAAAAATTATACAGAATTCAATGAAATGTGTTGAGAAATATTAAAAGAATATAAAAATTGCATGAAATGTCAGAAAAACCATATTTGGTCATGGCTTATGAATAGCATAATCATCTATAAATTTTAATCATATATTGATTTGATATATTAATATTGATTAGTTGATTTTTGAATCATTGAAACGTTGTTATTTAGTCCCTGCAAAATTTTAATTCATTACTTTTTAGTTAGTCATTTAAACATGTATGAATGGAGATTAAGCAGTGAGCAGTGAGTTAAGAATTTTGATAGATTGAATAATATATTTTGAGACTAAAATATCGTTTAGATTTTACAGAGATGGTGTATTTGTCATTATAACTTTTTATAAAATTAGTTTTTCTAACTTGACATCTCACAAATAAAATATTCTTTAATTTGAACTCTCTTTTTTTTTTTGGGCTATCCTCTAATTTGAGATCTCATAAAATTATTTTTTCATGGATATCCTTAATAGTAAATTACTTCAATCTGATCATTTATCAATAAAATCATTATTAGCAATGTCTTTTCTATCAACTTGATATATACTCATACGGGGAGAACTGGGGGCGGACCTACTTTATAAGCAATTGGGGTAGCTGCCCTCACAAAATTTTTTTGTTTAACATGATGATAATAATATATATATTTATATATATAATGTGTAGTCTTTACTAATTGCCCCAATATTGAGTATATCACTTTTTATTTATGAAATTAATTGTGATTACATTAATTTTAGTTATTTTAGTTCTAGGTTTTAGTCATGAAAAAATTTCTTCAAAAAAAAATCTACATCGGAACAATCTTCTCAAGCATTTGACAAATGTACTGTAGGTTTATTTATGATTTTTTCCCTTGATTTGAAAATACTTCCTAAATCTAGCTCAGGACAATCTTGCTTAATAATATTATTAAGAATCGAATGCGGAATCACATGTGAAATAAATGGTTGAATGATAGTTTAATCAAATATATGAAAACAATGTTTAACTATTGGACAGTGACGATTGCTCTTGGAATTTGTGCAGATTTGTTTTGTTGTAGACATGTGTCATTTTTTTCCTATTCAGTGGGCTCAACTTTTTTAATTTGATACTATCAATTTTTTTTGGGAGGGTGAGAGAGTTTTGAGCTCCTTTAATTTTCACTATCATTTATTTTGTATCTTAATAGAGTAATAGAATCAAGTATCAATTATATATGCTTTAATCTCCCTATAGTTTTTTTTTCACTTTTTAATTTTTTTAATTCTAAAATTGTTTTCTTTATTTTTATATCCATTATTAATTCTGAATTTAAATTTTAAACTTCACATATATTTTAAATTTTAGATAATATTTATAGGAGGTAGAATATTTTTATAATTATTACTATCATCTAAATAAACCATGATAATTATTAATAAACCATGTTAATCAATAATTATCATTGATACTCATTAATGTTACTTATGAAAACAATATATTTTTGGATTTTTCATTTTTAGTTATAATATAAGGATGATCTTTTTTTGGGGAGGGAGAGGGCCTTTGAGCATTCTTAATTCTCAGTATAATTTGTTTTGTATCTCAATATATGATAATATAATTAAGTATCAGTAATATCCTTAATTTTCACTATAATTTTTTTTTCACTTTTTAATTTTTCACTTTATCTCAATGCCCATCAATTTGTTTTTCACTTCCTCAATTAATTTTATTTTTATTTTTTATTTGCAATTTTTTTACATTTTATTAATAATAATCTTTTGATTATTAATAAATATTCAGTAATTTTCTTCCTCAATTAATTTTATTCTTATTTACGAATATTCTTTGGCTCTTTTGATGACATCTATTTATTAATAATGATCTTTTAATAGGACAGTAAATCTCAACAAATTTTAAAATATCAATATTTAATATCTATAGAATCTTTCAATATATACTTAAATTCCAATGTCTAAATACATTGAAGAAATGTCATAGTAAAAATAAAATTTTTAATAACAAGAATTATGAAACATAAAAAATCTTTTAATATTCCATAATATCCATTTTTTTTTCAAAATTCTTAATATTATTTAATATACTCTCTTTTTTTAACATGTGTAATATCTTTTAATATATTTTGATATTTGAATCTCTAATTCAGTCAATTTTTTATTGTATGAAAATCTTTTAATATATCATGATATCTTATTTTTTAAATGCTTAATATACTCTCATTTTTTAATATGTCTAATATCTTTTAATGTACTCTGAAATTCTAATTCTTTTAATATATAATTAAATCTCAATGTTTAATTAAATTGAAGAAATATTGTATTAAAGAAATTAATATACTTTGAAATTTGATTCTCTAATTCAAATGAAATTTTTTTCGGTAGAAACAAATTTTTTAATATAATATGAATATTTTAATATCTTTAAAATCTTTTAAGATGTATTAAAGTATCAATCTCTAACCCAACAGCTTGACGCAATTGGTAAGTGAACTACGAATGCTGAGGTGGGCTTACAAGTATGATTCTTGCTTGCAGTACCATGTTAAAGAGCTCTGGGCCAAGTTTCACCCTTGAGTAAGAGTAAGACTTTGCAAGTACTCTCCTAACTGAACCCAGATTAGTCGGGGCCCAATATGGCTTTCGGATAGTGGGTGCGCAAGCAAAAAAATCTCAAAATTAATGACATAAATATTTTTTATGTCTATTCTCACATTTTCTTAATCCATTTTCCATCTTTTATATTAAAATTTAAATTTGAATTTAAATTTTAAATTTCATATGAATTTTAATTTTTTTATAGAGTATGAATTTTTAAAATTTTAGACAATGCTTATTTGGGGGGAATATTTCTACTATTCAAATTTCAAAATTCAAAATTGTGTCGACCCTTTATCCTTCTTTATGTTAAAATAAAATTAAAAACATATATGCGCTCTCTCTTTCTCCCCAAATGCAGAAACAGAAATTGCCTCTTCCTCTTCAGTCACATCTTCTACTTTCTTCTACAAAAAGCCAAACCAAGGGGAGAACGAAAAGAAGGGAAAAGCTAGCTAGAGCAGAGAATGAACCACAAGAAGCACTCCACTTACAAATTCAAACTCTCTTCTCCTTACACTGAATCAAACAACCTTTGCAGATTTTCTTTCTAGAAGACCCAAGGGGCACCCAACTTTTGTTTGGCAATAGTGCAAAAATTGGTTGTCGAAGACAAAGTGTGGCCTGGTGATCTTTATTTTCTTCTTTCCCGTGGCTACTCTATTTTTTTTTTTCATTTGTTTGATTCCTTCACAGATTTTCTTTCTAGAAGACCTAAGGTTCTAGATTTATGACATTAGGATGCTGCTCAAGGTTATGGAGAAAATTTGTGGCTCATACTAAATTTGTAGGTAAGTTACAGAAGTCAATTCTAATTCTACTGAATCAGGTAAAATTGTACAATATAATAAGGGAAGTAAGAAGTTAGTGGGTGGCCATGCATTGCAAATTTATGCATAGGTTATACATTTTCAGGTTGAATGTCTTGCAAGTCTAAATTATGAAATAATTTCTAAGGACTTGACTATGTTCATGTGCTCTTTGTATGTTCACTATTTTTCACAAGTCAGTTAAGATTAATATACTATAAGTTTTGATGATGACAAATGTAGGGTAATAAGAAACAAATACATCATATATGTCTAATATATATATTGTTCCTTAAAGAAGTAAAATATGCATTAGTATGTATTTAATTATATTTATAATGCATATATCATGTTATGCACTAATATATCTACTCTGCTTTTACAACGTATAATACAAATTGGATGTATAAATTGGATTAATTACTTAGTTTGTAAGTGTAATATATTAAATGTAGGATTGTCCAAAAAGAAAGAGTAAATATTGGAATAAAGAAAGGAAAACCAATATCATATCTCACTCAAGAAAGAAGAAGAGATAGGATGCTCTAAGAATTGAAGATCAGAAGGGAGTATGCCAAGAAGGAAATGACCAAGTAAAAGTGGAACTCATGCATTGAAGACCTAGTTATTAGGTATATTTTGTTTTCACTTAGATCTTGAGGTGGTTTTAATTTTTCAAATTTACTTAATCTTGTTACTATATATTTTAAATGAGTTAGATTAAGTAAATTCGATGTTAGCATATGTTAGAATTAAGAAATATTGGCTAACAGATGAATTTTGTGTTTGACTCATGTTTATTTTGTGCAAAATTTGAAATTTGCTTAGTGAAATTCAAAGTTACAGAGGTGTTATCTCTAATAGATGAATTTCAGTTCTGAAATTTGAATTTTGGGCTAAGTATTATTAGTGAAAGTGTGCAAAGTTTGCATGAAGTTTAGTCAAAATTCTAATGTTGGTGAAGTTCAAAATGAGGTCACTGTCACTACCTCCAACAGACAAATTTTAGACTTCAAAGTGTGAATTTCAAAATGAGAACTAGTGAGCCTTGTTAGAGCACGCCTCTGACAGGCGAACTTGGAATTTCAGCAGTCGAATTTTGAAGAGAAAACTTTTGTATCATGTTGAATGTGTCTTTGACAGATGAATTTCAACTTTTAAAATTTGAATTTTGAAGTGTACCGTGAAAACTTTGAGACAACTGTTCAATATTTAACAGGCATACTTCCAGTATGAAAATTCGCATAAACTAACATGAGTTAGCTTTGATAAACTCAAAATTTGAATTTCACTTTGTGACAGACGAATTTATGGAATTCAATGTTAAACACATAACTATGTTGACTCTGCGAAATTTATCTATTGAGCCCTGAAATTTGAATTTTGGAAAGACAGATGCATTTAATGCGGTTGATGAATGACTCTTTTTGTAGAGTAACAGTTAGAACATGTGTCTAACGTCTAGTTATGCCACAAATCTATAAATAGAACCTCATTTAAACTTATGGGTAATAATCTTAAGATAGTTTGTATCAAAATGCTGTTCTAATACATAAAATCCTTTTGTACTAGCATTCTTTGAAAAACCCACATCAATCGAGTGAGTTTTCAATGTATCATCTACTCTTAAAGAGAGTCTCATTTCTGTAATAATTTCTTTCTACTATTTTCTGGATAGAATCTTAGTATAAGGAAATACTAAGGGATATTACACATCTTGTAAGGGTGTGGGAAAAGTGACTTCACAAGTTACTACTGAAACTTATGGGATATACTGAGACTTCACAGGTGCTAAGATCAAACCTATAGGATATAGTAGAAAATCTTAAGTAATAGTTTGGAGACTAGACGTAGGCCAAGTATTTTGTGTTGAACCAGTATAAATTGTTGTGTCTTTCGCTTCATCTTCTCTCTTCAATTGATGCACTTAATTCTCTGTCTATTCATCACTGTTATGCTGCACATATAGTGAAATTGAGTTGTGATCCAAAAAAGACAAAAATCTTGCATCACCTAATTCACTCTCTCTTAGGTGACCAACCAAACCTAACAAAATCACTATACCTACTATCTTTAATTATTGACCCATTGAAAATGAAGCAACTATTTTAGCAGTCGATTGATTTTGGCATCTTTATTTCTTCCCGATGATAATCAAGGTACTAATGGTTCTGACCTTGAGCTTGTCATCTAAAAACTTTTTATTTCACTAGAAGTCAACAAGGTTCACTGGAAGTCAAATTATCATGGCTCTTGGTCATATAATTGAACATGGAGAGGTACTTTAGCATTCCCTTCCCAACCACAAATGCAAGATGTAAATGTGTTGACCCATAGTTTTAGGTCTTGTCTAAGTTTTATGGATAAAGATTTCTATATCCTCGAGTGGACAATGCCCTATTTTTTTGTTTTTTATTGAAATTCCAAGAATTCATATTCTATGTTAATTTCTGTGAATTCAAAAGGAATCTATGAGAGATATGTCATTAGGATTGGTGTGTTAAAGTTTATGTTGATTATTATGCAATTTGTATTGACTAACCAACTTAATCTATATGTACCATTTTCTTTTTGTTTTTCCCTTCTTGATTGATGATAGCTTCATGATTTTCATATTGCTGTGATTTAGTTAAAAGATTTTGTTGCTACAGTCGATAGGTTAGCGTTCTTTCTTTTGGTAAATTTTGGCACATTCATTTCATTTCTTTCAAGCAATCGGGCAACAACTTCAAAAATGAGTACAAGCAAATAAGATTTTACTAATGATTTGCATGTTGTTATCAAGATCTATTATCATATATGCTTTAGTCTTTTTTCATTTTTTTGGATTATGGTTATAGGATTATACTATTAAAAGAGATGGAAACTAGAGAGAAGCACGATAAAATTACAGAACATTTTTAAGTCTTTGGTGTTATAATGATAGAGTCTTTGTTGTGAAGCATTTTGTAATGACATTGGTCCATGCTAAAATTACATTCCTCATTATCAAGCCAAATTGCTATTATGGTATTGGAATGCTGTCCATTTTGTCTGTTCTGAATGTTCCTCTCATGATGACAAGAAAAAGTTGCCACAATCTACATTTTCTACATCTCCAGTAGATGATGGCAAGGTGAGAATTCCTGTATTCAGTCCCAAATAATTTGGAGGCACGTTTACTTTTGTTCCAAACCTGAAAACTCCAATCTGGCAAAGTTTATTAACTTATTCAATCAGTTTGTGAAAAATCTAGTGACATGCATACTATTTCATATAAGGTAATCCAACTATGCATTTGTATTTCCTTGTTTTTTTTCCAAGGACCAAGTATCACTTAGCTAGTTATGTTTTCTAATGTTAAATGCGAGTCGAATTGATAACTATCAGAGCTTTCAAATCGGGCCGGCCCGATTTAACAAATGGGCCTGCCTGATTTAACAAACGGGCTTGAATTTTCAAGCCCGAGCTCGCGGGATCAAATCTACAGACCAACCCACAGGTTTTTTTTTAAATTTTTTAATATTTTTTAATAAATTTTTTTCATATAATTATTTGAATTAATACAACTAATTATCATCATAATTCATAAAAAACTAACATAATATTTAAATTTTATAATTTATATATTACTAATTAATAAAATAATATGTATTTTTTCATATTTTAAACAATAAAAAAAAGAAGAAAAAAGAAACGAGCTTTTCGGGTAAGACCTAAACGGGCTGGGCTAAAAAAACTCGGATTATGTATTTACTCTCAAAGTTGAGGTCCGAACCCTCTCATTTTCTTGAGCTTTTTGGGCCAGCCCATTGGACTTGACCCGTTTTGACGGCTCTAATAACCATTGCACTCAACAATAGTACTTATAGCACAATATACATCATCAAGGTAATATTTATTATGCTAAGGAACTACAACAAAAATAGTCATTCCCAAGTTCTTTGTTGGAAAGATTTTTTTATTATTTATATTTACGTGTTGTGATTTTATAATATAGGTGAGTTTTTAGTTTTAGTAAATTTTTTGTTGGTTATGTCATAATGGCTCTCCAAGCTGCCAACTTGCTTTGAAACAAACTTTTATCTTTGGCTCCATTATCAATTTAACCCTTCACATCCTATTGTGTGGGATTGATTGAAGATGCTGATTTCTTAATTTACTTTAATATTACTCATTTTGCTCAATATTATTTGGGCTATAAAATACTAGCTCTTCAAAATCTTGTAAGTTGGATTACTTATAGCTTGGAATTAATTGCTTAAAGAGTCAATGCTATATGAAGACTAAAGTTATTGCACATTGTTATGTGATTGCAAGGGAGATATATTACAGTAAAATATACTGATTACCACAAAGGTAAAAGAGGTGAACTGTTATTTTGCTATTGGAGTGGTTCCACAAAGGTAAAATATATTGACTTTCATCCTGTGCATCAGCCATTAGTTCTTGGTATTGTCTTTGATGGTTTCCTTATGAATAATTTTTCTGTACTTAGATATTTACTAAATTTTGATATAGTTTCTTCTATTTATAAGTATGATGCATTGTGTAGTTGGTTCTCATAATGGTGGAATTGCCCTCATGTAACTTGGGTCATCGGAGAGGATGGTTTCAAGGCCATTCAAGATATGGGATGTATCAACATGCTCATTAGCATTTCAGGTTTGTGTCATTTCTGAAATCGTATAATATTTTTCCATTCATGCAATGGCTTCATTATATGACTCCTATTTGACAGTCTGAACATACAAAATATGAATGGCAAAAAATAGTCTAACTTAATATTTTGACTTATGCTAGGCATTTATTTTGGTGCCCAAAGATTTAAAAACTTAGAACAGTTATATATAGTTTATCCTAAAAGGATGCAAATTCTTTTTTATTTTTTATTTTTTGGACTTTGCTATTTGGAACATGAGTTTCTGTTTGTGATCCTCATTGAGGTTATCAATAGCATAGGTGTTGATTGTGATTTCCCTCTAGACCGGTAAGGGTTGATCGGCGAACAATTAAAATTTAAGGTAATTATAATTCCAAATCAATGTAGCAGTTGTCATATACATTATGCATTACTTTTTAAACTTTATGTTAGATTGGTATGAAATTTTTATTTCCAAACACTATATATACAGTTTGTATATCTCGATATATTGGGTGAAGGGGTGGCTTCTTGTTTTTTTTCCCTCCCCCGAGGGGGGGGGGGGAAGATTACAATATTCATATGCCACTTTCTTCCCTTGATTATGTTTTTTTTTATTGCATTTTATATCCTAATAGATTTTTGAATATTATATGATTGAAATAGAATGGTTTGCTCACTAGAAAATGCCTAGAGCACGCATATAGTAGATTTAAGGGGATGCTTCGAAAGTCAGGATTAGAATATTAACTACTGAAACTGATAATTCTAAAGTATTGCAACTTATTTAGGGGGAACTACATTTATCTCATCTGCAGTGATTAAGATTTAAGACCTATTAGCCAAACTTGCACATATAATTTGGTACAGGTTAGAGTACTGACTACAAATGGTGTGACTATATTCATAAATATATACTAAATTAAGGTTCTATTTCAAATAGTCATCCAACATTGTGAAACTATTCCAGCTTAACTAAGATCCAATTCAAATGATAATCATCCTCAGAAAACAATATGGTTGCACATTGTAGGCTTTGGGAAAACAAAATCTCATTCTTGCTTTGTGAAAAGACAAAAGTTGTAGAAAAAGTAATATGGTTCAATATATATTTCTTTGGAAGGATTTCGTCCAATTTGTTGTGGCATTGACGAGCTATGTTGTTCCTGTCGTACAATTTAGAAATAAGCTAGGTGCAAAAGACAAGTATATAGTGATAAGTATAACCTAGATCGTGTCTCTCGAGGAGGAACAAGTAAATGGAATGATGTATGTAGGGATGAGAAATCAGTTAAATGGTTTGGTTCGGTTCAAAGCCGAACAATCGAATATGCAAGAATATATTAACCGAACCTTAACCAAACTGGCTTAAAAACCGAACTGAAACTGAACCGAACTATTTCGGTTTGGTTCGGTTATGTAAATCAATTTAGATCCTTGTACATAAGATTCCCCCACCAATATATATATATATATTTCTATCATATTTTTATGAGCATATGATTTTTTTCGGCTAGAATAATCAACATATTTCAATAAAAGCAAAGTATAAACACACTATCTATAATAGTAAATATATTATTTTAATTTAATAGTAGTCTTGTAAATCTTGTATAAGTAATTTATTATTTCACAGTTTCAAAATAACATTTGTCATCAAGAAGAAAATACACAAATTACTTGGTTATAATTGTGGCATAAAATGGTGTTCCAGAGGTTTCTGCTATCACACACACTCTAAAATCAAGAGTTAAAAAGAAGAAAAAAGAGCAAAGCAATGTGCACACGTAACGCAAGACACCAAAGTTGAAGGGAGTGAGTGGTGAAGAGGAGATTGAGGCAAAGGCATCAGATTTGGAAAAAGAAAAATATGCATAAGATCATATCATATGATATGGATCATCAAATATAGTCTCAATCCAATTAATTTTTTTCCATTTTATTTTGTTAAAAAAACATGAGATATATATGAGAATGAGATTGAGACAGAGTTTTTGCAGTCGACAAGTATCACACAGAGAAACGACACACTAGGGAAGGAGTGATCTAGCACAAAGATCACACAAACACAAAACATTGACCAAAACGATAGCACATACAATGATAGCAATACACGAATCAACAAATTGATGACCGTGGAGGGAGACTGGGATTAGGAGGCGGATGCAGAGGAAGCGAGCCAATGTTGGTGAAGGAGGTTTTGGTGTACTAGATCAATGTCATCGTAGGCTCGAAGCATCGTTTCTCTCTTGCCCAACTTTGAGAAAGCAACCAACAGGCAACAACTAAGAGGTGGAGGTCGGAGAGAGCAAGCACCGAGCAGTGTCTGTACTTGTGAGGGAGACTGGGTCACTGGGATTTTGCTTTCTCTTCTTTGGCCGCAAAGGCGAAGGGGAAAAGGGGATCTATCTAGGGTATTCAAAATGACACATGTAATATCCTTATTTTTATGGGATGTTATAAAATGAATAAAAGATGAGAAACAAGGTGAGATGAAAAGACTATATATAATTGGGCTTTAGAATGAATTAATTTCTCATCTAATTTTCTGAAGAAGTTATGTTCGGTCCTTAATTGGAATTAATTTTCCATAAGGTCCTTAGTAGAAATTAATTCTAGAACTTACTCCGAAAAATATGCAATATGCCACTTGAATGAAAGCCCGCTCCAAGATGAGCGTAACAGCATAAGTATTGCACTCCCGGGAGGTTCATGTTAAGAGATAGACTAATTTGAAGTTAATGTGAATAGTGAAAAAAATTGATCTTTGGGTAAAATTACAAGAAATTACCTAAAAAAAATGAATAATTACATTTTGACCCAGTTCAAGGGCAAAACGGTCATTTACCACATTAGAAGTAAAATGTGAATAATGAATTGAAGGCCTAAAAATGAAAAATCTGACATCATAAAATGTAAAAGGAATTGGGAAAAACGGAGAGATACTATTAAGTGTGAAGAAGAGTAAAGAAGTTATTTTTCCTAATTAAATGAAAAAATGAGACAATTATATTTGGACCTCAAGAATCAAGAATCTTTATAATTTAGCTCCTTAAGAATGTTTTACGGTGGAAGGGGAAGGAGAAAGAAGTTTGGGGAAAATTATGAAAATGACCCGAAAG
This sequence comes from Adenanthera pavonina, assembly GCA_026686845.1. NCBI lineage: Eukaryota > Viridiplantae > Streptophyta > Magnoliopsida > Fabales > Fabaceae > Adenanthera > Adenanthera pavonina. The sequence continues at coordinate 34,674,535 of JAIVEN010000006.1, forward strand.
TTTCAAGAATTATAAATTAGCTCAGGTCAAGGGTATTTTTATAAATATGAAAAAATTATAGTTAAAATGAAGCTTTCAATGAGTTAAGCCCAATGGAATATAGCAAGGAATCTATTAAGATCAAAATTTAATTTATTGGATAATTATAGTCTAATATTAATATTTTACCTGATAAAAGTCAATTTAGACTACAGGAAAAGGCAGTATTAATTGAAGGACAATTATTGGAACTTAATAAAATATATTTTGGTTCTAGATAATATTTTGGACCAAAAGTAATTGTTGGATAATCCTGTACTAATTTAATGACAATTTTGGTAAAAATACTCAATCGGTATAGGTAAATTTAATCGGTAAAGGGTATTTTGATCCATAAAAATTATTTAAGTAATTTTTGGCAAAAAATAAGGGTATACACGTCTGAATGTGCTGATTGGGACACAATTGAAATTTTTGACAAAGCTTTTTAAAGGAAAAGTGAATGAAGTCAAAAGGAAAGGTTAATTAAATATTTTATTACATAAATATCCTATTAACTCATTAATTTTCATCTTCCTCACTTCATTCACGATGGCTTCAGCAACAGAACTAGAGAAGAAAGCGTGAAGACCCTAGAAAATTAAAAGAAGAAGAGAAAGGCAAATTTAAAGTCACAAAAACTCAAGGTAAAATCTTATGGTTATTTTATTGTGTATCCTTGAATTTGGAGAAGCTTTATGGATTATGTCTCTCTATTTTCCCTCTGAAATTTTCTGCCTAGAGAGAGAGTAGAGAGAAAATGAAGCCATGAAGAAAGTGATCCATGAAAAGTGATGTATAGGCTTCAAGGATTAAGATTATGCCATTAGATTACAAATTAATTGAGTAGATATTTTTCTATAAATTTATGAAATTTTATGCCTATTTAGGGTTTGGAAATAAAAGAGAATTTCATGATTTTGACCCCCAAAATGGATTCCTTGGGTTCAAAATAGGTAGATACAAGTATGTTGTACAAGAAAATGCAAAAGGAAAGCAAAGTGAAAAATTAGAGTTAAAGTGAGTTCTTTATGAAGGATGTCATGCAATCAATGACTTAATACCTTGTCTTATAATGCTATAGGGTTTCAAGAAGTGTTTTAAGATCAATAGAAGTGCTCACAAAGTTTGGAGATCATTGGAAAGCAAGAAGGTAGTTATTTTCCTTGTTATGCTTAATGTTGTCATACTTTATTTTCATGATAATATGACTATGTCATATAATTGTTTAAATGCTTTATGATGTATTTTCATTGTTGGCTGAATGTTTGAAGGGTTTTATGACCCTAGGATGTCCATTTTCTAAGGTGTTACCATGCCAAAATTTTTATGGAATTGTATGGCATAATATGAAGTTATGATTTTCATTGATGATTTTATGAAATGATATGATGATGTGAATGCATAATTGGATACAACTATTGAGATTCTTTGAATCTCACCCTTCCAAATGATCATTATGTCTAGGCCCAAGCTATGGTAAGAAGGGGTCAAGAGTGCCAAGGAGAAAGAAGAAAGAGGATGAAGCATAATGTTGTTTTCAAGTTATGATCTAGTTGTTTGAAATAATATGTAAAGTTATGAGCATGTTACTAAATATGTATCTCTATGCTATTATGATCATTAAAGCATTATGAAATGTTATGTATGAGTTTAGTACAATGAATGATGATGTATTATGTCTATGAAACTTACTTTGTAAAACTATGATTGGAAATGCACAAGTAGAACACTTTGAGGATAATGGAGGTACTGTTTATGTAAGACAGGGTAGATAGTTTAAGTAATATATATGCTCTTAAAGTACACAAGTAGAGCTTAAAAATGGTCTAAAGAGCACTCCATTTGGAGATATGCATAAATTATAGTGATTTTTCAAAATTAGGGTTCAGAACAGAGAAAGATTGGGAAAACTGGAAACTAAAAGTTAGGTATTGGAAAATTAAAAAGATGATATAAATCGTGAAGAGCTCCAAAAATTCAGTGGTTTATATTTATGAAAAGGTATATATTTTAAGTTTCATATGCCACTGATTTGGAGGTAATTGGAGCTATATGATAGGAGATATGGAGGTTTTCCCAAAACTGTTCCAGTAAAAGTGGAATTCTGACCCTTTATGATTTAAGTTAACACCATGCCTGGTTCAAGTTGAATAAATGTACAAGAAAAATATTTATAGAAAGTAGACTCATAGGGATTTCCAATGACATAAGGAATGCACAAATTGATTCAGGGTAGAGTGAGATATAAATTTTTAAATATAAGGACAAAATCCTGAGAAAGAGAAAATGACCAAATGTATAGTAAATATTTAAGAAATAAACTGTATATATTGGTTAAGATAATGATATGTTTCATATTTTTTCCAAGTATATAAAATTTTGATCTATTTATAGAGACTTGAATCACTATAAAATAATTTTTCTATAATTAGTTATGAATTTTCAAAATTTAGTTGGCAAAGTGGAAACTACCATATGAACAGTAACTAAAAATTTTAGAAATTCTGACTCTCATTTTTATGTGATTCAAGCTTAGGATCAAATATACTTAGACTTAAAAGGGATCTAATTCATGAAAAATGAGTCTAAAAGTAAGGTATTACAATACACTAATTGAATGTGATGTGAGTGTGTCACCTTGTGAGTCTATGTGAGTGAGACTGTGACTGTTGGCTTCAGTTTGGGCTTCTCTAGGTTGGGATGCTTGCTTTTTGAGAGACTTTGTGGATTGGGCCAAAGGAGATTATGTTTATAGAAAAATATATATAGATATACATGAATTTCAGTTCGGTCTATTTGGTTTTTGCAATATAAAACCGAACCCAACCGAAATAACCAAATTATGTTAAAAAATTAACTGAACCTAAACCGAAAACCAAAATAACCGAATAAAAAAAATCGAATTTAGTTTGGTTCGGTTCGGTAATCAGCTTCAGTTCAGTTTTGCTCACCCTTAAATGTATGAGTATGTAATCTCAAACTAAAATGATGCACCTAAATGATTTAAAAAAAAAATTAAATTAGCACTAAGTGGAAATACAATAATAAATAAAAAAATGCAAAAATTCTAAGAGAGCAAAACTAATTCCTAAATAAAATAAAATGCAAAACCAAACTACCTAAATGCAATTAATTTAATTAAATAACTAAATGAAACCTAAAATGCAATTAACTACTAATTAACTAAATAAAATGCTAATGTATGAATAAGTTATGCAAACTATATATATTTATTTATTTTTCATTGAGATGCAATGCAAGCTAATTTAATATGCAATGCTAACTACAATTATGATTTGAGGGGTTTTGCAACAATTAAAGAAGAAGTAAGACACGAAAAATAAAACATTAGGAAAAAGTAAGCAAATTGAAATCAAAGAAAACAAGTAACCAACAATTTTTTATGAAAGTGGCTATCCATGGATTAAATTAATGAAATTAGGACCTTCCTAGCTTACTTATGATTAATTTGTATAAGGAAATTAAAATGAATTAGCTTGCCAATTGTTATTTTACTTTTAAACTTACTGGACTACAAGTATCACAAAATTAGTCTAGTTTAGATACCCTATTATGTAGACTAAGTATTATGAACTTGATTAATTCAATTAGCATTCAAATTGAATGATTAATTAGGCTAATTAATTTCTGGAAAATTTGGAAAAATTACCTAATCAACTAATTAAGCAATTGAACCCCCAAATTAAACAATCAAGTGCAAGATATCATCTAATATATGCTTAAAACCATAAACAAATATTAAACAACATCTAATTGACCTTAAATCCAAAAATTTCCAGATCTAAATTAAATTCTATTTCAAGCCTATTTAACATAAATTCATCTCTATAATCAATACATAACATAATCCAATAATTTCCAACCAGAAACAAGATCAATCATCCACTAAATTCTTCCCTAAACCTAGGTGAAAATCCAAGGAACAATTGTAAAACAGAAATTAGAGATGAGTAGAAGAAAATTCCCAATCCAAGTAGCTAGATTGTAGCTCCATAAGCTTAAGTCCCTCCTTCATTCATCTTCCTCCATGGATGAGCCACAAAGAGCTTAGGCTCCCATAGAAACAAAAATCAACCCAAAGACTCCATGTGAAGCTTCAGCCATAACAATATGAAGGAGAAAACAACATTCAACGCTTGAGAAAGGTAGGAACAGATGAAGCAACCCACTGCCAATACACTCCCAAGTAACTCCACAAGTTGTCTTCTACGGTCAAGAATGTCCAGCAGAAGAATGGAGGAGATTCGACAGAAAAAATTTAGGAGAAAGTGGAGGAAAGGATGAGAATGGTGTGGTTGTGATGGATTCAACAGAAATTGAAGAGCAAAATGGAAAAAATGGTGGGAAGCAAGAATAAGACAAAGTGAGAGATGAAAAGCAAGAGGTGAGGCGGCTGGTTGGAGAAGACGAAGGATTCCAAACATAAGAAAGAAAAAAGGCAAGGGGCGTGTTTGGATGCATGGAAATAAAGTAAGAAAATGCTATAAAAATTAATTAAAATAAAGATAGATGTAAATGGACTATTAGAGATAAGGAAAAATGAGAAAGTTAGGAAAATAAATTTTTTATAAAATTCCTCCATTTTAATGATAGAAATGCCCCTTCTTAATTTTAATCTTCATAGACTATGACCTGTAAGAAAATGTTACATCAGATAGATTATGTTCCTAATTAAATAAATGTTGATTAAATTTTGATCAAAGGAAATTAAATTAATCATGAGATAAAGTTTAAACTCAATTTGGAGAAAAATTATACATTAAAATGATAATTTTCCAAAACTCTTTAACAATTTTGCCCTTAAATGGGTTAATCCTGAATCATTTTCTTAATCACAATTAAAATACAAATGACCCATAATTAAATTGAGAATTATTAAATAAATTAAAATGGAAAAATTAAATTCTTGGAATAATTTGGAAAATAAAAAAAATAATCAAATTAAAGCTTAATTTTCTAAAATTATCCCAAAATTCTCATTTATTAAAATAAAGGCTAATTACCTAAATATCATCTAAATTACACAAAATTAGCTAAAATTCAATATTTAAAATGCTTAAATAAGAGGAATAAAAATAATGGGAATTCATAATTCTTTTTTTGATGTCGATTCTTGCATCTTTAGTTTGTCACCTAGACAATAACTTGAATGATCTAGTACTATACCTCATGAGTTAGGATATCAAATAAAGAGTTGCACACTTATTTAGATATTGACTCAAGAAAAGTTTTTAGAATTATGGAATTTTACTTTGTTAGTTTGTAAGTATTAGGATATGTTATATTGGTTACATTCCCTCTATTTGCAACTTCCCAAAATCCGGATAACTTATGTACTACTTTTTATATTGGGATTGAATTTAGGAAAGTATGGATGTGGGATTTCCTTCTTGCATTCCCTCTTCTCTCTCTTTTTCTTTTTTATTTTTTTTCTTTTTTCGTGTGTTTTAGTGTCTTCTCTTCAATGTACTCACTTTTCCCCATATTGTTCGTTATTATTTTTCATGATGAAGAATGATTCAAATACCTAACCAACCCTTAGCAATCTTTTTGGTTCGGTTCTTGCTCCGTGCTGTTTTCTGATAATTGAACTATTTTCTGATTGTTGGCCATGAGAGGAAAGTTGCATATAGCCCCCCTAAGGAAGAGTTCACTTTTAGCGAAAAGCAAAAAAGAAAAGAAATGGCTGGAATTTTATGGGGAAAAGTCTCTATTGTAAATTTTGGGGTTGAGGAAGCTTATTGAATCCAAAAAAATGGCATCCTAAGTTGAATTTGAAGATGAGTTTATTGACATGCATGATTTAGTGCAGTGAGCTTTGGAAAGGTCCTTATCATGGATTCATTGAGACTATTGATCAAACCCCCTACACCTCAACCTAGTCATCCACCATTTCCTTCATAAATGGTAGGAATTTAGAGTTGCTATTCATGCACATACTATGGGATTTTATTAGATTTAATGTCTAACAATAACATCAATATGTTGTTTTACTTTTTAGGAGTTCCAGGTGCATACCAAAATCTATATTTGCTTTGTATAGCACTAGGTCTGTCTTGTATATAGTGACTCTTCTGGATAGTTTGTTGTTGGAAAGGGGAATGTTCGTAATTTTTTAATGGAGGCACACAAGTTTTGTTCAAAATAAGCCAATGTCACTTAGAAATGTAACTATAGCTGAAATCAATTTTTGCTTTGATTTTGTCAGTACTATCAAATTTCTTTGACTATATCTTCATAGATGCATAAGCTTTGAGTTCAATTTTAACAAGTAGTTTTGTGAAGCTTTGACTTCGCAATGTGCTTTTCTTTATTAGTTTATCTTGTCATATGCTTTTTTATTTCCAAATATCAGAAGTTTGTGCATTGGAATGTTTCTATAGGGTAACATAACATATGGCTCTTTATGATGTACCATTGAATTCCATAAAGAGAGTAGTCATATGATTGATATATTAAGGGTTAAAGAAAAAGTCGAGATGACTTGAGCAAAAGTTGAGGGGCAAAAGAATGTAGGAGACAAGAATATTGTTGGGGAATACATGAAACTTAAAGATGCAAAGATATCATGAACATCCATCATACATATAGAACTTAAGGTCTTTTTTGTTTTGCTTTGTGGGTGATAGCTATATTTAACTTGGTTTAGGACAACAATATAGTACCTCATCAAGTGAGCAATATTATAGGCGTGCCTTTTGACTTAGTAAAGCATCACAAAAAATTGTATGGATAATGTGTTCTCATGACATCTATCACCAATGGCACATAAAGACTACCCACTTGAATAGTACTCAACATCTCATTTGATTAAAATGTCACCATCTATCTTTACTCAGTCCAAATTTAACTTTGCATCTGACCAACATCATTAACTTGGCAATTATAATAAGACATGCACGGGGCAGATACTTCTAGTTAATTATATAAAGAAAGAAATTTTTTATAGTATTAAAAATAAAAAAAAAAACCATTCAAGGTATTTAAAAAAAGTGAAAACTCGTAAAGAATAATAACAATGTATATTTATAATTTTAGTAATAATGTGTTGTATTTTTAATCCTATCATGCTATGTATATATGTGTGTTGCTCCCACAATAAAAATTGTTCATGTGATAATTAGTCAAATTATGTTTAATTAGTGGTAATTGACCCAAAATCCCAAAGGAATTCGAACAGTAAGCCTTGACCTAAGTTGGCCCCAACAAGTACTAACCATGAACCATTTCAATACAAACCCAAAACAAAACCTATGACCTAACCATTTTTTTTTTAACTCCACTATAGATCATCAATCCCACATTTCACTAAGCCTAATATCACAACAACTACCAGAACCTATCTAAATAAAATTCAGCAGTATAATGGCTATAAATTTATGGCCCCAAAATTTCAACTTGTCAACAAACAATTACTAAGTCTAGTCCAAATTAATATTCAAGTCCAACAACAATATATATTTATATTATGTCAACAATAATCAAATCCAACACCAGTTCAAGGTTACTAAAATTTTTTAGCTCACATAACAGATCATAATTCGTACAAATTAAAACCATTACCAAAACTATATATATATATATATCTATTTTCATTTGGTATATTTCTAACTATCAAGTTAGAGTAAGAAATGAGTACATGAAACCAAAATAAGGAAAATATAAGTTCAACCTCAAAGGAAATCCAAAAATAATATATATATTCATTTTATAATAAGTTTCCTCCATCCAGTCTTATTCCAAGAGATTCAATCTTAATAAATTATCCATGCTTCTCTTTCCATTGGAAAACATAATCACATATGCTAAAGTGTCTTGATGTTAAATACTAAATTAAATCATTACACACTTGGAAATTCCAGAGAACATTTATATCATGCATAACCATGAGGAGTACCAGTCATAAGGCTTAAACTCAATAATT